>JAVGWX010000006.1:49192617-49792617 GCA_036924085.1 Ariolimax columbianus | reverse complement strand
ACACTTTATGTGACATTAGTGTTTGGTCTATTCCATCCGCTAAGACCTATCCAGCTTGAGTGACCCTTCTGGAAGCTTCCGTTGACTTAGCTACTCGGATCACTCAGGTTTCACACGTTGCTTAAGAACGTAGGCGTCTCCAGGGTGAAACCGTACTTTTAAAAATGTTGCTCGTCAGGTCAGGTCATCCCGTAGCCTGTGAGGTCGTTGAGGCACCCATGAAGATCTACACACAACACCACGCCACCCATCTTTGTGCCTTCTCTGGCCGATGAATGGCAAATTCTTTTATGTTGTCCTCCCAACTCTTTTTGGGACGATCTCTTCGTCGTCCGCCTTGCTCCTTTCCGTGCCAGGATGGTATTTGCAAGACCGTTTGACCTCGATATGTGACCGTGTTTACGTCTTGTGACCGTTGCCAATAGGTCTTCAGAAGGTCATATTGCTGTAGTAATTTCTTATCGTATTTTCTTATTTGTAACTCGGTCTTTGTATGTGACGTTTAGAATTCTTCGGAAACATCTCATCTCCAAGACCTGTATCATCCTCTGCAGATCAGGTGTAATTGTCCGTGTCTCACAGACATAGAGAAGCATTGACAGGACTAATGTACGCATTAATCTGGTCTTGGTGTATATGGCTAATCGTTTGTCTTACCAGATTTTGTTAAGCCGTGCCAACACCTCACATTTTGATCCTTCATCACTTACAATCGAACCTAAATATTTAAAACGGTCGACCACTTCGAGGTTCTGGCTTTTGACCCACTCTTGTAGCCCTCGGCGTTGTTGGTCATTAATTTTTGTTTTTTCCACGAGTCTGACATTAAAACCTACTCATAGGTGACCTTCATCAGCCTTGACAGGCAGTTCATCTGGGAGAAGGACAAACTCACATTTCTTCTTCTTTGTTGATGGTCCCGACAAAGATGCTGTGTAGCAGTTTACAGAGAGTCCGCGATATCTGCACCTTTCGGACGGGCACATCTGGTTTTAGTTGGCTTTCTTGGATACCAGGTTCGCTTTCCCACTACGATCCATATTCCATCAGCTAGACTACCCTAGTGCATCATGTTTCCAGGGCCGCCGTTTGAAGGCGGAATCGGATCTTGATCAGCTGATGAGTCGCTGGCTGCTGGCAGCTAGTTCCCTGTGCGTGCTGCACCTTGGCCGCAAACTTATGAAAACTAACTTAAGCGTGTCTGATTACGGCAATGATGGATCACTCGCTTCTCCCCCGTACTGAAACGCTCCAGTCTGCAAAGCTGTAAATGGCACCTAACGTACTGTTGCAGCAGGATAAGGCAGCGAGGAAGGAAACTGGCCAAGCTGGGGTCTCTTACAGGCAGTATCTTCTATGGGATTGCTTTTACTGTTAAGCTAGATGATTGCCACCAAGTATAATTGCTTCTTTTGTCCAGTTCTAAAAAAAAAAATGAAATACATATACCGATGGATCTATGCTAAGCGGTAGGAGAACCGGTTGGAGCTTCTGTGCTAGAGTGAGAGGCAGCGTCGCTGCCGAGGGGAGCGGTGCATACTTGACAACAACGTCCAGTTTCAGAATGGAGATCGGAGTAGCGATTTTAAGTTAGTTTTTTTTCTCGGGGACCTTTTTAATGAGAACAGTAGTTGTTTTCTTCACAAGGTGCAGAAAGGCTGGCTCAGGCATGTGTGGATAGTGGACATAGAGGCCTCAAATCTACGGAAACTTGTGTGGATCTACTGTCCTGGCCATGCTGGCTCCAGGAGCACCTGCCGTAGGGACATTAGCAATATAGTGGAGGTGACATGTTGAAGTTGATCAACTATCAGTTTTTGAATGAAAACTCCTTGGAACCCTGGTATTCAAACAGGCGTTAATGTCTGTTGCCAAGTAGCCGAAGCCTTCAGATATACGTAGTAGGTATTTCAAACTTCCTGCGGCTTTATAGACCTGGGATAAGGTACTAATAATTCGGTTACATTTTCAACTTGAATTTTATCCGGGCAGCGGCCGTGAAGCCTACTTTTTTCGATTTCTACCTGCCAAGGCATTTTTAACGTGCTCGACACTGAACTCGGTAGCCTGATCTCACTACTCAGAGATCCGACACTGAACTCGGGAGTCCGATCTCACTAGCCAGAGATCCGACACTGAACTCGGTAGCCTGATCTCACTACCCAGAGATCCGACACTGAACTCAGTAGCCCGATCTCACTACCCAGAGATCCAACACTGAACTCGGGAGTTCGATCTCACTACCCAGAGATCCGACACTGAACTCGGTAGCCTGATCTCACTACCCAGAGATCCGACACTGAGCTCAGTAGCCCGATCTCACTACTCAGAGATCCGACACTGAACTTAGTAGCCTGATCTCACTACCCAGAGATCTGACACTGAACTCGGGAGTTCGATCTCACTACCCAGAGATCAGGGAAATTTTAACCATAACATAAACGTGAAAAAAATCCTCGATCTCTACCGTGATTCGAATCCGCGATCTCCGGCACCCGAGGCGTAGACCTTACTTCGACACCACTGAGCTCCCCCTAATAAAAACTGCAGTCGATAGAACAATTTTGAAATCAAACGAGGCCTCAGCAGAGGGGAGATGCCTGATAGGACAGAGCAGAAGTGTGTACAGTCAGCGAGTTACACGAACCACCAGTCGCCATTTTCTGAGAGGGCATGAACACCCATGGGTCGGCCTGAAATACAATGAACGTCGGATCTCAACAGAACAGAACACTATTTAATTTGTCAGCTTGTATTTGTCCCAGCCTTTGATAAAAACGTTTTGGGTCGACACGTAAATCCGCGCTCGATATTATTCTTCTGGAAAAGTGCATCCACCCTGTGTTTGTTTATTCAGTAACCGGTACTCTTGTCTTGGGCCCCCTAGCCGTTACGCAGCCACGCTCACGTGTTACGTGTCTAATCAGACTTACATCAATTGCTTCTTTTATTTAGCAGTTTCCCTTTATCTGAGTATTTTTTCTTTGAGAGAGTTTTATTTTGTCTTAGTTTCTAAGTTCTATTTGTATGTTACCAGCTCTCGCTGCCAATGATTAAATTACCATTATTCTATTCTGGCAAAACGAGAAACAACCATTCTTTTCGACATATGTCATTTGTTATGTTTAGTATATCCATAGCTCTTCAAATGTTGCTGTTTGGCTTGGCTTGGCTTAGTTCATTCTCAATCTCCCGCTACCAAACCCTGAAAGGGCTTAAGTAGCAGAATTTAGTCAAGAGAACGGAATGCGTTGTGTCATAGTTTACAGCTTGACTGCGATATTTGCACCTTTCGGTCCAACACATCCGACTTCAGCAATCATTTTTTGAGTACCGGGTTAGCATTCCTTCTTCGATCCCTTCTACTTAGCCAGTCTGCTCTGTTGCAGCCTGTTATCTAGGATCACCGCGTGGAGGTGTAGAAGGGTCTTGGCAGCTCTGGTTCGTTAGCCCTGACGCTAGCAGTCAGCTATGGATCGCTGACCACTGCAGCTCATGCGCTGCTCAGCATCTTGCTCCCAAATGTTGCTGTTTAACCGTATAGATTTATTGGCGTTAACAGCGCTACTGGTGAGTTATTGTTAACCCCTGATAACGATCTTCTTGGTCGTAATGTAGGTCGCTGTTGTACCTAGAACTGAGGAACACAAGTTTCTGTAAGTCTTGGCTTGGCTTCGTTCATTCTCAATCTTCCGCCACCAAACCCTGAAAAGGCTTAAGTAGCAGAATGTAGTCCAGTGAACGGAATGCGTAGTGACGTAGTTTACAGCTTGACTGCCATATTTGCACCTTTCGGTCCAACACATCCGACTTCACCAAGCATTTTTTGAGTAACGGGTTATCATTCTCTCTTCGATCCCTTCTCTTTAGGTAGTCTGCCCTGCTGCAGCCTGTTATCCAGGATCACCGAGCGGAAGTGTAGAAGGGTCTTGGCAGCTCTGGTTCGCTGACCAGGACGCTTGCAGTCAGCTATGGGTCGCTGACTACTGCAGCTCATGCGCTGCTCAGCATCTTGATCCCTTCTGTCAGTAATTCTATCTACAATTGTTTTGAGTAGTCTGCCGGAGTCTTTGTGTATGAATAGGACAAGAATAGCACCACTGCCCTAGAGAGAGCATGTCGTAAGAGGCGACTAACTGTGTGACATTGCATAACACCGGCCATGGTTATGTGGTTTGTTTAGAGCAGCACAGATGGCGCCTAACAGGCTGTGGGTCTACTTTGCTGTAGTGTTTGAGTCTATTAAGATGGACTCGCATATCGGTTAACCACCCTCCGTAAGCGCTTGTCCCAAAGGAGTATTAAGCTGCTCGAGCCTAGCCCGCCAAGCAGGAAACGCTTCTCCCGGCTACATCCAGCTCATACCAGAGCTGGGACCTGCACAGGGGCATCTGCTCCTGTAGAAGTACAGGTCGACCAAGAATAAGAAATCTTACTAGATGTAGGAATAGCTGTTGTATCTAGAGAACTGTCATCGCCACCATTCTCCTCGCCATCATTCTCCTCATCATCATCATCATCCACCTCCTGATCACTCTTCCAAGCCAGCTCTCAATACTCCCGTTTCATCAAATCCCTCACCCTTAGTTTCTTCCTCCTGGTCATCATACATCATCCTCGTCACCCTCATGGCCATCCCCATAAATCTCCTCCTCCTCCTCTCCATCATTATCCCCATCCAACTCCTCATCATTTCCCTCCTTCTCACCCTCGTCCGCATCAACCTCCTTCAAGCTCATCACCATCCTAATAATTATTCTCCTCCTATCTCTCCCCATCCTCCTACCCCCACCACTTTCATCCGTTATATCTTCTTTCTCCTCCTCATGACAATCATCCCCATCCTTCTCCTCATCCAACTCATCATCACACTTGTTATTCTTCTCCTTCTCATCATCATCTTATCAACAATCATGTTTATCCCTACCATAACACATATGGATGTATCAGCAACCCCATAATATTAACATATTCCTGCATAGCCAACTTAAGGCGTTTTCTGTGTGCTTTTTCTTTGGTAATTTCTTTGATAAAGTCCTTAACTGGTCGGTGACAGACAACGTCTGTGAATATTATGTTGCAAAATTCCATTTCAATCTTCTCAGCTTTCCAGTTACCATTATTATTAGTGTTGCATATGGGATTAACGGGCTGAGCAGCGCATGAGTTGTGGCGGTCAGCGACCCAAATCTGACAGCTAGCGCCAGGGTCAGCGAGTCACAGCTGCCAAGATCTTTCTCCGCCTACACGTGGTGATTCTGGATAACAGGCTGCAGCAGGGCAGACTGGCTAAAGAGAAGGGAAGGAAGAGGGAAGGCTAACCCGGTACTAATAAATGTCATTCTGAAGTCGGATGTGTCCAACTGAAAGGTGCAAATAGCAGTCAAGCCATAAGCTATAAATAACGCATTCCGTTCTCCAGACTACATCCGGTTATTTGCAAAGCGCTTTTCAGGGCTAAATAGTGGGCGTTTGAGAAAGAAGAAGAAGAGGAAGAAGAAAAAGAAAAAGAGGAAATGTTGCATTTGTTAATAGAAAAGTGCAGAGTAGCAAAGATTGCAACAACGAGTCCCCTAAGAATCGGGACATAACAGAAGATTACTGGTCGCTGACATGAACATATATTGGGACGTCACCATGTATTAACCGTATGGTAGTTGTAAGCCAATGGATTGTCACTATCAAGGAAAGAGATCTTTGAAGATCAATTCGATTCGATTCAAATGCCGTCTTCGCAACGAAGGATGACTGCAATGGTCCTTCGATATCCGCTGTCTCATGTCTTGACGGTACACTCTGCCAGACTAACATTAGCCCATCTTATTATGTTGCACATACAGCGCTGCCCATCGACCTTCAACCTTTCCAAGTATTGTTTTCAATAAAGTATCGGGACACTCCTGGCCCAGTGGTCTCTGGGTAAGGTGTTCGCATCGGGCGCTGGAGGTCGCGGGTTCTTCTTCTTCTTCTTCTTCTGCGTACGCAGTCAGACAGTAACCATTATTTTTTCGAAAAAAGCGGCGGTCATCCTGAGGCTGTCGCCACTGCCATAGAGCTTGTCTTGCAGTTCCACTGGTGATGGCCACATCTGCTCTCTCTGATCCTCGTATGTCGGGCAGTTCTGCAGCAGATGTTCGGCGGTCATTTTACCAGTACCGCACGGGCATTCGTCGGTACACCCTATCTTCAATTTGTTGAATAGGTGGTACCTCAGTCTATTGTGGCCAGTGCGAATTCTGAAGACAACGACCTGCTCTCTTCGGTTCAACTGGTAATATGCATCGTTTTTGGTGTAACCAGTATGTTCGGTTTCCCATTTGGTCATGTATCTGGCTTTGATAAGCCGTTTTGACTCTTCGTACGTCATACTGGTATCTGTTTGTGGTAGTCTTGCACCTTCTTTTGCCAGTCTGTCTGCCTCCTCGTTGCCTTGGATGTTGCAGTGTGATGGGACCCACTGTACCACTACCCTTTTTGGTGCGGACTGCTGGCACAGTTTGCAGAGTGCTGCTCTTAAGTCATTAAGCTCAGTGTTTTTCTTGCTTTTTAGCGCTGTGACTACGGCGAGAGCATCTGTAAGCAGGACTTAATGGCTTTCATTTTCACTGTGTGTCACCATTTCTTCCACTGCCGCCCTCAGTGCCTCTGCCTCCGCTCTGAAATTGCTTGTGTACTTACCAGTAGCGAATGACAGTGTTATTTTTCTGCCATTTGGTAGGTTCAGGAATGCTCCTGCCCCTCCGTTCTGTGTTGTGTTTGTTACAGAACCGTCGGTGTATGCATGGGTCCAGTCCATGCTTGGGTAGCTTTTCGTTATGAAGCTTAGGGTTATCTCTCCTTTCTTTTTCAGTCTGGCAGTTTTTGTTTGCAATACCTGGTTTATTTTCTACCACCTCTGGAAATATATCCTGCCTCCAGGTAGGTTTTCGCACAGTAGTGATGGGTTTTGGTGTTGTTAGTGCGTTTATGGGATCTTCGTGCATCTTTGCTTTGGCTATTTCTGCAAAGTTTCTCCGTTTTAGTTTCCCATTTCCCAAATTGTTTGGTCTCTGATGCATTGGATGGTCAGTCAGTCTTCGGAGCTTCTCTGACTGCAGCTGGGATCTGCAGTCTCTACTATCGGTCATGGATTGCAGTTTTGTAATCTTTTCAAGTTCTACAATTGGCGTTGACTTCATGCCACCTGTTATAATTCTCATGGCTTGGTTTTGAAGTTTGTTAACTTTATCGAAGTTCGCCTTCGCTGCTGTTGTCCATGCCGCAATGCCATACTCGAGAACTGGTCTCACTCTTCCAGTGTACAGTTTCTTTAGTATGCCTTCGTCTGCTCCCCAGCTTGTGCCAGCAAGTTTCCTCATGATTGCCATTCTTTCTGGCTTTCATTCGGTTTCTCTCAATCTGACTTTTCCATGTCATGCGCCGATCAAATGTGACTCCCAGATAGGTTGGGTTGTCGTTTGGCTGCAGTAATTTGCCATTTAGACTTAATTTGGTACTTTGGGGTTTTAGTGAGAGCGAGAATATTGTGCATGTGGTTTTCTCCTCGTTTATTTTGACCAGCCATAAGTTCGCCCACTCTTCCAGCGATGTTAGGGCCGTCTGCATCCGATTTCTTGCTATGGTGAGATTCTCTTCAGAGGTCCACATAGCCAGATCGTCTGCAAACATTGAGCTATGGACTCTTCTTGGTATATTCTCTGTAATATCGTTTATATATACCAGGAAGAGTGTGGGTGACA
The DNA here is from genome assembly GCA_036924085.1 of Ariolimax columbianus. Taxonomy (NCBI): domain Eukaryota; kingdom Metazoa; phylum Mollusca; class Gastropoda; order Stylommatophora; family Arionidae; genus Ariolimax; species Ariolimax columbianus. The sequence goes on along the minus strand of JAVGWX010000006.1, from coordinate 49,784,878 downwards.
GTACTCCCCCTTGGGGTACTCCCTGCTCGAGTGTCACCTTTTTGCTCATCTGCCCTTGTACTTGGACTCTGGCCGTTCTTTGTTGGAGGTAGTGGTTGATCCACTTGTACATTTTCCCACAAACATCACTTCTTCTTAGCTTGACTCTAAGTCCATCTTTCCAGACTTTGTCAAATGCCTTTTCCAGATCCACCCAAACAGCTACTGTGTGTTTCTGTGCCTGGTAGGCATCTTCTATCTCCTGGGCTATGAGGATGACCTGGTCCTCAGTGGATCTGTGCTGTCTAAAGCCGGCTTGCTGTGGAATTAGTATTCGTTTTTCTTCCAGATGCCACATCAGTCTGGTGTTTATCATCCTTTCCATCAACTTGCCGACACAGCTCAGTAGGCTTATGGGCCTGTATCCATTTGGATCTGTTTTGTCCTTTCCTGTTTTTGGTACTGCTACCATTACTGCGTCTTTCCATGCCTGTGGTACAATTCCCCTTTTCCAGCTTTGGTTCAGGACCGATAGCAGTTTCCTCTTCGCTGTTTGGCCAAGCCCCATCAGCATTTCGTTTGTTATCCCGTCTTTTCCGGGAGATTTCCTTTTCTTTAGTGTTCTCATAGCCTCTTCCATTTCGCGCATTGTTAATTTGGCCATCATGTGCTCTTCAGGTGCCGTATTCATGTTTTCGTGCCCCTTTAGCTCTTCGCTAATGTCTGTGTGCTTATCTGCAGGGACCTCGATGTGGTTTGCTCTGGCATAGTGATCGACAAAGGCGTTTGCGGCTTTCTTACCTGTGATCAAGTTCTCGCCCTGCTTGATAGTAATTTGTTTATTTGACGGGGTTTCGTCGTTCATGGCTCTGACTAGCTTCCATAGCTTGTTCCCGTCTTTGTCCAGGTTTAGACTTTCCGTTTTATTTTTCCAGCTTTCTCTTGCTGTTTACTTGAGAGTGTGTTTGTACTTCGCCGTGGCGGCTTTGAGGGCGATGTTTGCCTCCATGGATTTTTCTCGCTCTGCCATGTTCCTAGCATTTGTTACTGCATCTTCCACTTTCTGCAACTCATCATTCCAGTAGGGCTTATAGTTTTTCCTAGCTCCTCTTGGGATGGTTTCAGTGGCGGCTTGCATTATTGCCTTGCTGAGGCTCTCTACCATGGGCTTCATTTTGGTGTTTCGTGTGTTGATGGTTTCACACAGCCCATCTGTCAGGATTGCAAATCTGTCCCAGTCGGCTCGTTTGTAGTTCCAACGTGGGAGCGGTTTTGTTTCCTGTGGGCCTACTTCCATGTCAATGGTTAGCCTGATCGGCCTGTGGTCGCTACCTGCCTGTTGGTTTAGCACCTGGCGGTCTATTTTATGGTGTATGTCCTGTGTGGAGAAGGCCAAATCTTTAGTCGAGGTGGTATGCCATGTTCTTGAATAGAAGCTAGGGCTATCCTCCGGCCTATTGATTAGGGAGAGATTTGCATCTATCTCCCAATCTTCCACTTCGTCACCTCTGCTGTCTGTGTCAGAGTATCCCCATCTCTCCGAGTGGCTGTTGAAATCTCCAACTACTATGCAGTTGGAGTCTCTGACCTCCATACTCGAGAGCGATAGGTCTCTATTTGGTGGTCCGTACAGATTGAAAATGCGGAGCTTCGTCTCTTGAGCCATTATGTCAACTCCTACAATTTCTGCTTGTCCGGTGTGATTGACAGATACCGCGCTACTCGGTATGCAGTTTCTGGTCAGTATCAGGACCCCTCCTTTGTGGCCTTCTCTATCTAGACGGAAGGTCTGGTATCCTCTGATTGAGAATTTATGATTATTGTTGAGGTGCGTTTCCTGGATACATGCCACGTCAATCTTACCTTCATGCAGGTGATGTGTTAGGGAAAGTTTTTTGTTAATGACTCCCTCCGCATTCCACTGTAGTATTTTGAGGGTCTTGAGATTTTGGTCAATAGAAGTTGCCCCATAGCCATGTGCCTTGACTCCACGACACATGGGTGGGTGACCACCAGTAGTTAAGGGTGGGCCCCTTCGAGGCGTGAGGCCCGGCACTATCGCTGCCTGGCGGGACTCCGCAGGATGAGCGCCATGCGTTTTTCTAATCGGTTGTACTGTCATCATGCTGCGATTTACGTTGTACTGTTTTGTTAGGCTTGCGGACCCGTGCATCCGATTTCAACAGGCGTTTCTGTAGGGATGCCCTCCTTAGCCTTTGGCTGTCCCCAGCCTATCTGCAAGGCAGCAGTTGTTTAAGATCAGAGTGGTCTCTCTTATGGAAGTTGTCTTACCAGACTATCGAGTCTTCACTACTCGTGTCTATAGGGTGCAATGATGATATGTGAGATGATATATGAGATGGACTGGTTTACCCGGAAGAGAGGCAGTCCAGTGTGTCTGTATCCCAGGATCGTCACGTCCTGCCAGAAACTTAGCATTTGCATGTGAGTGGGGTATCTCTTTCTCCCTTTATTTTCTTGACGTCTATGCAGAGATGGTACGCCTAGCATTCCCCGTCACCTGGGGTGTTGACACAGTGGGGCAGGTGTGCTATGTCCGCTGGTCTGCATCTCTTCTGCGTCCAGCATGATAGTTATATGGCTGATAACGTACAGAGGTAGATATCGTAGCCGAAGTGCATTTAGCCAGAGGACAAGCCTGGTAATGTCACAGAGATGTTGTGCGCCTGGTGTGCGGACAGCTCTCATGGTCATTGGTTGAGTCTCGACAGTTCACAGTGAGGTGGCTGCTCTACTGTTTACGACACCCCGACCAGGTACTAAGTCTTGTGTTGGTGGTTTCGCACCCCATCGCCGTATAAGGTGAGTATCAAGCAGTTGTCCGTCCGCTTTGATCGGCGGACGGCAAGGACCTCTTTCTGCGGCTCTACCGGATAGGGCTGGGGCGCAAGCCCCAGGTCCCGAGCATGTAGGAGCCTCCCATTGCAGTGGTGCTGAGATTTTGGGCGGGATTGCGGCTTACAAGGGTTCGGCCGTAATCCCCCACATGGTAGCCTCGCGCCATTGCCTTATCAGCCTGGTACGTGAACCAAAGTGTCTGCGGCTCCTCTCGTTATGAGCTGGTTTTCCGTAGCAACGCCCTGTCATTAGTAGGGTAAAACTGACCTGTCTTCAGATGGTCTATTTCCAGCACCCGTTCACTATTTGGCCAGACGAATTTATTGAGGGCTTTTGTTTGTCAATGACCAGGTATTTGAAATCTGCGGTTTCCGCCGAGTTAAACACGATTTCCGTAGCGTTCTTTCATTAGAGTGTTAGAGAGCTGACTTGTCTTCCGTGAGTCTAATACCACCGTACGTTCATTATTAGACCCAACGGTAGTGCTCTCGATTTTCCAGTCGTTCTACAGTATTGGCGTGTTCAGTCAAATTAAGCCACAGGTTCCACTCCTGGTGGTGCCCTTCCGTCAATTCCTTTAGCTAGACAATCAAGTTACTTAGATGGTAGCCCCCAGATTTTCGAGGGTCTAATTCCAGCACATGTTCACTATTAGACCCCACGAAGGTGCTCTCTTTTTGACAGTCATTCTACAGTATTGGCGTGTTAAGTTGATTTAAGCCTCAGGCTCCACTCCTGATAGTGCTCTTCAGTCAATTCCTTTGTCAGGACACTGGATGCAGACCAACCAAGCCACAGGGGGCATAACCCCAGATTTCTGAGGGTCTAAATCCAGCACCAGTTCCATATTAGGCCCCAGAAAAGTGGTCTCGGCACGTCAATCATTTCAGTGTTGGCCGTGTTGAGTCAAATTAAGCCGCAGGCTCCACTCCTGGTGGTGCCCTTCCGTTAATTCCTTTAAGTTTCAGCTTTGCAACCATACTTCCCCCGGAACCCAAACACTTTGATTTCCCGGAAGCTGCCCGCAGAGTCATCGAAGCAACTCCTGCGGATCGCTAGTCGGCATCGTTTATGGTCAGAACTACGACGGTATATGATCGTCTTCGCGCCTCTGACTTTTGTTCTTGATTAATGAAAACATTCTTGACAAATGCTTTCGCAGTAGCTCGTCTTGTGGCGATCCAAGAATTTCACCTCTAACACCGCAATACGAATGCCCCCGTTTGTCCCTGTTAATCATTACCTCCAGTTCCGAAAACCAACAAAATAGAACCGAGGTCCTATTCCATTATTCCATGCACCATTATTCAGGCAGCCGAGGGCTGCTTTGAACACTCTAATTTTTTCAAAGTAAACGCGCCGGCCACCCAGGACGTTCAGCGAAGAGCACCCGTGGGAGAGAGCCGGCAGACGGTAGGGCAGGAGACAACGGGCAGTGAACCAGCGCGAGCCGGACCGCCCGCCTGCGCCTGAGATCCAACTACGAGCTTTTTAACTGCAACAACTTTAATATACGCTATTGGAGCTGGAATTACCGCGGCTGCTGGCACCAGACTTGCCCTCCAATAGATCCTCGTTAAAGGGTTTAAAGTGTACTCATTCCAATTACGGGGCCTCGAAAGAGTCCCGTATTGTTATTTTTCGTCACTACCTCCCCGTGCCGGGAGTGGGTAAGTTGCGCGCCTACTGCCTTCCTTGGATGTGGTAGCCGTTTCTCATGCTCCCTCTCCGGAATCGAACCCTGATTCCCCGTTACCCGTTACAAACATGGTAGGCATATCACGTACCATCGACATTTGATAGGGCAGACATTTGAAAGATGCGTCGCCGGCACATGAGGCCATGCGATCAGCACAAAGTTATCCAGAGTCACCAGTGGGGACGCCGCAACCCCGCGAGGGGAAACGACGATTGGTTTTGAACTAATAAAAGCGCTCTTTCCGCGAGGGTCGGAGCTTGGTAAGCATGTATTAGCTCTAGAATTGCCACAGTTATCCAAGTAGGATCGTGTCATCTAAGGAACCTCGACTGATTTAATGAGCCATTTGCGGTTTCACCGTGAGACAGTGTGAACTTAGACATGCATGGCTTAATCTTTGAGACAAGCATATGACTACTGGCAGGATCAACCAGATATCTACGTACCGATATCTGACGTTCTTACAGCACACACCGGTCGGCGGAGGAAGGGTGTGTAAAAAGCCTCGCTGGGACGGCCGCAGGGACCGACTGACGGGACGGACGGACGGTTGTTCCACTCGTCCCTCACTCCGTCGACCTAGGACCGCCTGACAGGGGCCTCCCACACGCACCAGACGACCGACCGACCGGGCTCGCTCGAGGAGGGATGGCAGCGCTCTGTGCAGAACGGATCCCAACGACCTCGGCGATGAATTTCACTGGGACTAGAGACAATTTGGCCTGCCGGCCTGCCCTTCTCTGTAGGAGAACGCAGGGCCTCGAGGCACGATTCCTGCTTTCCATTTGCCGGTCACAAGCTCTTTGCGAGAGTCGGACCACCAGCGAGACGTACTGTCGAGCTCTGCTATAAGCCTTAGATAAATCACCACGGACGGACCACGTTTCCTGATACGGACCAGACGAGCGCACCTCGGTGGAGGAGACGCTACAACAAACCGCACCCAATTCGATCTACGGGGAAAGGCAGGCGAGCGTTTTCCGCAAGCCCGCGCTATCGCTCCGCCTGGCGGGACTGAGATCGCTTTACGAACACTGGTTGAAATTGAGTCGCTGCGGCGAGACAACTACCCCAGATGGTCGCGGGTTCAAATCCCGGTGTAGACACGTGGATTTTTTTCACGTGGTTCATCCGGTAAATATTTCCCCTGATCTCTGAGTAGTGAGATTAAACACATGTGTGCAGTGGCGCGCACGTTAAAAATACCGTAGCATTTGGAAATCGAAAAAAAGTAGGCCTAACGGGCGCTGCTCGGATAAAATTCAAATTAAAAATCTACTAAAATTATTCTAGGGATTCTCGCCCCATAGAGAATATGTCGCAAAAAAGGGGGCTGTGGCTATAACAGGTCTTGGTTATGTGGTTAGCGGAGCGGCTTAGATGGCGCCTGACAGGCTGCGGGTCTGCCTTGCTTTAATTTACGCGTCCACCTTCATCAGTCTAAAAAAAAGGCAATCGTTTATTCCAGGCGATCGTGTATATATATATATATATATATATATATATATATATATATATATATATATATATATATATATATATATATATATTTATATATATATCGTATATAGGGCTAACAGATGCTGGGATTGTCCTGTCAAGTCACCAGTGGATTGTGACCTGCCAAACAAATATGAAACAAAGGAGGTTGCACCTCCCCACGACATCTAACGACACAAGTGGGCTGAAGATAGATAGATGGAGAGATGGATAGATAGACAGATAGATAGTCTTTTTATGAGACCAAAATAGTTTGACTTGCCTAATTGTAATGTCTGTTAAAAATTCTCTACCCCTACTGTCGACACTACATTGCTATTTGTTTGTTCTCTTTCCACGAAATTCGATACATGCTTCTGTATAACTATTGCTCGAGAGCCTCTATTTTATTTTCCAACTGTTTGTTCGTAGTTCATGTTTCTGCACCGTATAGTAATGGTGAATATATCTCTTATAACACTCGATGAGTTTCATTTTTAATGTACAGACTAATTGCCTGAATGCCAATATATCTTGAACTTGATGACCCGTATCTCAGTGTAGCTACGGGTACTAACTTCGTTTCCAGCAGGCCCTGTCGTAGGCTATGACAGTCCAGTGCATGGTAAGCCCTCCTTCAGAGCCGTCTCGGATGTTGTTGTGTACAGCAAGGGAGTCCGACCAACGCATTGGAGATCTTCCCGCGGCCTCTTTTTACTATTTTACTTCAGAGGTACCCGATTTCTGTCGCCGTGTTCCATCTACCATCGTTTCGTCGCAACAGGTGACCTGCCCATCAATTTGTTGCCAATATATTCCTTATCAAATTAAATAAAAGATCAACTGCAGAGGAACGTGGATGTCGACATGACGATTGGACGGAAGCTAGCTCCTGATTGGAGAAACCAGATCAGACGGTAATGATTGGAGAGCCAGATCAGGAACACATAGCTCTTGTTGCGATAGGCAATTTTACAAGTTAAGGTAATGACCTGGAATACTTACCAGTCCAAACTGATCGAGCGGTTCCGTGGAGGTGAGAGTGGGTTTTTTCTGTCTCTTAGCACCAGTCTACGAGGCAGGTTTTGGAGGTTTCCCGAGCTTGCTGACGTCTCCAATCTGTGGATTTGAAATAATATTACAAGATAATGCAGACAGAGTAATGATATTGGTGGTGGTGGTGGTGTGTGTGTGGGGGGAGGGGGAAGATTGCAAACATTGCTTGAATATAACAAGTTAAAAAGTAATTATCATCAAGTTATTCAGTCCTTAGAGGGGTTTCGGGTCCCGACCTCATCACCATCAAGTCATTCAGTTCTGCGACTGGTTTGGGGCCCCGTCCCCATCATCAACAAGTCATTCAGTTCTGGTACTGATTTGGGAACCTGACCCCATCATCAACAAGTCATTCAGTTCTGGGACTGGTTTGCGGCCCCGACCCCATCATTAACAAGTCATTCATTCCTGGGTTTGGTTTACAAGCTCGGGATCCTATATTTCCATGCATGCTGCCATCTGCAGTTCAGTATAAATCTTCCCCGCCATGTCGCTGCATGCATGCGTCACAAAGGTATTTCTTGGTCTGCCCCTTCCTCTCTTTCCCTGTGGCCTGCCTTCCAAGGTTTTCTCCACTAGGCCCTTATGACGTAGCTTGTGGCTCAGACAGGCCAGTCGTTTTTGTATTATTTGTAGCATCCTTTTTCCTTCTCCAATTTCCGACAGCACCCGTTCGTTTTGTTTTCTCTGTCCATCTCATTTTATTAATCTTTCGGTAACACCCCATCTCAAAATACTCAAAATATTTTTCCTCTCTTATATTTATTGTCCATTTTTCATAATCGTACAGGACCACAGGCCAGACATTTGCGATCATGATTCATCTACATAATCTAATTGTAATACTACCTGATATCAGAACTCTGTTTCTATCGAAATGTTCTTTACCAGTGCAATTCTGGCCGTAATCTGAAAATAAGTCTCATATCAAATATTTCTGAATGGAATAAGGTCTGTAATTTCTAACAGAGATTGACGTGAAAAAGTTTGGCCAAAGTTAAGATGGTCTCACGATTCTTCCATCATTTGTTTGGTCTCTGTGCTATTTTATATTGCGTAGATTCTTCAGCTGTCTTTGTTTAAAATTTATTTTATTGAAAAAAGGTTGTCGTTTTCTAGTTTGGCTTGGCTTCGTTCTTTCTCAATCTCCCGCTACCAAGCCCTAGAAGGGCTTAAGTAGCAAAATATAGTCCAGAGAACGGAATGCGTTGTGTTGTAGTTTACAGCTTGACTGCGATATTTGTACCTTTCGGTCCAACACATCCGACTTCAGCAAGCATTTTTTTTAGTACCGGGTTAGCATTCCCTCTTCGATCCCTTCTCCTTAGCCAGTCTGCCCTGCTGCAGCCTGTTATCCAGGATCACCGCGTAGAGGTGTAGAAGGGTCTTGGCAGCTCTGTTTCGCTGGCCCTGACGCTAGCAGTCAGCTATGGGTCGCTGACCACTGCTGCTCAGCATCTTGATCCCGTTTTCTAGTTTACGAGTGGACTTAAAATTAAAACTTTACAAGTGGGATAGAAATTAGAAAAACCATGCATTTATATTGTAACACGTTAGTATGGTTGCTAAGGATGTCAGGAGTGTCCTGCATTGCCATCACGGTATAGACGAACACCATGACGTCGTAATTGCAATTAAAAGATGGCCGCTCTACTATTGACATGTATCAAAGAGGAGTCGCGTCAATGTATCCGTTTTATGAGCAGCGAAGGGGTGAAATTTGTAGAAACTCTTCGGCGAATGAAGGTCCAGTAAGGTGAAGCATGCCTTTCACTCCAACAAGTGTATGAGTGGAGTAGGAAGCTCCAAAACGGAGTGAGCTCCGACAGACTGTTCATGACCGGGTCAGACGAATCGACCCCAGAGTCGATTGTAGCCGCTGACTGTCAATGAAATTGCCACACATCTGGACGTCCGTCAAGGTTCGGCAAGAACCCATAATCCATGATGTGTTACAGTACCACAATGTGTCTTCAAGGTGGGTGCCATGGCAGCTTACTCCAGAATTAGAAACAGCGACGCCTTGATGCCTGTCAGAAATGTTTGCAGCGTTTTGAAGCAGAATGCTCCGACGTAGCATGTTTCCAAGGACAATAACGAGGAAGGGAAGTAGAGGTCTTGGTCAGTATATAGGTGTTGGTCTTGTTTGATGAGTATATTTCGCATGTCCTTGTTTGAACAGTATATTTCGTCTGTCCTTGTTTGAACAGTATATTTCGCTTGTCCTTGATTAACAATGTTTGATCAGTATATTTCGCCTGTCCTTGTCTGATCAGTATATTTCGCCTGACCTTGACTAACATTTTCTGAACCGTATATTTCACCTGACCTTGACTAATATTATCTGATCAGTATATTTCGCCTAGCCTTGACTAACATTGTCTGATCAGTATATTTCACCTGGCCGTGACTAACATTGTCTGTTCAGAATATTTCACCTGATCTAGACTAACATTATCTGATCAGTATATTTCGCCTGACCTTGACTAACATTGTCTGATCAGTATATTTCGCCTGACCTTGACTAACATTATCTGAGCAGTATATTTCGCCTGACCTTGACTAACATTGTCTGATCAGTATATTTCGCCTGGCCTTGACTAACATTGCCTGATCAGTATATTTCGCCTGAACTTGACTAACATTGTCTGACCAGACTGAAACCACTCCATATCAGCAGGAGAAATATGTACTACTTTCAGAGCAGAGGCAACGTACACGCAGCCACTTAGATTCATAACAGCCAAAACACAACTACAACAACAAACGTCGTTCTAAAATACCATAGGGGCGTTCCCCACGTCATCTCAAGCCACAAAACAAAATAGACTCTCATACTAAATACAATACAACGGGCTACTGTTCTTCTTTCCGTTCGGTTTCGTATGCTCGTTTTATTCCACCAGATGGCTGCTGTTCTAAAAAACAGATCTCATTCAACCGTGCATTCCCGTGCACTCTGGGGTCTTTGAAAACGAGACGGTAGATGAGCTAGAAAGTGAGCTACCGGAAGTCGTGTGCACACAGACTCGCCATCCACAGAGCTATAAAGAAGCAAAGACACCCATAAAAGGATCCATGAGAATGGAATGGAGACACCCGAACAAAGATTTTTTTTAAAGAAAATGACATCATAGACAAACTTGGCAGAGATAAGCAGACACATATTTTCAAACTCAGAACGGGACATTGCAGATTCAAGGCCTACCTCGGCACAAAAATGCGTCTCAGAGTTTGTTGTTGTTGTTGCTTAGATGTTTGCCTCACTAGTTTCTACTGGCGGAGGCGCGCCATTTTCCACCCCAGACCGTAGTCCATTGGGCGATATCAGGACGCATAAACCAGTGCTTGGGTGCATGTGTGCGTCTGTATGTACCTATGCTAGGTTTGTGCGCCCTCAGAAGCTAGCCCAACCAAAGTGCAATGGAAGGGCCTCACCATGAGGGCGCGTATGAAAGTTGTGCAAGAGTGTGACTGTAGGACAGAGGCAAGTGAAACAGAGGGAGGTAAGAGGAGAGAGAAGAGTTGCCCCCAGGGTAGAAAACCTCTGAGTCCTGCAGAAAGTATATGGGCTACCTGCGTCTCAGAGATCGCTCCACGTGCGTTTTGACGCATCCAAGAAGACACCAGAACATATCCTGCAGAACTACCCCACTTATGCAGACTTAAGAGAGGCAGCCTGGCACGGTGGCGCGACCATGCTCGAAACGATGGGGGTGGAGAAACCCGTAAAGACTTGAAACTCAGTCTCCTTCGGAACTTCACCGGACTAGAAGCATAGCATCAGTTGATCGTGAACATCACCGGACTAGAAGCATAGCATCAGTTGATCGTGAACTTCACCGGACTAGAAGCATAGCATCAGTTGATCGTGAACATCACCGGACTAGAAGCATAGCATAAGTTGATCGTGAACTTCACTGGACTAGAACTAGAAGCATAGCATCAGTTGATCGTGAACTTCACCGAGCTAGACGCATAGCATCAGTTGATCGTGAACTTCACCGAGCTAGAAGCCAAGCATCAGTTGATCGTGAACATCACCGGACTAGAAGCATAGCATCAGTTGATCGTGAACATCACCGGACTAGAAGCATAGCATCAGTTGATCGTGAACATCACCGGACTAGAAGCATAGCATCAGTTGATCGTGAACATCACCGGACTAGAAGCATAGCATCAGTTGATCGAAGAAGGATTCTGACCAGATGTTAGTCTGAACTTCCCAAGGTAGTCTGTTTAGCGAAAAGAGACCGTCGCGTCAACAGACCATGAACTCGGCGAATGGCTGAGACTTAGACTGTATTCAATAAGGATGATATCTTTCCGATTTGATCTTACCGCGTTGCACGTGAAACGCCGCAATCAAAGCACTTGCATATTTATTTCTCAGAAACAAATATGTTTCCTAGTGACAACGACCACGGAGACAATCACTTTTCGGCGCTTGGAGAACACGTGCATGCGAACAATATCAATGCAAATGAAGTAATGCTCAACCCGAATTTGGAAAATGGACCTCCGTCTGACGAATGCCCCGAGCCACAAAAGAAAGAGAGATAGAGAGAGAGAGAGAAGAGAGAGAGAGAAAGAAAGAGAGAGATTGAGATGAATTAGTGGCTTCAGCAGGACCCCCCCCCCCAAATCCAAGTGTCTCAGCTGATAGAGAGCCGCGGAGACAGACTGTCCAGTATATAACTACTATTCGAGATGACTGATAGTGTGTGTCCACAAGGCTTCTGATTCAATCAGGTGTAATGCTTCAACTTTGTTGGTTGGTTGGTTATTGATGCAGCCCTTTGCACCAATACATATAGTGGTATCTGCACGTGTTTGTGAGCTGTTGTTTAGTTCCGTACACAGTTTTCCATTTGTCTGGTCTCGGAAGAAGAAGATCTTTCATAACACTGTTGTGCACCCTGAGTATGTTCTGATTGGATTCTGTTCAAGTGACAGTTAAGTTTTATGTGTTGAGTGCGAAGTCGGAAAATGGTGCTTTGGTCTCTCCTTTTCATGAGGTTGACGTTGGGATTTGGGATGGTCATGTGTTCTGCAGAGCCGACACGCTGGGGAGACACATAAATACGAAATGTCTTTCACAAGTTGAGAAGGGTCTGGTTACTCACGTTTCCTGAAACCTGCTGCTGTGTACACACTCCCGCCATATCATCACAGGCACATCTGCCTGCTCGATCAACGTCTGTTTTCAAAGCGTAATACTGATTATTTTTCTTTTTTCTGCGGTCATTGCTCATTTAGACTGGGACTCCTGATTCTTCATGAAATTCTTCTGTCTTTTCAAGGTCTCAATACCACCGTACAGTTTATCCTTGAGGTGAGTTGGTGCTGGCTACATCCTTCTCCTCAAATCTGTGTGCTGGGGAAGTCCTGAGATACATGGTACGTATCTTGAATTTGGTGTACAGGTGGTGTCTCATTCTGTTGTGGCCAGTTCGGATGCTGTCAAGACCCTTCTACACCTCCACGTAGTGATCCTAGATTACTGACTTCAACATGGCAGACTGGCTATGGAGAATAGATTGAAGATGAAAGCCGAACCCGATATCCCCCCAAAAATGCTTGCTGAAGTCAGAAGTGTCGGATCGATTGGTGCAAATATCGCAGTCAAGCTGTGGACTGCGACACTATGCATTCCGTTCTCCGCATTTAACACTACTACTTCCAAAACCCTTTACAGAGCTTGGTAGCGAGAGTTTTGAGAACAAACAGACGACGGCGATATACTATGCGACGCGTCTTCACTCCAGGCCTGTCTGCACTCATTGTTTCTTATTGACGCTGGAGTCTGCATACCCAGGGGAGAGCGGTGCTGACTGAAGTTATGGGCCTTGGTTTCGTGCATCACCGATTCAACAGGAAAGACCCAGCAGAGACTGCTGACGGCAGCCTAGCGACTCATAGCTTGCATAAAGTCTCGGTGCTGACCAAGACTATATCCCCTCTCAACGCGGCTGACCTGGATACAGACTTAACCCGTGCAGGCTGTCGGAGAGACTAGGGATCGAATAGGAGGCAAAGCTAGTCCCAAATTTGCCGTGTTGAAACAGAATGTGTTGAAACCTAAAGGCGCAGATACTGCAGCCTCGCTGTTAACTACTGTTATTGAAATAGTTACTGCAAATATTTGAATACATGATTCACGTAACATGGTTTCCTTAACAAAATTCATGTATCATGGATGACGTAGCATGGTTCACGCAACATAATTCACGTACCATGGTTTACGCAACATGGTTCACCTAACATTATTCACGTAACATAATTCACGTAACATGGTTCAAGTAATATAATTCACGTAACATAGTTCACGTAACATGTTCACGTTACATAATTCGCGTAACATGGTTCTCGTCACAAGCTGATAGTGGAATTCCGGAATTATAATTATGAGGAAAGGCTCAGAAAAACCGGCTTACATTGTCTAAAATATAGACTTTATAAATTTTTTCAAAGTACAGCCGCCTATAAGAACAAAATGGAACAGCCACAAATGAATTAAAGAAAAGTGCAGATTAGATATTAGCAAATATATTTTTAGTCAGAGAGTGGTGAATACTTAGAATGCATTGCCACATGAAATAGTGGAGGCATGTTCTATTAATTTGAATTCAAGAATAGATTTGATTTGCAGTTTTATGATGAAGTGATGTAAAATAATATGGTTGTATACAGACTCTGCAGTCTTCTAAACCAGTAAAAACAAGTTAAGTTAAGTTAACATAGTTCAAGTAACATGGTACACGTAACATTGTTCACGTAACATGACTAACGAAACACGACTCACATAGATGGTACATCTGTGTTTGCGTCTTTATGCTCCGGATTATCCTCGTTTAACAGACGGGAATTGTTATGATTTCAGTGTCCAGAAATTAGTGATTCAGTGGATACCATCATAGTGTAACATCGGGAAACGAGGAGAACGAATGTCTAGCAAAAGAGGGATCGAAACTGAGAGGAATTATACCTGGTCAACTACGAAGAAGCAAAAGCCATAATAAAGGGCAATAACAATGGTAGGAAGAGCAGCCCAAACACCACACAGGACGGGTACTGCCAACTGTCAAGAACAGGCAAAGTTATCACTCTACGTCCCGGAACAGGCCACAACAGAATGAGAACACCACATGTACTCCAAATTCAAGATAGGTACCACCAGCCTATGTTACTGCGGTCTGGCAAACATGACAACACTACACGTACTTCAGGACTGCCCCCAGCACACAGTTCTGAGAAGAAGGATGCGATCTACGCCCACTCCCCCCGAGAACAAAACTATGGCGGAATTGAGACCCTGAGAAAGACAGCAGAATTTATTGAAGAATCCGAAATCACATTCTAAATGAGCAATAATCGCCAGGAGAAATAAGAAGCAGATTTCATTATCTCCCTTATCCATTTGTAATGGCCAAGAAAATTCGCGATTTTCAAGCCAGAATATAAGTTACTTTATTATTTATTAACACGGGTAGGGCCGATCACCCTAAGTGAAAAAACAATTTGGATGCACACCAATAAAAGCATGGCACGTAGTGTGCCTTAATAAGGTTAGACACATAAACTCCGTTAGAACGGTCTCCCTTAGTTATGTATCACTTTACCCGAACTGTCATTCATAACTCTGCAAACTAATCGACTCTGGATCATCTACACACTGCACTCCGATAGCTCGTCATTCACAAACGTTACTTAGAATAATTGAAGTGGCCTCTTCTATTTGAGCACATTTATTTAGGCGAATCTGATGGGGACAAACGCTAGGAGGGCTTGCTGACGACAGGCCATCGCATAAAACGTAAACTTCCAAGCTAAATGCCAAATGAGACGCGGCGCGGTCCGGTAGTGATCTCTGAGCAAATGTTAGGTTTTCGGAGGCAGGCTGGGTTTAGGGGTTGACAAGCTTGGTCACTGATGCTTTGTTAAACAACATTTTTTTTTTGGGGGGAGGGGGGGGGGCACATTTGCATACGTGGATCAGCGTTTGGGGGAGTGGGGAGAAAGGGCTGGGAGGTGGAGGTGTCAGAATCTTGCCCTGAATATATGTCCGGACAGAATTGCGGTTGTACCCTGTCGACTCAGATCTGGCTATTTTGTGGTTGAGTAACGGTTATAATAGCAATATAAACGTGCATTGTACTGGGGGAAAACTCTATAGCGTATTAAGTGTTATCATTAATAATATCCTTGTCAAATGTTATCATAAATAAAATTATACCTGTCAAGTGTCATATGAAATTATAATATTCGTGTCAAGTCTCATTAGAAATAACAGTATGTCCTACATACGTTACGTTATGTCCTTACACGCGTTATGTCACTAAAGACGTTATGTCCCTATTCACGTTATGTCCATATACACGTTATGTCCTTACACGCGTTATGTCAATAATACACGTTATGTCACTACACACGTTATGTCCCTATACACGTTATGTCCCTATACACGTTATGTCCCTATTCACGTTATGTCCCTATTCACGTTATGTCCCTATACACGTTATGTCACTACACACGTTATGTCCCTATACACGTTATGTCCCTATACACGTTATGTCCCTATACACGTTATGTCCCTATACACGTTATGTCCCTATTCACGTTATGTCCCTATACACGTTATGTCCCTATTCACGTTATGTCCCTATACACGTTATGTCCCTATACACGTTATGTCCCTATACACGTTATGTCACTACACACGTTATGTCCCTATACACGTTATGTCCCTATACACGTTATGTCCCTATTCACGTTATGTCACTACAGACGTTATGCCCTTATACACGTTATGTCACTACACACGTTATGTCACTACACACGTTATGTCCCTATACATGTTATGTCACTAAAGACGTTATGTCCCTATACACGATATGTCCCTTTATGCGCCATGTCCCTATAAAGCTTATGTCCCTATATACAACTTGTTCAACCCATGATATACATACGATGCCGTATATGCAAACATTCAAATGTACGACAAGAAGTTACAAGGTGTTCCAATAGAGAATGAGAATGAATTGTTAGGTACTTTTTTTTTTAGTAGTCTTCAACTGTTTGTGAGATGAGATGGCCAGTTCCCCATCCTTGATGGCGTTAATTCTCTAAGAGTAAGCTGGGTACCAATTTACGACTTGTTCAACTAGAGCGTGTCAATAACAGGATTTAATCTGTCACATCTTGTGTGAGAAGCGAACAGTCAGCCACGCTGCCACTAAGAAGTTCACTTGCACAAAATTGTAATTAGATAATTACTTTGTGTATGAGCGAGGTTCCACGATAAATGGATGCAGGTCACATTTGGTCCACAGAAAATAAGTTGGACCACACTGATTTAGGTCAACCGCTGGTGCAAGATACGGTTGGAGAATCTGTTTCTCGTAAACCCAGTTGAAAGAAATGAGTAATGGATCTACATGGTATGGATACATTGAAAACAAAAACAGGGAGAAGAGACTGTCTGAACTAACTCAACCAAACACTTTACCAGACAAAAACAGGAAGAAGAGACTGTCTGAACTAACTCAACCAAACACTTTACCAGACAAAAACACACAAAGAAGAAACTGTCTGAACTAACTCAACCAAACACTTTACCAGACAAAAACACACAAAGAAGAAACTGTCTGAACTAACTCAACCAAACACTTTACCAGACAAAAACAGGAAGAAGAGACTGTCTGAACTAACTCAACCAAACACTTTACCAGACAAAAACACACAAAGAAGAGACTGTCTGAACTAACTCAACCAAACACTTTACCAGACAAAAACACACAAAGAAGAAACTGTCTGAACTAACTCAACCAAACACTTTACCAGACAAAAACACACAAAGAAGAAACTGTCTGAACTAACTCAACCAAACACTTTACCAGACAAAAACACACAAAGAAGAAACTGTCTGAACTAACTCAACCAAACACTTTACCAGACAAAAACACACAAAGAAGAAACTGTCTGAACTAACTCAACCAAACACTTTACCAGACAAAAACACACAAAGAAGAAACTGTCTGAACTAACTCAACCAAACACTTTACCAGACAAAAACACACAAAGAAGAAACTGTATGAACTAACCCAACAAATTGCTTTACCAGACAAAAACAGGACAAAAACACACACAGAAGAAACTGTCTGAACTAACCCAACCAAACACTTTACCAGACAAAAACTAAACAAAAACAAGAAAAAGAAACTGTCTGAACTAACCCAACCAAATACTTTACCAGACAAAAACTAAACAGAAACAAGAAAAAGAAACTGTCTGAACTAACCTAACCAAACCCTTTACCAGACAAAAACTATACAAAAACAAGAAAAACAAACTGTCTGACCTCACACAACCAAACACTTTACCAGGCAAAAACAAGAAAAAGAAACTCTTGTGTGAACTTAGTTCTTAGTCGACCTGAACTTCTACATAGGCTGGTGCCTCTGTGCAGGTCCCAGCTCAGGCGTGACCTGGATGTAGTCGGGAGGAACATTTCCTACTTTGTGGGCTAGGCTCGATCAGCTTATTACTCCGCTGCGTTGGGACAAGTGCCGCGGAGGGTGGTTAACCGATACGTGAGTCCATCTTAATAGACTCAAACACTAGAGCATAGTAGACCCGTATCCTGTTAGGCGCCATCTATGCTGCTATTAACAAGCCACCTAACCATGATCGGTGTTATGCCCTATCAGACAGTTAGTCGCCTAGGTGGGGCAGTGCTGCTATTCTTGTTCTTGTCATACACAAGACCTCGGTTAGCCACTCCGAACTAACCCAACCAAACACTGCAAGACAAAAACGAAATAAATCCACTTATTTCACGCAAGTTTCAAGCAAGAAAGTCGCTACATACAGACCACATGCTCCCACAGAGGAGACACACTGTAGGCAGAACATTAATTGGCCGGCATTATGAACGTACAGCAACGGCTCTCACTGCGGTTTCAATGAATGACGTAATAGTCAACAGACCAGTTGACTCAATGTCGACCAACCCGGATAGTTCACTTGGTGCTTAGGTAAATATAGGCCACCAGGTAACTAACCTTCTGTTGTAGTGAATACCTTTCCTAACGAACCCTCCCGGGCAAAAGAAACAGCTTATAAAGATAGTTGATACAAACTTTCACTCGAGTGGTTTCCAAAGCAAACAGGATAGAACCACTGTTGACTTCCTTGCATGTTGTAAGAGACGATTGAAGAAGGCTGTGGATGTGGTTGGCTACATCATCATGTAAAAACCATTGTTATAAAACCGCTCAGTGTTTTACAGCAATCAGGCAATCTTTGTAATATAGTTAGGGCAAGCCAAATTTAGTGTTGGGTCAAATGTAGAGACGGGAAGAGAAAAAGTAATGCAAACATTCATTCTTGTAAGGGTGGAAAGTCGAACAAAAATGAGCAGTACCGAGCGCCCAATTCATAAGAGACGATCAAGGAAGGCTATGACAAAGGAAGGCTTTAGCCTGTATGATGATGATGTTGAATGCCCACAGTGAGTAAGTTTACTCTTTTGTGTGCCCTTATAATGGTGTTAAGTGGCAGACGGCTGTCCTATACACAGACAGATGCCAACGCCCCCCCCCCCCCCAACCCGATGTTGTCCTTCACGCCAACACTGACCAGTTATGCACAATAAAAACGTTATAAAAATTCTGAAATAAAAGTTACTAGCAAATTGTAGAACAAATTTGACCAGATGCAAACTAAGGAAACACACTTAACGTAAACTTAATTTAACTTAACGTCTTTCTACTGGCTTAAAAGACTCTGCTGATTCTGTCTACAACCAGTTTCGTTTCCTACACCTGATCTAAACACTAGACGTTTCCAATCTATTCTTGAATGCATTTATTGACCCTGCCTGCACTATTTCAAGCATTCACCAATCTATGACTAAATAACAAATTATATATATATAATCCGGACCTTTCTTTAATTAATTTGTAGCTGTGCCCTCTTTTTGTTGTAGGCGGCTGTACTTTGAAAAAAACTTGCTATAGTCTTAGGTATCCTTTCCGTTGATTCTCTTATTAAGTGTTTTAATACATCTCGAATTCTTCTCTTTTATAGACACTGTAGGTGAGTTTTTCTTAGGCTTTCCTCATAACTGTAATTCTGGAATCCCACTGTCAGCTTTGTCGCTATACTCTGTATCCTTTCCACCATGTTTATATCCCCTCTACAATAAGGACTCCTCACCTGTACACAGTACTCCAATCGAGGTTCAACTAATGCTTTATAAAGATTGACTATCACTTCCTTGCTCTATATTTCGAATGAAAATAACCCATATAGCGATAGGGAATAGTAAGAGGTAAATAAATCCACAGACCCAACAATCTTAACTGGTTCAGTCAGTAGAGGGGATATATTAGCTTGCGAACGTGGTTATAGTGCTACAGGGCCGATATATTGGAACTATTGCCATTCTTATATTTAAAAGTTTCTTTTCCTTAATGCATAAATTTAACTATACTTACTAGCGGGAGTTTTATATTTCAAGAATATATGTGCCAGTAGTCCAATATATTCCGAAGTGAATGAATTTACACTATACAACCACTTCTAGCGCAAGCTAAGTGCAACAGAGAAATATTCCACGAAACCATGTCGCAGCGAAGGTACGTTTGCAGGCGACTCACAATTCTAAATGACCTGGTAGCCTGGGGTATACACATTGAACAAAGTTCGAACACAGGTAAGAGTGATTGAAACGTATAAGCTCCGTATCTTGATTTTTTTTTATATCCGTGGGGTCAAGTATCGCAAGGTACAAATATGCCTTCGATTACACAGCGAGGAATGTTCTAGATTTAGGAATGTGACAGGGCTCGATAGACAGTCTGACGGCCCGCTAATAATACAGGCACTGATTGAATACAAACACTGGCCTCGTTTTATTTACGGATCTTGACTTTGTCGTAACAGTTGTAGATCCGTCATTTCTTTGAAGATACGTTATACGATTCTACAGGTCTATGCCCATTTTGTTTGATTTTTATGAATAATTGTTAATGGCTTGTAGTGTTTGTTTGCAATTGAAACAATGAGCGGGTGTTACAAGACAGTGGACTTTAGACTGCCGTTTGCTTTTCAACATGATTAGAATACAAACATATGTAAGAGGGTTATTCAATTGATAACCTTAAAAGTGGTATAGAAATTATGAAAACCATGCCTTTGTATTGTAACTTGTTAATATGGTTGCTAAGGATGTCAAGAGTGTCCTGCTTGTGCTATCACGGTGCAGACGAACAACATGACGTATTAATTGCAGCTAATAGATCGCCGGCCGACTAGTGACTTGCACCAACGAGAAGCAGCATTCTGTTCTTTGAGCAGTGAAGGTGTGACACCTATAGAGATTCATCAGATAGTGAACGTCCAGTACAGTGGTGCTTGCCTTTCACTCACAGCCAATCTGAAATTTGCCTTTACGAGGCGGTGAACGGCTGCAATCGACTCTCAACTCGTGTTGCAAGTTGGTGTGCCTGAACCAGTCGTGAACAGTGTGTAACAAAACTCAAGCCGTGGAGTGAAAGGCATGCATAAACCGTACTGAACCTTCATTCGCCGATAAATGTCTGTAGGTTTCAGCCGTTCGCCTCACAAATAATGGATAACACAATGCGGTTTCTATTTGGTGCATGTCAGTAGTGGGGTGGCCGACTTCTAATTGCAATTATCATATAATGTTTGTCTGCGCGTGAGGAGCGCGTACCCGAATGGTATCGATGCCTGCCTGCCAATAAGTATGGCGTTCGAATCTCTCGTACGGCATTTGTCGTTTTTCTGTTGGGGGTAAAATAACAGACATAACCAGCACACGACGTGGCGACAGCATGGCGAGGTGGCCTGTAGTCCTCGGCCTTAAAGCACCTCGACTATCACAGCAATGAGGAGGAAGACTAACGTCTGGTCAGGTAAAATATGCTGACCAGACATGTTAGTAAGGCGTCAGACAAAATATACTGGTCAAAACCCTCACCTTGGCTTCCTTGTAGCCCTTCCCTGGAAACGGGTCTGTTTTCGTGGCAGTCTGGCTAACGAGATCACGGACCGACGTGATCCGCGTAGCAGTGAGTGACACGCAGATTAAGCCAAGCATAACATTACCACCTGGAGAACCCGGCCCACCTTCATCAGCACGCTCGGGATGTGAGGAAAGCTACTGCAACCCGCCACTTAACGTCCTTTTCGCGGCACACAAAAGAGTGAACCTACTCATTGTGTACTCAGAGCACCATTTTCCGACTGAGAACCCTACACATCCCACTAAACAAACACCTGAACAGAATCCAGCCACAACACACTCCTGAGTGCCAGCTGTGTCCACAAGCATATAAGTGCTCATGTTCAATGATTTTAGGAAAATGCTTCTTTCTCCGTGGCCAGATACATGGAACACTTTGTATGGCCATATACACCAGCTGATGAACACGTGCAGATCCCATTACATAGTGTTGGGCCGAAGGAGAAGAGCCCTGATGCTGCTATATCCGTAACAACAACAACAACTCATGATGGGCATTCGCAAACAACAACTACAGCAATGGGAAAAAGCCGTAGAATGTTTTTGTTGTTTGTCTGTACCGGTATGGTAAGCGAAGGACACTCTTGATATCCCTGGCAACCATATTAACAAGTTACAATACAAAGGCATGGCTTTTTTAATTTCTATCCCACTTTTAAGGATTCCATTTGAATCGCCCTTGTAACATTCTTCTTGCCAAGGTCACACACAGTTATGCAAAAAACAAAAACAAAAATTATAATTGAAGATCCTGTTTCATACCATGCGGAGATATGGTGTTAGGCCCATCTTATGTTAGTGACATCTACCACATTATGTGAGATGTGATCAGTATCCCCTTCGACGCCTTTTCTTTCATGGATTGTTCTGATACCCACATTCTTGAGGCTGGGTGTAACAGTGGAGCCGCTTTGCGAGCAGGACAAAAAAATTCCACACCAACTCGGAGCGAACCCCGATCGCTCAGCTGGAAGGTCAGTGCACCAACCTTTGCGTACCTCGACCCGGTGCTCCGGCATATAAATACGCACTCTCTCACTCTATGTATGTATGTATGTATGTATATATGTATGTATATATATACAGAGAGAGACAGAGAGAGAGAGAGAGAGAGAGAGAGAGAGACCGACAGACACTACCGTCCGACTAACAGACCGACCGACAGAGATGGATAAAGTAGTAGCATGTCCTCTGCAGAACGTCGCTTCTTGCAACCGCCAACTTATTTGGCTGTTATAAGATTCTTGGCAAGTGTGCGGTGCCGTAGGTTGCCATTACTTTCCGTACGTGGAGGAGCGATAAAAACCAACTCTGCCAACTGGACACGAGCGCGATTCGAATCTGGTGCGTTGGGATTGTGAAACGGACGCTTTACCCCTAGACCAATCAGCCTCCCGCAGATAGATAGATAGATTGATAATAGATAGATAGATAGATAGATAGATAGATAGATAGATAGATAGATAGATAGATAGATAGATAGATAGAGATAGATGAAATAGGCAGCCATACAGACATAATGATACATAAGCAAAAGAGTACACACACAGACGGGGGAAAATGGATAAATATTTCAATGACGCGAAAACAACAAAGAGAGAGAGAGAGAGAGAGAGAGAGAGAGAGAGAGAGAGAGAGAGAGAGAGCTTGAAGGAGGGACAGTGAGTAAAGAACAAGGCAAAGTAAAGCAAGAATGAAAAAAACTAGACACATAAACATGAAATCAAGTAAATAAAGAATGTGGTCAGACAGATATCCTTAACGTCTTTATACTGGTTTAGAAGACTCTGTGTACAACCAATTTCGTTTACTACACCTGATCTAAAAACTAGACGCTTCCAATCTATTCTTAAATGCATTAATTGTCCTTGCCTTCACTACTTCCTGCGGCAATGCATTTCAAACATTCACCACTCTCTGACTACAAAAATATTTCCTTACATCTAATCTGGACTTTCCTTTAGTTAATTTGTAGCTATGCCTTCTTGTTCTTGTAGGTGGTTGTATTTTTTTTTAAAAACTTGTAGTCTAATTTATCCATTCCTCCTCTTCTTCTTCTTTCGTTCGCTTTAAAATATTGTCTATATCTGCAATGTTGTCTCTTGTATAAACTTCACTGTCTTTTGTAGTTCACACACAGGTCCATAAAGTTTCTCTTCCAGTGTTGTTTCAATGGGCCAGTGAGATATTCGGGGCAGTTTTGCAGTATGTGCTCTGCTGTCTGGGGCGCCTGTCCGCATATACACATGGCTGAGTTGCCAATCTTCATTTTTGTGTACATGTGGCTGCGGAGTCCGTCATGTCCTGTTCTAAGGCGCAACACAACAGTTTGCTCTTGTCTGTTCATGTTATGGTAATCGTCTGGTGTTACTGTTGGTGGCTTTCTGATTGATTTGATCATCCTTATCTTCTGTTGGTATGTAACTGGCACATCTGGTTGCTCGTCTGCAGCACGCTCCTTTGCCAGTCCATCTGCTCTCTCGTTTCCTGGTATTCCACAATGAGAAGGTATCCACTGCATGACAATCTTGCGCTGGTTGCTCAGTTCAGACAGTAGAGCCTGTAGATCTGGCAGTTTATCAAATTTAAGTGCTTGGAGTGCTGATTCTGCATCTGTAAGAAATACTACAGGTTGTGGACCGACATTGGTGTTCAAAAGTTTCTCAGTTGCCACCTTGATTGCCTGTATTTCTGCATAATATATATGACAGAATTTCCCAGTTGGTACTTTGACTGTATCCCTAATGTTGTTTGGGTATTCTTTGTACACTCCCGCTCCACCATTCTTTACTGCATTCTGTGCTGACCCATCTGTGTATACTCTGATCCAGAGGTCTTGTGGGTATTCTTCATCCAGGAAATTGAGGATCACTATCCTACGTTGCACACTGTTCTGTTCATCCTTGTCTAATATTCCTTTCACTTTTGTTTGAATGCATACTGATAGTCCGTGCTCCTCTCTACAAGGGGTTTGTTCTGGCACAGACTTTAGGGGGGTGTCAACTTCAGGTAGATCCATAATTTGCCTGCGAAGTCGTTTCGCCTGATGCATAAAACTACTTCTTTTCAGTCTTCCCATTGCTAAGTTTTGAAATATGTTTTTCATTGGATGGCTCGGCATGCAGAGGAACTTTTCTGCCTGTGTTAATACCTTTGTGTCTCTGCGCTCTCTTAGTGCTTGAATCCTTCCCATTTTCTCCATCTCCACAATAGGTGTTGATTTCATTGCTCCTGTAATGACCCTAAGTGCCTGATTTTGCACCTTATCCACCTCTTTTAGGGTAGTGTTTGCTGCGGGGCACCACGCTGCTGACCCATATTCCAGATGTGGCCGTATACCTTGTTGGTAAACTTTGTTAAGTATTTTTCCACTAGCACCCCATGTGGTTCCACTTAATTTTCTCAGGATGGCTAACTTCCTCCTGGCTTTTTTGGCTGCCTTGTTGACGTGTTCCCTCCATGTCAACCTATCATCAAATGTAACTCCAAGATAGGTGGGTTGTTTATCTTCTTTGGGGTGTTCTCCATTTATCTTGATAACTCCAGCTTTTTGTTATGGGGAGAGGGTGAAAAGCGTAGTGCTACATTTTTCGGTGTTAATGTTTACACACCATCTGTTTGTCCATGAGGTCAAGGCATCAATAGCTCTTTGCAGCATTCTGGTGGCCACTGTTGCTTGCTCATTTACACACCATATTACCAAGTCATCTGCATACATTGCAACTTTTGTTCCTTGTGGTAGCTCAGCAATCAAGTCATTGATGAAGACTATGAAAAGTGTAGGGGAAAGAACTCCTCCCTGAGGCACACCATGACGCAGTAGAATTTTCTTACTCTTGAGACCATCTAGTTGGACTCTGGCTCTTCTGTTATGTAAGTATGCTTTTATCCATTTGTACATCCTACCCATCACTCCATTATTTCTCAGTTTCTTTAAAAGTCCTTCTTTCCAAACCGTATCAAAAGCTTTCCTTAAGTCTATCCATGCTGCTAATACTAATTTCTTGTCCTGGAATGCGTCCTCGATCTCTTGTGAGAGGTATATTGCCTGGTCTTCAGTGGAGTTGCATTTCCTAAATCCTGCCTGTTGTGGCACAAGAAGGTTTTGGCTCTCTGGATACCACTGGAGCCTTAGGTTGATGATGCGTTCCATTGTTTTACATATGCAGCTTGATTGGTCTATAGCTGGATGCCATAGAACTGCCTTTCCCTGGTTTTGAGAGTGGTATCATGATTGCTTCTCTCCAGGTCTGTGGGACTGTACCTGATGTCCAAAAAATGTTGAAGATCTGAAGCAGCTTTGTTTTTGCTGCTGTTCCAAAGTTCTTGATCATCTCATTGGACACTCCGTCTGTTCCTGGCGACTTTCTCATTTTCAGTTTGGATATTGCAACCTCCAGTTCTTTGTATGTGATTGGTGTCTCCATAACTTCGGGCATGGCACCATCTCGCTCTGTATTTTGTCGTTCCTCACGAACACTGTTGTTTCTCTCTGTCTACTTCAATGTTGCTATCTTTTGCAAAAGATTCCGCAAAGTAATCAGCGGCTTGTTTGCCTGTGAGGATGTTTCCATCTTTGTTTAATGTAATTTTTTGTGTTTCTCTGTGCACCCTCATCATTAAGTTGTTTTACCAACTTCCACAGTTTCCTAGTATCCTTTTCAGAGTTCAGAGACTCTGTTTTCTCCCTCCAACTTCTTCTTCTAGCCTGCAACTTTTCCCTTTGAAATTTGGCCATAGCATGTTGATATTTTTTTGTGGTGTTCTTGGTGATCCATTCCTCTGATTATCTTATAAACCTGTATTAGGTCAACTCGAATTCTTCTCTCTTCTTGACAATGTAGGTCGATTTGTCTGAGTCTTTCCTCATAACTGTAAATCTGGAATCCCATTATGTTTTATCGCTCTTCTTTGTATCCTTTCCATCATGTTTATATTTTAGTTCTTAGTCGACCTGTATTTCTACAGGGGCAGACGACCCTGTGCAGGTACCAGCTCTAATTTGAGATGGTTGTAACCGGGAAGAGGGTTTCCTGCCTAGGGGGCTAGGCTCGAGCAGCTTAATACTCCGCGCTGCGTTGGGACAAGCGCTTTAGAAGGGTGGCTAACCGATGTGTGAGTCCATCTTAATAGGCTCGAACACTAGAGCAAAGTAGACCCACAGCCTGTTAGACACAATCTATGCTGCTCTAAACAAACCACTTAACCATGGCCGGTGTTATGCCATGTCACAGAAAGCATGTTTATATCTCCTCTACGATATGGACTTCACAAGTGGAAACACACTACTCCAATCCAAGTCTAACTAATGCAGCTTGACAATTACTTTCTTGCTCCTATATTTTTAGCATACCTAACATTGCATTTGCCTTTTTCACGGCTACCTGGACTTGTGCACTCACTTTACCAGCATGATCTATTATAACCCGTAGGTCCTAAAAGATTAAGTGAAAACAATAGGACAAACAAATAATTAAACATATTAAAAACACAAAATATATGAAGATAGAGGAAAAACGAAGTGGATACAGCCTGCAAAGCGAAAAGGAGAATGATAAAGCCCGTATAAATACGTTTACTAAAAATGGTAATTTAAAAATATTGCTAGGGTATTTATAACCCACATCATTACATCTGTCAGTTCCGTGTGAGCATCAAGAGATGTAGATCAGTCCTCTTAAACCTGGGCGCTATCGCCCACTAGTGGACGATTTTAGTTTTCGGGTGAAAGGTAGATGAATAATGACATGGTCTATTAAAAAATCTGAGGAAACTGACAGAATACCAGCAAATCAACAAAATTGTCAATTTTGAGAACATGTGTTATTTCCCACGTGGTAGGCATACGACAGTGAAACATGGACAGCTATCAAAAACCTCAATTAAGAGAATCGAGTCCTTCGAGTCGAAATGTTATAGATATATCTTCAGAAAAATGTGGACAGAAAAAAGGAAGAACAGCCACTCGACAAGTGTTGGGCATAGACGAGAACTGGTTCATAAATTCAAAAGACACAACGGTCTTGAGAGAACGGTAATGGGAGGTACGGTGCCGGGCAACAGAGGCAGATGTCAAGAAAGGCTGCGGCATGACTCTGGAGCAGGCTGGAGATTTGACAAGAGATCGAGTTTCTTTTAGATGGACTGTGATGGGAGCGACGTTCTGCAAGGGACATTTTATATGATGATTAGAAACATCAAAAATACACACTCATTGAAAAATCGCAAAGGTTTTCTTCAATTTATATTTAAGTAGCCGGTAAGGTAAATGTACCATCACAAACGTTAACAAAGTGGGCTCAAGTATGAAAGGATTGACGAGCATTGGTCTAGATCAGTGCTCTTCAAACTGGACGCTAGCGTCTACAAGTGGGAGATTTCAGCTTTGAGGTGGTGTTGTTGTTATCCCATAGCTGCTGAGCAAGCCTGCTCTTGGCAGCCCAATGCCATTGTTAAATAGATACAGGTCTTCTTCAGTTGTTTCACTGCTCCGTACAGTGTGTTGACAGTTGTCGGCAGTGCTTGTAAGAATCTTTTCCTCATGTCCACAAGCGCCTTGCACTCAATGAGTAGATGTCGTACTGTTTCATAAGGATGAGAGCAATGCCTGCACAGGGGCAGATGCTGGGGATTGATGCGGTTTAAGTGGCTATTGAGTCTGGTATGTCCTTTTCGGAACTGAAAGATGAGACTTTGATCTCTTCTATGTAGTTTATTTATGTCATCGTTACTTTTTGGCTGTGACATTTCGCTAAATACACTGCGACCTGTTGTTCCCGCCGCCCACCTGTTCATCCATATTTCTCGAACTTTGAGGTATCCGGTAGCAGAATAATTACATTCTGTATTAAAAACATGTTATTATTATTATTATTATAGCAATGCAGAGGCCAACCAACTTGAGGAGATTATGGCAGACTACCAGGAAACCAACAAAAGTGAACATTTTGAGAACCTGTGTTTTATTTCCGCGACAGCATGCGGTCTGAAACATGAACAGTTACCAAACCATCGAGGAAGAGAATCAAATCCTTCAAGCCGAAATATTATAGACAGGTTCTCCGAATATCACCGAAAATAAAGAAAAGAATGCAGACATTCAATAAGAGTTGGGCATATAGGAGAACTGGTCACAAAATTCCACGGTAAACATACAATTGAAATACTTTGGCCACATCAAAAGACACAGCGGTCTTCCAAGGGTTGGTGTAGGGCAAGAGAGGCAGAGACGGACCATGAAGGCAAAATGGCAACATAATGAAAAGAAATGCTTGGGCATGACTCTGGAGCAGGCTGGAGATTTGACAAGAAATCGAGTTTCTTTCAGAACGGCTGTGATGCGAGCGACGTTCTGCAAAAGGACATCCCGCATAATGATGATGTTTTAAAAACATTCAACATTTACGGACTCAGTGGATCGATCGCGATAATATTTTTCAAATGAGATTTTTGTTGGCGGTAAGGGCAATTTACCCTCATGATCATTGTAAAACTGGGCACCAGATATGAAAAGGTTGGCGAGCCCTGGTCTTGATGAATATATATTTTTCGATCATTTCCCTTCACAGTGATAACTCATCTATCAGATTACTTCCTGACAAACGTCTGATATTGATTAGCCTGATAATATTCATTACCATTTGAAACGAAATTATCTTCAACGAAGTAATTGCGGTACATTAAAGGAGTTTTTGTCAAACCTCTTGTGTTACTGCTACGATTTACAACTATTTAATCTTTGGTATCCATTATCTAGCAGGATGCCTAAATGGAATTTAGGTGTACGGTTCCTAGTCGACCTGTACTTCAACAGGGGTATATGTGCCTGTGCAGATACTAGCTCTGGTCTGAGCTGGATGTAGCAGCGAGCTAGGCTCGAGCAGCTTATTACTTCCCTGCGTTGGGACATGTACCGTGGAGGGTGGTTAACCGATGTGTGAGTCCATCTTTATAGACTAAACACTAGAGTAAAGTAAACCCGCAGCCTGTTAGGCGCCATCCATGCTGTTGTAGACACACTACCTAACCATGGCCGGTGTTATGCCATGTCACACATTTAGTCGCCTCTTACGATATGCTCTCTATGTTGCAGTGGTTCTATTCTTGTCATTGTCATACACAAAGACCCAGGCAAATTGCTCGGGAATTCAGTGTACAGTTGACCTTATAATGGAGATTAAAGACACCACAAAGGGGGCATGGAATACAAAAAACTGCTCTTAATTACAGTTTTTAAGACAAGTTTGATTTGATTTAATCATAACTCAGCCCACCTAGACAATGACACGATGATCAACACCAACAAAACAGAAACTATGACGAATTAACCGTCGACTGACAGTGACAAAACAGAAACTATGACGAATTAACCGTCGACTGACAGTGACAAAACAGAAACTATGACGAATTAACGGTCGACTGACAGTGACAAAACAGCAACTATGACGAATTAACCGTCGACTGACAGTGAAAAACAGTAACTATGACAAATTAACCGTCGACCGACAGCTACAAGATATAAACTATGACAGTCAACAGTCGACCGACAGCAAAAACCTTAAAGCAGTTACGGAAGTTTACGTACCTGAGGAGTGTCTTCACTGACGACGGCAGACGGAACAGAGAGGTAGAAAATATAATTGAAAAGGCAGACAAGGTGCATTACCAGCTGGCACTGATACTGAAACATCCAAGTGTCACTATGCCCACTAAACAGACGCTTATAAACACGCGGATCATACCTACGCTTTGTTATCAGTGAAAAACCTGAACCTTATTACATAGGCACGCAGGTATGATCCAGACCTGGAAGATGAGCTGTGTAGGAAGTGGAGCAGGAATATACAAACAGCAGCAACACGTTGAGGATTGTGGTGGGGGTCTTGATCTGTTAATTACTATACTGAACGAGTTCTCACCAAGAAAATTGAGGTAATGTTTCTACCTGCGCCCGGCGAGCTCTACTACGAACCAACATCACTGTACAGGGACATCGCGTAAAATGAGTTACCTACCTTGGTAGTACCCTCACCAGAGAAGGAATTATTGACTGAGGTCCACAACTAGATTTCCAAGGCGAGTGCTGCTTTCGGAAGACTATGAGAAAACGTTTGGGACGGGCAGGGAATCAGTGTTGCCCCAAAGATAAGTGTGTATCGTGCTGTTGTGCTAACTACCCTTCTGTACGCGAGCGAAACATGGACAGACTATAGCAGGCATGTCAGGAAACTTAATCATTTCCATGTAAAATGTCTCCGCAGAATGCACAAAATCGGGTGGCAGGATAGATTTCTCAACTCTGTAGTCCTCAGCAGGGCGAGACTCTGGCATCCATACGCCCAGATCAGATGTACAGAGCATGTTGTTGGCATGTCAGATGAGCGCGTTGCAAGATTACCACAACCAGATTCAAGTGTGACCTACGAAGAGTCCAAAAGGTTTATTAGGGCCAGATACATGGCCAAATGGGAAACAGAACATACTGGCTACACACAAAATGATGCCTATTACCAGTTGAACAGAAGAGATCAGGCCGTGGTCTTACTCCGCACAGGCCACAACAGTCTGAGGTACCATCTATCCAATAAACTAAAGATAGGTGGCACTGACTAATGTACCTGTGGTGCGGGAAAATGACCGCTGAACATCTGCTGCAAAATTGCCCGACATATGAGGACCAGAAGTTCAAAACATGACAGCACTCACAGAGGGGGACAAAAGAAACACTACAAAGACACTCAAAATGTTTCTTCGAATAGTTTCTTCACTGATGTTGCTGCATGAGAGATGCTTGCTGCGAACCGTTAAGCCTAGGGCACTGCCATCACATATGGTGCTTGCACCGCTGAGAAAAGAACCATCACGAAGGCGCACGAAAAGCGAGCTGCACGAAATGAAAGAAAGCAAGACTGACCAAATTCAAATGCTGATCACGTGCCCTACATGCGGTAGGGTTTGTCGCTCTCAGATCGAACTGTATAGTCACGTGCAGTCACATCTGAATAAAATGCCTGAAGCTGCCGCCATCTGTGCTTGCAATGGGCAACTAACTAACTAACTAACTGATTAACTAACTAACTAACTATACTGAAGGATATAAAATAAAGTGGTTTGGACATTTGACAAGGGTTGAAGTATGTTGAACTTGGGGTTTACAAGACCACGAGGAAGAGGTCGGCCCCGGTGACGATGGATGGAGAAGATCAAAGAAACTCTACACGTTTAACGTTTCGGCATCACGCACTTTCCACCTAGGCAAACATGCAGCCTGGCTAAAAGGTTAGGATCAAAGAGAGAATAGGCACCTGGTACCAACAATGCTGTGCTGAAAGAGGATGTGTTTGACCTAAGAGAGCAGATATCACAGTCTCGCTGTAAGCTATGACACAATGTTACAAACGTCCATTTCAAAAGAAACGATGAAGAAGAAGAGAAAGAAGAGCTAGAAGAAGAAGAAAAAAGAGGAAGAAGAAGAAAAAAGAGGAAGAAGAAGGAGGAGGAAAGGAACAAGAACAAAAAGAACAACAACAACAAGAAGGAGAGGAGGAAGAAGAGGAGTACAACAAAGCGAACACGGTGAAGAAGGAGAAGAAGGCGAATAAGAAAAAGAAGAAGAAGGAGAAGAAGGCGAATAAGAAAAAGAAGAAGAAGAAGGAGAAGAAGGCGAATAAGAAAAAGAAGAAGAAGCAGGAGAAGAAGGCGAATAAGAAAAAGAAGAAGAAGGAAAAGAAGGCGAATAAGAAAAAGAAGAAGAAGAAGGAGAAGAAAGCGAATAAGAAAAAGAAGAAGGAGAAGAAGGCGAATAAGAAAAAGAAGAAGAAGAAACAGTCCAAAGCAATACTTGCCACAATATCATACTTCCCCATCTATTTGCTTACCGTGTCTCTTTGGAAGAGTTTCTCACCATATTCTGAAAAAAATAAATAAAACAGAAATGTTATAAAAATAATGTTTTATAAACAACTTGACGTTTGTGTCTACCCAATCCGTCAACATCCCATGGCTCCCTCTAAATGGCGAGGAAAGAATCCAGCAAATGCACTGATTTATGCATTTTGTGAAACAAAAACTTACTGAGTAGGGTTGTGCATAGGGTGAATACATTATAATTTAAAATACAGTGATACTGAAACTACAGACTTACTGCGAGGAGGATAGATGGAATGGTGATCTATTCTCCTGCTAGGGTAGAATAGGAAGAATAAGTTGATGATGAAGATAACAATATGCATGCTAATTAAAATTAATTATCATACATTATGATAACCAGCACATATTATACCTACTAACACTAGCACACATAATGACATTAGCACATAATATACCTACTAGCATACGCACACATAATGACATAAACACATAATATACCTACTAACATTAGCACACATAATGACACAAACACATAATATACCTACTAACATTAGCACACATAATGACACAAACACATACTTTACCTACTAACATTGGCACACATAATGACACAAACACATAATATACCTACTAACATTAGCACACATAATAATATACACACATAACAAACATTCTAACATTAGCACACATAATGCCACAAACACATAATATACTTATTAACATTAGCACACATAATGACACACACACACATAATATACCTACTAACATTAGCACACATAAGGACACAAACACACACTATACCTACTAACATTAACACACATAATGACACAAACACATACTATACCTACTAACATTAGCACACATAATGACACAAACACACACTATGCCTACTAACATTAGCACACATAATCACATAATATACCTACTAACATTAGCACACATAATGACACAAACACACACTATGCCTACTAACATTAGCACACATAATCACATAATATACCTACTAACATTAGGACACATAATCACACAAACACATAATATACCTACTAACATTAGCACACATAATGACACAAACACGTACTATACCTATTAACATTAGCACACATAATGACACAAACACATAATATACATATTAACACAAACGCTTTCTATACCTACTGACATTAGCGTTGATAATGATACCAGAATTGCCACTTACTGATATTAACGTATGCAATAACACTAACGCTCTTAATTTCACTAGCATCCCTACATTCACTAATACACATTCTTTTACAAATATACTAATTATCACTAACATACATAATAACCCTAACATACCTACTGGCATTATTATACCTTCTGGCATTAACATACTATCATCAATTTACTAACTATCACTAACATACCTAATAATACTAACATACCTACTAGCACTATTGCTGTCTCCGTTCAATCTACACTACATACACAGCAATCACTCTCAACATCAGCCCCGGCCTCGACAGTTGCCTCTGAGTACTTAACTTAACGTCTTTATACTGGTTTAGAAGACTCTGCATAGTCTGTATATAACCAGTTTCATTTACGTTTCATTGCTCTAAACGTTATGCGCATCCAATCTATTCTTAAATGCATTAACTGTCCCTGCCTCCACTACTTCCTGTAGCAATGCATTTCAAGCATTCACCACTCTCTGACTAAAAAAATATTTCCTATTATCTAATCTGGACCTTTCTTTAGTTAATTTGTAGCTGTCATCTTGTTCTTTTAGGTGGTTGTATTTTCAAGAAAAAAAATCTTGTTATAGTCTAACATCATTTAATTTGATTATGTTTTAAACCTGTATTAAGTCACCACGAATTCTTCTCTTTTCTTGACAGTGTAGACGGGTTTTTCGGAGTCTTTCCTCATAAATGTAATTCTGGAATCCCACTATCAGTTTTGTCCCTATTCTTAGTATCCTTTCCAGCATGTTTATATCCCCTCTATGATAAGGACTCCACACCTGTACACAGTACTTCAATCTAGGTCTAAGTAAAGCTTTAAACAGTTTGACGATCACTTCCTTGCTCCTATGTTTAATATTTCTTTTTATCATATCTAACATTGTATTTGCCTTTTCCCTTGCATCCTGTACTTGCTCACTCACTTTACATGTATGATCTATTATAACCCCTAGGTCCCTTTCCTTTTTTATAATTCTAATACTGTTAAAGTCCACTTGCCAGCTCACAGACCATTCTCAAATTCTACCTAAATCCAACCTCATTATATCCACTCTGCTTTGGATGAGACACCACTGCATAGTTTTGTGTCAGCGAATTTTGCAATCATGGATCAGATATCAATGTCCAAATCGTTTATATATCAGGTAAGGTCATCCCGTAACCAGTGAGGTCGTTGGGGCACATATGAAGACATCCTCATATAAAATGCACGCCACCCTTCTCTGTCAGCGGCCGCTGTCTGTGCCCTTCTGGTCGGAGATTGGTCCATTCTTTTATATTGTCCTTCCACCTCTTTTTGGGCCGGCCTCTTCGTCGTCTGCCTTGCACCTTTCCGTGCAAGATCGTATTTGTAAGACCAGTTGATTTGGATATGTGACCGTACCAAGTGAGTTTCGTTCTTTTGACAGTTTCCAAGAGGTCTTCAAAAGGCCCTATTGCTGTTGTAATTCTATCTCGTATTTCCTCATTTGTAACTCGATCTTTGCACGTGACGTTTAAAAGTCTTCGGACACATCTCATCTCCAAGGCCTGTATCCTTCGCTGAAGATCAGCTGTAACTTTTTCACAAGCATAGCGGAATATTGACAGGACCAATGTGCGCATTAATCTGATTTTCGTGCATAATGTGGTTAACATAAACGGTTAGTTTATCTTGCCAGATTTTGTTAAGCCGTGTAAGCGCCCCTATTCTCTGTGCTATTCTGCCCAACACCTCACATTTTGATCCTTCATCACTGACAATCGACCCAAGATATTTAAAACGGTCAACCACTTCGAGTTCCTGACCGTTGTCGGTCATTAGTTTTGTTTTTCCAACGGTTATCTCCATACCGTAATCAAGAGCTGTTTCATCGAGTCTTCTGACCCATTGCTGGAGTTTTGCTTCTGAACCTACCAACCCAGCGACGTCATCTGCAAAACAAAGCTTGGTAATCGTTTGGCCTCCAAGTGCCTCACTCATAATTCCCTCAAGGAATATATTGAAACGTGTTGGAGAGAGTGTACAGCCATGTCTCACACCAACTGATGTGCGAAACCAGTCGCCTCGCCTCCCATTCACAAGAACTGCGATGGACGCCTTGTCATACAGGTGTTAAGGACCTTTATAATATTTCCGTTGATTTTATACATCCTCATGGTTGCCCATAGCGTTTTATGCTATACACTATCAGACGCCTTCTTAAAATCACCAAATACATGATAAAGTTGTTCTAGATATTTTTCGCTTAGCAGCCTTAAATTCAATATCTGTTCTGTAGTGCTTCTTCCCTGTCTGAACCCTGCTCGCTCCTCAGTAATGATGTTCTCTGCTCGGGGTTTCAATCGGTCGAGGATTAATCTAAGCATGACCTTGCTAGGGTGGCTGATGAGGCTTATTGTTCTGTAATTTTGGAACAGCTTTAGGTTTCCAGACTTAAGTCCGGCCAATTTCCTGTCGCCCATATTTTGTTGCATATGACTGTCAGGCCTTCCACCACTACCTCTGCACCTGCCTGTAAGAGCTCTGCTGGTATATTGTCCACACCGGCCGCCTTCCCTCTTCTCAATGTCTTTACCGCTGCAGTTACCGCTTCCTTCGTTATCAGTTGGTTATCCTCTATAGTTGTTGGAGGGATTGTTTTCTCAGGTTCGTTCCGTCCTTCATAGTTGTATTACTCGGAACAGTACTCTGTCCATCGTGCCAGTACGTCATTGCCCTCAATAAGGCAGTCGCCGCTTTTATCCTGGATCATAAAGTTCCTGACTTGTCTTGGTGTTACCAGTTCTTTGACCTCCTTGTATGCTCCTTTAGCGTCATTTCTGTTTAATCTCTCTTCGATGTTTGTACATTGCTCACATATCCACGCTTCTTTCGCCTCTCTCATCTTTTGTTGTATCTCTTTCTTGACCTCTTTATATCTGCCAACCTCATCAGGTAGGTGATTGTGGTTTTTCAGTGACCGTCTTTTATCACAAAGGTCTAGAAGTTCTTTGCTCACCCATGGCTTCATTTTTGTTTGGTGGCACCCAAGGATTTCTGCTGCTGTATCTATGAGTGCTGAGTTAAGAGATTATGTTACTGTATCAGTATCCAGTCCCTCTCTGAGAGCCAACAGTGGAGCAAATCTCCCTCCTACCCTCGATTGGAACACTTCGATGATTGTTGGGTCTTTTATTTTGTCCAGGTCAAATTTTAGTCTAGTCACTTCTTCCTTTGCGACTCTCTTCAATCGCAGACGCATAGTCATCATAACAAGATCGTGGTGGCTTCCTATATCCGCTCCGGGAAAACTTCTCGTTTTGTCGGTGTTGATGCTAGATCTAAATCACCTCTGGACCAGTAAATAATCAATTTGGCTGTGCACTTCATTGTTTGGGTTATGTCATGTCCAGCGTCTAGACGGCTTGTTAAGCCCGAACGTGTTCGCTACCAACAGCTTATTGCATCATGGAAATTTTAGGAGTCTGAGGCCCCGGTCGGTAGTTTCTTTGTTTCCGTACGGCCCACATGTTCCCCTCCAGTCATGGACTGCATATTCTCCAATTTTTGCGTTCCAATCAACCTGAACTACCATATTGGTATAGGGTAGAATAAAATTGGTCCCAAAACCGAGCCTTGTAGCACTGCACTTTTTACTTCACACCGCTTAGAGTACTCTTTATTTATGCCCACTCTCTGCCTTCTTCCCGTTAACCAATTTCTAATCATTTGGCATCCAATTTCATGACCAATTTCTTGTAACCGATGTACAAGAGTTTATGCTTGGATGCCGACCATTTCTTGTGACTGATGCGCACTAAAATAACCAAAGTGGCTCTGTCTGTGGTCGACATTCAGGTAACAATTGTAACATACAAGCAAGAAAGCATCAACTGACAAACACAGTGGCAGAACGTATAAACATTTCATCCGTCTCACCTCCGATAAATTTCTCAGAATTCGCGTCATGGCAACCAAGATGGTGGTTCAGACTCTTTGTATATCCATGGAAATAAATACCGGAAGACAAATCTCCACAGAAAATGTTTATTGTTTCCTCTCAAAATGGTTTCATTGTTTCCGAAGTGCTTCTACGCGGATACAATTGTTGATACACACCTGAAGATGTCACGCGGAACTCTCGAAATATCACACCAGTATCTAGTACGGTCTATGTCAGCAGTGAGCTCGCTTATTAGATTGGGATTACAGCGTGTCAGATTTCGAGTTCACGGACTGACTGAAAAAATAAAAATAATCAGAGCCGTGGTTCGTGCTTGGTACGACCGCTCCTCCGGTCGATCCAGCTGTAAATGGGAACCTGGCGTTTGAGTTGTGGACGGTAAAAACAGCAAGGAAGGGAACTAGCCTACATGCCGGTATCCGCAGAGAAAAGTCACCCACTGCACATGAACATTGCAGATATCAAGGGTAACCGATTCAGGAGAAGCATGTCATGGATGTCACAAGCAGAGCGCATTACGGTCATGGACAACAATCTTTAGTTGTCCTTGACGACAGACAAAAGTACTGCGCATTGGGCGAGTCTATTCTTTGCTTCCCAATACAAACGCAAGGATCTACAAATGGAAACGTGTTGATATATATTTGAAATATTGCACCAACCACACCCCCATTTTTGAAATACTAAGGTGAAATAACATGTCGTTGAAACTTATTTTTCGCTATCAGTCGATTTGGACATTTATAACGTAGGACACTGGCTCGAGTGGTTTTCAGGAGTGCTTTTTGTATAACCGAGGCATACGTATACCATTGATAGAATGTCGGAAGGTTTTAAGTGGGAGTGCGGTTTAAACCATGCAGGAAAGAAGTATGTCCAACTCATTTCGATTTACACTATGTTATTTACGTAGGGTAGAGGCGAACATAATATTGCGTTTGAAAGAAAGCTCTAGCAACAAGATCCCATGTATGATACGTGAATAAAGGAAAGCTCTAGCAAAAAGAGCGCATGTATGATACGTGAATAAAGGAAAGCTCTAGCAAAAAGATCGCAT
This sequence comes from Ariolimax columbianus, assembly GCA_036924085.1. Taxonomy (NCBI): domain Eukaryota; kingdom Metazoa; phylum Mollusca; class Gastropoda; order Stylommatophora; family Arionidae; genus Ariolimax; species Ariolimax columbianus. The sequence goes on along the minus strand of JAVGWX010000006.1, from coordinate 49,746,693 downwards.
GTATGATACGTGAATAAAGGAAAGCTCTAGAAACAATACCCCGTATTTGATATGGCACACAAAATAAGAAAGCTCTAGAAACAATACCCCGTATTTGATATGGCACACAAAATAAGAAAGCTCTAGAAACAATACCCCATATTTGATACAGGATCAACAAAGCGATTAACTCGTGTTCTTGTGGACTAGAATACAAATACGTGATGACTATAAATGAGAGCTGTAACATACACATTGATACCATCTTCTAAGGAATAACCCAAATCTTCTAAAGGAAGCGGCACACTTATCTCTCGGCCAGTAGTCTGGTGAATGTGGTGCTGATCAACTCTGCGATCGCCATAGTCGCGAGCTTTCTGAGGATCCTCGCATTTCTCTACAACCAAGCGTACCAACACTCACCTTCTCAAGTATGCCTCGGGATCTAATAAGAGCCACTGTAACCAACCACCATTGAAACGTCGCCAATAGTTGAATTAACACAGTGCGAGTGGCTTACACGCCTACTTTACGTCAGTAATATCAGAGGCCATATTACCACTATCAGTATAAATACGAGGAACGGGCACACCTTTTCCGGGTACTAATGATACGATATCTTGACTTCAGATCAGTCAAAACATATTAAAAAGGAAAATCTATGCGTTTTCGAAAGACTTTAACAGGGGTTAATATAGACAAAGATAACAGCCCGTCTCAAAACAAACGTGGAAGTGGTCTCATTGGTGACAGTGGCGTAGCATCACTTCAGACATTGGCGTAGCCAAATTGCAGAAATTGGCGTAGATAAATTAGACTATAACAAGTTTTTGCAAATAAAGTCGCCTACTAGAACAAGACACAGCCATTAATTAATTAAAGAAATGTTCAGATTAGATACCAGGTAATATTTATTTTTAGTCAGAGAGTGGTGAATGCTTGGAATGCGATATCACAAGAAATAGTAACGGCTGGTTGAATTAATGTATTCAAGAAAGATTGGATGCGCGTAGATATTTTTAGATCAAGTGAATGTAAAAGAAACTGGTTGTATGCAGACTCTGCAGAGTTTTGTAGACCAATATAAAATCGCAGTTTTGTAGAAACCAGTATAAAGTCGCTAAGTTACTTATGTTAAGTTAAGTTGTCTCATTGCACATTGGCATAATATCATAACAGGCAGTGGCGCAGCCACATATTATTCGCTATCGTTGTAGATTAAGTGTTAGCGACATCTCTTTGCGATGCCCCTGCTTTTATGAGGTGAGGCGACCAGTTCCCTTCAACGCTGCCTGCTTTCCCTAACAAATCATTAACCGATTTACAGCTAGATAGTAAAGATCGCGTTGAGATTTGTTGGGGGGTGGGGGGGGGGGGGGAGGGGTGGGAGAGAAAGACAGACAGAAAGAGAGTGAGAGAGTGAGCCAGAGCGAGAGAGAGACAGACAAACAGAGAGAGAGAGAGAGAGAGAGAGAGAGAAAGAGAGAATCAAGCCTGCTACATTTGCTGTGAGAAGCAAACACTTTAACATATCGTTCCAAATCCTCTATCGTACGGTGATGTCTTCGGATCATTTTCAGGACAAAGTTAATGTCAGTAGAGTCGCGTAGCGCAGTGGTTAGCGCGCTGGCTTCGCATCTGAGTGGTCCTGTGCTCAATCCCCAGTTGATGCGGTAATGTTTTTTCAGACCGCAATGGCTCCCGGGTCGACCGAGCCTTAAATGGGTACCGGTTTAGTCCGGGAAGTAAAAGCAATGAGGGACAAGATATGGCTACCGCCCTCATATGAAATGTGAGATCGCTAACAACTCACACCTCTACGGCAGTAATGCTATGGGTTACTTTATTTTACACAAAAACATTGCTCTGAAAACTGACTTTTTTATGGCCCTCAGGGTCTGAATAACAGAGACTGTGTTGCGCGGTTGAAAGTGTCGTGCGCACATTTGCTAATAGAAATATAAATCCTTAATAAACCACACGCTTCTACTGTGTGGTGGAAGGCAGCGTCACTCTAAAGATGAAACTCGCACAATTTCACAATCCCAAACGCAATCCGAAACCTGACGTGTCCAGCTTAGCATAGGCGTGGTTTTTTTCTCCTGGTACGCTCGTTTGGCCGCGTACGGGAAGTAACGGCAACCTACCGCACTGCTGTGCATCTGATTATTGTCGTGGTAAAGCACTTGCTATTCACGGAAACCGCTATAATTCAACTGTTACGATCTTAGTCACGGAAAACGGTATAATTCAACTGTTACGATCTTAGTCACGGAAAACGTTATAATTCAACTGTTACGATCTTAGGCACGGAAAACGGTATAATTCAACTGTTACGACTGTATTCACGGAAACCGCTATAATTCAACTGTTACGATCTTAGTCACGGAAAACGTTATAATTCAACTGTTACGATCGTATTCACGGAAACCGTTGTAATTCAACTGTTACGATCTTAGTCACGGAGAACGGTATAATTCAACTGTTACGACTGTATTCACGTAAACCGCTATAATTCAACTGTTACGATCTTAGTCACGGAAAACGTTATAATTCAACTGTTACGACCGTCACGCTGCAGTCGACCCAGCTGTAAACGGGCTCCTGGCATATGACTAGGAAAGAATAAGGCAACGAGAAAAAGAACTTGTAACTCTATCTTACTTTACTGAAGTCTCTAACAACTTCTTCCCTGGCGGTAGTGTAATTACTATAGGCCAAACCTTTACCTTACTACACACTTGACAAGAAACGTAAAACGGCCATTTAGGTTGGTAGTTGAATGAACGAGGTCCTGCAATGGGCTTGCTATGTTAGGATCAGGTCAAATTATTCTAACCAAGAGAGAACAGCGCAAAGAATGGAAGCCAGAAAATGACAGCATAGACAAACTTGGCAGAGATGGGCAGATAAAGATCTTCAGACTCAGAACGGGACATTGTAGACTCAAGGCCCACCTCCTTAGAATGGGTCTCAGAGACACTATTCCGTGCGATTGTGGAGCACCCAAACAAACACCAGAACATATTTTGCAGGAATGCCCTACCTATGCAGACCAAAGAGAGGCAGTCTGGACTGGGGGAGCGACCATGCTCGAAAAGCTGTGGGGGACCGGCGAAAGACCTGAAACGCACAGTCTCCTTCGTGAATCTCACAGGACTAGCAGCACAGCATCAGTTGATCGTGAACCTCACCGAACTAGCAGCACAGCATCAATTGAGTGAATCTGACATGACTAGCAGCACAGCATCAGTTGATCGATGAAGAAGAAACTGATCACGACCCACACCTAACTTACACGTAGGTCTCACTGGAAGCGGGCTGTTTTCATGGCAGCCTGGCTTAAGAGGTGTGTTATCGACGCGATCCCCGTAGTAGTGAGCGACAGGGAGGAAGACTTAGATCTGGTCAGACAAAACATACCGATCAAACATGTTGGCCAGGGTAAAGAAATATACTGGCCAAGACCCTCACCTCGACTTCCCCGTAGTACGTCCTGGAATCGGGCTGTTTTTTTGCCAGTTTAGCAAACGAGGTGAGGGATCGACGTGATCCCCGTAGTAGTGAGCGACACACAGATGAAGCCAAGCATAGCACAACCGCCTGGAGGACTCCGACCCACCTTCATCAGCACACTCGGGATGTGAGGAAAACTGCTGTAACCCGTCACTTAACAATCTTTTCATGGCGCTCAAAGCAGTGATCGCACGCATTGTGGGCATTGAAGAACAAAAGTACTTACTGTATCACACGTACAAAATGCGAAAAGTCAAATTACTAGTAATTCAGGCTAGAATTAGTAACTATAAGTTAGTTCCTATAGGTGAATCAATGCAAAGAACATTATTTGACACTCATTCGGACTGGTCACAAGAGTCGTTACTACTGACCACGTTTTCAAAGATCCAGTGACATGAATTTATACGGCGGACACCTGGAAGGCGTGGAAGCGGTTCTACGCACTTTCCAGCTGTGACGAGTGTGCGCGTGAGTACCTTACACGAAGCTCACGGCCAATGTACGAGTATCATGCGCAAGCTAACACACCGGACAGCTAGTCAGACTCACTGGATTCGACCGGTATTGTGTTTGTCGTTGTGAAAACTTTATTTAAGTTGTGTAATCGTTGTTTACGGTTCACATTAATATCTCTTGTCTCTTTGTTCCGCACAAAACATAGGGCGACTACTGCAGTGGGCCCTCACAGGGAGTCTGTATTAAAGCAACTATAGTATGTATTAAACATTAAATAACCAACAAAAAGTTATTGCCCATCTCGAAGCGACGATGGCCACAACATCAGACGGTTTTGTCTCAATAATGTGATGTGGGCTGTATGAGGATTATAGTGAGGAAGTGAATGCGCTGGTCATCAATAATGTGATGTGGGCTGTATGAGGATTATAGTGAGGAAGTGAATGCGCTGGTCATCAATAATGTGATGTGGGCTGTATGAGGATTATAGTGAGGAAGTGAATGCGCTGGTCATCAATAATGTGATGTGGGCTGTATGAGGATTATAGTGAGGAAGTGAATGCGCTGGTCATCAATAATGTGATGTGGGCTGTATGAGGATTATAGTGAGGAAGTGAATGCGCTGGTCATCAATAATGTGATGTGGGCTGTATGAGGATTATAGTGAGGAAGTGAATGCGCTGGTCATCAATAATGTGATGTGGGCTGTATGAGGATTATAGTGAGGAAGTGAATGCGCTGGTCATCAATAATGTGATGTGGGCTGTATGAGGATTATAGTGAGGAAGTGAATGCGCTGGTCATCAATAATGTGATGTGGGCTGTATGAGGATTATAGTGAGGAAGTGAATGCGCTGGTCATCAATAATGTGATGTGGGCTGTATGAGGATTATAGTGAGGAAGTGAATGCGCTGGTCATCAATAATGTGATGTGGGCTGTATGAGGATTATAGTGAGGAAGTGAATGCGCTGGTCATCAATAATGTGATGTGGGCTGTATGAGGATTATAGTGAGGAAGTGAATGCGCTGGTCATCAATAATGTGATGTGGGCTGTATGAGGATTATAGTGAGGAAGTGAATGCGCTGGTCATCAATAATGTGATGTGGGCTGTATGAGGATTGTAGTGAGGAAGTGAATGCGCTGGTCATCAATAATGTGATGTGGGCTGTATGAGGATTATAGTGAGGAAGTGAATGCGCTGGTCATCAATAATGTGATGTGGGCTGTATGAGGATTATAGTGAGGAAGTGAATGCGCTGGTCATCAATAATGTGATGTGGGCTGTATGAGGATTATAGTGAGGAAGTGAATGCGCTGGTCATCAATAATGTGATGTGGGCTGTATGAGGATTATAGTGAGGAAGTGAATGCGCTGGTCATCAATAATGTGATGTGGGCTGTATGAGGATTATAGTGAGGAAGTGAATGCGCTGGTCATCAATAATGTGATGTGGGCTGTATGAGGATTATAGTGAGGAAGTGAATGCGCTGGTCATCAATAATGTGATGTGGGCTGTATGAGGATTGTAGTGAGGAAGTGAATGCGCTGGTCATCAATAATGTGATGTGGGCTGTATGAGGATTGTAGTGAGGAAGTGAATGCGCTGGTCATCAATAATGTGATGTGGGCTGTATGAGGATTATAGTGAGGAAGTGAATGCGCTGGTCATCAATAATGTGATGTGGGCTGTATGAGGATTATAGTGAGGAAGTGAATGCGCTGGTCATCAATAATGTGATGTGGGCTGTATGAGGATTATAGTGAGGAAGTGAATGCGCTGGTCATCAATAATGTGATGTGGGCTGTATGAGGATTATAGTGAGGAAGTGAATGCGCTGGTCATCAATAATGTGATGTGGGCTGTATGAGGATTATAGTGAGGAAGTGAATGCGCTGGTCATCAATAATGTGATGTGGGCTGTATGAGGATTATAGTGAGGAAGTGAATGCGCTGGTCATCAATAATGTGATGTGGGCTGTATGAGGATTATAGTGAGGAAGTGAATGCGCTGGTCATCAATAATGTGATGTGGGCTGTATGAGGATTATAGTGAGGAAGTGAATGCGCTGGTCATCAATAATGTGATGTGGGCTGTATGAGGATTATAGTGAGGAAGTGAATGCGCTGGTCATCAATAATGTGATGTGGGCTGTATGAGGATTATAGTGAGGAAGTGAATGCGCTGGTCATCAATAATGTGATGTGGGCTGTATGAGGATTATAGTGAGGAAGTGAATGCGCTGGTCATCAATAATGTGATGTGGGCTGTATGAGGATTGTAGTGAGGAAGTGAATGCGCTGGTCATCAATAATGTGATGTGGGCTGTATGAGGATTATAGTGAGGAAGTGAATGCGCTGGTCATCAATAATGTGATGTGGGCTGTATGAGGATTATAGTGAGGAAGTGAATGCGCTGGTCATCAATAATGTGATGTGGGCTGTATGAGGATTATAGTGAGGAAGTGAATGCGCTGGTCATCAATAATGTGATGTGGGCTGTATGAGGATTATAGTGAGGAAGTGAATGCGCTGGTCATCAATAATGTGATGTGGGCTGTATGAGGATTATAGTGAGGAAGTGAATGCGCTGGTCATCAATAATGTGATGTGGGCTGTATGAGGATTATAGTGAGGAAGTGAATGCGCTTATCATCAATAATGTGATGTGGGCTGTATGAGGATTGTAGTGAGGAAGTGAATGCGCTGGTCATCAATAATGTGATGTGGGCTGTATGAGGATTGTAGTGAGGAAGTGAATGCGCTGGTCATCAATAATGTGATGTGGGCTGTATGAGGATTATAGTGAGGAAGTGAATGCGCTGGTCATCAATAATGTGATGTGGGCTGTATGAGGATTATAGTGAGGAAGTGAATGCGCTGGTCATCAATAATGTGATGTGGGCTGTATGAGGATTATAGTGAGGAAGTGAATGCGCTGGTCATCAATAATGTGATGTGGGCTGTATGAGGATTATAGTGAGGAAGTGAATGCGCTGGTCATCAATAATGTGATGTGGGCTGTATGAGGATTATAGTGAGGAAGTGAATGCGCTGGTCATCAATAATGTGATGTGGGCTGTATGAGGATTATAGTGAGGAAGTGAATGCGCTGGTCATCAATAATGTGATGTGGGCTGTATGAGGATTATAGTGAGGAAGTGAATGCGCTGGTCATCAATAATGTGATGTGGGCTGTATGAGGATTGTAGTGAGGAAGTGAATGCGCTGGTCATCAATAATGTGATGTGGGCTGTATGAGGATTGTAGTGAGGAAGTGAATGCGCTGGTTATCAATAATGTGATGTGGGCTGTATGAGGATTGTAGTGAGGAAGTGAATGCGCTGGTTATCAATAATGTGATGTGGGCTGTATGAGGATTATAGTGAGGAAGTGAATGCGCTGGTTATCAATAATGTGATGTGGGCTGTATGAGGATTATAGTGAGAAAGTGAATGCGCTGGTCATCAATAATGTGATGTGGGCTGTATGAGGATTATAGTGAGGAAGTGAATGCGCTGGTCATCAATAATGTGATGTGGGCTGTATGAGGATTATAGTGAGGAAGTGAATGCGCTGGTCATCAATAATGTGATGTGGGCTGTATGAGGATTGTAGTGAGGAAGTGAATGCGCTGGTCATCAATAATGTGATGTGGGCTGTATGAGGATTGTAGTGAGGAAGTGAATGCGCTGGTTATCAATAATGTGATGTGGGCTGTATGAGGATTATAGTGAGGAAGTGAATGCGCTGGTTATCAATAATGTGATGTGGGCTGTATGAGGATTATAGTGAGGAAGTGAATGCGCTGGTCATCAATAATGTGATGTGGGCTGTATGAGGATTATAGTGAGGAAGTGAATGCGCTGGTTATCAATAATGTGATGTGGGCTGTATGAGGATTATAGTGAGGAAGTGAATGCGCTGGTCATCAATAATGTGATGTGGGCTGTATGAGGATTATAGTGAGGAAGTGAATGCGCTGGTCATCAATAATGTGATGTGGGCTGTATGAGGATTATAGTGAGGAAGTGAATGCGCTGGTTATCAATAATGTGATGTGGGCTGTATGAGGATTATAGTGAGGAAGTGAATGCGCTGGTCATCAATAATGTGATGTGGGCTGTATGAGGATTATAGTGAGGAAGTGAATGCGCTGGTCATCAATAATGTGATGTGTGCTGTATGAGGATTGTAGTGAGGAAGTGAATGCGCTGGTTATCAATAATGTGATGTGGGCTGTATGAGGATTGTAGTGAGGAAGTGAATGCGCTGGTTATCAATAATGTGATGTGGGCTGTATGAGGATTGTAGTGAGGAAGTGAATGCGCTGGTCATCAATAATGTGATGTGGGCTGTATGAGGATTATAGTGAGGAAGTGAATGCGCTGGTCATCAATAATGTGATGTAGGCTGTATTTGGATTATAGTGAGGAAGTGAATGCGCTGGTCATCAATAATGTGATGTGGGCTGTATGAGGATTATAGTGAGCAAGTGAATGCGCTGGTCATCAATAATGTGATGTGGGCTGTATGAGGATTATAGTCAGGAAGTGAATGCGCTGGTCATCAATAATGTGATGTGGGCTGTATGAGGATTATAGTGAGGAAGTGAATGCGCTGGTCATCAATAATGTGATGTGGGCTGTATGAGGATTATAGTGAGGAAGTGAATGCGCTGGTCATCAATAATGTGATGTGGGGTCATCAATAATGTGATGTGGGCTGTATGAGGATTATAGTGAGGAAGTGAATGCGCTGGTCATCAATAATGTGATGTGGGCTGTATGAGGATTATAGTGAGGAAGTGAATGCGCTGGTCATCAATAATGTGATGTGGGCTGTATGAGGATTATAGTGAGGAAGTGAATGCGCTGGTTATCAATAATGTGATGTGGGCTGTATGAGGATTATAGTGAGGAAGTGAATGCGCTGGTCATCAATAATGTGATGTGGGCTGTATGAGGATTATAGTGAGGAAGTGAATGCGCTGGTCATCAATAATGTCATGTGGGCTGTATGAGGATTATAGTGAGGAAGTGAATGCGCTGGTCATCAATAATGTGATGTGGGCTGTATGAGGATTGTAGTGAGGAAGTGAATGCGCTGGTCATCAATAATGTGATGTGGGCTGTATGAGGATTATAGTGAGGAAGTGAATGCGCTGGTCATCAATAATGTCATGTGGGCTGTATGAGGATTATAGTGAGGAAGTGAATGCGCTGGTCATCAATAATGTGATGTGGGCTGTATGAGGATTATAATGAGGAAGTGAATGCGCTGGTCATCAATAATGTGATGTGGGCTGTATGAGGATTATAGTGAGGAAGTGAATGCGCTGGTCATCAATAATGTGATGTGGGCTGTATGAGGATTATAGTGAGGAAGTGAATGCGCTGGTCATCAATAATGTGATGTGGGCTGTATGAGGATTATAGTGGGGAAGTGAATGCGCTGGTCATCAATAATGTGATGTGGGCTGTATGAGGATTATAGTGAGGAAGTGAATGCGCTGGTCATCAATAATGTGATGTGGGCTGTATGAGGATTATAGTGAGGAAGTGAATGCGCTGGTCATCAATAATGTGATGTGGGCTGTATGAGGATTATAGTGAGGAAGTGAATGCGCTGGTCATCAATAATGTGATGTGGGCTGTATGAGGATTATAGTGAGGAAGTGAATGCGCTGGTCATCAATAATGTGATGTGGGCTGTATGAGGATTGTAGTGAGGAAGTGAATGCGCTGGTCATCAATAATGTGATGTGGGCTGTATGAGGATTATAGTGAGGAAGTGAATGCGCTGGTCATCAATAATGTGATGTGGGCTGTATGAGGATTATAGTGAGGAAGTGAATGCGCTGGTCATCAATAATGTGATGTGGGCTGTATGAGGATTATAGTGAGGAAGTGAATGCGCTGGTCATCAATAATGTGATGTGGGCTGTATGAGGATTATAGTGAGGAAGTGAATGCGCTGGTCATCAATAATGTGATGTGGGCTGTATGAGGATTATAGTGAGGAAGTGAATGCGCTGGTCATCAATAATGTGATGTGGGCTGTATGAGGATTATAGTGAGGAAGTGATTGCGCTGGTCATCAATAATGTGATGTGGGCTGTATGAGGATTGTAGTGAGGAAGTGAATGCGCTGGTCATCAATAATGTGATGTGGGCTGTATGAGGATTGTAGTGAGGAAGTGAATGCGCTGGTCATCAATAATGTGATGTGGGCTGTATGAGGATTATAGTGAGGAAGTGAATGCGCTGGTCATCAATAATGTGATGTGGGCTGTATGAGGATTATAGTGAGGAAGTGAATGCGCTGGTCATCAATAATGTGATGTGGGCTGTATGAGGATTATAGTGAGGAAGTGAATGCGCTGGTCATCAATAATGTGATGTGTGCTGTATGAGGATTGTAGTGAGGAAGTGAATGCGCTGGTTATCAATAATGTGATGTGGGCTGTATGAGGATTGTAGTGAGGAAGTGAATGCGCTGGTTATCAATAATGTGATGTGGGCTGTATGAGGATTGTAGTGAGGAAGTGAATGCGCTGGTCATCAATAATGTGATGTGGGCTGTATGAGGATTATAGTGAGGAAGTGAATGCGCTGGTCATCAATAATGTGATGTAGGCTGTATTTGGATTATAGTGAGGAAGTGAATGCGCTGGTCATCAATAATGTGATGTGGGCTGTATGAGGATTATAGTGAGGAAGTGAATGCGCTGGTCATCAATAATGTGATGTGGGCTGTATGAGGATTATAGTCAGGAAGTGAATGCGCTGGTCATCAATAATGTGATGTGGGCTGTATGAGGATTATAGTGAGGAAGTGAATGCGCTGGTCATCAATAATGTGATGTGGGCTGTATGAGGATTATAGTGAGGAAGTGAATGCGCTGGTCATCAATAATGTGATGTGGGGTCATCAATAATGTGATGTGGGCTGTATGAGGATTATAGTGAGGAAGTGAATGCGCTGGTCATCAATAATGTGATGTGGGCTGTATGAGGATTATAGTGAGGAAGTGAATGCGCTGGTCATCAATAATGTGATGTGGGCTGTATGAGGATTATAGTGAGGAAGTGAATGCGCTGGTTATCAATAATGTGATGTGGGCTGTATGAGGATTATAGTGAGGAAGTGAATGCGCTGGTCATCAATAATGTGATGTGGGCTGTATGAGGATTATAGTGAGGAAGTGAATGCGCTGGTCATCAATAATGTCATGTGGGCTGTATGAGGATTATAGTGAGGAAGTGAATGCGCTGGTCATCAATAATGTGATGTGGGCTGTATGAGGATTGTAGTGAGGAAGTGAATGCGCTGGTCATCAATAATGTGATGTGGGCTGTATGAGGATTATAGTGAGGAAGTGAATGCGCTGGTCATCAATAATGTCATGTGGGCTGTATGAGGATTATAGTGAGGAAGTGAATGCGCTGGTCATCAATAATGTGATGTGGGCTGTATGAGGATTATAATGAGGAAGTGAATGCGCTGGTCATCAATAATGTGATGTGGGCTGTATGAGGATTATAGTGAGGAAGTGAATGCGCTGGTCATCAATAATGTGATGTGGGCTGTATGAGGATTATAGTGAGGAAGTGAATGCGCTGGTCATCAATAATGTGATGTGGGCTGTATGAGGATTATAGTGGGGAAGTGAATGCGCTGGTCATCAATAATGTGATGTGGGCTGTATGAGGATTATAGTGAGGAAGTGAATGCGCTGGTCATCAATAATGTGATGTGGGCTGTATGAGGATTATAGTGAGGAAGTGAATGCGCTGGTCATCAATAATGTGATGTGGGCTGTATGAGGATTATAGTGAGGAAGTGAATGCGCTGGTCATCAATAATGTGATGTGGGCTGTATGAGGATTATAGTGAGGAAGTGAATGCGCTGGTCATCAATAATGTGATGTGGGCTGTATGAGGATTGTAGTGAGGAAGTGAATGCGCTGGTCATCAATAATGTGATGTGGGCTGTATGAGGATTATAGTGAGGAAGTGAATGCGCTGGTCATCAATAATGTGATGTGGGCTGTATGAGGATTATAGTGAGGAAGTGAATGCGCTGGTCATCAATAATGTGATGTGGGCTGTATGAGGATTATAGTGAGGAAGTGAATGCGCTGGTCATCAATAATGTGATGTGGGCTGTATGAGGATTATAGTGAGGAAGTGAATGCGCTGGTCATCAATAATGTGATGTGGGCTGTATGAGGATTATAGTGAGGAAGTGAATGCGCTGGTCATCAATAATGTGATGTGGGCTGTATGAGGATTATAGTGAGGAAGTGAATGCGCTGGTCATCAATAATGTGATGTGGGCTGTATGAGGATTGTAGTGAGGAAGTGAATGCGCTGGTCATCAATAATGTGATGTGGGCTGTATGAGGATTGTAGTGAGGAAGTGAATGCGCTGGTCATCAATAATGTGATGTGGGCTGTATGAGGATTATAGTGAGGAAGTGAATGCGCTGGTCATCAATAATGTGATGTGGGCTGTATGAGGATTATAGTGAGGAAGTGAATGCGCTGGTCATCAATAATGTGATGTGGGCTGTATGAGGATTATAGTGAGGAAGTGAATGCGCTGGTCATCAATAATGTGATGTGGGCTGTATGAGGATTATAGTGAGGAAGTGAATGCGCTGGTCATCAATAATGTGATGTGGGCTGTATGAGGATTATAGTGAGGAAGTGAATGCGCTGGTCATCAATAATGTGATGTGGGCTGTATGAGGATTATAGTGAGGAAGTGAATGCGCTGGTCATCAATAATGTGATGTGGGCTGTATGAGGATTATAGTGAGGAAGTGAATGCGCTGGTCATCAATAATGTGATGTGGGCTGTATGAGGATTATAGTGAGGAAGTGAATGCGCTGGTCATCAATAATGTGATGTGGGCTGTATGAGGATTGTAGTGAGGAAGTGAATGCGCTGGTTATCAATAATGTGATGTGGGCTGTATGAGGATTGTAGTGAGGAAGTGAATGCGCTGGTTATCAATAATGTGATGTGGGCTGTATGAGGATTATAGTGAGGAAGTGAATGCGCTGGTTATCAATAATGTGATGTGGGCTGTATGAGGATTATAGTGAGAAAGTGAATGCGCTGGTCATCAATAATGTGATGTGGGCTGTATGAGGATTATAGTGAGGAAGTGAATGCGCTGGTCATCAATAATGTGATGTGGGCTGTATGAGGATTATAGTGAGGAAGTGAATGCGCTGGTCATCAATAATGTGATGTGGGCTGTATGAGGATTGTAGTGAGGAAGTGAATGCGCTGGTCATCAATAATGTGATGTGGGCTGTATGAGGATTGTAGTGAGGAAGTGAATGCGCTGGTTATCAATAATGTGATGTGGGCTGTATGAGGATTATAGTGAGGAAGTGAATGCGCTGGTTATCAATAATGTGATGTGGGCTGTATGAGGATTATAGTGAGGAAGTGAATGCGCTGGTCATCAATAATGTGATGTGGGCTGTATGAGGATTATAGTGAGGAAGTGAATGCGCTGGTCATCAATAATGTCATGTGGGCTGTATGAGGATTATAGTGAGGAAGTGAATGCGCTGGTCATCAATAATGTGATGTGGGCTGTATGAGGATTGTAGTGAGGAAGTGAATGCGCTGGTCATCAATAATGTGATGTGGGCTGTATGAGGATTATAGTGAGGAAGTGAATGCGCTGGTCATCAATAATGTCATGTGGGCTGTATGAGGATTATAGTGAGGAAGTGAATGCGCTGGTCATCAATAATGTGATGTGGGCTGTATGAGGATTATAATGAGGAAGTGAATGCGCTGGTCATCAATAATGTGATGTGGGCTGTATGAGGATTATAGTGAGGAAGTGAATGCGCTGGTCATCAATAATGTGATGTGGGCTGTATGAGGATTATAGTGAGGAAGTGAATGCGCTGGTCATCAATAATGTGATGTGGGCTGTATGAGGATTATAGTGAGGAAGTGAATGCGCTGGTCATCAATAATGTGATGTGGGCTGTATGAGGATTATAGTGAGGAAGTGAATGCGCTGGTCATCAATAATGTGATGTGGGCTGTATGAGGATTATAGTGAGGAAGTGAATGCGCTGGTCATCAATAATGTGATGTGGGCTGTATGAGGATTATAGTGAGGAAGTGAATGCGCTGGTCATCAATAATGTGATGTGGGCTGTATGAGGATTATAGTGAGGAAGTGAATGCGCTGGTCATCAATAATGTGATGTGGGCTGTATGAGGATTATAGTGAGGAAGTGAATGCGCTGGTTATCAATAATGTGATGTGGGCTGTATGAGGATTATAGTGAGGAAGTGAATGCGCTGGTCATCAATAATGTGATGTGGGCTGTATGAGGATTATAGTGAGGAAGTGAATGCGCTGGTCATCAATAATGTCATGTGGGCTGTATGAGGATTATAGTGAGGAAGTGAATGCGCTGGTCATCAATAATGTGATGTGGGCTGTATGAGGATTGTAGTGAGGAAGTGAATGCGCTGGTCATCAATAATGTGATGTGGGCTGTATGAGGATTATAGTGAGGAAGTGAATGCGCTGGTCATCAATAATGTCATGTGGGCTGTATGAGGATTATAGTGAGGAAGTGAATGCGCTGGTCATCAATAATGTGATGTGGGCTGTATGAGGATTATAATGAGGAAGTGAATGCGCTGGTCATCAATAATGTGATGTGGGCTGTATGAGGATTGTAGTGAGGAAGTGAATGCGCTGGTCATCAATAATGTGATGTGGGCTGTTTGAGGATTATAGTGATGAAGTGAATGCGCTGGTCATCAATAATGTGATGTGGGCTGTATGAGGATTATAGTGAGGAAGTGAATGCGCTGGTCATCAATAATGTGATGTGGGCTGTATGAGGATTATAGTGAGGAAGTGAATGCGCTGGTCATCAATAATGTGATGTGGGCTGTATGAGGATTGTAGTGAGGAAGTGAATGCGCTGGTCATCAATAATGTGATGTGGGCTGTATTTGGATTATAGTGATGAAGTGAATGCGCTGGTCATCAATAATGTGATGTGGGCTGTATTTGGATTATAGTGAGGAAGTGAATGCGCTGGTTATCAATAATGTGATGTGGGCTGTATGAGGATTGTAGTGAGGAAGTGAATGCGCTGGTCATCAATAATGTGATGTGGGCTGTATGAGGATTGTAGTGAGGAAGTGAATGCGCTGGTCATCAATAATGTGATGTGGGCTGTATTTGGATTATAGTGATGAAGTGAATGCGCTGGTCATCAATAATGTGATGTGGGCTGTATTTGGATTATAGTGAGGAAGTGAATGCGCTGGTTATCAATAATGTGATGTGGGCTGTATGAGGATTGTAGTGAGGAAGTGAATGCGCTGGTCATCAATAATGTGATGTGGGCTGTATGAGGATTGTAGTGAGGAAGTGAATGCGCTGGTCATCAATAATGTGATGTGGGCTGTATGAGGATTGTAGTGAGGAAGTGAATGCGCTGGTCATCAATAATGTGATGTGGGCTGTATGAGGATTGTAGTGAGGAAGTGAATGCGCTGGTCATCAATAATGTGATGTGGGATGTATGGCGATTGTAGTGAGGAAGTGAATGCGCTGGTCATCAATAATGTGATGTGGGCTGTATGAGGATTGTAGTGAGGAAGTGAATGCGCTGGTCATCAATAGTGTGATGTGGGCTGTATGAGAATTGTAGTGAGGAAGTGAATGCGCTGGTCATCAATAATGTGATGTGGGCTGTATGAAGATTATAGTGAAGAAGTGAATGCGCTGGTCTTGAAAAATGTGAAGTGGGCTGTATGAGGATTATAGTGAGGGAGTGAATGCGCTGGTCATCAATAATGTGATGTGGGCTGTATGAGGATTATAGTGAGGAAGTGAATGCTCTGGTCATCAATAATGTGATGTGGGCTGTATGAGGATTATAGTGAGGAAGTGAATGCTCTGGTCATCAATAATGTGATGTGGACTGTATGAGGATTGTAGTGAGGAAGTGAATGCGCTGGTCATCAATAATGTGATGTGGGCTGTATGAGGATTGTAGTGAGGAAGTGAATGCGCTGGTCATCAATAATGTGATGTGGGCTGTATGAGGATTGTAGTGAGGAAGTGAATGCGCTGGTCATCAATAATGTCATGTGGGCTGTATGAGGATTATAGTGAGGAAGTGAAAGCGCTGGTCCTCAATAATGTGATGTGGGCTGTATGAGGATTATAGTGAGGAAGTGAATGCGCTGGTCATCAATAATGTGATGTGGGCTGTATGAGGATTGTAGTGAGGAAGTGAATGCGCTGGTCATCAATAATGTGATGTGGGCTGTAATTCGATTATAGTGAGAAAGTGAATGCGCTGGTCATCAATAATGTGATGTGGGCTGTAATTAGATTATAGTGAGGAAGTGAATGCGCTGGTCATCAATAATGTGATGTGGGCTGTATTTGGATTATAGTGATGAAGTGAATGCGCTGGTCATCAATAATGTGATGTGGGCTGTATTTGGATTATAGTGATGAAGTGAATGCGCTGGTTATCAATAATGTGATGTGGGCTGTATGAGGATTGTAGTGAGGAAGTGAATGCGCTGGTCATCAATAATGTGATGTGGGCTGTATGAGGATTGTAGTGAGGAAGTGAATGCGCTGGTCATCAATAATGTGATGTGGGCTGTATTTGGATTATAGTGATGAAGTGAATGCGCTGGTCATCAATAATGTGATGTGGGCTGTATTTGGATTATAGTGATGAAGTGAATGCGCTGGTTATCAATAATGTGATGTGGGCTGTATGAGGATTGTAGTGAGGAAGTGAATGCGCTGGTCATCAATAATGTGATGTGGGCTGTATGAGGATTGTAGTGAGGAAGTGAATGCGCTGGTCATCAATAATGTGATGTGGGCTGTATTTGGATTATAGTGATGAAGTGAATGCGCTGGTCATCAATAATGTGATGTGGGCTGTATTTGGATTATAGTGAGGAAGTGAATGCGCTGTATGAGGATTGTAGTGAGGAAGTGAATGCGCTGGTCATCAATAATGTGATGTGGGCTGTATGAGGATTGTAGTGAGGAAGTGAATGCGCTGGTCATCAATAATGTGATGTGGGCTGTATTTGGATTATAGTGATGAAGTGAATGCGCTGGTCATCAATAATGTGATGTGGGCTGTATTTGGATTATAGTGAGGAAGTGAATGCGCTGGTTATCAATAATGTGATGTGGGCTGTATGAGGATTGTAGTGAGGAAGTGAATGCGCTGGTCATCAATAATGTGATGTGGGCTGTATGAGGATTGTAGTGAGGAAGTGAATGCGCTGGTCATCAATAATGTGATGTGGGCTGTATGAGGATTGTAGTGAGGAAGTGAATGCGCTGGTCATCAATAATGTGATGTGGGCTGTATGAGGATTGTAGTGAGGAAGTGAATGCGCTGGTCATCAATAATGTGATGTGGGCTGTATGGGGATTGTAGTGAGGAAGTGAATGCGCTGGTCATCAATAATGTGATGTGGGCTGTATGAGGATTGTAGTGAGGAAGTGAATGCGCTGGTCATCAATAGTGTGATGTGGGCTGTATGAGAATTGTAGTGAGGAAGTGAATGCGCTGGTCATCAATAATGTGATGTGGGCTGTATGAGGATTGTAGTGAGGAAGTGAATGCGCTGGTCATCAATAATGTCATGTGGGCTGTATGAGGATTATAGTGAGGAAGTGAAAGCGCTGGTCCTCAATAATGTGATGTGGGCTGTATGAGGATTATAGTGAGGAAGTGAATGCGCTGGTCATCAATAATGTGATGTGGGCTGTATGAGGATTGTAGTGAGGAAGTGAATGCGCTGGTCATCAATAATGTGATGTGGGCTGTATTTGGATTATAGTGATGAAGTGAATGCGCTGGTCATCAATAATGTGATGTGGGCTGTATTTGGATTATAGTGAGGAAGTGAATGCGCTGGTTATCAATAATGTGATGTGGGCTGTATGAGGATTGTAGTGAGGAAGTGAATGCGCTGGTCATCAATAATGTGATGTGGGCTGTATGAGGATTGTAGTGAGGAAGTGAATGCGCTGGTCATCAATAATGTGATGTGGGCTGTATTTGGATTATAGTGATGAAGTGAATGCGCTGGTCATCAATAATGTGATGTGGGCTGTATTTGGATTATAGTGAGGAAGTGAATGCGCTGGTTATCAATAATGTGATGTGGGCTGTATGAGGATTGTAGTGAGGAAGTGAATGCGCTGGTCATCAATAATGTGATGTGGGCTGTATGAGGATTGTAGTGAGGAAGTGAATGCGCTGGTCATCAATAATGTGATGTGGGCTGTATGAGGATTGTAGTGAGGAAGTGAATGCGCTGGTCATCAATAATGTGATGTGGGCTGTATGAGGATTGTAGTGAGGAAGTGAATGCGCTGGTCATCAATAATGTGATGTGGGATGTATGGCGATTGTAGTGAGGAAGTGAATGCGCTGGTCATCAATAATGTGATGTGGGCTGTATGAGGATTGTAGTGAGGAAGTGAATGCGCTGGTCATCAATAGTGTGATGTGGGCTGTATGAGAATTGTAGTGAGGAAGTGAATGCGCTGGTCATCAATAATGTGATGTGGGCTGTATGAAGATTATAGTGAAGAAGTGAATGCGCTGGTCTTGAAAAATGTGAAGTGGGCTGTATGAGGATTATAGTGAGGGAGTGAATGCGCTGGTCATCAATAATGTGATGTGGGCTGTATGAGGATTATAGTGAGGAAGTGAATGCTCTGGTCATCAATAATGTGATGTGGGCTGTATGAGGATTATAGTGAGGAAGTGAATGCTCTGGTCATCAATAATGTGATGTGGACTGTATGAGGATTGTAGTGAGGAAGTGAATGCGCTGGTCATCAATAATGTGATGTGGGCTGTATGAGGATTGTAGTGAGGAAGTGAATGCGCTGGTCATCAATAATGTGATGTGGGCTGTATGAGGATTGTAGTGAGGAAGTGAATGCGCTGGTCATCAATAATGTCATGTGGGCTGTATGAGGATTATAGTGAGGAAGTGAAAGCGCTGGTCCTCAATAATGTGATGTGGGCTGTATGAGGATTATAGTGAGGAAGTGAATGCGCTGGTCATCAATAATGTGATGTGGGCTGTATGAGGATTGTAGTGAGGAAGTGAATGCGCTGGTCATCAATAATGTGATGTGGGCTGTAATTCGATTATAGTGAGAAAGTGAATGCGCTGGTCATCAATAATGTGATGTGGGCTGTAATTAGATTATAGTGAGGAAGTGAATGCGCTGGTCATCAATAATGTGATGTGGGCTGTATTTGGATTATAGTGATGAAGTGAATGCGCTGGTCATCAATAATGTGATGTGGGCTGTATTTGGATTATAGTGATGAAGTGAATGCGCTGGTTATCAATAATGTGATGTGGGCTGTATGAGGATTGTAGTGAGGAAGTGAATGCGCTGGTCATCAATAATGTGATGTGGGCTGTATGAGGATTGTAGTGAGGAAGTGAATGCGCTGGTCATCAATAATGTGATGTGGGCTGTATTTGGATTATAGTGATGAAGTGAATGCGCTGGTCATCAATAATGTGATGTGGGCTGTATTTGGATTATAGTGATGAAGTGAATGCGCTGGTTATCAATAATGTGATGTGGGCTGTATGAGGATTGTAGTGAGGAAGTGAATGCGCTGGTCATCAATAATGTGATGTGGGCTGTATGAGGATTGTAGTGAGGAAGTGAATGCGCTGGTCATCAATAATGTGATGTGGGCTGTATTTGGATTATAGTGATGAAGTGAATGCGCTGGTCATCAATAATGTGATGTGGGCTGTATTTGGATTATAGTGAGGAAGTGAATGCGCTGTATGAGGATTGTAGTGAGGAAGTGAATGCGCTGGTCATCAATAATGTGATGTGGGCTGTATGAGGATTGTAGTGAGGAAGTGAATGCGCTGGTCATCAATAATGTGATGTGGGCTGTATTTGGATTATAGTGATGAAGTGAATGCGCTGGTCATCAATAATGTGATGTGGGCTGTATTTGGATTATAGTGAGGAAGTGAATGCGCTGGTTATCAATAATGTGATGTGGGCTGTATGAGGATTGTAGTGAGGAAGTGAATGCGCTGGTCATCAATAATGTGATGTGGGCTGTATGAGGATTGTAGTGAGGAAGTGAATGCGCTGGTCATCAATAATGTGATGTGGGCTGTATGAGGATTGTAGTGAGGAAGTGAATGCGCTGGTCATCAATAATGTGATGTGGGCTGTATGAGGATTGTAGTGAGGAAGTGAATGCGCTGGTCATCAATAATGTGATGTGGGCTGTATGGGGATTGTAGTGAGGAAGTGAATGCGCTGGTCATCAATAATGTGATGTGGGCTGTATGAGGATTGTAGTGAGGAAGTGAATGCGCTGGTCATCAATAGTGTGATGTGGGCTGTATGAGAATTGTAGTGAGGAAGTGAATGCGCTGGTCATCAATAATGTGATGTGGGCTGTATGAGGATTGTAGTGAGGAAGTGAATGCGCTGGTCATCAATAATGTGATGTGGGCTGTATGAAGATTATAGTGAAGAAGTGAATGCGCTGGTCTTGAAAAATGTGAAGTGGGCTGTATGAGGATTATAGTGAGGGAGTGAATGCGCTGGTCATCAATAATGTGATGTGGGCTGTATGAGGATTATAGTGAGGAAGTGAATGCTCTGGTCATCAATAATGTGATGTGGGCTGTATGAGGATTATAGTGAGGAAGTGAATGCTCTGGTCATCAATAATGTGATGTGGACTGTATGAGGATTGTAGTGAGGAAGTGAATGCGCTGGTCATCAATAATGTGATGTGGGCTGTATGAGGATTGTAGTGAGGAAGTGAATGCGCTGGTCATCAATAATGTCATGTGGGCTGTATGAGGATTATAGTGAGGAAGTGAAAGCGCTGGTCCTCAATAATGTGATGTGGGCTGTATGAGGATTATAGTGAGGAAGTGAATGCGCTGGTCATCAATAATGTGATGTGGGCTGTATGAGGATTGTAGTGAGGAAGTGAATGCGCTGGTCATCAATAATGTGATGTGGGCTGTAATTCGATTATAGTGAGAAAGTGAATGCGCTGGTCATCAGTAATGTGATGTGGGCTGTAATTAGATTATAGTGAGGAAGTGAATGCGCTGGTCATCAGTCTCACTCTTGTCCCGAGTTACCTTGGATCAGTGGCAAGACTTTTGGTTGAGACTACTGGAGGTAACTCGGGATGCAGGCACTCTGGTCTTACCTTCCGTGAGACCAATGGTATCTTGAAACTTGCGGGATTCGATCGTCCACCGTTTCCGTTCATCACTGTGAGAGACGACTGCCTTAACTTCCTGACTACATAAACAGTAAAGATTCCATTACACTCCTGTATGACATATTGGATATAATTAGGCCCATATTATCTTGACCAAAGGTGCAATAGGAAGTGGTCAGTATTACGTAGGCGGTGTATACTTCCAAGATTGTGCTGGTACCCACATTTTGAGGCTGGGTAGACTCCTGGAGCGGTTTTACGATTGGAGATTGATGACCGAACCACGATCGCTCGGCTGGAAAGTCAGTGCACTAACCACTGCACTACCTCGGCTCCACATGCTGTTTCTTCGGGGAGAAAGTCTAATGTCTAGTCAGGCAAAACACACTGATCCGACCTCTTAGTCTAGGTCAGGAAAAATATATTGGTCAGACATGTTTGTCAGTGTCAAGCAAAAAATACACGTCATACATGTTAGTCAGGGTCAGGCACAACATATTGGTCAGACATGTTAGTTAGGGTCAGGCAAAACATACTGGTCAGACATGTTAGTCAGGGCCAGGCACAACATACTGATCAGACATGTTAGTCAGGGTCAGGCAAAATATACTGACCAAGACCCTTACCGCGGCTCCCTCGTCGTCCTCCCTGGAAACGGGCTATTTTCATGTCAGCCTGGCTTACGAGGTGAGGGATCGACGTGATCCCCGTAGTAGTGAGAGATGCGCAGATGAAGACAAGCATAGCACAACGGCCTGGAGGACCGCGGTCCACCTTCATCAGCAAGCTCGGGATGTAGGGAAATCTACTGCAACCCGCCACTTAACGACCTTTTCAGGACGCACAACCGTCTTCAGTCGGCCTTTACAAGATGTAAAGAATGTTAGTGCGCCTATTCTGTAAAATAAAGGTAAGGCGAAGCTGCGACGGTAGTGTGAATTAAAATAAAGTGTAAAAAAAGACCCCACTCTTTGAAACCTTACGCTCTGGTAACGATTACTGGAACTTCCTTCTACATTGTGACTAATACACCTACTCGATTTACAGCTGGGTAAATCGAACGGAAATTCAATGGTAAAAGTAGTCCAAAAACAGGTAATGCTGTTGGGGATGCAGTGTTAGAGAATTCTCTCTTTCGCCTTCTATCACCCAATGGTGCGTATGCTATCAACCAACTCTCACCACGTAGCTCTGTCCTTTGCAATCTTTTCCACTTCCTTCCAGCTTTTTCCGGTTTTCTTTAGATCCGCCTTCAGATCTCTAGTCCATGTACTCCTTGGTCTGCCTACGTCTCTCCTTCCCTGGGGGTTCCATGACAGGGATTGTCTGGTGATACTGGCCTGGGGCTTTCTTAATGCATGACCCATCCATCTTCACTTTTTTCTTAAGATTTCCTGTTCGAATTGACCTTGTCCCGCTCTCCCACAGTCCGTCGTTTGTAACTTTGTCAAACCATTTTATACCAAGAATCTTTCTCATGCACCTGTTTAGAAAACCGTTAGGGGATTCATTGTACAGATAGTAACTATCTATCCATACATCCAAATGAAATAAAATCGTATCTAATCTAATCTCGAATCTAATCCAACCTAAATCTAAATATAATCTAATTTGTAATCTGCTCTCTAAACTAATAGCTAATACAATCTAATTTTTAATCTTATTAAACCTACTCAAACATAATCTATATGGATCAAGATGCTGAGCAGCGCACGAGCTGCAGCGGTCAGCGACCCATAGCTGACTGCTAGCATCAGGGCCAGCGAACCAGAGCCGCCAAGACACTTCTACACCTCCACGCGGTGATCCTGGATAACAGGCTGCAACAGAGCAGACTGGCTACTGAGAAGAGATAGAAGAGGGAATGCTACCTGGTACTAACAAATGTTTGCTGAAGTCGGATGTGTTGGACCGAAAGGTGCAAATATGACAGTCAAGCTGTAAACTACGACACAACGTAATCGATTCTCTGGACTACATTCTGTTACTTACATTATTTACAGGGTTTGGTAGCGGGAGATTGAGGACGAACGAAGCCAAGCCAAAGCGATTCTATATCTGATCTAATCTTTTATCGAATCTTTAATGCAATCTGTAATCTAATTTCGAATCTTATATTTAATAAATCCCTCACGTAATCTCTAATCTAATTAAATTTATCATTTAATTTAGCCTGATGTAATCTAATCTCAAAGCAATTCTAATCTAATTTGTATCTAATCAAACCTGTCATACCTTATACATTACAATCTAATCTCCACCAACCTCTTCTACCAACCTCCTCTCATCTCTCTCTCTCTATTTATATATATGTATCTCTCTCTCGCCCTCTCTCGCTCTATGTGTCTCACTATGTGTCTCGCTCTCTATCGCTCTTTCATTCCATTGTCCTCTCTCCATCTACCTCTTTATCCATCACCATGTCCTGTAATCTTTCTTTCTTTCCATCCACCCACCAACCCATATATCCATCCACCCACCCACCCATCCACCTACCCACCCACCTACCTACCTCCCTACCTACCTATCTATCACACACACACATACGTACATAACATGCTCGCATACACGTACTCATATTCATCATATTCAGCGAGGATGTGCCAAACCCTCATCCTTTCATGACACAGCCAGTTTAGTGACGTAACCACCCCAGCAATGCACGTCATGACACCATGACCAACTTAAGAGCACATTAATCCTAATGGAATACGAATGGGATCGCACAAGTCAACAGACAATACATTTTAGAAAATTGAGAGTTAGGATGACTGAGGGAAACATTAACAAAATACGTTACATTTAGGTCAAGAGTAGCGTTCGTGGAATACAGCGCCATTTGTTTTTGATAGTTTCTGCAATTATTACCTCTTGCGGCTAAGTACCACAGCGATTAACTCTCATGGTAGAAGAGCTGTGGTCGATTTGAGATATCGACACGCTTCAGTCTACCCAGATGTGACTTGGCACCATGCTTATAGTTACATTCTGCTATATATCGACGTCACTGCACTTTGCGCAGACCAATAGGTGGGCTGTCCTTAGCAAATGGTGTAGATACTAATAGTTCATGCAGCTCACTGGTTGTACAAACCCCTGCTCAGTCCTCTCAGGCGACTCTCTCTGATGGACTGTTGAGAGGCAAATGCTCTAAGCTCTTGCCACTCCGACGTACTCACTAAGGCTAGGACTTACTTTCCATGTCCCACAATCTCACAGAGAATCGCACCAGAAAAGAACTACCATGGAATCTCTTTCGTATATATATATATATATATATACGAGCGCATTAGCTGCAGTGGTCAGCGACCCATAGCTGACTGCTAGCGTCAGGGCCAGCTAACCAGAGCTGCCAAGATCCTTCTACACCTCCACGTGGTGATCCTGGATAACAGGCTGCAGCAGGGCAGACTGGCTAAGGAGAAGGGATCGAAGAGGGAATGCTAACCCGGTACTAAAAAATGCTTGCTGAAGTCGGATGTGTTGAACCGAAAGGTGCAAATATCGCAGTCAATCTGTAAACTACGACACGACGCATTCCGTTCTCTGGACTACATTCTGCTACTTAAGCCCTTTCAGGGTTTGGTAGCGGAAGATTGAGAACGAACGCAGCCAAGCAAAGATCAGAACAAGGCATTCATCCTTGTTTGGGGCATGTTATGAGAAGATTCTGTGGCGTAGTGGTTAAGCCGTCGGCCTCGTGATCAGGTGATGTGGGTTGGACTCCGGACTCCGCCGTCTTTTTCACGGGTGCGTGATGCGGAGTCCTCTGCATCTCGTAGTCGCCCCATAGTCGTCTTGTCCTTTACGTGCCACTGGGGTTGGGCAGCTCGAGACGAGAGAGTGAGGATTAAAAGTAGCGCAGTTAATGCTTACTAAAAATAGCGCTAACAAAATTAATTATGCCATCATCGTCTACGATGGACGGCGGCCTTTGCCCTATGAGAAGAGGCGTATTACAGCACGTTGCGCCAACGAAAAAGATAGATGGAAGGAGACAGAGAAAGGCACAGAGAGAGAGAGAGAGTAAGTGTAAGAGAGAGAAAGAGAGAGAGAGGGAGAGACAGATAGAGAAGATGTTGGACAGCATGAGAGAATGGCACGGGCGACAACCAACAACAGAGTCGGTAAACGCCTTACGTGATAGAAGAGAATGAAAGCCCAAGATTACCAACGCCCAGACATCTTATGAAGATGATATTTACTGTGTACTATAATGTACAATGTATACTATTATAATGTCACCAACACAGAACAGCCATGACTACAACATGCGTTCTTCTTCTTCCTCTTCTGCGTACACAGTCAGACAGTAACCATTATTTTTTCGAAAAAAGCGGCGGTCATCCTGAGACTCTCGCCACTACCATAGAGCTTGTCTTGCAGTTCCACTGGCAATGGCCACATCTGCTCTCTCTGATCCCCGTATGTCGGGCAGTTCTGCAGCAGATGTTCAGTGGTCATTTTACCAGTACCGTACGGGCATTCGTCGGTACCACCTATCTTCAATTTGTTGAATAGGTGGTACCTCAGTCTATTGTGGCCAGTGCGAAGTCTGAAAACAACGACCTGCTCTCTTCTGTTCAACTGATAATAGGCATCGTTTTTGGTGTAACCAGTATGTTCGGTTTCCCATTTGGTCATGTACCTGGCTTTGATAAGCCGTTTTGACTCTTCGTACGTCATACTGGTATCTGTTTGTGGTAGCCTTGCACCTTCTTTTGCCACAACATGCGTTCGAAAGCTTCCCTTGTATGAACACAAGCACAGTCTACCCCCCCCCCCCCCCACACTCTGCTGTAATCCTGTCGAGTTTTCAACCAGCCCTCTGTTGCAACTGGGTAGCGTCCACCTACACAAACATAACAGTGTTTAGTTTTGACCTTGCACTACAAACCGGAACCAATAAACGAGACAATAAGTAAAATATTATTTTCCAAATTGTATAACTGTGTTGTGCTCTAAGTCAGCATACTACTAACCGACTGATTCATACACAAGGTGGGCCTTTTTTTTGGCATGTAGGTTGTAAAGATATCGATTTAATAACTAACACTGCTCTTTTGAATGTTTTAAATAAAATTGTGTTCTGTTGATTTAGAATTGATTTAGATAAAATTCAAAAATGGTATGTAAGCTGGCAAATGGAGTTTAATGTAGATAAATGTACAGTCATCCACATGGGTAGATCCAATATGGAACATAATTACAGAATGGGCGAGAACAATATTATACAGATGGATAAGGAAAGGGACCTAGAGATTATAATAGATCATACATGTAAGATGTGTGAGCAAGTCCAGGTAGCAGTGAAAAGGGCAAATGCAATGTTAGGTATGATAAAAAGAAATATTAAACATAGGAGCAAGGATAGTCAAACTATAAAACATTAGTTAGACCTAGGTTGGAGTACTGTGTACAGGTGTAGAGTCCTTATCAAAGACGGAATATAAACATGCTGGAAAGAATACAAAAAAGTGCGACAAAGATGATAGTGGGATTCCAGAATTACAGTTATGAGGAAAGACTCAGAAAAACCGGCCTACAATGTCTAGAAAAGAGGCGAATTCGAGGTGACAATACAGGTTTATAAGATGATCTAAGGAACGGATAAATTAGACTATAACAAGTTTTTCGAAATACAACCACCCACAAGAACAAGAGGACATAGCTACAAATTAAGCAAAGAGAGATCCAGATCAGATATTAGGAAATATTTTTTTAGTCAGAGAGTGGTGAATGCTTGGGGATTCCGTGGCGAAGTGGTTAAGCCGTCGGCCTCGTGATCAAGTGGTGTGGGTTTGACTCCGGACTGCGCCGTCTTTTTACCAGGTGCTTGATGCGGAGTTCCCTGCATCTCGTAGTCGCCCCCTTGTCTTGTCTTTGACTTGCGACTGGGGTCGGGCGGCACAAGACGAGTGAGGATAAAAAATAGCGCAGTTAATCTTTACTAAAAATTAGCGCTAGCAATATTAATTATGCCATCATCGTCTACGATGAACGGTGGCCTTTGCCTTGGTGAATGCTTGGAATGTATTGCCACAGGATGTGGTGGAGGAATGGTCAGTTAATGCGGAAACAAATAGATTGGATGATCAGTAATTTTTAGTATCGGTGGAGTGGAATAAACTGGTTGTATACCAGTATAATGAAGTTATGAAGTTAATATGAGTTAAGGGAAGTGAAGATACTACAAATTGTTAGTCAGAGCACGATGGATATGATTTGCACCATTACAATGGGTTCAGACATACACGGCTACTAATCCTGTCCACAATTGTGATTTAAGGTTTGTTGTTGTTATTATCCCATAGCTGGTGAGCAAGCCTGCTCTTGGCAGCCCAATGCCATTCTAATATATATATATATATACAGGTCTTCTTCAGTTGTTTCACTGCTCCGTACAGCATTTTGGTAATTGTCGGCAGTGCTTGTAAGAATCTTTTCCTTGTGCCCGCAAGCGCATTGAACTCAATGAGTAGATGTCGAACTGTTTCCTCAGGATGAGAACAATGTCTGCACAAGGGCATGTGCTGAGGATTGATGCGGTTCAAGTAGCTATTGACTCTGGTAAGTCCTGTTCGGAACTGAAAGATGAGACTTTGATCTCTTCTATGTAGTTTATTTATGTCACCGTTACTTTTTGGCTGTCACATTTCTCTAGTATTATTCTTAATAACTCATTTTACTGTGTGGTTACTGCAGTCTATCCAATTGATGTTTCGAGACTCCTGTTTTTGCCAATCTGACGGCCATCTCGTTCCCAACTATGTCCAGGGATCCATTGTAAGGTGGCATTTATACCTTAGGCAGTGATGATGTTGTTGATCGCCCTCCCCACCAAGAATATCTCCTTTTTTTATGTGTTCTTCAGCGCCTCCAGAACCGATTTAGAGTCACTAAAAATTACCAAATCCACCGGCAACAATTCGCTCAAGTCAAACTGTTGGTGCAAAAACTCAACTGCTGTTGTTATAGCCTCGGCCTCCGCTTCATCGTTTGAACGGGTTTCACTGCATGAATCACAAAACCGATTTAAGGTTTAAGAAATCCACTTTTTAAACTGATTCCATCATGATGTTTCATGGAACGCATATAAACCTTTCGTGGACTCCTTGGAGACGTTTTGTGGATCATCTAGATCCAGTTCGTGAGGGTCCTCCAGATCCAGTTCGTGTGGGTTCTCCAGATCCAGTTCATGTGTATCCTCCGGACCCAGTTCGTGTGGGTCCTCCAGTTCATGTGGGTTCTCCAGATCCATTATTCCAGAGACAGTTAGTAGACCCCCGCAGAATCATTTCTGGGATTCTCTATAGGCCTTTGGATGATCTCCTATAGACCTTTCGTGGATCACATACAGACATGTCATGTATCCATACGGCTCCTTGGAACACCGATAGAGAAACTCGGGTTGACCGCGAAAGAACATTTATTAGCATTGGCTACGATAATGTGAACAAGTTTATTTATACACAGGGTTTGGTAGTGTCTCAGTTAGTATGGCGTGGGGAACATTAATTATACACAGGGTATGATCGTGTCTCAGTTAGTATGACGTGGGGAACATTAATTATACACAGGGTATGATCGTGTCTCAGTTAGCATGACGTGGACAACATTAATTATATACAGGGTATGATCGGGTCTCAGTTAGTAAGACGTGGGCAGCAATAATTATACACAGCGTGTGGTCGTGTCTCAGTTAGTATGACGTGGGGAATATTAATTATACACAGGGTATGATCGTGTCTCAGTTAGTATGACGTGGGCAACATTAATTAAACACAGCGTGTGGTCGTGTCTCAGTTAGTATGACGTGGGCAACATTAATTATACACAGCGTGTGGTCGTGTCTCAGTTAGTATGACGTGGGCAACATTAATTATACACAGCCTGTGGTCGTGTCTCAGTTAGTATGACGTGGGCAATATTAATTATACACATCGTGTGGTCGTGTCTCAGTTAGTATGACGTGGGCAACATTAATTATACACAGCGTGTGGTCGTGTCTCAGTTAGTATGACGTGGGCAACATTAATTATACAGATGGTATGATAATGTCTTAGATCTCGGAACATTAATTATACACATGGTATGATCATGTCTTAGATCTCGCAACATTAATTATTCACAGGATATGATCATGTCTTAGATCTCGCAACATTAATTATTCACAGGGTATGATCATGTCTTAGATCTCGCAACATTAATTATTCACAGGGTATGATCATGTCTTAGATCTCGCAACATTATTCACAGGGTATGATCATGTCTTAGATCTCGCAACATTAATTATTCACAGGATATGATCATGTCTTAGATCTCGCAACATTAATTATTCACAGGATATGATCATGTCTTAGATCTCGCAACATTAATTATACACAGGGTAAGATCATGTCTTAGATCTCGCAACATTAATTATTCACAGGGTATGATCATGTCTTAGATCTCGCAACATTAATTATTCACAGGGTATGATCATGTCTTAGATCTCGCAACATTAATTATTCACAGGGTATGATCATGTCTTAGATCTCGCAACATTATTCACAGGGTATGATCATGTCTTAGATCTCGCAACATTAATTATTCACAGGATATGATCATGTCTTAGATCTCGCAACATTAATTATTCACAGGATATGATCATGTCTTAGATCTCGCAACATTAATTATTCACAGGATATGATCATGTCTTAGATCTCGCAACATTAATTATACACAGGGTATTATCATGTCTTAGATCTCGGAACATTAATTATTCACAGGGTATGATCATGTCTTAGATCTCGCAACATTAATTATTCACAGGGTATGATCATGTCTTAGATCTCGCAACATTAATTATTCACAGGGTATGATCATGTCTTAGATCTCGCAACATTAATTATTCACAGGGTATGATCATGTCTTAGATCTCGCAACATTAATTATTCACAGGGTATGATCATGTCTTAGATCTCGCAACATTAATTATATACAGGGTATGGTCGGGTCTCAGATGCGTGATAGCAATTGCCAGCTCAGTTCAGGAGCCATTGCCACATCGATTGGGGGCTGCCGTAGATCTCCCAACCTATTTTGTCTCTTGCCTTGATGGTGCAATATGCCATTCTTTTCCCTGTCCATCTGATATTATCCAACTTACGGCGCTGTTTAGCTCTAGCGCGTTTGTCCTCCATACCTGGCTCCAGTATTGTGTTCAACAATGTTATGTCTTTTCATTGGCCAAAATATCTTGTTCTAACAGTCCATGTCGCTATATTTGGTATTCAGACGGCCAGTCAGTCGTGGAGCTTCCTTGCGGCTTTCACTCCACTGCGTCATTCATCTCTTTTCCGAAGGCCCTTTCTTCCACAAGGCTGTTTGATTTTGCATTGTCACCAATGTTTTCGTAACTAAAAAAAATAAAATTGGGTGGTTGCCCCTAACCTAACCAGTCGAACTCGTATTACGCGTATCAATTTAATTTTTGCACCACTAAATTTCTCATAGACTTCCCTATTTGTTTTCCTCTCTCCACAGGAGATTAACCCTAATCATCTTTATATCCGCAATTCAATGGCATCAATTCTCTTCGTCAATCGTTTCTTCATTGTGTATTTGGTAATGACGAGTACACATTTGACCGTACACTCGCATTTTTAATTTGTTTATGACTAGTTTGGATCAATACATGACCCCTGTTGGTGTAAACAGATTTGGCTATCTATATTCTCTGTCTGATTTCCATTAACCATTTTCCATTTTCAGTTGTTATATTTCCAAGATAGGAGATTCTCTTCGCCCGTTCCCGTGTTTGGCAACTGGCAATATCACAGAAAAACAGAGCCGTTAAAAGTGAAGTTTACGCAATACCCTCCACATTAATAAGACATTAGTATTCTTGCTACTTAATTGAGTTGTAACACTGAAATGCGTGCGTGGCTTGGCTGGAAAATATAACCCTGCTGACTATAGGGCAGATGGTGGCGAAATGACAACAACATCCGCCCACGACGAAAAATACAATTAACTTCGTGTGTGTGTGTGTGTGTGACAGTACTTTTTCTGCAGTTTTGAATGTAGTTAGTGTAAGTGACGAGCACGTTTTAGCGATTGCCTCTTGCAATAAAGTCCTAGACTAAATTACAGGAGCGTCACGATACAGTCTACCCAACTGTAAATGTTTATAGTTAGGGAACATAGGCAAAGACAGAAGGACCCGCACAGCACATCTAAAATAACTCTGAGACCTAGTATACTGAAATGTTTAACACTCCATCCTGGACAGACGTGTTAACTATGTGATCCCCTTGACTTTTTACGTTTTGTGGTCC
The DNA here is from genome assembly GCA_036924085.1 of Ariolimax columbianus. Taxonomy (NCBI): domain Eukaryota; kingdom Metazoa; phylum Mollusca; class Gastropoda; order Stylommatophora; family Arionidae; genus Ariolimax; species Ariolimax columbianus. The sequence goes on along the minus strand of JAVGWX010000006.1, from coordinate 49,715,094 downwards.
CACAGTGCACAAACCACATAACTTAACTTAACGTCTTTATACTGGTTTAGAAGAGTCTTATACAACCAGTTTCTTGGAGGGTGGTTTTTACAGATGTAAGAGCCCATGTTAATAGAATCAAACGCTAGAGCTAAGTAGACCCGCAGCCAGTTAGGAGCCATCTATAGCTGCTCTTAACAAACCACCTGGGGAAAAATACAAATAACTTGGGTAGGTTTTTAACTTGAATTTTGTCTGACCGGCGTTCGAAGAGCCTACTCTTTTCTGTTTCCAATGAATTTTTAACATGCTCCGCACTGACTACGGAGTCCGATCTCACTACCCAAAGATGAGGGAAATTTTTACCAGAAGATGAATGTAACAAAAAAATTCCGTTCTCCACCGTGATTCGAACCCAGGATCTCCGGCACCCGAGGCGGACACCTTACCTCGAGACCACCGATTCCTCCCCACCCCCCTCCCCCACCCCACATCCACAGACTGGCTTCCGCTTCTTCTTCCTTCTTCTTCATCGCTGCCTGTGTTTGTCCTGATAATTGTGACGTATTTTTACAGAATTCGAAATCTGCGCCATTCAGCCCTGTAGATTCCAGCTGGCTTGTTGGGGACCAAGTTTACCTTCCATCTGCAATCCCTATTCTCTTAACCAGATTACACTTCTGCATCCTGTATGAAGAGCCGAAGGTTTGAGGCGGAATGGGGTCTTGGCCAGCTCTGGTTAGCGGACTCTGATGCTAAGATTCGCTGGCTGCTGTTAGCTCATTCACTGTGCTGCATCTTCGGTCCCACATAAAGATAGAAAAGGCCCACAGTTTGGGCGAAATACCCTTAGCTACAAGCTATATTTTTTAGCTGATCGAACCTGGAACGTAATTGTCCTCCGCACCTAGGAGTTCTGAGAAATTGTCTTACCATCGGTCTATTATACTCGATGTCCCTCATTTGTTGATGATCAGGTCACATTTCACCGAATTGGATAATACCTACAACATCACCTGAACTATCTCCATTTCGCTGGTAATGAATATGACATGAAGACCAACACAGGAAAGACAGAGACTATGTTGATTTCACATGAACAAGTGGAGAAAAGTTTCCACATCAGTGACATTGATATCACGTACGGGAGTTCAAATACCTAGGTAGTATGTTCCATGATGACTGCAGAGTGGACAGAGGGATTGTTCATAGAATTCAGAAGGCGAACAACGCCCACTATTAAATTTCACCGATTTTGAAACACCCTAGAGTGCGTCTTTCAACTAAGAGGCTGATTAATGCACTATTTATTCCTAAATAGCGTTACCAATGTCAGTCTTGGTCTTTACTAGCAGCCCATAAGAGTAAGATCTAGAGCAGCGAGATTCGATGTGTGAGATATGCAGCCGGAAATACAATCCGTGCCCGAATCAGCAACACCACGCTGAGGCAGACAGTGGGGACAAACCCAGCTAGTGCCTACATTGACTCTCAACAAACCCAGCTAGTGCCTACATAGACTCTCAACAAACCCAGCTAGTGCCTACATTGACTCTCAACAAACCCAGCTAGTGCCTACATTGACTCTCAACAAACCCAGCTAGTGCCTACATTGACTCTCAACAAACCCAGCTAGTGCCTACATTGACTCTCAACAAACCCAGCTAGTGCCTACATTGACTCTCAACAAACCCAGCTAGGGCCTACATTGACTCTCAACAAACCCAGCTAGTGCCTACATTGACTCTCAACAAACCCAGCTAGTGCCTACATTGACTCTCAACAAACCCAGCTAGTGCCTACATTGACTCTCAACAAACCCAGCTAGTGCCTACATTGACTCTCAACAAACCCAGCTAGTGCCTACATTGACTCTCAACAAACCCAGTTAGTGCCTACATTGACTCTCAACAAACCCAGCTAGGGCCTACATTGACTCCCAACAAACCCAGTTAGTGCCTACATTGACTCTCAACAAACCCAGCTAGTGCCTACATTGACTCTCAACAAACCCAGCTAGTGCCTACATTGACTCTCAACAAACCCAGATAGTGCCTACATTGACTCTCAACAAACCCAGTTAGTGCCTACATTGACTCTCAACAAACCCAGCTAGGGCCTACATTGACTCTCAACAAACAAAGCTAGGGCCTACATTGACTCTCAACAAATCAAGTGGTTTGGTCATTTAGAATGTTTTGTGACCAACCAGCATCAAGGGCATATCATATGCAGGTCTCCATTCCACGAGCAAGAAGCAGATTTCGACGTCGATGGATCGAGGGTGTCTCTGACATTCTCAGGAAGTTACACCTAAAGACATCACAAGCCTCCCACTTGGCGATAACAAGAAACCTACATATCCCACCTTTCTGCGCGCCTCATGGCAAGAGCAGTTGGACAGAAGAAGAAAACAATTTTCCTCGACGTTTTGGTAAGCGGAACACCATGTTTGTCTATCAATAATTTGATTGGCCACTTGTTTTTCCTTGTTCATGTTCTTTAGAGTTCTGCAGATCAATGTCTGGAGTTCTCCGGCATTATTTTCATGTTATTTAAATCCTTCGTCTCTACCAGTCTTGCGTGATCCCAGTTCTACTTTACGGTTCGGAAACAATGACATTACTCAAACATGACATATCAAGACTAGAGGCCTTCCACATGCCTTTCACAGTGGCGTGTCCAAGGCATGACTACACCTACAACGCGAAGGTCTCTGCTAAAACAGGTCTCCACTCAATCTCAGAAACACTTGACCCTGGCCGAGTTTCTTTGTTCGGTCATGTCGTACGGCTGGACAAAGAAACCCCTGGTTCACACGATACTTCCAAAATCTTTCATCAGCGCAAAGGACTTCCTCCAACCGGTGGGAGACGCAGAAGAGGCGATCTCTGACAGTATGGCTTCAGCAGATAGCAACCTCCCCATCTGCCCAGGACGAGATCTGGAGCCGTGCCGCATCTGTGGGCCATGAATGGGATCGATCGATGCAACGGTTCTTAGACGGCTAATTGAAATTGAGTCCTCCCAGCATTTGTGTTTTGCTGCTGTTGTTGCTGCTATGTAATGCTCACAAAGAGTAAGTCTATTCTTTTGTGGGCCATGAAATGGAAGTTAAATGGTGTGTTGTAGTAGATTTCCTCATATGCTGATGAAGGTGGAGCGGGGTCCTCTTGTGCTGTGCTTGGCTTCATCTGCGTGGCGCTCACTACTGCACGGAGATCACGTCGATCCACATCTCGTCAGCTAAGCTGCCTTGAAAACAACCTGTTTCCAGTGAACGCTTCACGGAAGAGAGATTGTGGTCTTGGTCAGCATATTGTGCCTGACCCTGACACGACGTTCTGGTCAGTATGTTGTGCCGGACTGGATTAGCGTCTGAATTACATTGTTTCGCTGTTAGCACTATGTTCTTGGCTTCCATTCTGACTGTTACATATTCTTTGTACTCTTCTGTTTTCCTTGCTGTATTCTTTACTTCTAAGTATTATTTCCATGCCTTTTTCTTTTCCCTTATCACCATATTGACCTCTTCTGGTCATCAGTTGTCTCCTTTATATCCTTCTTGACTTTATTCACTACATGATTCTCCTACAGCTGCCTTGTAGATGGTCTAGCATGTTAACTTGAGAGCTTCTACGATGCGTTTTCAAATGAAACCGGAACAAACTGCAACAAGTGAACATACGTACGATGCTCATGTTGACGTCACGTCTGGTATAAACAACACATTCCAACCGTCAAGTTTGCAAAATTTCATTATCCTCCGACTCATAGTTTCTTTAGTAGACCGTTGAAACATGGCGGGTGTGATACGGAATTCGTCCAGAGATGATCAACGAGCGCTGATTCGGTTTCCAACAGCTGAAGGATGTCGACCAGTGATATTCATGGCAGAATGTAGGCAGTGTATGGTGACAAAAGTGTGTCGAAGACAACAGTGAAGAGCTGGACAACGATGTTTAAAGAAGGACGCAAAGAAGAACTACTGAAGTCGGCGAACAAAATAGGCTTGGCTGAATAGATGGACAATGGGGAATACTGGGAGAGAAATCATCTACAAACATGTGGCCATCCCAAATCCCAAAGACAACATCATCCTACTGGAAAGGAGGGATCAAAACATCATGTTCCGACTTCGCACTCAACACGTACAATTTAACAGTCACTTGAACATAATCCAACCAGAACATACTCCAGAGAGCCGGCTGTGCACACATTTCTATGAAACTGTTGAACACCATCTTCCATCTCTCATGGAACTGGAATCAACGTTCACACGCCTTCCTTATATCAACGACCACAAATCAACATTTGAATTTCTTCCTTCTATCAACGACCGTATATCAACATTCCCACAACTTCCTTCCATCACAGACCAGCCATCAACATTCGCACACCTTCTTTCTATCAAATATCATGTATCAACATTCGCACATCTTCCTTCTATCAAAGACCAAACATCAATATTTTCCTTCTATCAAAGACCAAACATCAACATTCGCACAACTTCCATCTACCAAAGACCAAACATCAACATTCCCACACCTTCCTTCTGTCAAAGACCAACCATCAACATTCGCACCCCCTCCTTCTATCCAAGACCAACCATCAACATTCCCACACCTTCCTTCTATCAAACTCCAACCATCAACATTCGCACACCTTTCATCTATCCAAGACCATCCATCAACATTCGCACCCCCTCCTTCTATCCAAGACCATCCATCAACATTCGCACCCCCTCCTTCTATCCAAGACCATCCATCAACATTCGCACCCCCTCCTTCTATCCAAGACCAACCATCAACATTCCCACACCTTCCTTCTATCAAAGACCAGCCATCAACATTCGCACACCTTCCATCTATCAAAGACGTCTCGTCAATGTTTCACGCCTTACTTCTGGTAAACAAAAGATGAATGGATCGCCAAGCTTATCATCTGCTGTAGAACCTCATCCTGCGAGTTATATATTTAGACTGGATATATTTTGTAAGATTGTTTCGTTTCTGCACTAATTCTCGGCCAGAATTACACGATATCCACTTTTCCATCTGTGTTTTTGATGAATCGGTTATACGAATGATTCTTTGATAACAGACCTTTTCCTCTGTTACATTCTCTTTCTTCTCTCTCAATTGCCTATCATTTTCTCCTTCAGCCTTTCCTTATTTTTCTCTTCCATCTCCTCTTTTTTCTCCCCTCTACCTTCTCTCATATGATCCTTCTTTCGTAACTTCCTCCTCCGCATCTTTTCCCATCATCTTACTCATCTACAGTCCGCTCCTCTTCATTCTTCAGATCCGGCTCTTTTTTTTTCTCCTCTTGTTTTTTTCAGCTCCCATTCCTTCTCCTCCTCTTCCATGTACTCATCTTTCATCTCTTCTCCTCCCAATCTTCTCCTCTTCCTTTTCCTCCGTCTCACTTTCCTCTTACTCTTTATTTCATCTCCTTCTCTCCGTACTCCCTGCTTCTTTCTTCCTTCGTCTTCGTTCATCTATTCTTTCACTCCCTCCTCCTCTTCTTCTTCGCCCGCTCTCAAACCACGACCATGACAAGCATAGCGTCACTACAACTACTGACTGCCTTCAAGGACACATGTATCCGAACCTTGTAGTAATGCTGTACATGATGAAGTTACTAACCCCATGCACATCTTTCTTTAGTTAACTCTTAAATATGTTGTGCCCTGGACGTAGACTGATCAACAGGACTTGCAAAGAGTTGAATACGTATACGCATCTTCTTCATCTTCTGCGTTCGTTCTCAATCTCCCGCTACAAAGCCATGAGCAGGGCTTTGCAAGTAGCAGGATGTAGTCCAGAGAGCGCAATGCGTTGTGTCACTAGTTTACAGTTTGTCTGCGAAATGTGCACCTTTTGATCCCACACATCCGTCTTCGGCTACTGATTACTTATCAGCACACGACAACCTCAACCCACCCCTCCCCCGATCAATGTGAAATCTAGAAAATTAGAAGAAAACTACAATCAAACAATCATAGGAGTCATCTATGATTTGAACCACGGAGTTCTAGCAACCTAGACGAGTATCACACCCCTAGACCACATAGGCTTGAAAGCATGTAGTGTTGGTTTGTTTTGACTACGTAGGCATTGAATAACACGATTCGTTTCGTACAAAAATGGCATCGCTTTAAATTGTCCCCAACAATGTAATTCCAGTGTACTGTCATGGGGTATGTATCTGTCCTGCGAGTTTCAGCTATCTAGCTGATCCTGAAATATTTGAATTCTCAATACAAGATTAAACTTTCCGAGTGGTTCGTGAGTGTCCTTCTGTAAGCATGGACAACAATAAGACGACTGCCCCACAGAGAGCATGTCGTAAGAGGCGACTAACTGTATGATATAGCATAACACCGGCCATGGTTAGGTGGTTGTTAAGAGCATCATAGCTGGCACCAAACAGGCTGCGAGTCTACTTTGCTCTAGTTTGAGTCTATTAAAACGGACTCGCATATCCGTTAACCACCCTACGCGGCAATTGTCCCAAAACAGCGGAGTAATAAGCTGTTCGAGCCTAGTCCACTAAGCAGGAAATCCTCATCCTGGCTACATCCACCTCCGCAGGAGCTGGGATCAGACATGTCACAGTCAGGCAAAACATACTGGCCAAGACCCACACCTCAGCTTCATTTTAGCCCTCCATGGAAACGGGCTGTATTAACAGCAGCCTGGCTAACGAGGTGAGGGATCGACATGATCCCCGTATTAGTGAGCAACACGCAGATAAAGCCAATCATGGCACAACTGCCTGGGGATCCCGGTCTACCTTCATCAGCACGCGAGGGATGTGAGGAAAGTTACTGCAACTCGCCACTTAACGTCCTTTGCAGGGTGCACAAAAGAATAAACCCACTCATTGTGTACATTCGCAAACAACAACAACTCCTGTAGAAGTACAGGTTGACCAAGACCCTAACTAACTAACAAATGAAGTTAAATGAAAGCGTTTAATAAAAAACAAAACAACACACAAACAACACATTTCTACTAAAGTGAAAATCAGAGTAAGTCTAAAACAGCTGTTCGTCCTGGCTACAAGCGCTAGACCTGACAGGGAGATAATGACACCTCTGAGAAAAAACGGAAAGTTAGCTATAGTAAAGGTCATCGGTTAACATTCACAAGTTGTACCTGGGAGGTAATGTTGCGGTGATATAGGCATGCTTTCTTAGCCAAGCTTTCTTTTCGAAACAAGCTTTTATTTAATAGAAGACTTGTTTGCTTTTGGGACTACACAAGTGTCCTTTCTTTAATTTTGGTTTTTCTCTAGTGAATTGGTGTTTTTGGTAGGTCACGCGAGGATCCGGCAAATTTGATAGAATAAGAGATCGCACTAGTAGAGGTTGTGAACATAATTTCAGCTCTCTAGATTACAGAGAGCACCACTGCCTCACAGAGAGCATATCGCAAAAGGCGACTAACTGTGACATGGCATAACACCGGCCATGGTTACGTGGTTTGTTTAGAATAGCATTGATGGCGCCTTTCAGGATGCGGGTCTACTTTGCTCTAGTGTTTGAGTCTATCAAGATGAACTCGCACATCGGTTAACCCCCCAACGCAGTGGAGTATTAAGCTGCTCAAGCCTAGCCCGCTAAGCAAGAAATCCTTCTCCAGGCTATATCCAGCTCATACCAGAGCTCGGACCTGCACAGTGGCATCTGCCCCTGTCTAAGTTCAGGTCGACTAAGAACTAAGATTATGGAAATGTTGGTTATAATAGAAGAAATAGAAGTCCACGAAACGGACAAAGGTTATGTCAAAAAGCTTACCATTTAAAAATAAAATTATAATTTAAAAAACAAACTCTTGTACGACTTTATTCCAATTGCTGGGGTTTTCGAGATGTTTTGTTTAGTCTGAGGACTACAGACCGCTTAGTCACTGATGTCGCCACGTCGTGTGCTGGTTTTGTTTGATTATTGTACCTCTAACAGACAAAAACAACACATACCTTACCGAGGATTCGAACCGCAGCCCTCATTACCACGGGCTAAAATGTGAGGTTGTAATAAAAGCTTGAAAGAAGCCATCGCTGGGTACCGAAATTAAAAAAAACAAGAAAACTTTAGACATGCATCCGCTATAAAACGCATACAAAATCTTCAACTCATCATTGACTCTGAAAGCGCAAATGTTCGACACTCCTAGTTACAAGACCTCATTGACTCTGAAAGGGCAAATGTTCGACACTCCTAGTTACAAGACCTCATTGACTGTGAAAGGGCAAATGTTCGACACTCCTAGTTACAAGACCTCATTGACCCTGAAAGGGCAAATGTTCGACACTCCTAGTAACAAGACCTCATTGACTCTGAAAGCGCAAATGTTCGACACTCCTAGTAACAAGACCTCATTGACTCTGAAAGCGCAAATGTTCGACACTCCTAGTTACAAGACCTCATTGACTCTGAAAGGGCAAATGTTCGACACTCCTAGTAACAAGACCTCATTGACCCTGAAAGGGCAAATGTTCGACACTCCTAGTTACAAGACCTCATTGACTCTGAAAGGGCAAATGTTCGACACTCCTAGTTACAAGACCTCATTGACTCTGAAAGGGCAAATGTTCGACACTCCTAGTAACAAGACCTCATTGACCCTGAAAGGGCAAATGTTCGACACTCCTAGTAACAAGACCTCATTGACTCTGAAAGCGCAAATGTTCGACACTCCTAGTTACAAGACCTCATTGACTCTGAAAGCGCAAATGTTCGACACTCCTAGTAACAAGACCTTATTGACCCTGAAAGGGCAAATGTTCGACACTCCTAGTAACAAGACCTCATTGACCCTGAAAGGGCAAATGTTCGACACTCCTAGTAACAAGACCTCATTGACCCTGAAAGGGCAAATGTTCGACACTCCTAGTTACAAGACCTCATTGACTCTGAAAGGGCAAATGTTCGACACTCCTAGTAACAAGACCTCATTGACCCTGAAAGGGCAAATGTTCGACACTCCTAGTTACAAGACCTCATTGACTCTGAAAGGGCAAATGTTCGACACTCCTAGTAACAAGACCTCATTGACCCTGAAAGGGCAAATGTTCGACACTCCTAGTAACAAGACCTCATTGACCCTGAAAGGGCAAATGTTCGACACTCCTAGTTACAAGACCTCATTGACTCTGAAAGGGCAAATGTTCGACACTCCTAGTTACAAGACCTCATTGACTCTGAAAGGGCGAATGCTCAACACTCCTAGTTACAAGACCTCATTGACTCTGAAAGGGTAACTGTTCGACACCCCTAGTTTCACGACCGTAGCAACAGGTTTATCGTAGGCGATATCTTGATAAATTCCTTCTCCATTTCAGCACCTGATAGCAGGTTTGGTAATGTATGTTTCAGTTTGAGACTAAAAAGGAGGATCATCAACTAGTTATTATTGTTGGCTTGTAGAAACGACATCATCGAACTCCTAGCAGACCCAAAGGGACTGCCACTTTCAGTAAATGTCAACAGTTATAGATAATGGCGATTTTATAAGCCCCGAAGCAGAAACTGTCGTGGGAGATGAAGGGTTGGAGGCATCACTGTACTAAACCACGGATTGTGTGAGATGAAGTGGTCAGTTTCCTTCCCCACTGCTTTTCATACAAAATAATTAAGGCGTGAAATCAATGGTTGAAAATCTGAGTAACGGGCACAAGAATAGAGCGCTCCCTTCTGATGGCAAAGGTTCGATTTCTGTTATCATCACGCTATAGGTAACTTAGATGTAAACTTATACCTGGGTTACTGTTAGTTAGTTTTCTTGTCACTTATGCCGTTAAGCGACGTGTGGAGCTGATACCGTCTGTTCTGCGCCAAGTGCGCTGCGTCGGTCAATGTGAGCCAGTGTCGCTGCACAATCATTCTAATATAATCTATCTACCTGTCTCGTGGCCCGCCTCTTGCCCCGTGGCCAGAATCTACCAACGTTGTAAGTCATTAGTGTAAGTTGAGTTATTTCTCATGATATCACCAAACGAACGTATTTAATGCCTGGAAATGTATTCTGCACAAGACATAGTGCCGTCCATACTTCGAATGTCGTCGCTACGCATTCTGTCTCTCCTGTTAACACTAATGACCTTCACCAAACACTTTATTTCACACGTCGAAATTTTGCTCTCCCGCGCCTTTGACAGAGGCTATGTTTGGCACTGGTTGCACAGAATAGGCATTAATGTACTGTTTATCAGCTGTTGCTTTGTTGTCAAACTTCTTCTTCTGCGTTCGTTCTCAATCTTTCGGTACTAAGCCACGAAAAGAACTTGATGCAATCAGCAGCATGTTGTCCGGAGAACGGAATGCGTTGTGTCGTTAATTTACAGCTTGACTGCGATATTTCAACCTTTCGGTTCGACACATGCGTCTTCGGCAGGTGCCAAACTATTGCTCGGGCGCCTAAGTAGTGCTGACACCTAATAGATCACCGCAGATGCTTTCTGACACCTGTACCGATTACACTGTAGACACAATACTGCTCAAGACTTAATCATAAATTCTACCACATACAAACAAAAGATATAGTACAATGAAGTCTCCAATACATCATCCACAACAGCAGTGCCTTCTATATTTCGCAGAAAAAAAGTGTTGAACAAAGAAGGTGAGAGATAAGAACAATTACATGTGTAATACGGCAGTAAAACATCAGACGAAAATGCTATAAGGAAAGAAGCGTTCATTAACTACTGTACTTTAAAAAATAAGATATAGTAGAAAAAACAAATACACAAAACATCGGGGTAGTAATGAATAAAACAAAGATGCATTCATTGAGCACCAATTAAAACATGTACCAAACAATTTAATAAAAGAAAAAAAACATTGCAATTAGAGACAACAAGAAAACGGACAATTAAAAAAAACAAGAACATAGGAAATCAGATAACACAGTCCCTACAGACTAGTCCTGAAAGGACTTGGATATTGGATGGAGATTAAAGAAGAACTTGCGACAGGGCATAATATATGGAGAGTCCTAAACAGATTAAGAACCGGAGTGTCCAAGTGTAGACATTGTAATACGAGACAAAAACAGAACGAAAATTTAAAAAAAAAACACATTAGAAAGTAGATAACGCAGTCCCTGCGGCCTAGTCCTGAAAGGATTTGGATTTTGGATGGAGATCAAAGACGCGCTTGCGACAGGTCATAATATGCCATACCCTGTGTGGAGAGCCGTAAACTTATTACGCACGGGAGTGTTCGGGTGTAGATCGAACTAAAACACCCCCCACAATTGGGGATATGCGGAGGACGATGTTTGGGAATGTGGAGCAAAAAAAACCACGAACATCCGTATAACTGTTCAAGAACGCAATAACCGTGTACTTTGGTGGATCTAATGGCAGGGAATGAAAGATCTTCTAGGGCAACTGTTTTCTGGTTCAATACTTTGCTAAATCGCCGGACATGGAGAGAAAGCAAGTAGATCACTTTGATTAAGTTGTGGGAGGAACCTGCGCTTAGGCTCCGTCTGCCTTACACAAGACGGAATTCACTACATAGGCTCAGAACTAATGTATCGCGATGCAGGAAGAACTTAATGAGATGGCGATTCAGGGGTGATGAGATATGCGACTGTGGAGCAACAGAAGACGTAGACCACATGATGAACTGTGCAAAACTTCTGGAAACATGCAATTTGGATGATAAGTTGAGGGGGAATGACAAGGCAATCCCCGTGACCGAAAATTGGAAACATGGTGTATGACGTGATGCCCAGAACATAGGAAACATATCTGAGGTAGTGCCATGAACATAGGAAACATATCTGAGGTAGTGCCATGAACAGAGGAAACATATCTGAGGTAGTGCCATGAACATAGGAAACATATCTGAGGTAGTGCCACGAACATAGGAAACATATCTGAGGTAGTGCCACGAACATAGGAAACATATCTGAGGTAGTGCCACGAACATAGGAAACATATCTAAGGTAGTGCCATGAACATTGGAAACATATCTGAGGTAGTGCCATGAACATTGGAAACATATCTGAGGTAGTGCCATGAACATTGGAAACATATCTGAGGTAGTGCCATGAACATTGGAAACATATCTGAGGTAGTGCCATGAACATTGGAAACATATCTGAGGTAGTGCCATGAACATTGGAAACATATCTGAGGTAGTGCCATGAACATTGGAAACATATCTGAGGTAGTGCCATGAACATTGGAAACATATCTGAGGTAGTGCCATGAACATTGGAAACATATCTGAGGTAGTGCCATGAACATTGGAAACATATCTCCTACAGTGGAATGCAGAGGGAGTCATTAACAAAAAGCTTTCCCTAACACATCACTTGCATAAAGGTAAGATTGACGTGGCATGTATCCAGGAAACGCACCTCAACAGCAACCATAAATTCTCAATCAGAGGATACCAGACCTTCCGCCTGGATAGAGAAGGTCACAAAGGAGGGGTTCTGATACTGACCCGTAACTGCATACCGAGTAGCGCGGTATCTGTCAATCACGCCGGATAAGCAGAAATTGTAGGAGTTGACATAATGGCTCAAGAGACGAAGATCCGCATCTTCAACCTGTACGGACCACCAAATAAGGACCTATCGCTCTCGAGTATGGAAGTCAAAGACTCCAACTGCATAGTAGTTGGAGACTTCAACAGCCACTCGGAGAGATAGGGATACTCTGACACAGACAGCAGAGGTGACGAAGTGGAAGATTGGGAGATAGACACAAATCTCCATCTAATCAATAGGCTAGAGGATAGCCCTAGCTTCTATTCTAGAACATGGCATACCACCTCTACTCCAGATTTGGCCTTCTCCACAGTGGACATTCACCATAAAATAGACCGTCAGGTGCTAAACCAATTGGCAGGTAGCGACCACAGGCCAATTAGGCTAGAAATTGATATGGAAATAGGCCCACAGGAAACAAAACCGCTCCCACGTTGGAATTACAAACGAGCCGACTGGGACAGATTTGCAAGCCTGACAGATGGGCTGTGTGAAACCATCAACACACGGAACAACAAAATGAAGCCCATGGTGGAAAGCCTAAGCAAGGCAATAATGCAAGCTGCTACTGAAACCATCCCAAGAGGAGCTAGGAAAAACTATAAGCCCTATTGGAATGATGAGTTGCAGAAAGCGGAAGATGCAGTAACACATGCTAGGAACATGGCAGAGCGAGAACAATCTATGGAGGCAAACATCGCCCCCAAAGCCGCCACGGCGAAATACAAATACACTCTAAACCAAACAGCAAGAGAAAGCTGAAAAAAAAGAAAAAAAAAACAACCCGTAAATTAAACAAAGAAGGGAACAAACTATGGAAGCTAGTCAGAGCCATGAATGACGAAACTCGAACAAACAAATTACCATCAAGCAGGGCGAAAACTTGCTCACTGGAAAAAAAGCCGCAAACGCCTTTGTTGAACACTATGCCAGAGCGAACCACATAGATGTCCCTGCAGATAGGCATACGGACATTAATGAAGAGCAAAAGGGGCACGACAACATCAACATGGCAGCAGAAGAGCATATGATGGAAAAATTAACAATGAACGAAATGGAAGAGGCCATGAGAACATTAAAGAAAAGGAAATCTCCCGGAAAAGGCCGGATAACATACGAAATGCTGATGGGGCTGGGCCAAACAGCAAAGAGGAAACTGCTATCAGTCCTGAACCAAAGCTGGAAAAGGGGAATTGTACCCCAGGCATGGAAAGACGCAGTACTGGTACCAGTACCAAAGAAAGGAAAAGACAAAACCGATCCAAATGGATACAGGCCTATCAGCCTACTGAGCTGTGCCGGCAAACTGATGGAACGTATGATAAACACCAGACTGATGTGGCATCTGGAAGAAAAACGCATACTAATTCCACAGCAAGCAGGCTTTAGGCAGCACAGATCCACTGAGGACCAGGTCATCCTCATAGCCCAGGAAATAGAAGATGCCTACCAGGAACAGAAACACACAGTAGCGGTTTGGGTGGACCTGGAAAAGGCATTTGACAAAGTCTGGAAAGAAGGACTTAGAGTCAAGCTACAAAGAAGTGAAGTTTGTGGGAAAATGTACAAGTGGATCAACCACTACCTCAAAAACAGAACGGCCAGAGTTCAAGTACAAGTACAGATGAGCAAAAAGGTGACACTTGAGCAGGGAGTACCCCAAGGGGGAGTACTGTCACCCACACTCTTCCTGGTGTATACAAATGACATTACAGAGAATATACCAAGAGGAGTCCATAGCTCAATGTTTGCAGACGATCTGGCTATGTGGACCTCTGAAAAGGATCTCACCATAGCAAGAAATCGGATGCAGCAGGCCCTAACATCGCTGGAAGAGTGGGTGAACTCATGGCTGGTCAAAATAAACGAGGACAAAACGACATGTACAATATTCTCGCTATCAATCAAACCCCAAAACACCAAGTTAAGTCTAAACGGCAAATACCTGCAGCCAAACGACAACCCAAACTACCTGGGAGTCACATTTGATCGGCGCATGACATGGAAAAGTCAGATCGAGAGAAACCAAATGAGAGCCAGAGAAAGAATGGCAATCATGAGGAAACTTGCTGGCACAAGCTGGGGAGCAGACGAAAGTATACTAAAGAAACTGTACCCTGGAAGAGTGAGACCAGTTCTCGAGTATGGCATTGCGGCATGGACAACAGCAGCAAAGGCGAACTTCGATACAATTAGCAAACTCCAAAACCACACCATGAGAGTTATAACAGGAGGCATGAAGTCAACGCCAATTGTAGAACTTGAAAAGATTACAAAACTGCAATCCATGATCGACAGAAGAGACTGCAGAGCCCAGCTGCAATCAGAGAAACTCAGAAGACCGACTGACCATCCAATGCACCAGAGACTAAACAATTTCGGAAATGGGAAACTAAAGCGAAGAAACTTTGCAGAAATAGCCAAAGCAAAGATGCACGAAAACCCCATGAACGCACTAACACCAAAGCCCATCCCTACTGTACGAAAACCTATCTGGAGGCAGCATATATTTCCAGAGGTGGTAGAAAATATACCAGGATATGGAAACAAAAACTGCCAGTCTGAAAAAGAAAGAAGAGATACTACCCTGAGTTACATAACGGAAAACTATCCAAGCATGGACTGGACCCATGCATACACCGACGGTTCCGTAACAAATACAACGCAGAACGGAGGAGCAGGAGCATTTCTGAACCTACCAAATGGCAGAAAAATAACACTGTCATTCGCTACTGGAAAATACACAAGCAATTTCAGAGCGGAGGCAGAGGAACTGAGGGCGGCAGTGGAAGAAATGGTGACAGGTAAAAGGAATGAAAGCCACATAGTCCTGCTTACAGATGCTCTGGCCGTAGTCACAGCACTAAAAAGCCAGAAAAATACTGAACTTAATGATTTAAGAGCAGTACTCTGTCAACTATGCCAGCAGTCCGTACCAAAAAGGGTAGTGGTGCAGTGGGTTCCATCTCACTGCAACATCCAAGGCAACGAGGAGGCAGACAGACTGGCAAAAGAAGGCGCAAAACTACCACAACCAGATACTAGTATGACATACGAAGAGTCAAAACGGCGTATTAGAGCTAGATACATGACCGAATGGGAAACCGAACATACTGGCTACACAAAAAACGATGCCTATTACCAGTTGAACAGAAGAGAGCAGGTCGTGGTCTTTAGACTTCGCACTGGCCACAATAGACTGAGGTACCACCTATTCAACAAATTGAAGATAGGTGGCACCGACGAATGCCCGTGTGGTACCGGGAAAATGACCGCTGAGCATTTGCTGCAAAACTGCCCGACATACGAGGATCAGAGAGAGCAGATGTGGCCATCACCAGTGGCAACACTAGACAAGCTCTATGGCAGTGTCGACAGCCTCAGGATGACCGCTCCCTTTTTCGAAAAAAATGGTTACTGTCTGACTGCGTACGATGAAGAAGAAAAAGGAAACATATCTGAGGTAGTGCACAGAGCATTGGAAACATGACGTATGACGTAGTGCACAGAGCATTGGAAACATGACGTATGACGTGGTGCACAGAACATTGGAAACATGACGTATGACGTAGTGCACAGAGCATTGGAAACATGACGTATGACGTGGTGCACAGAACATTGGACACATTTCTAACGTGTGCACAATACACTAGAAACGTGATCTATGACATAGTTAACATACATTTGGATACGTGAGATCTGACATGGTACATAGAACATTGGAAACATGATTTATGACGTAGTGCACATAAAATTGATGCATGATTTATGACCTAGTGACAGGTCATGGAAAACAAGTACAAGAGGAAAAAATTAGAAAACATCAGAGCAAAAGTACACCCATAAATAATGCACATCATCACCATGTAGCATGTCCTTTGATAGAACATCGCTCCCACCACAGTCCGTCTGAAAGAAACTCGTTTCCTTGCCAAAACTCCAGCCTCCGCCACAGTCATACCTAGACATTCCTGGATAGATTGGTGCCATCGTCTTCTTGGTCTACCCTTTCTCTTTTACCTGGCACCATACCTTCCAGCACTGTTCTCTCGAGACCGTTGTGTCTCTTGATGTGACCAAAGTATTTGTATTTTCTAGCGAAAATGGAATTGATAAACCAATTCTCCTCTATGCTCAACTCTTGCCGAATATCTACATTTGTCTTGTTCTCTGTCAATTGTATTCTGAGGATCTTTCTGTAACATTTTGACTCAAAGGATTCGATTCTTTGTTTGGAAGTTTTGGTAATCGTCCATGATTCGCAGCCATAAGCTGCCACAGGAAAAACACAGGCTCTCAATACTTTTACTTGTATCATTTTGTTGGTGCTCTGCCATAATTTCTACATTGCCATGGATAGTCTTCTTCTTCTTCTTAATAATGCGCATACACAATTTTTTTTTTAAATAGGAAGAACCGAAACATCCAACCTGGGTTTATCAATATCCAAGACTAAAATTCAGAACTTTTGCTCCGACACTGAACCTCACAGCATTGTTGTCCGTGGTCACACGGTGGAGAGCACCAATGAATTACCATGCCTGGGGAGTTCTTTTTCATCAAATGGATGCAGTGCACCTGACATGTTAAGGCGGATCGGGCTTGATGCTTCCACTATGAACGACCTTCGCCGGGTGTGGAATAATGGCAGACTCTCTCTCGGATCCAAAATTCGTATTTATCAGACGTGCGTGATTCCTGTTCTCCTGTATGGTTCAGAAACTTGGACCCTACTTAAACAGGACATGTCAAGACTCGATGGACCATACTTAAACAGGACATGTCAAGACTCGATGGACCCTACTTATACAGGACATGTCAAGACTTGATGGACCCTACTTAAACAGGACATGTCAAGACTCGATGGACCCTACTTAAACAGGACATGTCAAGACTCGATGGACCCTACTTAAACAGGACATGTCAAGACTCGATGGACCCTACTTAAACAGGACATGTCAAGACTCGATGGACGCTACTAAAACAGGACATGTCAAGACTTGACGGACCCTACTTAAACAGGACATGTCAAGACTCGATGGACCCTACTTAAACAGGACATGTCAAGACTCGATGGACCCTACTTAAACAGGACATGTCAAGACTCGATGGACGCTACTAAAACAGGACATGTCAAGACTTGACGGACCCTACTTAAACAGGACATGTCAAGACTCGATGGACCCTACTTAAACAGGACATGTCAAGACTCGATGTTTTTCATATGCGCAACCAGCCACGCATCCTCGGTATCCGGTAGTTCGATGATCTGGTCCGTAATGTCTGCAAAGACGAGTCTTCCCTCCATCTCGGACACTCTGGCCCGCCGTCGCCTGTCTCTGTTTGGTTACGCAGTTCGACTGGACCAAGAAGTAACAGCTCACCAGATAATGTCCAAGTCTGCTATGTGTAACAACGGTCTCCCACCAGAGAGGCGTGGGAGAGGCCGTACCTGTCCTACATGGCTCCGACAGATTGCAGTCTTTGGGAGTGAACGAGGTTTGGCTACAAGCCTCAGCAGTTCGCCATGGTAGTAGTCGATCGACGCAACGGGCCCTAGCTGCCTAGGCGACCATTATTATTATTAGGGGCAAACAAAAACACACGACAAGAAGAGAATCATTAGAAGGTACAACAATTTGTAGCACTACATAATATACAATAAATACAACACAATAGTTATACATCACAATAGAATTCAAAAATACACATTAAATTATGTCGTCAATGGAAACGTGTAGATAAAAATAAGAGAGTAAGGTACATAAAGTTGAGAACAAGCGGATTAAAACAGAAACGAAGTGGAAAAAGCGTGAGAGATATTTTTAGCTTAGCAAGTAAAATAGAGCGGAAAACGTGAGAGGAGACATAAACAGAAGCCATTGTGAAGTCTAGGGCGATAACTCCAGACCTAGCGTGCAGTTTACATATACAATAGCCCTCAAACATCACGATTCTGGGGTGGAGCCTTTGTGTATGTTTACTGACTCTGTGGGGAATATGTGTATTCCGGTAAGTTTAGATTGCTTAATTCCAATTTCGAGACAGTGCTCATGTACGGAAGAGAAACTCGGAGAAAGACAAAGGCGATAGGGAAGAAACTCCAGGCGTTCGTTAATAAATGTCCTTGGAGTATAGGCTAGAAAGCATGGGTGATGAGTGAAGACTTGTCGACCAGAAGCCAACAGGAGCCAGAGGAGCACCAGAACTATCTTCATTAAGTCCACTTGTGTTCTTAGACAATATAGGGACGTTTGTTTTTGTTTTTTGCGTCCGCCTTATTTCTCTATTCCCCAAGGCGGTGTGTGTTGCTCTATGTTTTTATTTTGCGCCTATCGGCCCAGTGCATCCGACTTCGTCATACATTTTATGTAAGGGTTCTCCTTCTTTCTGCATTTATTAAGCGTTTGCTTCCTCGGGGTAAAGGCCGGTGCTGTGATTGGGGAGCGAACCAAGCACCTTCGGGTTGCAAGTATTGGCTTAGCCACTAGCCCACGCCGTCCCTTAGTGGGGAGGTGTGACCTCCTTTGTCTCATATTTTTTGGCAGATGAAAATCCGAAGGCAACTTTCCAGGTCAATCCCAGTATTCGTTAGACCTGGAATATGATCGTCTATTTTCGGGACTTGTGGTGGTGGAAGCGTAAATTAGAGCAAAGTAGGCCCGCAGCTTGTCAGGCGCCATCTATGCCGCTCCACTAACTACATAACACAGACTCATTTTAGCGACAAATTCTCTGTGGAACGAAAATCTCTAAAATAATTTGAGTAGATTTTTAACTTGAATTTTGCCCGAGCAGCGGCCGTTCAGCCCACTCTTTTCGATTTGCAACTGCCAAGGGATTTTTAACGTGCGCACCACTGGACACGGATGTCTGATCTCACAATTCAAAAATTATGGAAATTTTTACCGGATGATCCACGTGAGAAAATTCAGTATCCACAATGATTTGAACCCGCGACCTACATCATTCGAGGCAAACACCTTACCTCGAGACCAAACGTGGAAAATGGGGTTGGATAGGGTACACACGTTAAGGAAAATAAACAAAAAACGTGACCAGACCAGGCCATGGCACGGAACCCGCTGGTGAAGAGGAAAATAGATTGACCAAGAAATACCTGGATATGGTACGTTGAAAATATTCTGGACAAACTGGAGAGAGGCAGAAAGAGCAGCTAAAGGCCGAACTTTCTGTAGGAAGGTTGTCAATAGCCTATGCCACAATACAAGCGGCGGACATGACTTGATTGATGGCAGTGGATGCATTCAGGTAATGAGAGCGCAGCTGGATGCGCAGACTGTTTGAGACAGCCATGATTGCTTGCATCATATTGCAGGTATTGTTTGGTTTACCAGTTAGCGACCCAGAGCTGACTACTAGCGTCAGGCCTAGCGGCCCAGAGCTGACTACTTGCGTCAGGCCTAGCGGCTCAGAGCTGACTACTAGCGTCAGGCCTAGCGGCCCAGAGCTGACTACTAGCGGCCCAGAGCTGACTACTAGCGTCAGGCCTAGCGGCCCAGAGATGACTACTAGCGTCAGGCCCAGAGCTGACTACTAGCATTAGGCCCAGCGGTCCAGAGCTGACTACTAGCGTCAGGCCCAGAGCTGACTACTAGCATTAGGCCCAGCGGTCCAGAGCTGACTACTAGCGTCAGGCCCAGAGCTGACTACTAGCATTAGGCCCAGCGGTCCAGAGCTGACTACTAGCGTCAGACCTAGCGGCCCAGAGATGACTTCTAGCGTCAGGCCTAGCGGCCCAGAGATGACTACTAGCATCAGGCCCAGCGGTCCAGAGCTGACTACTAGCGTCCTGCCCACCGACCCAGAGCCAATTACTAGCGTCTGGCCCAGTGCTGACTACTAGCGTCAGGCCCAGTGCTGACTACTAGCGTCAGGCCCAGTGGCCTAGAGCTGACTACTAGCGTCAGGCCCAGCGCTGATTAATAGCGTCAGGTCCAGCGGCCCAGATCTGACTACTAGCGTCAGGCCCAGCGGCCTAGAGCTGACTACTAGCGTCAGGCCCAGCGCTGATTACTAGCGTCAGGTCCAGCGCTGATTACTAGCGTCAGGTCCAGCGGCTTAAAGCTGTCAAGATCATTATCCGCCTCCACCTGCTGAGACTGAATAACCGGCTGCAACAAGACAGACTCGCTAAAGAGAAGGGTTCGAAGAGGGAAAGCTAACCCGGTACCCAAAAATGCCAAGCTGAAATCGGATTAGTCGGACGAAATATCGCAGCCAAGCTGTAAACTACGACACAACGCTTCCCGTTCTCCGGACTACATCCTGCAGCTTACAAAACCCTTTTCAGGGCTGGGAGCGGGAGTTTGAGAAGACATGACGACGACGAAGAAGAAATAGATTGCTTGCAAAATAGTAGGCAATGAAAAAAGAGTAGGAACAATGGAATAAATACCATTGGAAGCAAGCACAGAAAGATAAATACATGAAATCAACAAAATATATACTGTTAGTCCCTGTTGTATTGATAGCCCAACATGAAACCGACTTGCAGGAAATGATAAAAACGGTAGACCATCAAAGTGAAACCAAAGCCCTCAGTTTAAATAAAAATAAAAAGGAGGTGAAGGTAGTGACTTAGAAACAGGTCTCTACAAAATTCTGCGTCAAAGCAAAGGGGACCGAATTGAGACAAGTTAACATGTTTAAATACCTGGACACATACAGAACATCGGATGGAAAATACAATTACGAAATAAAATGACAACTTGTCCAAGCAAAATCGGTGTTCCAGATGAAAGGAATATTGTGCAACAATACCTTGCCACTGGAACTGAGAAAGAGAGTCTTTGGACGCTACGTGGAACCAGTGCTGACATATTGCAGTGAGTCATGGACAATCAGCAAGCAAGCGCTTAGATCTCTGGAAGCAGCGGGTATGTGATTTAACAGAAGAACTGCAGACCCCATTGACTGCAAAGAAGACTGATGATACAGTATTTGAGTATTCGAAGAGGCACAAACATAAAGAAAACTTATTGCAGGGATCAGAATAAGGCAGTCATTCTTTCTCGGACATGTTATGAGAAGAGGCAGCACGTTGTGACAACGGGAAAGATAGCAGGAAAGAGAGACAGAGGAAGGCCGAGAGAGAAGATGCTGGACAGCCTGAGAGAATGGCACGGAAGACAATCAACAACAGAGTTGGTAAACGACACACGTGAAAGAGGCGGATGGCAGTCAATTATAGCCAGTGCCCAACCAGCAGGGCACCTGATATTGAGTCCCTTAACATACACTTCCGACTAGATAAGGTCTCCTTAGTTTCTAAGTCAGTTACTGACATAGACGTCAGTGATCATCACGACGTATGACCTCTTTGAGGGCAGCAACAAACTCCATCCACGTCACCCGTCCTGCGTACAGTGCCCCAGATCTGATTCATGATTTACATTTTGGCCAGTACTGTTTTTCGCGAAGTTGCCGTAGTTCGGCTACGCTTTCGCCTTCGTCCACGCCAAGAAAGTTCCGGTAAAGGTGACTGGTTCTTTTCTTAGAACATGGCCTAGCTAACTCCAACGCCGTTGTTCTAGGTCTTCAGATTTATCAGCTGGGAAAACTGGTTATTGTTCTTGTCGCTGGACTTTCCTTAACCGAGTGCAATTAGGTACACGTTGTTTCAGCAGCGTAAACTACATCGTATCGCAATCCGACCAGAAACCAGACGTATTTGGCTTGGCTTGGCTTCGTTCGTTCTCAATCTCCCGCTACCAAATCCTGAAAGGGCTTAAGTAGCAGAATGTATTCCAGAAAACGGAATGCGCTGTGTCGTAGTTTACAGCTTGACTGCGATATTTGCACCTGTCGATCCAATACATCACGACTTCAGCAAGCATTTTTTGAGTACCGGCTTAGCATTTCCTCTTTGATCCCTTCTACTTAGCCAGTCTGCCCTGCTGCAGCCTGTTATCCAGGATCACCGCGTGGAGGTGTAGAAGGGTCTTGGCAGCTCTGGTTCGCTGGCCCTGACGCTAGCAGTCAGCTATGGGTCGCTGACCAAGAGACAGATACTTTAACCGCTCTTTCAATACAACATAAATACATATTTAGACACATACTCCGGCACACACAATCAAGCAAGCAGGAACGCACAAATACACACACGCACATTCACCCTCACGACCTTCTACGGCACACCGACGCCGCAGACGTACACACCGACGACGTACACCTAAACACACACCATACTTAATGCTGAACGTACCGTCGCTGACTGAGACACTAACAGCAGGCGTGGGCTTGTTCTCGCATCCTCCACCTTGTTGTCGGAAGCTGAACTGGATGATGATCGCCTGCTGTCTTCAAAGCTCCAAGCAGACCCTGCAATTAAAAGAGAAACTGCAAACATTGTCCTAATCCAGACACTTCTGTAGGTCACGATAGAGTCTTAGTCGATCTGTACTTCTACAGGGGCAGATACCCGTGTGTAGGTCATGATAGAGTCTTAGTCGACCTGTCCTTCAACGGGGCAGATACCCGTGTGTAGGTCATGATAGAGTCTTAGTCGACCTGTCCTTCAACGGGGCAGATACCCGTGTGTAGGTCACGATAGAGTCTTAGTCGACCTGTACTTCTACAGGGGCTGATACCCGTGTGTTGGTCACGATAGAGTCGTAGTCTTAGTCGACCTGTACTTCAACGGGGCAGATACCCGTGTGTAGGTCACGATAGAGTCTTAGTCGACCTGTACTTCTACAGGGGCTGATACCCGTGTGTTGGTCACGATAGAGTCGTAGTCTTAGTCGACCTGTACTTCTACAGGGGCAGATAACCGTGTGTATGTCACGATAGTCTTAGTCTTAGTCGACCTATACTTCTACAGGGGTAGATACCCGTGTGTTGGTCACGATAGAGTCTTAGTTGACCTGTACTTCTACAGGTGCAGATACCCGTATGTAGGTCACGATAGAGTCTTAGTCGACCTGTACTTCTACAGGTGCAGATACCCGTGTGTAGGTCACGATAGAGTCTTAGTCTTAGTCGACCTGTACTGTTACAGGGGCTGATACCCGTGTGTAGCTCACGATAGAGTCTTAGTCTTAGTCGACCTGTACTTCTACAGGGGCTGATACCCGTGTGTAGGTCACGATAGAGTCTTAGTCAACCTGTACTTCTACAGGGGCAGATACCCGTGTGCAGTTCACGATAGAGTCTTAGTCGACCTGTACTTCTACAGGTGCAGATACCCGTATGTAGGTCACGATAGAGTCTTAGTCAACCTGTACTTCTACAGGGGCAGATACCCGTGTATAGGTCACGATAGAGTCTTAGTCGACCTGTACTTCTACAGGGGCAGATACCCATGTGTAGGTCACGATAGAGTCTTAGTCAACCTGTACTTCTACAGGGGCAGATACCCGTGTGCAGTTCACGATAAAGTCTTAGTCGACCTGTACTTCTACAGGGGCAGATACCCATGTGTAGGTCACGATAGAGTCTTAGACTTAGTCGACCTGTACTTCTACAGGGGCTGATACCCGTGTGTAGGTCACGATAGAGTCTTTGTCTTAGTCGACCTGTACTTCTACAAGGGGCAGATGCCCATGTGCAGGTCCAAGATCTGGCGTAAGCTTGATGTAGCCAGGAGGGTTCCCTGCTTACGGGGCTAGGCTCGAGTAGCTTATTACTCCGCTGCATTGGAACAATTGCCGCCGAGAGTGGTTAACCGATGTGCGAGTTCATTTTAATAGACTCAAACACTAGAGCAAAAAAGACGCGCAGCCTGTTAGGCGCCATCTATGGTGATCTTAACAAACCATCGAACCATGACCGGTTTTATACCATGTCCCACAGTTAGTCCCCTCTTACGACACACTCTCTGTGGGACAGTGGTGCCATTCTTGTCCTTGTCACACACAAATACCCCGACGGAATATACGATACAGTACAGCAGGGATTCCCAACTTTTAACATACTTGAGGACTTACCTTCCGTGTCCACCGCACCATGTCATACGACAGAGGTCCAGTATTCATCCACTCTGAAGTTCCCATTTCACTAAGCCGCAGCCTGTGAGAGGTGGGGTGGCTAGTGCCCTTCTTTGCTGTTTTACTTTCCCCAACTCATACGTCAGGTACCCATTTACAGCTGTGTTGACTGGAGAAGCGGTCCCCGATTAAAATCACGACCAGGATTTTTTTAGTCTCCGGACGGGATTCGAACCGAGTCACGCTGTTACCACAGACAATAGCGAATTGCTCGCTATGAACTGAACTAACGGGCCCCATTTGTATACATAAAAACAAAGCTGGTAACGGAAAAAAATGACTAACAAAGAAAAGCAAACAGTTTTGGGAAATGAGGGGCCTCAGATTACGAGAAGTGTGACGGAGTAGAGAAAAAAAGCCGCCAGTAGGTTTCAGTGTTGACTACCAAGAAACACACGAAGAAAAGCCTGACAAAGATCTTCTGTCCCCGGGACTTCAACTGGAGAGAGGCAAAAAGGGCAGCTCAAAAACGTAACTTGCTGGAGGAGGGTTGTCAGTGGCATGTGCCGCGAAAGGAGCGACGGACATTGATTGGGTTCAGGTCTTTCATCACGCATGCGTATGGTAGGTTTGGTCATGCCATGAGGTGTTGCTGGTCCTAGACAGTATCGTATTCGCAGTTATCGTCTTCGATGTATCTAAATCTCATCAGGTATTTTTGCATCCTGTCCTCCCAACACCGAAGTCTATTTAAGGTTCTGCATATTAGATTTCAGCAATCTGTATGGTAAGGCAACAAGCGCAGTCTTTGTGGATGGAAAAATGGGTGAATGGTTGTGCATATCCTTCGGTTTAAAGACAAAGATATATACTCTCCCCGACACTCTTTAATTTATTCCTAGAAAGAATTATGAGTGATGACCTTGAAGACCATGTTGGCACCGAATGGATAGGACATAGAACAATTACCAGCTTACGTTTTGTGGATGACATTGACGGGCGGGTGGGGTCGGAGACAAAACTTCGGGAATTAATCCAAAGACTGAATGTAACAGCACAGCGTTATGGCATGACGATCAACGCAGAACAGGCAAAGCTGATGACCAAAAACGCCGAAGGAATCACCGCTGTGATCAAAGCAAATGGACAGGAGCTTGACACTGAACCGTTTCAAATATCTGGGCTCAACAATCTGTAATGAGGAATCAAAACCAGAGGTCCTGGCCAGAATAGCACAATAGCAGCGCGTGTACTTACTTACTTAGTCGCTCCTCTTCTACCGTGAGGTGTAGAGGTTTGCCAAAGAGAACGCCACACTGCTATATCCGCCGACTTTTTCCTGGCCTCTTTCCAATCCATCCCTCTATCACTTAGGGACTGTCGTATGTTGTCTTCCCAACGTACTTTGACAAATAGACGAAACTCCCTCGCCATAAGGGTCAGACTAATGCGCTCACTGGCTCTTTCGATATTCCTTTACGCTTGCGAAACATGGACTATTACAGCAGATCTCCAGAGAAGAATCCAGGCCATAGAGATGAGTTGTTTTAGAAGACCCCCAAATACCACATACAAAGACCGTATCACAAATGAGTACGACAAAGAATCGAGAACTGTACGATGAACTCCTCACAATGTTCAAAGGGCTAAATTGGTTTGGTATGGCACGTCTAGAGGTCTAATGGACCTGCCATACTTGTTGTTGCTTAGATGTTTGCCTCACTAGTTTCTACTGGCGGAGGCGCGCCACTTGTTGTTGCTTAGATGTTTGCCTCACTAGTTTCTACTGGCGGAGGCGCGCCACTTGTTGTTGTTGCTTAGATGTTTGCCTCACTAGTTTCTACTGGCGGAGGTGCGCCATTTTCCACCTCAGACCGTAGTCCATTGGGCTATTGTTGTTGTTGCTTAGATGTTTGCCTCACTAGTTTCTACTGGCGGAGGCGCGCAATTTTCCACCCCAGACCGTAGTCCATTGGGCGATATCAGGACGCATAAACCAGTGAAGGGCGCGACGTGCCCAGTACAGGGCAAGCGGAGGTGAGGACGTCCGAAAAAACTATGCGAAGACAACGTCCATGAATCAACTAACCTACGACCCGAGGAAGCACAAAAAGCAACCACAGACAGAGAGGAATGACGCAGGATTGTGGATGTGTCATCAGGGGTGCCCCAACGATCTCAAGAGGTGACGGGATGAACAGAACTGATATCACATATGGTGGGTGCGTTTCTGGTGCAGCCTTCTCCTGCAGCTTTATCTATGAGGTCTGTTGTGTAAGGGTTTCGCCCATTAATTCATAATCTATTGTTCGTGTGAACTAGAAAGAGCAAAGAGAAGAACAAGTGATCTCTTCCACAGACAGTGTTTATAACAAGAACAAGTGCTCTCTTCCACAGACAGTGTTTATAACAAGAACAAGTGATCTCTTCCCCAGACAGTGTTTATAACAAGAACAAGTGCTCTCTTCCACAGACAGTGTTTATAACAAGAACAAGTGCTCTCTTCCACAGACAGTGTTTATAACAAGAACAAGTGCTCTCTTCCACAGACAGTGTTTATAACAAGAACAAGTGCTCTCTTCCACAGACAGTGTTTATAACAAGAACAAGTGCTCTCTTCCACAGACAGTGTTTATAACCCCAATGTGTGATTGAAAAATAATCAGGAGAAGACAATAGTAATGGCACTAAATATACAATTGAAGAAAAACCTACACGACTCCATCCTATTGAAATACCAGTTACCCCTCTTATGCGATGATCAGGTTTATGCTCATAGGAACTCATCCATATTGTGAAGAGTAAGTCCCATGCATCTGTTTGTTTTGCTTCTTTCTTCTTCTTTGCGTTCAAGATCTTTGGTCTTGCTTTATATGCAGGTCAGTCGCCATGATGAAGTCTGTAGTCTTCACCAAGTCAGAGCGGCTGCCCCACAGCTTTTGTCTCAGCTCCGCATCGTCTGGCCAGGCCCGGTTTCGCATTTCCCTATAGAGTGGAAATTCCTGTAGAATGTGTTAAGGATGTTGACCATTTTTGGTACCACGACGCTGAGCAGCGCATGTGCGGCAGTGATCAGCGACGCATAGCTGACTGCTAGCGTCAGCGCCAAAAAGCTAGAGCTGCCAAGACCCTTCTACACCTCCACGTGGTGATCCTGGATAACAGACAGAAACAGAGCAGGCTGGCTAAGGGGAAATGATCGAAGCGATAAGGCTTACACGATACTAACTAATGCCTGCCGAAGACGGTTGTGTCGGACCGAAAGTGCAAATATCGTAGTCAAGCTGTAAACTACGACACAGCGCATTACGTTCTCCGGACTACCTCTTGCTACTTGCAAAGCCATCTTCAGGGCTCGGGAGCGGGATATAGAGAACGAACGAAGAAGAAGAAAATATTTTCTATGAGTCTCTAGCATTTCTCCTATTCCCCAGACAAGCGTCTGCCTGGTCCAAGATCACCATTCGCCTGTGGAGGCGCTCACTAGCCATGCTAAAGACATGTTCCGTACATATTGTATGTGCTCTTTACAGCTGAATTAAGGAACGAAGAAGAGGCAAAGACGGGGACATTTAGATACTTCTGAAGAACTAATTGGTGTAACAAATGAAGACATCCGCATTAGAATAAACACAGTCGAGTAGCCTTTTCTAGCTTAAAGAACATTTGGAAGACTTCGCAGCGAGGCAGAGAGTTGTGGTCCCCATTAAGGTAAAAGTGAGAAGTCTAGATTCTCAGGACTATCAGTAGGAGCCTGGTACATCTTCAGTACGCATCGAGAAAAAAGAATAGGCACTACGAACATACAACCAGGACACATCCATCACGAGTATAATATGCAGTGTCAGTTGCGAAGAAGCAAAAGAAGATGAAGAACAGAAAGAAAAACAACAAGAACAACAACAAAAAATAACAAGAACAACAACAACAAGAAGAACAACAAAAACAAACCACAAGAAAGAACCACAAAACAAAAACAAGAACAACAACAAGAATAACAACAAGAACAACAACAAGATCAAGAACAGCAACAAACAACAAGAACAGTAACAAGAAAAGCAACAATAACAACAAGAAAAAGAACAACACGATCTTTAAAAAGAACAAGAACAACCCGAACAGCAACAATCAACAAGAAGAATGACAACAGCAAGCATATCAAGAAGAACAGTAATAAGAACAACAACAACAATAACAGCAAGAACAGCTACAACAAGACCAAAGAGAAAGAACAAATACAACAAGAACAATAGCAACAACAACAACAAGACCAGTAACAACAATAAGAACAGCAACAACAACAACAAGACCAGTAACAAGAAAAACAAGAAGCGAGAACAACAAGAACAGCAACACCAACAACAAGAACAGCAACAACAACAAGAACAGCAACAACAATAAGAACAGTAACAACAACAACAAGAACAGCAACAACAATAAGAACAGCAACAACAAGTAGAACAGCAACAACAACAACAGCAACACCAACAACAAGAACAGCAACAACAATCAGAACAGCAACAACAACAAGAACAACAACAACAAGAACAGCAACAACAATAAGAACAGCAACAACAACAAGAACAGCAACAACAATAAGAACAGCAACAACAACAACAAGAACAACAACAACAACAAGAACAGCAACAACAATAAGAACAGCAACAACAATAAGAACAGCAACAACAACAAGAACAGCAACAACAACAAGAACAGCAACAACAACAATAAGAACAGTAACAACAACAACAAGAACAGCAACAACAATAAGAACAGCAACAACAATAAGAACAGCAACAACAACAAGAACAGCAACAACAACAAGAACAGCAACAACAACAATAAGAACAGTAACAACAACAACAAGAACAGCAACAACAACAAGAACAGCAACAACAAGAAGAACAGCAACAACAACAACAGCAACACCAACAACAAGAACAGCAACAACAATCAGAACAGCAACAACAACAAGAACAACAACAACAACAAGAACAGCAACAACAATAAGAACAGCAACAACAATAAGAACAGCAACAACAACAAGAACAGCAACAACAATAAGAACAGCAACAACAACAAGAACAACAACAACAACAGCAACAACAATAAGAACAGCAACAACAATAAGAACAGCAACAACAAATAGAACAGCAACAACAATAAGAACAGCAACAACAATCAGAACAGCAACAGCAACAACAATCAGAACAGCAACAACAATCAGAACAGCAACAACAACAAGAACAGCAACAACAATCAGAACAGCAAAAACAATCAGAACAGCAACAGCAACAACAATCAGAACAGCAACAACAACAAGAACAGCAACAACAATAAGAACAGTAACACCAACAACAAAAACAGCAATAACAACAAGAACAGCAACAACAATCAGAACAGCAACAACAACAAGAACAGCAACAACAATCAGAACAGAAACAACAATCAGAACAGCAACAGCAACAACAATCAGAACAGCAACAACAACAAGAACAGCAACAACAATAAGAACAGCAACACCAACAACAAAAACAGCAACAACAACAAGAATAGCAACAACAACAAGAACAGCAACAACAAGAACAACAACAACAAGAACAGCAACAACAAGAACAGCAACAACAAGAACAACAACAAGAACAACACCAACAACAATAACAACACCAACAACAAGAACAACACCAACAACATGAACAGCAACAACAACAAGAACAACAACAAGAACAGCAACAACAATCAGAACAGCAACAACAACAAGAACAACAATAAGAACAGCAAGAACAATCAGAACAGCAACAACAAGAACAACAGCAACAACAAGAACAACACCAACAACATGAACAGCAACAACAACAAGAACACCAACAACAATAAGAACAGCAAGAACAATCAGAACAGCAACAACAATAACAACAGTAACAACAAGAACAACACCAACAACATGAACAGCAACAACAACAAGAACACCAACAACAATAAGAACAGCAACAACAATAAGAACAGCAACAACAAGCCCAACAACAAGCCCAACAACAAGAAAAAACAAAATCAAAAGCAAGAACAACAACAACAGCAACAACAACAAGAAATAACAACAAGCCCAACAACAAGAAAGCAAAACAAAATGAAAAACAAGAACAACTTCAGCAACAAAAACAGGAACAACAACAGCAATAACAACAAGAACAACACGAACAACAACAGCAATAACAACAAGAACAACAACACCAAGACAAGCAACAACAAGAAAAGCAACAACAAGAACAACAACATAAACAGCAACAACAATAAAAACAGCAACAAACAACAAGAAATAACACCAAGCCCAACAACAAGAAAGAACAAAAATAAAAAAACAACAACAACAGCAGCAAAAACAGGAACAACAGCAAGAACAGGAACAACAACAGCAATAACAACAAGAACAGCAACAACAACAAGAAATGACAACAAGCCCAACAACAAGAAAACCAACAAAATTAAAAACAAGAACAGCAGCAACACGACCAACAACAAGAACGGCAACAACAAGAAGAAGAACAACAACAACAAGAACAGCAACAACATCAACAAGAAATAACAACAAGCCCAACAACAGGAAAGAACAACAAAATGAAAAACAAGAACAACAGCAGCAGCAAAAAACAACAGGAACAACAAGAACAAAACCACCAACAAAAGAAACAACAAGAACAGCAACAACACGACCAACAACCAGAATGGCTACAACAACAAGAATGGCAACAACAACAAGAACAGCAATAGCAAAACAGCAACAACATGACCAACAACAAGAACAAGAATAGCAACAACAAAAGAGCAACAACAAGAACAGTAATAACAACAACACAAAAAACAACAACAACAAAAAGAAAAACAACAACAACGCTAGAACTATGGTTCTATAACATGCTCAGTCCGAATAAACCTGTTTGCCTGTTTCTATGAAGTAAATAATTTTTCCCAAGGCTAGCTGTGGTCATGTTGCGTCGCACTGTCGACACGGCGGGAAATGCTGGCCTTCTCATGCGTATAGTCGGTTTTGATTGGGGAAACTGATGTTGAAGGTAAATTTCTCTGTACTTACCTTATTAAAAGGAAGTGCTTGTGTAATACGTGTCAGACTGGATCAGTGACCCAGGCAGTTTGTGATGTCTCGTGCAGTGGATGGCTAGATATAAGGGGCAGGTTATTATAGAAATGGGTCAGTGGATATAGAGATGGGTCGGTGGATATAGAGATTAGTCGGTGGATATAGACATGGGTCCGTGGATATAGAGATGGGTCGGTGGATATAGAGATGGGTCGGTGGATATAGAGATGGGTCGGTGGATATAGAGATGTGTCGGTGGATAAAGAGATGGGTCGGTGGATATAGAGATGGGTCGGTGGATAGAGATGTGTCGGTGGATATAGAGATGTGTCGGTGGATAAAGAGATGGGTCGGTGGATATAGAGATGTGTCGGTGGAAATAGAGATGGGTCCGTGGATATAGAGATGGGTCGGTGGATAAAGAGATGGGTCGGTGGATATAGAGATGGGTCGGTGGATAAAGAGATGGGTCGGTGGATATAGAGATGGGTCGGTCGATATAGAGATGCGTCGGTGGATATAGAGATGGGTCGGTGGATATAGAGATGGGTCGGTGGATAAAGAGATGGGTCGGTGGATATAGAGATGGGTAGGTGGATAAAGAGATGGGTCGGTGGATATAGAGATGTGTCGGTGGATATAGAGATGGGTCGGTGGATATAGAGATGGGTCGGTGGATATAGAGATGGGTCGGTGGATATAGAGATGGGTTGGTGGATAAAGAGATGGGTCGGTGGATATAGAGATGGGTCGGTGGATAAAGAGATGGGTCGGTGGATATAGAGATGGGTCGGTGGATATAGAGATGGGTCGGTGGATATAGAGATGGGTCGGTGGATATAGAGATGGGTCGGTGGATAAAGAGATGGGTCGGTGGATATAAAGATGGGTCGGTGGATATAGAGATGGGTCGGTGGATATAGAGATTAGTCGGTGGATATAGACATGGGTCCGTGGATATAGAGATGGGTCGGTGGATATAGAGATGGGTCGGTGGATATAGAGATGGGTCGGTGGATATAGAGATGGGTCGGTGGATATAGAGATGGGTCGGTGGATATAGAGATGGGTCGGTGGATAAAGAGATGGGTCGGTGGATATAGAGATGGGTCGGTGGATATAGAGATGGGTCGGTGGATATAGAGATGGGTCGGTGGATATAGAGATGGGTCGGTGGATATAGAGATGGGTCGGTGGATAGAGATGGGTCGGTGGATAGAGATGGGTTGGTGGATATAGAAATGGGTTGGTGGATAATGAGATGGGTTGGTGGATATAGAGATGGGTTGGTGGATATATAGAGTGTCCTTCCGGGTCGAGCGCCAACATGGCTGCTGATTTGATTCGATCCTGAATCATGTGTATTTCTGTGATCGTTGGGTCGACAATTGCAGTGTTACAGATTCCTCTTAGACGAGGTGTTTTATGTGCGTTTTTCCAATTGGACGTGTGCCCCCTTCAAAGCGCCGAGATGTATTTCAATCGACATATTTTAGAATAAAGTCGAGCGCAGAATACACAAGAGCGATTAAAAGCTAACGGCCAAGATAAAAACGAGGTCGGAAAAAACAATGCGGAAAGACATAGCCTTGAGAGTGGTTCTGTGACGACATCCTTGACTAGACAGGGAGATCATAGAAACATTCACAATGTGCTGGAACCCGTTGCTTGGAGAGGGATGGGCTCCGCCAGGTACAAAACGGCACACGACACCGATTTTGCAGAAATCATTGTGAAAAATCAGAAACTCGCCACCCGTCTTAATACACAACATTGATAATCATATCACTGAGGTTGGGATCAAGACGCTGAGCAGCGCATGATCTGCAGTGGTCAGCGACCCATTGCTGACTGCTAGCGTCAGGGCCAGCGAACCAAAGCTGCCAAGACCTTTCTACACCTCCACGCGGTGATCCTGGATAACAGGCTCCAGCAGGGCAGACTGGCTAAAGAGAAGGGATCGAAGAGGGAATGCTAACCCGGTACTAAAAAATGCTTGCTGAAGTCGGATGTGTTGGACCGAAAGGTGCAAATATGGCAGTAAAGCTGTAAACAACAACACAACGCATTCCGTTCTCTGTACTACATTCTGCTACTTAAGACCGTTCAGGGTTTGGTAGTGAGAGATTGAGAACGAACGAAGCCAAGCCATATCACTGAGGATAACTCTACCAGAAGATTCGATATCCTGACACAAAACCAAGTGGAGTGGCGGGAACTGATCCAACAATCTGCAGTATTGGGTGCCCCAATGACCTGTCAGGTAACTGGACTGATGACGATGGATATATAGAAATGTTGATGTACATATAAATGGGTTGATGGATATATAGATGGATTGATGTACATAGAGATGGGTTGGTGGATATTATAGACGGATAAAGAGGTATCTAGTGTCTTCAGCTTAGCATATCTTCCCTGCTTGTGTCACAAAGGTATTTCTTAGTCTGCATCCTTCCTCTCTTTCCATGTGTTCTGTTTTCCAAGACTTTCTTCACTGGGCACTGGTGACGTAGTAGGTTATGGCCCAGCCAGGTCTATCTTTTGTAGCAGCTCTTTCTTCTCTCCCACTTCCACCAATACTATTTTATTTCCTCTCTGCCCAGCTCACTTAATTCATCTTTCGGTAATACTATCTCAAGAGCATCCAAGTATTTCTCCTCTCTTGTAACTATTGTCCAAGTTTCAGAACCGCCCCCCCCCCACCCCCCCCCCCCCCCACCAACTACCAGACATATGTGGTCAGGATTCTTTCCCATAGCGTTTTACAAGGGACGTTCAAGCCAAATCGGGACTTTTTTGTAATGAAAAAAACATTTCAAGTAGTTAAACTGCCATTTATTTTTTCGATATTTTATCTCCTGCAACGTTTATGCACTTACCCCAGCGTTTAAGTAATGCATAAAAAGCTTCAACGTAGAAAGATTTGCCAGTATGTCTGGACCAATCCAGGCCAGCCTGTTTCACTTCCTCGTCAGTGCTGAAATGCTGACCTCCCAGAAATTATTTTAGGGGTACAAACAAGTGGAAATCTCTTGGAACGAGGTCTGGGCTATAAGGAAGATGTGACAATACCTCCAAGCTGTGTTGCTGCAGATAGTACATACTGAGGTGAGCACATATTGAGTTCGAGGGTTATCTTGCAGGAAGGGATCATCACTCACGGATGTACGGACTCCTCTAAAACGCTTACACCATTCAAATATCTTACTGCGGCTGAGTGTCTCATCACCGAATTGTGTTTGCAGATTCTGTAAATGTCCGCAAGTTTCACATCTTCTTTCACAAGAAACTTCATCACAACATGCTGTTCCATACAAATACTAACAGTGCGGTCCGCCATTTTTATTTATGTGTCACGGGACTGATTCATGGCAAGTGGACCACCTAGCAGTAATATGACA
The DNA here is from genome assembly GCA_036924085.1 of Ariolimax columbianus. Lineage (NCBI taxonomy): Eukaryota > Metazoa > Mollusca > Gastropoda > Stylommatophora > Arionidae > Ariolimax > Ariolimax columbianus. Next base: position 49,680,146 of record JAVGWX010000006.1, on the reverse strand, counting down.
CAAGTGCCACACTAATTAATGATAGTAGCTCCAGCAGTTTATAACCCATTCAGGTAGAACTAGAACAAAAAAGTGCCGGTTTGACTTGAATGTCTCTCGTACTAATGCTACCTGTTTCTGTTTACTAGCATAAGCTAGTGGGTAAATGACACAGCTCACAATCCAACGGTGCTCAGTTCGATTCCCATCACAGTACCGGTTGTTACTCTGGGGAAGCAAACCTTAGAAAATGCAGGAGGAAGCAGACGCTTATTTTAAAATGAATGCCGAAATCGGATGCATTGGGCCAACAGGCGCAAAATAAAAACCACAGCGCACGCACACCGCCTTGGGGATTAGAGAAATAAGGCGAACGAATAAAAAAAACAAAAAAAAACGCATTGATGTTTCTTCGGGTAAATCTCTCATGGTGGTCTCATCAGTTCACATGTGATCCATTCAAACCCTTTGTGAAATATCGAACTGCATCCTCCTGGTCCATTTAAAACTAATTCAGAAAAAAAGACGGCCATATCTTAACAAAACAGTCTAGACCAGTGTTTCTCAATTGCTGGGTCCCCTTACCGCTGCCGGCCCGCGGGAAAGTTATTTCGACTTCACCTCTAAACTGCGAAGTTCGCCTTCAGGTGAACTTAAGTTCAATTAAATTGACGGTCGTATATTGATTGGATTACATATTTGATCTGAGGAGACCTTATCAGCTCTGCCAGTGATCAAAACCAAACAGAGAAACCAAATGGATGCAGACGCAGCATTTTGTCTTTCAAAAACAACGCTGACGCCACGGCGATCAAATATTCTAAGAAAGAAGCAGAAAACAGATTTCACACTAACTTTACTTGAATAAAATATTGATAATAACATACTCCAGCCACATCAAACTGCCACAATGGCTTAGAAACAAGGATACTTGAGAGTATGGCTCCTGGCAAAAGAGGGAGAGGAAGACCAAAGAGAAGATGGACAAGCAACATTACAGAGGCTTTGGGATTGACAGTGGCTGAGGCGGGAGAGCTAGCCAGGGAATGCGTGTCTTAAAATCGGCTGTCATGAGAGCGACGTTCTGCAACAAAACATGCTACATTATGATCTCTTCCTCAAAAGTTTAAGACGTTCTACTATTAACATTTGTTTTTATTGTTCGGTTTTTGGTTATTTTAAATAACTACACTTTTCATTTTATAATACTAGATTTAAAAACCAATACGCAACATACTATATAAATAGGTGGCTTTTTAAAAACAATTCTGTCTGAGCGGTCCGCGATAGATTTTTCTATGTTCACAGGTCTTCATGTGTAAACAGCTTGGCAAACACTGATCTAGATGACCTGTCGTATTCAGGAATCTACGCTAGATTACATCATGGTGGCAAAAGTATAGACGGCATGTCATATTCGTGCATTTACTATAGACCATATGATGATGTTAAATGTCTAGACCAACGATTCTTAAGCTATGGTACACGGGCCCCTTGGTTCATAAGGTTCTGTCAGAGGGCCCGCGGCGGCTTGATGAAATATTTTGAGCTTTTACATTTAACATCAAGAAAGAAATAGAAAAAAAAAGACATTTGAAATAGAAAATTTAAACGAGTAGGTTTAACGTCTGCTGCTCAGGAAAAATTCAAGTTAAAAATCTACTCAAATTATTCTATGGATTCTCGTTCCACAGAGAATATGTCGCAAAAAGGGGGCTATGGGGAAATAACATCAGGTCTTGGTTATGTGGTTAGCGGAACAGTATAGATGACGCCTGACAGGCTGCAGGTCTACCTTGCTTTAATGTACGCTTCCGCCACCACGAAACCCACAAATAGGCGATCGTGTACTCCATCGGCTATCAGCCTAATGGTTGGTAACAGATACTGGGATTGATCTGGCACCAGCGGATTTTCGCCTGCAAAAAAATTTGAAACAAAGGAGGTCACACAATTCCCACGGACGGACGGACGGACGGACGGACGGACGGACGGACGGACGGACGGACGGACGGACGGACGGACGGACGGACGGACGGACGGACGGACGGACGGACGGACGGACGGACGGACGGACGGACGGACGGACGGACGGACGGACGGACGGACGGACGGACGGACGGACGGACGGACGGACGGACAGACAGACAGACAGACAGACAGACAGACAGACAGACAGACAGACAGACAGACAGACAGACAGACAGACAGACAGACAGACAGACAGACAGACAGATAGATATGTAGGTCCGCATCTCTCATGACATTGATTCTAGCCAGTTACTGCACCTGGCCCTGGAAATCAGGGGCGGAAAAGACCACACACCCTCATGGAGTCGTCTCTGGGGCTGTCAACGCAACGCCTGGCTGAGACATATCGCCTCTTCCGCACATGCTCTGCACGCTGCCTGGGAGTCTGCCACCAACCGTGGCCATGGACGGTCAGGGCAACAGGTCCTTGTTGTCTAGGTCGATTACTTGACTAGACTTGATATCTCACAGGTCGAAATGCTGCGATGTGGGAAGTGTATTTAGAAAAAAATGCTCTATAAATACTAGCATACATGAAATATCATCATCATCAAGTGCCGTCTTCTCATCGGAGGTTGACGGTAATGGATCTTCAGCTGTCTATGTCCCACGCCAGGTTGATACACTCAGTCAAAACGTGTCCCGACCACATCTTGACGTTGTCTGCCCATTCCGCTTTTTTGGCTCTCTTGTCCTCCACTCTTCCCTCCAATATAACTTTCAGCAGACTGTCATGTCGCTTGACATGACCAAATTATTTGATTGTTCTGCTTCTTATTTCCTTCAGAAATATCTTCTCTACCTCGAGTTGTTACATAACCTCACTATTTTGTTTTCCCCCAAAACTCGCTCAAGTCTTCTGAATACCCACATTTCAAAGGCTTCAATACAGTTCTCCTTTTTCTTGGTTATGGTCCAGGCTTCTACTCCATACAACACAAGTGAATCCACAAAGTATGTCAAGATTCTCATGTGTAGGTTCTGAGATATCTGTCTGGACAGAAGTGTATGTCCCATGCTGAGATATCTGTCTGGACAGAAGCGTATGTCCCATGCTGAGATATCTGTCTGGACAGAAGTGTATGCCCCATGCTGAGATGTCTGTCTGGATAGAAGTGTATGCCCCATGCTGAGATGTCTGTCTGGATAGAAGTGTATGTCCCATGCTGAGATGTCTGTCTGAATAGAAGTGTATGCCCCATGCTGAGATGTCTGTCTGGACAGAAGTGTATGTCCCATGCTGAGATGTCTGTCTGGATAGAAGTGTATGCCCCATGCTGAGATGTCTGTCTGGACAGAAGTGTATGTCCCATGCTGAGATGTCTGTCTGGACAGAAGTGTATGCCCCATGCTGAGATGTCTGTCTGGATAGAAGTGTATGTCCCATGCTGAGATGTCTGTCTGGATAGAAGTGTATGCCCCATGCTGAGATGTCTGTCTGGATAGAAGTGTATGTCCCATGCTGAGATGTCTGTCTGGACAGAAGTGTATGCCCCATGCTGAGATGTCTGTCTGGACAGAAGTGTATGCCCCATGCTGAGATGTCTGTCTGGACAGAAGTGTATGCCCCATGCTGAGATGTCTGTCTGGATAGAAGTGTATGTCCCATGCTGAGATGTCTGTCTGGACAGAAGTGTATGTCCCATGCTGAGATGTCTGTCTGGATAGAAGTGTATGCCCCATGCTGAGATGTCTGTCTGGACAGAAGTGTATGCCCCATGCTGAGATGTCTGTCTGGATAGAAGTGTATGTCCCATGCTGAGATGTCTGTCTGGATAGAAGTGTATGTCCCATGCTGAGATGTCTGTCTGGACAGAAGTGTATGCCCCATGCTGAGATGTCTGTCTGAATAGGAATGTATGTCCCATGCTGAGATGTCTGTCTGGACAGAAGTGTATGTCCCATGCTGAGATGTCTGTCTGGATAGAAGTGTATGTCCCATGCTGATGATGTCTGTCTGGATAGAAGTGTATGTCCCATGCTGAGATGTCTGTCTGGCCAGAAGTGTATGTCCCATGCTGAGATGTCTGTCTGGATAGAAGTGTATGCCCCATGCTGAGATGTCTGTCTGGATAGAAGTGTATGCCCCATGCTGAAATGTCTGTCTGGATAGAAATGTATGTCCCATGCTGAGATGTCTGTCTGGATAGAAGTGTATGCCCCATGCTGAGATGTATGTCTGGATAGAAGTGTATGCCCCATGCTGAGATGTCTGTCTGGACAGAAGTGTATGCCCCATGCTGAGATGTCTGTCTGGATAGAAGTGTATGCCCCATGCTGAGATGTCTGTCTGGACAGAAGTGTATGTCCCATGCTGAGATGTCTGTCTGGATAGAAGTGTATGTCCCATGCTGAGATGTCTGTCTGGACAGAAGTGTATGCCCCATGCTGAGATGTCTGTCTGGACAGAAGTGTATGCCCCATGCTGAGATGTCTGTCTGGACAGAAGTGTATGCCCCATGCTGAGATGTCTGTCTTGATAGAAGTGTATGCCCCATGCTGAGATGTCTGTCTGGATAGAAGTGTATGTCCCATGCTGAGATGTCTGTCTGGACAGAAGTGTATGCCCCATGCTGAGATGTCTGTCTGGACAGAAGTGTATGCCCCATGCTGAGATGTCTGTCTGGACAGAAGTGTATGCCCCATGCTGAGATGTCTGTCTTGATAGAAGTGTATGCCCCATGCTGAGATGTCTGTCTGGATAGAAGTGTATGCCCCATGCTGAGATGTCTGTCTTGATAGAAGTGTATGCCCCTTGCTGAGATGTCTGTCTGGACAGAAGTGTATGCCCCATGCTGAGATGTCTGTCTGGATAGAAGTGTATGCCCCATGCTGAGATGTCTGTCTTGATAGAAGTGTATGCCCCATGCTGAGATGTCTGTCTGGATAGAAGTGTATGTCCCAAGCTGTTAACTCTGATATAAAGGAATAAGAAAAGTGAAAGTTTTCCAGACTCAAGAGAAGATGAAACAAGAAATTCAAATTAGTGTGAGCCACATGATTATGAAAGTGTCTGTTTTAATCTTTTTTTTCCTTTCTGTTTGCGATTATCTTTTTCTTTCTATCTCTCCTCTCACACTCCTCCTTTCTCTTGCTCACTCCCTCCCACTGTCATTCCCTCCGTCTCTCCTCTCCCTTTCTCTTCCCGTCACACAACATCGTGTCCTTCATACTCATGATTTTCCCTCTCCCACTCTCTTTCCGTCCCTAAATCTCTTCCTCTTTCTACTTCATTCTCACACGAACTTCTCAAACCTGTCAACGACACGATAATCGAAACCAACTCGTCGAAGAACTAACACAAGAGTAACACCTGCAGGTATTGGATTCCACTTCAAGGCCTCGCACCTGAATTCTGACGTCACGTGTTGGCGGGTAAATGTCAAAGGAATGTCGGTACCAGTGTTTCAGTATTAGCATTTGGGAACGGTAAGGATTCAGTGTTGACAACTAGATCAAGGTGCATTGTGTAGATGTGCTTACTGTCAAGTGTCCAAGAACCACGTCATACAACATGCATCCAGTATTCAGAGACATGGATTGCCTTGTCATTTGCCTCCAGCATGTCGAATCTGTTGCATGTTTCCTGGAGGTACTTACTTTCCGTGTCCTAGGCACTACGTCACACATAATTCTTCCAGTATTCATTTACGTGGATTGCCCTGTCACTGGCACTCAGTAGGTCATCCATGCTACAAGTCTCCGGGAGGTTTGTGCAGATCATCAGATGGTCCTGGTGTTGTGTGTTACTCCACATTCGAATGTTTCATCATCCCTGTATCCCCATCTTTTCAAGATTTTCCTGCATCGTGATACACCAGTTCGAAGTTTATTCAGTGACTTCCATGTTGCGTAGGGCAGGAGATGTCCAGGCACAGGTTCCTCCCGTAACTCGATCAATGGGCGCAAGACTACCACAACCAGATACTAGTGTGACCTACGAAGAGTCCAAAAGGTTTATTAGGGTCATATACATGGCCAAATGGGAAACAGAACATACTGGCTACACAAAATGATGCCTATTACCAGTTGAACAGAAGAGAGCAGGTCGTGGTCTTCAGACTCCGCACAGGCCACAACAGACTGAGGTAACATCTATTCAATAAACTGAAGATAGGTGACACTGACGAATGCACCTGTGGTACAGGGAAAATGACCGCTGAACATTTGCTGCAAAATTGCCAGACATACGAGGACCAGAGCAAGCACATGTGTCCATCACCAGTGGCAACACTAGACAAGCTCTATGGCAGTGTCGACAGCCTCAGGATGACAGCTGCTTTCTTCAAACACATTCAAGTTGACGTCTGACAGCGTACGACGAAGAAGAAGAAGAAGATCAACAGCAGTCAGCTGTTTCCCACTGTCGATGCATCGTTTTCCTGGACTAGTCTGTAGGGATCTGGGTTGACTGTAAGAAACTTCGTCTTGACTTTAGTCTTACGCGCTGATGTCCGAACATAGAGTGTGTTGGGCTAGGAGAGGTCATCAGGTGGTCTGGGTCCTGTATTGCGCCAGTCACACGTGACATCATCTGAGTATCTCCATAATTTTATCTTCCTCTTGGACCGTGATTAACCAGAGTCTCTTCAGCGACTTCCATGTTGTGTATGGTAGATGATGTTCGGGGGCAGTGTCCTCGCGAACTTCTATTTTTGGAGTCTGCTTTAATTCGTGCCATCTCTCGATACGGCGACTTTCAGGGCTTGTCTGTATGGGCTGTGTTGATTTTAGGAAACTATGTCTGGATTTGAGTCTTGTGCTCTGTACCTGATGTTCAAACATTGTGTGTCTTGAGCCGTGCTCCTGTTTTTCTCGTTCGATTTCTGCTACTACGATTCTTCTATAATCTCGGAAAGGGGCTGGGGGGGGGGGGGGGCTGGAGGGGGAGATGCTAGGCCAATTATAGAGTATATTATATCGATTGGGGGGGGGGGGGTGCGTGTTAGGCACCCTGATACTACGCGACCCGCCTCATTTAAAGCTGTGTCAACTAGTTTCACATGGGCAGAGTTTTTCCAGACTGGAGCGGCGTATTCAGCAACGGGAAAATACACAGGGCAAGTGCCGATGTCCGAAGATTAATGGATATACCCCCCACCATATCATGTTGTGTAGGTCAATTTTCGTATGCGTGTATCTTACGCTTTGTTTTTTTACAGTGCGTTATGTAGGACTATGTGCGGTCTAACTTCACGTCTAAATATTTGGGAGCCGTGCAGGGTTTAAGCTTCTGCCCTAGCCACCTAAATTTTCTTTTTGCCTCTTTGTTTCTGAGGGATTTTGTTTAAATTGTTGTGCTGACTACCCACCTTTCTTGATCTTGATGACCCGTTCCTCAGTGTAGCTGCGGTTCCCAACTTCCTCTCCAGCGCACCCTATCTTGGGCCACGGAAGTCCAGTGAATGTTAAGCCCTCCTCCAGAGGCGTCTAGGATGATGTTGTGGACAGCAAGGGAGTCTGACCAAGGCATTCTAAGTCTTCCCCGATGTCTCTTTTTACCTCGGGGGTACCAGATTGCTGTCGCCGTCCTCCATTAATCATCTTGTCGTCGCAACATGGGACCTGTTGCCTTGTCTGCATAAATTACCGCATCATTCAGCAATGGCAATCGTCTTATGTCAGAATTGTGGAGCTTTTCTATACGTTGGTTCTTGAGTGTGATTCCGACAAAGCGTCTCTCAAGAGAAGCCTGGGTCACACTCAATTTGTCTACCAGTGATTTAGTGAGTGTTCGTGTAACAGCCCCGCAGTACATATTACATCCCCCTCGGAGACGGTGTGGGCTAATGGTTAAGTGACACGGCTCGCAAACTAAAGGTCCTAGGTTCGATCCCCATCACAGCACCGGCCATTACCCCGTGGAAGCAAACCCTTAGAAAGTGCAGGAGGAAGCAGACCCTTATCTAAAATGTATGCTGAAGTCGGATGCACTGGGCCGACACGCGCAAAAGAAAAACAACAGTGCAACGCACAATGCCTTGGGGAATAGATGAATAAGGCGAACGAAAAAAACAAAAACAAAAAACAAACAAAAAAGCATCCGCCTCAAAGGCAGCCAGTCTCCCAGCACCACCCACATATACGCGTACAATACACGGAGACTATAGAAGGCTTGTCAGGGAACCCAACCTTTTCCACAGGAGCTGTATCCGACGGTTGCTCAAAATCGGTTGGCAGGATAGAGTGCCAAGCTATGTAGTCCTCAGTACGGCCATACTCTGTCATCCATAAGCTGCTGCAGACGGCCCAGATAAGATGGTCTTGGCATGTTATTTGCATGTCATATGGGAAATTTCCGAAGCAGCTGTTCTACGTTGAGTTCAGAATTGGCAAGCGCTTGTCGGATGGAACAGAAGAAACGATAGAAAGAAGCACTGAAAGTTTCTTCGATCAGTTTTTCCACTGATTCCACCTCTTTGAAGCCGCTTGCTCCGAACTGCTCAGTCTGGCGCACTGCTTTCAGACAAAGTGCTCGTATCGATGTGTAAAGAGCCATTAATATGACGCAGAAATAATACGCGGTGAGAACGGGCAGAATGAAGACGGCCCTATTACTAACGCTTTCTACGTGAGCCCCACGTGCAGAAGAGTTTGCAACGCTTAGATCGGACAGTACAACCACATACGGTCACATCTGAATGCACATATCTGACGCTGTCGACATCTTCGATTGCGGTGGGCAACTATTACTGACACAGAAAGAATATTCTGCATGGTATATCATAATTATTTTTCCTTATTCCGTCCAGTAGGAGTACGGCGTCATCGCATAAGCTGGCCTTCTGGACATAAACGAGTAAAAGCGTTTGTATGCTGCTTTTTCAGTCGTTGTTTCTAAAGGATTATTTTACTCGATAATGCCAGTCCCATGCACAGCACTGTATCGCCGTCTATCATGGCATATATATTAAGGTACCCCTCACGTGGGTCCTTAGGATCAAAGAATAGATTCACTGCAATATTCCAAGAAGGTCGTACACGGCCTTGTGTAGTTTTCCATACATTCTCGTGCCAAGTTCTTTCCCATCCATAAACTGTCTTACACATCCATAATGAAGGAATGCTTCTTCTTCTTCTTCTTCTTCTTCTTCGAACGCTGTCAGACGTCAACTTGAATTTTTTCGAAGAAAGCAGCAGTCATCCTGAGGATGTCGACACTGCCATAGAGCTTGTCTAGTGTTGGCACTGGTGATGACGACATGTGCTTTCTCTGGTCCTCGTATGTCGGGCAATTTTGCAGCAGATTTTCAGGGGTCATTTTCCCTGTACCACAGGTGCATTCGTCAGCACCACAAATCTTCAGTTTATTGAATAGATGGTACCTCAGTCTGTTGTGGCCTGTGTGGAGTCTGAATACCACGACCTGCTCTCTTCTGTTCAACTGGTAATAGGCATCATTTTTTGGGTAGCCAGTATGTTCGGTTTCCCATTTGGTCATGTATCTGGCTTTGATAAGGGTTGGCCTTGATCTAACCAATGATACCATAGGTGAGTTGTCAGTCGTTAGTCAGGTCTCTCACCCATGACCTGTCCAGTTTGGGTAACGCTTTTGCCTCCCCTGTCATATCTCTTTGGATCGTTGGAACACGCAAGAGCCCTCACAGACTCAAGGTAACGAAATCGACGGAGACTGTCGTCCTTAATGGCATGTACCAATCTTCTCCTCGATCCGCCTCTGCCTCACTTTCCAGGAACAATATCCTGCAGCATAGCTTTTTTTTCTTTCTAGATCCTTGTGTCTTTTATGTGGATAAAGAATTTTAGTTTTCTGGATAATTAATTGTGTTATATATCCAGATCCTTTAGAATGTCCATGACTTTTCTTCTCTTGCCAGCCATGATATTTTGATCCCTTTATTGCAGAATTTTAGCCACCTCATCATGCTAAACAAATTACTACAAAAATCACCTTAATTGAAAAAAAAAAGTGATTTGACCCAGGCTTACTTAAGGATACCAAATGTAGTGGGAGTGGGGTGGGGTGGGTATCTATACAGAAGTGAGCAGGAGACAGAAAGAAGAAGAAGCAGAACCCATCCAAGGGTGTACACGGGAAGGGGTAACATGTATAAGATAATGCATATCTTCACTTCTGGGGAACTGAGACGCTAGTCTGGTCAGGCACAACATACTGACCAGGACGTCGCGGCATGGTCAGGCACAATACACTGACCAATACCACTATCTCTCTTCCATGTAGCGTTCCCTGGAAATAAGCTGTTTTCAAAGCAGTCTGGCTGACGTGATGTGGATCGACGTGATCCCGTAGTAGTGAGCATCAGGCAGATGGTGCCAAGCATAGCACAAACGCCTGGAGGACCACGGTCTACCTTCATCAGCACGCACGGGATGTTAGGAAAGTTACTAGAACCGGCCACTTAACTCCATTTATACGGCACACAAAAGAGTAAACTTACTCATTGTGGACATTAAACAACAACAACAACAACAACAACAGCAGCAACAGCAACAACAACGACCACGACGACGGCGACGACAACAACAACATCATCATCCTCACTTCTATTATTTCCTGTCTGTCTTGCACATGCCCTGTTTTCATGGCCAATCTACAAGGTAATGTCCCTAAGTATGACATTTTATACTGTCAATATTTTTTCCGTGCAACCTTCATGTGCATCGATCCGTATGTCAGTGATCCTCACAATCTCGACATTAGCAGATCACTTCCATGGACTGTCAATGCGTGAATACCGCTGATTTAATGTAAATTCTTGTTTGTAATGTATACATGTATACAATATATAGCGAATGGTAAAGTCGGAGAAAAAAATAGAGAAAGAGAATAATAGTGAGGTATCTACAGAAAGAACGAGGGAGCGATAATGAGATGACTACAGAAAGAAAGCGAGAGAGAGAGAGAGAGAGAGAGAGAGAAAGCTACAGAAAATAAGAGTGAAAGATTGATATACGACAAGAGAAAGGGAATGCGATAGATAGAGAAATAGAGAGGAATAGAGACAGGGAGAAATAGAGACAGTTAGAAATAGAGACAGGGAGAAGTAGAGACAGGATGAAATATACATAGCGAAATATACATGGATAAATAGAGACAGATAAGCATATTTTGGAGAGAAATATAGACAAGGAGAAAGGGACAGAGAGAAATAGAGACAGTGAGAAATAGAGACAGATGAGTCTATTTTAGAGAGAAATAGAGACACGGAGAAATAGAAACATATGAGTACATTTTAGAGAGAAATAGAGACAGCGAGAAATAGTGACAGGAAGGAATAGAGACAGCGAGAAATAGACAGGGAGAAATAGAGACAGATGAGTCGATTTTAGAGAGATTTAGAGACGGGGAGAAATAGAGACAGGGAGAAATAGACAGCGAGAAATAGAGACAGATGAGTAGATTGTTAGAGAGATAGACAGGGAGAAATAGTGACAGATGAGTAGATTTTTAGAGAGAAATAGAGACAGCGAGAAATAGAGACAGATGAGTAGATTTTAGACATATGTAGAGACAGGAGGAAATAGTGACAGATGAGTAGATTTTAGACAAAAATACAGACAGCGAGAAATAGAGACAGGAAGAAATAGTGACAGGGAGAAATAGAGACAGGGAGAAATAGAGACAGAGATTTTTAGAGAGAAATAGAGAAAGACGGCGCATAAGGTGGAAGTAAAAATTCTCCAGTTCGATCGGCCCGCCGGCACTCTCTGTAGTTCTTGCATATTCCCCAGCCCCATGGTTGCACTCTCCCTGGTGATTGGTCTACATATAGTCTCTTTGGTATACCCCGTTTTCTATTGCCGCTAGGTTTCCACATAATCGCCTGTAACGTGAGCCTATTATTCTTCATCTGGAACACGTATCCGGTGTACGTCCAACGCTTCGTCCCGATGACATTAGAAACCTAATTTTGATTGGACTGTAATCGTATTTTCTCAGTAGTCATGAATTATTTCAAGCGAATGCCCAATAGATGTCTAAGGGATTTATTTTCAAATGCAGTCTATCTATTTTCAAGCGTATTTGTCATTTTCCAGATTTCACAACCATATGTGAGCACTAAGATGACGTTAGAGTTATGTACCCTGAGTTTGACATGTTTACTCACTGATGCAGATCTCCAAATGTTCGTTAATTGGTTGAAGGCGTTTGAGGTCATTGCAATTCGAGTGAGAATTTCCTGTGTAGCATCTCCATTTTGCGCCATTTTACTACCAAAATATGTGGAATTCTCAAATTTCTGTATCACTTGACCATGAGCTGATCATCGGTCCGTGTAATTGTGAGATCCATGATTGTAGTTCTGGGGACATTGATCTCAATCCCTATCCTGTTTGGCTATGTAGCAGAATCGGTTTATCTTCTACCGCGCTTCTTTTATATTATAATTCAGGAGTGCCAGATGACCTGCGAAAACCAGATACTCTAGAGGTTTATCATCCGTCCACTTAATACCTAACTGGCTGTTGGGCGAGGAAATTCGCGTAACCCAGTCTATCGCCACCCCGAGGGGGCATAACGCAACCCTTTGTCACATGTTTCAATCTTAAACTCTTCAGTTTTCTCGACTGTAGGCAGCGCACTATGAATTAGTGTCAATAAAAAAAAAAATGAAAAACATGTTAAAGTTGGTTAAAGATAAGTTTAATCAAAATAAAAAAGTGGGTTTGGTCAGATACCGCACCGAGACGAGAACAGAAACAAAACCTACGTTACGACCAACAGGCCTTCATCAGGGACAACAAATAACAACAATACTGAACTAACAAATCAACATATAAGGAAACAAATGGTCTACTTATCTGATAGTAGACCCAGTCTGTCTAAGCGACTGGTTGGGTCAGATGCTTGACTGAAAATGAAGGGTGCGGGCAAATAAGGTGGCCAGGAGAGCGTAAGAAGTGATATGGGATGCGTCGGATTAGCCAGTGGTGGCCAAATATGGAAAAGGTTAAATAGGGATCCAAGTGGGAGAACAAAAAAGAAGGTAATATAAGCCGGGAGGGGATGAGATTAATATAGGAGGGGGGAGACTGATAGAAGAAATTGGTGGGGGGGGGGGGAGGCAAGGGAAGACAAATAGATGAGGGCCAGTATTAGATTTTAAGAAAAGGTATGAAAGATATTAATGCCATGCGATTGGAGGTCGAATTAGTGTCAAACAGTTTAATGACACGAACTTGGCTGGGAAGCCATAGGTGATGAGTATGTTAGAAAGTGATGGTCGGCGTAGACGACTTTCAAGATGCCTACTGAAAATTGTTGAAGTTGACGAAAAGCGATAAGTGGTGGTTGCATCTCTAGAATGAATCTGAGGGTGAAGATCTGGTTGATGCACGATCGCTGCGGTCGAAGACCAGCTTGCTCCTCCAGTAGTCGATCGTCTACTACTCCTCTGAGTCTTTCTATTATCAATCTACAAAATACTTATTATGGCCCTGATAGTAGCGTCACTCCAAGCATATTGTTGCAGTCCGATAGGTCTACCTTCTTCGGAATTTTCACAAACACGCCATCCTTCCATTACTGTGCAAGAATCATACTTCGCTTCTGATCGACAAGTGCGTTACAGTTGTGTCGTCAGCCATCTTAAGCATCTCACCAGCAATTTCATCTTCGACAGTTGCTTTGTGGTTCTTTAAGTTCCCGACTCTACGTCCTGGGCGCGACTGGTCGAATTGAGGGTGAAACGAGGGGCGGCGAGGTACACCAGACGGGGATCAAAAGACGCTTTTTCCATTCCGAACTGGAACGGCCAGCCATCCTGTGCTGTGAGGAGATACTGTGGATGAGATCTGAGTGCTTATGAGATTGCTCCACGTGCGATGAAGATGACAAGAGGACTAACTAACTATTCTTTCAAATTGTTTATGGTACGATCAATCTCTGCACGAGTAGAATTATTATATGACCACCGGAGGCATATCTATCGCGTCTTCCAAGTCGGATGTTATTGCTGGTTGTGGTCTATTGAGCACATCTGCAAAGTGAGCCGTTCAATGTCCCATCTGTTCGGCTTCTGTAGCAATGAGGTTGCCCTGTTTATTTTTCGATGGGGATATTTGCAGCAGGCGGTGTATCACACAGCTGTCTTGTCATCTGGTAAACACATCACTTGTTCAAGCTTGTGGCGTCAACTTTAGCTGCCAAGGCTAAGTCGTTGATTCAACTGTCTCTTGTCTCTGAGAGCCTGTGCATTCACTATTTTATATATTTTTTGTCTTAGTCGACCTGTGCATCTACAAAGGTTTTAGCCCTTATGCAGGTCCAAATTCTTGTGTGAGTGTGTAGTAGCCGGGTGTATTTCTCTGCTTAGCGGACTGGGCTCGAGCAGCGCTATATTTTTTGGTTTTGTGCTGGTGACATCTCGGTTTCCAGTGGATTCTGTCTCGGGCCCAGGTTGTCCAGTGGATGGCTAACTTGTGTCACTGGCACGGGTTGTCGACTGGATGGCTAACTTGCGTTTCGGGCACGGGATGTCCAGTGGATGGCTAACTTGTGTCTCGGGCACACCGGTTGTCCAGTGGATGGCTAACGTCTGTCTCGGGCACACGGGTTGTCCAGTGGATGGCTAACGTCTGTCTCGGGCACACGGGTTGTCCAGTGGATGGCTAATTTTTGTCTCGGGCACACGGGTTGTCCAGTGGATGGCTAAAGTTTGTCTCGGGCACGGGTTGTCCAGTGGATGGCTAACTTCTGTCTATGGCACACGGGTTGTCCAGTGGATGGCTAACTAGTTTGTTTCAGGATCGCAAGTGTTGGGCAGGTCGAGCGAATATTGCCATGTACTAGAGGGTCTGCCAGGTGATTTTTGATGTGTGTGTGACCGCTTTGGTACCACAGAGTTATTGTTCTTTTATTTAGTATAGTATATACATTCTTGCATTCCTCCCTCGCGACGGGTGCGTATATATTTATATATGCTGACAGGGAATATAAAATCAGAGCTTTGAAAAGCCAAGAAACAGGCTGTTTCATGATAGTCTGGCTAACCGTGTGGCGTGATCTCCGTGGTAGTGAGCGACACACAGATGAAGCCAAGTATAGTACAACGGCCTTGATGACACGTGACTAACCTTCATTAGCACGCTCGGAAGAGCTAATTTAACAATACTTTTTTAGTTTTTTTCTAGACGGAGAAGGAAATGGAGGAGAGAGAGAGAGATAGAGTTTGTGTATGTGTGTATGAGAGAGAGAGAGAGGATAGAGTGTGTGTATGTGTGTGTGAGAGTGAGACAGAGTGTACTGAATGTTGATATAAAGTCATGGCTATTGATCTTCCAGAGAAACATAACGATAGTATGGTTAATATGTCAAACTGCGATGACATTAAGAAGCCGAGGAAGAGAGAGAGAAAGAGAGAGAGAGAGAGAGAGAGAGAGAGCCAGCGAGGGAGAGAGAGAAAGAGATACGCTGAAGAAAAGTATAACATCATAGTTAATACGTCAAGAAAAACATCCAAACATGGTGGCTGATCATCAGAGACATACGCACAAAAACTATCCCCCTCAACCATTTTTCTCAAGGATTCCACTTTCCACGTGCAGTACTTTCATCAACAAAGTAATGCACATATTGAGTCTTTTTCTAACGGGAGTAAAATACAAACCTTCCCGGTGGATCCCTGCAATTGGAGCAAACACAGCCGAGGTAGTAAGTTTTGTTTACGTTCATCGGTATCCTCCCATCACTTGACATTCTATGTCAATCACAACACATTCCGCGGATGCACTTTTACTTTCTAGTATGGC
Organism: Ariolimax columbianus; assembly: GCA_036924085.1. NCBI lineage: Eukaryota > Metazoa > Mollusca > Gastropoda > Stylommatophora > Arionidae > Ariolimax > Ariolimax columbianus. The sequence goes on along the minus strand of JAVGWX010000006.1, from coordinate 49,664,402 downwards.
TTTATCATTTGTATTATTCTGCTTCTTGTTTTTTTTCTCTATTCCCTCGTGCTTTTGATGTTGTCGAATATATTTTCAATTTTCTCTCCGCTGTAGTTATTTTATCTGTCGTTGCATCAGGCCTTGAAATCGACATCCTATTCGTCTCACTAATTCTTCCTTTTCGTCTCCTTATTTTTTTTTCTTCTTCTTCTTTTTCTTTTTTCTTCTCCAGATTCTTCAATACAATTTTCTGTCTTTGTTTTTTAGGTCTCATTAACTCTACACATGCTAACATAAAAACAGATAAATCAGAAATTGAAAACGAGAAGTGTCAGATGTTATATAACGCGTCACTATTTTATGGCGCAGAAAAACAGGCACTGAATAGATTGTACAGACGCTTCGAAATGTAGAAATATTGAAGATTGGATCGCATTTCATGGAAAGAGAAGAAAACAAATGTGGAGGTATTAAAACGGGGGTTAAAAAGGAATTAATGATCGAAATCAGGGTTAAACAGTTACGTTATTTTGATCATATAACAAGGCGTACCTCTTTGTTGAAGACCATACTAGAGGGTAAGGCGTATGGAAGCCGTCCAAGCGGAAGACAACGTTATAAGTGGATGGAAAACATCAGGAGATGGACTGGGAAAACCCTGTTAGATTGCTCCATTACGGTAAGAGATATGGTACACTAGAAATTCATATAAGACGACCTTAGATGCGGACATGGCAGTTCAACTCAACTGAGCAATACCATCGGGGGAATCGGTGCGGGCCACATGATTCTCCTCAGATGTGTGTGCTGGGAAAACCCTGTTAGATTGCTCCATTACGGTAAGAGATATGGTACACTAGAAATTCATATAAGACGACCTTAGATGCGGACATGGCAGTTCAACTCAACTGAGCAATACCATCGGGGGAATCGGTGCGGGCCACATGTTTCTCCTCAGATGTGTGTGCTGGGGGCAGTCCTGAAGTAAATCCGCTGCTGGTATGTTTGTCAGGTCGCAGCAACATAGGCTGGTGGTATCTATATTGAATTTGGTGTACATGTGGTGTCGTCTCGTTCTGTTGTGGCCAGTTCGGAGACTTCTCCTTCTTCTTCTATCCTACCGATCTTGCCATGAGGCGCGCAAAGAGGTGGGATGGGTAGATTTCTTGTTATCGCCACGTGTGAGGCTTGTGCTGTCGTTAAGTGTAACTTCCTGAGAGTGTCAGAGACACCTTTGATCCATCTGCCTCTTGCTCGTGGACCAGAAACCCGTATTTGATATGCTCTTGATGCAGGCTGACCATAATGCATTCTGACTAAATGACCAAAAACTTGATTTGTTGAGAGGCAATGTAGCCACTAACTGGGTTTGTCCCCACTGTCTGCCTGAGCGTAGTGTTGCTGATTCGGTCACGGATTGTCTTTCCTCCTGCTCTTCTCCCACAGCGCATCTCACAGCTCTGGATCTTACTCTTATGTTAGGCTAATAAGGACCATAACTGACATTGGTACCACAATGTAGGGATAAACAGGGTATTTATCAGCCTTCTGTTAGTTGAAAGAAGCACTCTAGGGTGTTTCAAACCCGGTGCAATATAGACAGTTGGTATTTTTCACCATCTGCGTGGCGTTTGCTGTGTTCTTCCTGACACTTTATATTGTATTGTCCTTTTATAGCAGTCTTTCCTTCTTCTCAGTTTTTTTTGCGTTCGCCTTATTTCTCTAATCCCCGAGGCGGTGTGCGTTGCACTGTGGTCTTTATTTTGAGCCTGTCGGCTTAGTGCATCCGACTTCAGCATGCATTTTATATAAGGGTCTGCTTCCTCCTGCCTTTTCTAAGGGTTTTCTTCCCCGGGGTAACGGCCATTGCTGTGATGGGGATCGAATCCAGCCCCTTCGGTTTGTGAGCGTGCCACTTAACCACTAGGCCACTACGTCCTCTTCTTCATAGTTGACCAGGTATTCTTCCTGTATCAGTTTCGCTCCCTCTTTTTCTAGACTGTCGGCCTCTTCGCCCCCTTTGATGCTCCAGTGCGGCGCTATCCACTGCAACACATCTTTCTTGAACCCATAAGCCCTTTTTGTAAAGTCTGCCCTTAATGCGTTCAGTGCAGATTCTATTTGTCAAATACAAAGTACAGGGGACGGCGTGGGCTAGTGGTGGTGATACAGCTCACAACCAAAGGTGCTGGGTTCGATCCTCATCACAGCACCGGCCATTACCCCAGGGAAGCAAACCCTTAGAAAATGCAGGAGGAAGCAGACCGTTACATAAAATGTATGCTGAAGTCGGATGCAATGGGCCGAGAGTCGCAATTTAAAAACCACAGCGCAGCGCACACCGCCTTGGGGAATCGATACATAAGCCAAACGCAAAAAAAAAAATATACAAATACAAAGTGCGTTTGTAGGAGTTTCATCTAAACCGGGATTGATAGTCCACATTCGGCAGGCGTTTAGCCTGAATGAGTTGGAGCCTTCAACTCATGAAGGATTTATTATTGAAATTTCTGTGACGTATCGAAATCGCATTGCGCGCATACATTTTCAGACTGTGCCAAAAGCTGCATGCCGATAGACAGATTGGTACAAAATGGTAGTGCTCATAAAACATTTCTTACTGCGGCGTTCTGGTGTACAACTGAATGCAAGTTATTACAACCTGACATCTTGATTTGATTGCCAAGCTGAAAGACAGGACACCCCCGTAAATGTCTAAGATGGCAGGCTGCTCTAACCATCAGTTGCTATTTTCTTGTTTTACCAAATACACGAATAAGTTTACATTTCTCCCCAGTGAGAATTTGGTTTTCTGTTGCCATGGTGATATGTAAAACCGATTAACTTAAAAACAGATCCACGAAAGTATGATGGAAAAAGAAAGAATGTGTATTTAACATTACAAATGTGTATGCCTTCATTACCATATCGTGTATGCTACAGGCGGAGGAGTGCGAGGCCACCAGTGTAGTTATCCTTGCAGGAAGCATGTTCAAAGCATTTATGTATCCGTTGTAGTAGTAGCTTATTTGGGACTTTGTTTGCACGACTAAGTTGCTAGTTCCACGCACTACTCTACGTAGTCATGATTTACGAGAGCACTGTATTGGACCCACATATTTTAATTAAACATAAATATTAACTTATGTTAGTTATACAAAAAGACAACACCCTACTGATAACGAAGGTGAAAGAAAATATAGACGACAATTGTGGATGAAGAAGAAACAGCTAAAGGTAAGAGAGAGAGAGGGAGGGAGAGAGAGAGAAATACTGAAAGAAAGAGAGAAATAGAGAAAGAATTAGATGGAGAGAGAGATAGAGACCGAAAAGGGAGAGACATAGAGACAGAAAGATGGAGAGATAGAGATAGAAATAGATAGGGCGACATAGAAAGAAATAGACAACGAGTGGAAGAGAGAAAATATATACATATATATATATATATAGAGAGAGAGAGAGAGAGAGAAAGAGATTTAAAGAAAGAAATGGAGATATATAGAAAGAAATAGAGAAAACGGCGGAGGGAAATGGAATAGAGAAAGAGAGAGGGTAGAGAAAGAAAAGCAAGAGATAGGGAGGAATAAATAGAGAAATAAAGAGAGGAGGAGATAAATAGAGAAAGAAAGAGAGGAGAGAAAAAAAAGAAAGAGGAAGAGAGAAAAAGAGAAAGAGAAACAGGGAAGAAAAATAGAGATAAGAGAGAAATAGAGAAAGTGAGAGGAAGGGGAAAGAAATAGAGAACAAGTGAGGGAAAGAAAGAAAAATAGAGAGAGACGGGGAGAGAATTACAGAAAGAGAGAGGGGAGAAAAATTGAGAACCAGAAACAAAGCGAGAAATAGATAAATAGCGAAGAAGTTGAGAGACAGAGAATATGTGAGGGAGAAATACAGCCGCGAGAGAAATAGACAGCGAGAGAGGGGAGAGATATCGAGAAAGGGGAGAGAAAGAGAACATGTGAGGGAGAAATAGAGCCGCTAGAGAAATAGAGAGAGCCGTGAGAGAAATAGAGAACATGTGAGGGAGAAATAGAGTCGTGAGATAAAAAGACAGAGAGGGGAGAGACATCGAGAAAGGAGAGAAAAAGAGAAAACGCGAGGGAGAAATAGAGAACGTGAGAGAGAAATAAAGAGATAAAGGGTGAGAAATAGATTACACGACGGGCAGGAACAAACCTGCTCGATTCTATAGGCTAGACAAGAGATATTTGACGTTTCTACGCTGCTGGCCAGCTCCACACCCCCCCCCCCCCACGTTGATATGGTTGCTGCCCTTATCTGATGATTTATGTAATCGTCAAAGTTTTTCCTCACTAGTCAATAACTTGAATTATTAAACCGTTGGCATTTTACGAATTAGTTATTCTGGCAACACAATGTCTCTCTTCTTACCTGCCACTCCGTTTCATTATACTCTGTCCAACAATCAAACTCTTTGTACAGCTGTCACATGCGTCCTCAAGGGTGTACCCTTCCATTGCACTTTGGTTGGAGTTTACTTCTGAGAGGGCCCAAATCTAGCATAGGTACATACAGCCGCACACATGCATCCAAAGAGTGGTTAATACGTCCTAATATGACTTGAAAGGCTGCGGCGTAGTGGAAAAGCGCGTGCTTCCGCCAGTAGAATACATAGATGATAACACTTTAAGCACAGAACAAAATATGAGATACTGGACTTAATTTACAGCCTCAATACGCTACAATATACCCAGATGAAAGTAGATACCTAACCTACTAAGTAAGGGAAGGAACAGCAGCAAAGGCGGACGTGGGCCACACACTTTGAAAAACAGAGACTTGCACAATGAAGAGACCATCACTTTATCCTCGACGACAATGTCGGTTATGTGATCATCTTCACCGTTTTATTTTACTGTAGAGCGCAGTACGCTTACCCTAAGTACAGTGGACCTACGTTATGTAGGTTCCTTGGGCCTATCCTATGTACAGTGGGCCTACCCTATAGATTATGCGGTATGATGATCGTAAGTACAGTGGACCTACCGTATGTAGGTTGCTGTGAACCTATCCTATGTACAGTGGGCGCACCATATAGATTATGATGTATGATTACCCTAAGTACAGTGGACCTACCGTATATAGGTTACTGTGGGCCTATCCTATGTACAGTGCGCCCACCCTATATATGTTGTAGTATGCTTACCCACACGACTAGCATTCCAAAGGATCTAGACGGCAAGCTCGCCAGACTTAATTTGGGAAATGGCGACTCTGAACAAGACTCACAAATACCCTTCACTCCACAGCGATGAAGAATCTTGGTCTAAATAGATGCAAACATCAGGACTGGTTCGATGCGAATGAGAGAGAAATACAAATCCTCATAGATGCAAAGCACGATGCGCATTTGGTCCATCAAAGGGACGCAGCATCCCTTCCCAAAAGAATGCATTCTCAAATGCTCGTAAAGCCCTACAGTCAAGGCTTAGACAGATACAGGACACCTGGCTCAACAACTGCACACCTGGCTCAACAGAAAGACTGACGAATTAGAAGAGTTCGCTAAGCGCCATGATGTCAAACGTTTTTTAGAAGCCTTAAAACTCTATACGGCCCACAGCCATGTAGTGGACATCCAATGCGCAATATCAATGGGGTATTGTTAACAGATGTCCCAGATACTTGATATATGGGCAGACCACTTCTGCGATGTTCTCAATCCCCCATCAGCCATACGCGAAGAAGCCACAGGTGTCTATAAACACGAAAAAGGACCAAATCATAACCCAGGATGAGGTGGACAAGGCCATAAATGCTTTCGATAGGAAAAGCCCCTGGCGAGGATGAAATACCAACAGAGATCTATAAGACAGCTGGTCCATGTCTTACTAGGAAGGGGGGGGGGGGGGCCTGCCAGATGGTCTTTTCTTTTTGCCGCGCGGGTACCACAGAGTGGTTGATGTGCTCCATCATTCGTCTTTCCTTTCGGCAATATGGCCAGCGCGCGATTCGCTCCGTTGTTTGTGTACATTTCGAGTGTGTTGCCTCCTTGTATTTCTAATTATTATGTATTTAACAAATAATAATGTCTAGGCTACAATCTTTTTTAAATCTTTTTATTTTTTTAGAGCGTAGATCCAGTCAAGAACAGCGATGGCAATGGTCGCACTGACAAGACTGCGAATAATCTGGAAAGACAAGAGCATTAGCCTTAAATCGAAGCTGCCTTTAATGTATACAACGGTTACCTTGGTATACCTCTACGCGTGTGAGACTTTAACTCTGACGACTGCACTAGAACGTAAAATTTGCGCAGTGGAAATGAAATGCTTGCGAAGAATTTTTGGCATTTCATATCTGGATCGCGTACAAACGAGTGTTCTTGAAATTGTGAGGAAGAAGTTAGGCCAGTATAAAAAGCCACTGAATATAGTAAAAACATGAAAATTAACATGGTATGGACATATATCACGATCGCTGGGGCTGACCAAAACCGTCCTGCAAGGCACTGTGCCTGGAAAGCGCGGGAGAAGAAGACCAAAAAAGAGATGGGAGGATAATATAAAAGAGTGGACGGGAAGGTCTATAGCTGAAACTAATACCCTGACGAAAAATCGAGGTGTGGCGGGAACTGGTTCGACAAACTGCAATAACGGTGCCTCAACGACCGTCTAGGTTACGGGGCATGATGATGATGAGGCCACACTCTGCACTGCAATTATTAACTTGCTTCACACGGTCTTGCATTGCCTCTTCTCCTTCAGCGAACAGCACTGTTGTCATCTGCGCAACGCAGATTGTTTATGATACTTTCCTTCACCTTTAGTCTAGACATTTCTCCAGCTTGCCTGAGGACATTTTCGGTGTACAGGTCAAAGAGGCAAGGTGACAACACACACCTTGGCCCCACACCTCTTTTTATAGCAGTGTTTGGTGACAAATGATGTTCGCATCTGATTGTTGCTATCTGATTGTTGCTATCTGATTGTTGCTATCTGATTGCTGCTATCTGATTGTTGCTATCTGCCTCTAGTACAAGTTACCAATGAGTCCGATATCTTTCCCACCGAGGCCTATTTGCTGGAGGTATGTAAGTAGCTGTTTTAGGTTTTGACTGTTAAACGCATTAATATAGCCCATTCTAGCATCAATAATATCAGAAATGCTGATGATACAATGTTAATAGCAGAGGATCCAGCACATCTGCAGAACTTCATAGATAAGATAACCGGTAAAATTCAGTAATATGGGTTGGAAATCAACCATAAAAAGAGACTGAAGTTATGATTTGTACAACAGCAACAAAAAAGTCCAAAAGATTTCATCCACAAATATGAAGAAATTCCGGAACAAGTGTAAAAGCTATGTATATTTTGGCCAACTCATTTTGCCTGATGGCAAATGCGAAATGGAGATCATTAAAAGAATTTCAATGGCCGAAAATACATTTAACAGTTTGAGTCAAAGCATATATCTCATATCTTAAAAATGAGAATCAGTTTTTTTGTATGGAGTAGAAACCTGGACCCTAACAAAGAAAATGGAGAAGCGTATTGAGGCCTTTGAAATGTGGGTTTTCAGAAGACTTGGACGAGTTTCTTGGAAAGATAGGAAAACCAATAGTTAGTTTCTGGAACTTCAGGTAGATCAGAACAACTCCAGGTAGATCAGAACAACTCCAGGTGGATCAGAACAACTCCAGGTGGAACAGAACTCCAGGTGGAACAGAACAACTCCAGGTGGATCAGAACAACTCCAGCTGGAACAGAACAACTCCATGTGGAACAGAACAACTCCAGGTGGATCAGAACAACTCCAAGTGGAAGACACTTCTGAAGTGAAATGCAAATCAGAAAAATAAAATATGTTGGTCATGTCAAGCGTTATGACAGTCTATTAAAGTTATTTTGGAGGGCAGAGTAGAGAGACAAAGGACGGCAAAGGTACAGATGGACAGACAATATCAGGATATGGTCGGGACACAGTTTGACTGCGTGTACCAGCCTGGCGCAAGACAGAGACAAATGGAAATCCATTACCGTCAACTTCCGTTGCAGTGACGTCACTTGATGATGATGATAGCTCAAGAGGCCCACCCGATTAGCTTTTGGGGCTTCAATACAAGGGGCTTTACCCCGACTATGAAGACGTAGGAGGAGAAAGATGAAATGTAGCACATATGTAGCTAATTCAATTTGTACTGGACGAGAAGTATGAATTTCCCTCCTCGACGGGTTTACCTGGCATGATGCAGCAAACCTTATTGACCGGATCTGCTACTCTAACGGTTTGTCAGAACAATGGAGAAATCAATTGAGAAAACAGAGGCCAGAACTGTGATAAAATTCTTGATGTTGCAGGGAAAACACCTACATAAATACACGGAGATGGAACCAGTGTTTGAGGAATCGTGTCCTTCGTATGCTTCTGTAAAAAAGCTGTTGTAGGCAGTTTAAATGTGGCCGTTCCCGTGTTGCTGATCTACCAATATCAGGAAGACCATTCTCAGAGTGCAGCGATGAAAGTGCTGCAAGAGTGAAGATAATTATTGACAAAGATGGGAAAATGACAATTGCAGAGATATCTAGGTCAGCAAAACTGAATGAAAGTAGTTATTAGAATTTTACACAACAGACTGAACGTGAGAAAAGTGTGTGCCCGCTGGTCCCGCGTCTGCTGACATGTGAACAGAAACAAACGAGGGTTGATTGCTGTGGTCAGTTGCTCAAAATATGTCGGTCAAAAAACAAGTTGCCAACCATGGTGACAGTAGATGAGACTTGGGTTCACCATTGTGACCCAGATTTTTTCTTTTCCCAAAACTTAAAAAACAGCTGAAAGGAAATCATTTTGACAGTGACGAAGATGTCATTCTGGCTTGTGATAGATGGTTTTGTTCGAAAAATAGGTTACTTTATTCTGAAGGTCTTTTCAAGGTCAGGCAGAGATGGCAGAAATGTATACATTCAGGTGGTGGCTACACTGCGAAGGAATAAGCACTGTGCCAAATTTCAACTTTCTCCTCCTACTCCTTCAAGGTCAGGGCAAAGACTTATGACAAGCCCCTTGTTTATTTTTATATTAGCCACAGAATGGCTTCTCTAGTGCCGTTCTCTATTACCCCCCCCCCCCCCCCCCCCCCGATCTTTTTTTAACGAAAACTATTCTGTTCATACAGTTCTACATTTTATTTGTCATTCCTTCGTGTATGATTTTCAAGAATATATGTGGTTAAAAAGGGTCAGTCCCATGACAGTAGTTGCCGTCGGGGATGAAGATAACTCTTCATGTACTTGGTCTCAGCCTATGTGAGGTGGGGTGGAGAGTTCCCTTCCTTGCTGTTTACACCTTCCCCAACTCATACGCCAGGTACAATACGCTGGGTCAACTGGTGGAGGAGTGGTCGTACCAGGAACGATCGACATGGTTCTGTGGTTATACGACAAATGTTTAGTCCCTTTATGTCATCAATGGCTATAGCTGAATTTGATTTCCGCTTTTTCAGCGGTGTTCTTTTCTCACGTCTCCAAAATAAAGAAGGGGAGAAAGACTAACGTCTTGTCAGGCAAAATATACTGATCAGATATGGTAGTCAGGGTCAGGCAAAATATACTGATCAGATATGGTAGTCAGGGTCAGGCAACACATACTGATCAGATATGGTAGTCAGGGTCAGGCAAAACATACTGATCAGATATGGTAGTCAGGGTCAGGCAAAATATACTGATCAGATATGGTAGTCAGGGTCAGGCAAAATATAATGATCAGATATGGTAGTCAGGGTCAGGCAAAATATACTGATCAGATATGGTACTCAGGGTCAGGCAACACATACTGATCAGATATGGTAGTCAGGGTCAGGCAAAACATACTGATCAGATATGGTAGTCAGGGTCAGGCAAAATATACTGATCAGATATGGTAGTCAGGGTCAGGCAAAATATACTGATCAGATATGGTAGTCAGGGTCAGACAAAATATACTGATCAGATATGGTAGTCAGGGTCAGGCAAAACATACTGATCAGATATGGTAGTCAGGGTCAGGCAAAATATACTGATCAGATATGGTAGTCAGGGTCAGGCAAAATATACTGATCAGATATGGTAGTCAGGGTCAGGCAAAATATACTGATCAGATATGGTAGTCAGGGTCAGGCAACACATACTGATCAGATATGGTAGTCAGAGTCAGGCAAAACATACTGATCAGATATGGTAGTCAGGGTCAGGCAAAATATACTGATCAGATATGGTAGTCAGGGTCAGGCAAAATATACTGATCAGATATGGTAGTCAGGGTCAGGCAAAATATACTGATCAGATATGGTAGTCAGGGTCAGGCAACACATACTGATCAGATATGGTAGTCAGGGTCAGGCAAAACATACTGATAATATGGTAGTCAGGGTCAGGCAAAATATACTGATCAGATATGGTAGTCAGGGTCACGCAAAATATACTGATCAGATATGGTAGTCAGGGTCAGGCAAAACATACTGATCAGATATGGTAGTCAGGGTCAGGCAAAATATACTGATCAGATATGGTAGTCAGGGTCAGGCAAAACATACTGATCAGATATGGTAGTCAGGGTCAGGCAAAACATACTGATCAGATATGGTAGTCAGGGTCAGGCAAAATATACTGATCAGATATGGTAGTCAGGGTCAGGCAAAACATACTGATCAGATATGGTAGTCAGGGTCAGGCAAAACATACTGATCAGATATGGTAGTCAGGGTCAGGCAAAATATACTGATCAGATATGGTAGTCAGGGTCAGGCAAAATATACTGATCAGATATGGTAGTCAGGGTCAGGCAAAATATACTGATCAGATATGGTAGTCAGGGTCAGGCAACACATACTGATCAGATATGGTAGTCAGGGTCAGCCAAAACATACTGATCAGATATGGTAGTCAGGGTCAGGCAAAATATACTGATCGGATATGGTAATCAGGGTCAGGCAAAATATACTGATCAGATATGGTAGTCAGGGTCAGGCAAAACATACTGATCAGATATGGTAGTCAGGGTGAGGCAAAATATACTGATCAGATATGGTAGTCAGGGTCAGGCAACACATACTGATCAGATATGGTAGTCAGGGTCAGGCAAAACATACTGATCAGATATGGTAGTCAGGGTCAGGCAAAATATACTGATCAGATATGGTAGTCAGGGTCAGGCAATATATATTGATCAGATATGGTAGTCAGGGTCAGGCAAAATATACTGATCAGATATGGTAATCAGGGTCAGGCAAAACATACTGATCAGATATGGTAGTCAGGGTCAGGCAAAACATACTGATCAGATATGGTAGTCAGGGTCAGACAAAACATACTGATCAGATATGGTAGTCAGGGTCAGGCAAAACATACTGATCAGACATGGTAGTCAGGGTCAGGCAAAACATACTGATCAGATATGGTAGTCAGGGTCAGGCAAAACATACTGATCAGACATGGTAGTCAGGGTCAGGCAAAACATACTGATCAGACATGGTAGTCAGGGTCAGGCAAAACATACTGATCAGATATGGTAGTCAGGGTCAGGCAAATCATACTGATCAGATATGGTAGTCAGGGTCAGGCAAAACATACTGATCAGATATGGTAGTCAGGGTCAGGCAAAACATACTGATCAGATATGGTAGTCTGCGTCAGGCAAAATATACTGATCAGATATGGTAGTCAGGGTCAGGCAAAACATACTGATCAGATATTGTAGTCAGGGTCAGGCAAAACATACTGATCAGATATGGTAGTCAGGGTCAGGCAAAACATACTGGACAAGACCTTCACCTCAGCTTCTTCGTTGCCCTCCCTAGAAACGGGCAGTTTTCATGGCAGAATGGCTAACGAGGTGAGGGATCAACGTGAGAAAATAAAGAAACTGATGTTATTTGTTGTAAAAGCAAATCAGAAACAGCAGAGGACATATAATTGACAAATATTATTCCAATGCACCTTTTTTCTTATCCATTTAGGTGTTACTATCTCTGCTTTGTGTTTTTCCTCTACGATTTTTTTAGCTCAAATGCTTGTTGATTGTTGCACCTGATGAAAGCCACTTGGTCATAACGAACGTTCCGTTTCTGTTTTCGTCTTATCGCGATATCTGACCATACCTATCAATATTTCTTTTACCAATTTGTTTGATTATTTTCTACAAAATCGACTTTGGAGTGAAAGAAACATTATTATTAAATAAACTAAGATTGATTGGCATTTGTGTGTCACTTTTTTTTTTTAATGGAGGAGATACGATTTCAGGTAAATATGGTCACGTGAGCAAATTAAAATAAAACGGTTAATACAGTACGGCTAGTTGGTAGAGCAGCTCTTTTACAAACGATGTCAATTTGCTATATTTTTAAAATAACATCGCAAAGGTATAAATACGTTAAGCGAGTATTAACTTGGAGAACGACTCCATAACTGTTTACTTGCTTGGCAGAAGATCCCAGATCGTAGCTTACTGTCGGAGACGGCGCAGCGCACATTTGATAATAATGTCAGTCGAATGTTAACATGAACGTTTCATTAAGCGAGGTTAGCTCGTAAAGTGAACAATTACATGTCTTAAAGAGTTGTGTCTTCCGTAGTAAATTGGATATTGTAGTCCATTTGACATTAGGATTCCTGGCATGGTCTCCTGCTTCTCGGAGGTTTTTGTTTTGTGTTTGTAAACTCGTTTAAACTTCCTCATGGGTTGTCTCAAACCACATAGCTGAAACATATTACATAACATCTCCCACTCTGCTTGCCGCAGTTTTCCTATTAAATAATGAAATAATGATATCTTTCTACAGACATTTGTTATATATTTTTCGAACCGTCTTCCGTCTTGATCTTGCTGCTAGGATCACTCACCTAGATAACAAGGCTGCCAAGAAAACAGCTTGTTTCAAGGAGGACTACGGGCAAGTAGAGGTGAGGATCTTGATCAGTATATTTTGCCTGGCCCTAACTAACATGTCTGATCAGTATGTTTTGCCTGACCCTGACTAACATGTCTGATCAGAATGTTTTGCCTGACCCTGACTAACATATCTGATCAGTATGTTTTGCCTGACCTTGACTAACATTTCTGATCAGTATGTTTTGCCTGACCCTGACTAACATATCTGACCAGTATATGTTGCCTGATCCTGACTAACATGTCTGATCAGTATGTTTTGCCTGACTCAGTGGTCTTGCAGTAAGGTGTCCGCCTTAGGTGCCGGACTTCGCGGGTTCAAAACACGGTGTGTTTTTCCCGTGGATCTTTTAGTAAAATTTCTCCCTGATTCGATAAGAGTTGAACATAGAGGAGAACTGGTTATCAATTCCATTATGGCCAGAAAACGTCAATACTTTGGTCACATCAAGAGACACAACGGTCTTGAGAGAACAGTGATGGAAGGCATGGTGCCAGGCAAAAGAGGCAGGGGTAGACGAAGAAGATGATAGTACCAAGATATCCAGGATTGCCTGGGTATGACTGTGGCGAAGGCTGGAGTTTTGGTAGGGGAAAGATTTTCTTTCAGACAGACTGTGATGGGAGCGACGTTCTATAAAGGACATGCTACATGATGATGATCTCCGAATAGTGAGATCGAACTCCTGTGTTCAGTGTCTAAACGTGTAACAATCCCTTGGCAGATGGAAATCGAAAAGAGTAGACTTAACGGCCTATGCAGGGACACAATTCAAATTAAAAATCTACTTTAAGTTATTTGTACCTTTCCCCATATGGTGTGTTAAGAGCAGCTATAGATGGCGCCTAACTGGCTGCGGGTCTACTTAGCTCTAGTGTTTGATTCTATTAAGATGAACTCGGACATCTGTTAAACCCCCCCTAAAGTATCTGGTTGTGAAGTCTTCTAAACCAGTAGAAAGATGTAGTTAAGAAGTTAGTCTTCCTCCCCGTCCGCCTCTTGTCCACATGCCTTCAACATTCCCATCCAGTACGCTTTTAATAAAGTATCGTGTCTTTTTATATGACCAAATGAAAGAATACTACAGCCTCACACGTCGTCTACCGATGATTATAATGACGAACAGCGTACAGGAAACAAGAAGGCGGATCTCTTGTTAACCCTATGATGTAGGGGAAGTGGTGTGTATTTTGACCCAGAATAATTTCAAGAGGAATAACATCACTCGTCCTTCACAGCTTAGTTCTGTCAATTACAGAAGCATCACTGATCAGGCGATCATGCCAGCACGTGCAAATGATGTTTTCAGAAACTTACGGTGCACTGAAACGTTCGGTCACCTGTTGGATGCTTCACGAGATGTCCGATTCGAGCATGGCGCTGTGTCAAGTGTTAGATTGTTTATTCGGTGTGCATTAGGGTTGCCAGTGCCGTGGTAACCCTGCCCAATTGGGCTTCTTTTTAAAAGAAATTTGCAGAAAATTGTGGTCGGTTGCGGGTTGCGGTATTTTGGGCTATTTCCATTTTTGACCTCTATTTTTGGGGCTAGCTGTCACAGACATGTGTTTTCACGATCTTACAAATTCGTCTGCAACTTAATGCGTTTATTGTTAGAGAATTGCAGTATTAACGTGCATTACATATCGGGCTTATCTTGCACTTAAAAATACAACGGAATAATATTGGAATTTCTACTTTGATCTGAATCAATTATTTAGATAGTGCGAGAACATATTATTTAGTTTATTTTTTATTAGAAAGCGTTGTTATGGGCAAGTGGGGAAAAGAATGGGAAACGATATTGCAGATTTGGAAAGATTCAGCGCCAAAAGATTGGAGCAACAAAGTCTGCTCGAAAATCTCCTGCATATCCATGTTATTTGGTGAGCGCAGTGGTCTCCAAAGAAAGATGTCTGCCACGGGTGCCGGAGATTGCGGGTTCGATCCCCAGTGGTGACCGGGATCTTCTGGTAAATATGTCCCTGATCTCTGAGTGCTAAGAACGAACTATCGTGTCCAGTGTTGAGCACGTTAAAAATCCCTTGACAGTTATAAATAGAAAAGAGTAGGCTCAATGGCCGCTGACCGGACAAAATTCAAATTAAAAAATCTACCCAAGTTATTTGTACCTTTGCCCAGGTGCTTTGTTAAGATCAGCTATAGATGGCGCCTACCTGGCTGCGGGTCTACTTAGCTCTATTCTGTTTGAGTCTATTAAGATGAGCTCGCACATCGGTTAAATAACCATCCGAGAAACTGGTTGTAAACAAACTCTGTAGAGTTTTCAAAACGAATACAAAGATGTTAACATTAGTTGCAATACTTCTCAGCCAGGCACCGCAATACTGACCCAGTTTACATTCGATATGTATGAACATATTTGAATTTTTAGGTTGTTTTTTTTTTTACGTGGCAAGACGTACCACTATAATAACCAAACTCATTCATTGTATGTTGATGTAATTTTTTTTATAGCAGATATTTTCCATTTTCTAAAATTGTTACTGACATTTATTGTTTATATCTGTTTTCATCTAACATTGCGTCGCTAAACCGAACAATTTTCCAGTTGTTGTGTGTGGCCAGAATAAGTTTCGTTTCTAAGAATATAAATTTTAGTATAATTATGTTCATCTTTAACAATATTTTAAAGGTTTGTTTCAATTCAAGTCATTAAAAATTGGGCTGCTTTTGGGCGGTTTTTGAGATATTGGTCGGTATTTTAAAGAACTTTCTGGCAACCCTGGTGTGAATTTAAACAAGTGTTTCGTGAAATGGCTTTTACCCAGTCCCGTATATTTGACAGTAAAATCCGCTTTCTCCTTTCACAAACTGCCCATCTTCAGATCTGCAGTAAAATAACATATACATGTAGCATATTGCTGATTTTGAATTATACTTATTTCCATTAAGAAGTATTCTCACGACAATTTTCTAACGATCAGTCTTTAATGAAACGATAAAGGGATCAAGATTGTGAAAATAGCATACTTAAAGGGACGGTCAGTGATAATAATACGATGTAAATGGGGGTGATTGTGATAAAATATTTATATATATAAAGAAACGGAGAACGTCAAAATAAAATTTTATATACAGTAAGTGATAATAGTATATGGAAAGTGGGCGGTAATAAAGCCTATAAATGGACGGTGACTAACATCATCTATAGTGGGACAAAAACGGTTCTAAATGTTGCTATAGCCAGGGGTGGGGTTGAGGATGAACTCTCAACACCAACTAATGCTTCCATGGCGTGCGTTTCATATAGGCTCTGACAACAAAGTCCATCTCCTGGCCTTTGCGTTGTAGAACTGTTTTGACTAACATGAAAAGGGGCAGAACGCGAGCCCATGAGGCCTTAAAACCAGTAGTTTCGGGCAGATTGGGTTCGAAAGCCTAGGAAGGTTGCTCATCTAGGAGAAGGAAAACTCTAATTTCAAACCAGCTGAAGCTTTGCACATAAGATACTGACGTATCTTGTCGGGTTTTGACAGATATGGCTGTTTCAAGTTGTTTTCTAATAACTCTGAGAGTTGCTCAAAATCTACAAAAACTGACAACCGACGATGTGCGAAGAAACACACGCAAGAGGATACAATGCTTTATCCTAGAGCGAGGAAAGACAACCTCAGCTGAGTGTTGTGGGAGGGCAGACCAGGCCCTTAGCCTTGGTTGGCGGCTGGTCTAAGTGTGAAACCTCGGTAGGCGAACAGATAGAGCATTGCTCTGCTGATCCGATAGCTTCTGCAGCTTGCCTTGCACCAGATGTATTGGTATCACCTTTCCCTTGGAGCAAACAAGGCAGACCAAGAGAGGGACCATAGTGCATGGGCAACACATTGTCTCTTTATTTATGCCCGGGCTTTGTGCTAACCTGGGGGAAGAACACCAGGCGCGTCAGCAGGGTTGCGAATTGCTGAAAGACCTACTAATTACAAATCAAAAGTCAGGAGAATTCAAGAACACTAGCGGAGTAAGACAGGGGGACATTCTATCACCGTACCTTTTTATACTCCTCATGGATGAAGTCATCAAAGCCTGCAAGGAACGGACAAAAATGTATGAAGTAGGGTACTGGAAGATGAGACCAAGTTATATATGGGAACTAGCATTTGCAGATGATGTGGCCCTGATCACGAAATCCGAAGCACATCTCCAGATCAACTTGCAGGTCTGGGAAGAAGAATTGAAGAAGAGAGGAATGCACATCAGCAACTCCAAAACAAAAACCATGGTGATCGACAAAGATGAAAATAGACGATCAGATAACCCTGGGAACACGACCACTGGAGCAGGTCAGCAACTTTAAATATCTAAGAGTGGTAATAGACAGCAGGGGAGGAATCAAAGAGGAGTTAACTGCACGAAAGGCAGCGGCAAGTAGACTTTTCCATGCAATAAACAGAGGTTTCCTCGGTAAAAGAGAAATAAGCAGGAAAACAAAGATGGATGTATACCACTCGACCTATGTGCATGTCCTGACATATGGATGTGAGTCATGGGCAATGACTACAGCCCAAGAAAGGCAATTACAAACTTCAGAAATGAGGTACCTAAGAAAGGCGGTTCAGGTGACGAAAAGGGATAAGATCCGTAACCAGACAATTCGTAGCAATCTTGAAGTTCAACCCCTGCAGACACGAGTGGAGCAGTCCCAACTACAGTGGTTTGGCCATGTCTGTAGAATGAAAGAAGATCAGATACCAAAGCGGTCATGAGAGATAAAAAGTCAAGGACGCAGACCTCGAGGACGTCCCAAAGTACGTTGGGAAGACAACATACGACAGTCCCTAAGTGATAGAGGGCTGGATTGGAAAGAGGCCAGGAAAAAGACGGCGGATAGAGCAGTGTGGCGTTGTCTCTGGAAAGCCTCTACACCGCACTGTAGAAGAGGAGCGACTAAGTAAGTAAGTAAGTTTTGTGCTAAAAGCACAATTACTATCGTCTGCCAAGACGAAACTAGCCGATGATGATGATGGGACAGAAACTGTGACAGCAACAGAATTAGAAGGACGTCTATATGGCAGTAACATATATAATTGGACGAAGAGTTTGACAAGAAGATATAAAGTGACAGTAAGTGTGATAACTGGCATCAGATAGTGTGACAGTGAGTGTGAGTTATAGCTACATCACAATAACAGATGTACATTGCCGGTTAGTGAAACAATAAAAGATATAAAGGGTCTATGAGAGAACAGCACATAAAACAATTATATATATATATAGGCATGGTGAGTGTGATAATCAGGGCTTGACAAAAGCGCTCGCCTGCTCGTCTGTGACGAGTAACAAAATGTTGCTTAACCAAGTAAAAAAAAAACAACCTTTTTAATCGTTACTACATAACGACTCTCGCACGATTAAATTAAATGGACCTCCGCTGACAAAATTTAAACCTACTAAAACCATCGATAAATGGCTCTACAGTGATAAAAAACCAATAATGTTCAAGGATACACACGCCATGCCTCTGACAGTAGTGCATTTTTTCTTAAGAAGAAATAGGCTAATACTGTGCAAGTAATAGAACATATTTTGGTTTGGTACACATTTATTTGTAGAAATAAAAGTGAATTAGTGCCTAGTTTAAATTTGTTAACATAAATTGCATGACTGTGGTCTGACCAAGCTGACTGGTGACATTTTTGACTGACTTGGTGAGCCACCCTGAAATTTGTCAAAATTGTCTGTGTATGTATATATATATATATATATATATCTTAAGGAACAACAGCATATATAAAGGGTCTATAAGTGTGATA
The DNA here is from genome assembly GCA_036924085.1 of Ariolimax columbianus. Taxonomy (NCBI): domain Eukaryota; kingdom Metazoa; phylum Mollusca; class Gastropoda; order Stylommatophora; family Arionidae; genus Ariolimax; species Ariolimax columbianus. Next base: position 49,645,760 of record JAVGWX010000006.1, on the reverse strand, counting down.
ATAACAAATAATCTAACGGGACAATGAGCACGACAATAATATATAAAGGGTCAATGAGCGCGACAATAATATATAAAGGGTCAATGAGCGCGACAACAATATATAAAGGGTCAATTAGTGTGGCAATAATATATAAAGGGACAATGAGCGCGACAATAATTTATAAAGGGTCAATGAGCGCGACAATAATATATACAGAGGGACAATGAGTGTGACAATAATATAGAAAGGGTCAATTAGTGTGACAATAATATATATAACGGGACAATGAGTGTGACAATAATATATACAAAGGAAGAATGAGTGTGATAATAATATATACAAAGGGACAATGAGTATGATAACAAATGTAACGGGACAATGAGTGTGATAATAATATATACAAAGGGACAATGAGTGTGACAATAACATATTTAAAGGAATGATGAGTTCGTCAATAATAGATATAAATCGACGATGTGTGTGACAGTAAGATATATTGGAACCATGACAGCCCCAATTGGAAGACGAGTGTAAGAAGCGACCAGGCTCAGGTGAAATGTCAAGGACTGCCAATCAAACCAACGATAAAATGACACCATAAAATACAGGTATACTTACTGAGAAGGCGTTGCGATGTGTCCTCGTCCAAGCTGCTCTTACGAAAGTGTCCTCGCGAGAAGAACTTCAAGGCCACACTCCGGCCACGCAATGACATAGACCTGTACAAACTGGAAGGCTTCTGGTCCTGTTGCAACATGGCAACGCCAGAACCAACCGCTGAGTTAAATCCTAGAACCAGTTCGACGAGGCTCTTATTAGCTCAATAAACGAGTTTCACATTTAACAATCTATCAATCACTTCAAGATGTTCACACGGATCTCGGTGATTGGTAATGACGCAATATCTGTTGAAAATCTAGGTCGTTTGGGATTATCAATCAGATCAAGCCGCAGGTAGTTCCATGGCTCTGATCTCAAACCAGTGTTCACTGAAGTTTCCGAAGTGTGCTGTGAAATTTCGTGAATTTGTAATACTAAGAAGATTTACATCTAACGCGTCTGATTAGTGCAGCAGTAGAGCTCTCGCTTTTCAAGTCAGATGTACAGGGTTCAAGTTCGGCTACCGGTACGTTTCAGTCGACTCAGCTGTATGTGGGGTTAATTTGTAAATGTGTACCTGGCATACGGTTAAGGAAAGAAAGGCAGTGAGTACTTGAGTCTTAATTCACCCCAAACAGAGTTCCACGGGAATCCATCGTACGTACCGGGATATTCTATTTCGGGGTGAGGGCAGGACACATCGATTAAATTTTATTTTAAACAAATAAGTAAATGCTTAGATTAAGATAGAAGTGTATAAATAATGGTTATATTTATTTTTGGGAAAGGTTAGGGTTTGATTTAGGGTTATGTTTAGGGCTATGGTTAGGTTTAGGGTCAGGGTTAGATAACATGGTTGTTTTTATATCTTCTGATAGCATGAATAATGCCATGCTGCTTACAAAACTGGATGCTACTGTCAATAATAATAATACTCTCTTAATAATAATAATACAACTTTAGGTGAAACTAATAATAATAATAATACAACTCTATGTACCTAGAGCATATAACACTAGATTATGGCAGACCGGGATCAAGATGCTGAGTAGTGCATGAGCTGTAGCAGGCAGCGACCCAAAGCTGACTGTTAGTGTCAGGGTCAAAGAAGCAGAGCCTTCTATACCTCCACGCGGTGATCCTGGATAACAGGCTGTAATAAGGAAGTGCGGCTAAGGAGAAGGGATCGAAGAGTAAAGGCTCTCTCGGTACTCAAAAATAGCGTGATAAAGTGGGATGTGTCGAACCGAAAGGTGCAAATATCAAGTTGTAAACTACGACACATCGCATTCTGTTCTCAGGAAAACTTTCTGCTATTTGCAAAGTCCTTTTCAGGGTTACTAGTAGTGGGAGTTTGAGAACGAACGACGAAAAAGAAGAAAAAGGCAGACCACCATCTATTACAACAAAGTCAGTTTACGGAAACATTGACAACAAAACAAAAGAATACGGAAAGGAATGGATGGAAAATGACGCAATAGAATGAAGGCAGCAAGAAATTATTTCTTGCTGACCACCCTTCTGAGTTTTCAAGGGAAGAGGAAGACGTAAAAATGCACAGAGTAGAGAATATGAAATGGCACTACATTCAATGGTTAGAAAGAGTAGCCCAGGACCGATGTTGGTTGGCTGCTGAGATGTGGCCAATAGCCTTTGTCCATCGAAGAGCGATGTTGGTTGGCTGTCGAGATGTGGCCAATGGCCTTTGTTTCGAGAGGAACGATGTTGATTGGCTGCCGAGATGTAGCCAATAGCCTTTGTCCACATAGGAGCGATGCGCTTTGATTGATTACTTACTTTCCGTGTCCGGCAGCCTCACAAAGTATGGGACCAGAAATCAGCTGCTATAGAAGCTCTTTCATATGCTGTCATGAGATACACCAAATAACATATTTCTTCCATTCATGGGCAGTTATCCAGATGTTATACAGTTATAAAGTATACATGTTTTGGATGGCTCTACATTATCTGACATCGTTGTTCATATTTCCCAATTCTTAACATGGACACTCCCGTTATTAATCTGTTAAGGGTTTATTAAGTTATTACCAATCGCAAGAGATGATCGCCACAACATCAGACGGTTTTGTCTTAATAATGTGATGTGCGCTGTATTTAGATTGTAGTGAGGAAGTGAATGCGCTGGTCATCAATCTCACTCTTATCCCGAGTTACCTTGGATCAGTGGTAAGACTATTGGTCGAGACGACTGGAGGTAACTCGGGATGTAGGCACTCTGGTCTTGCATCCTGTAAGACGAGGGGTCATTTCCGTTCATCATTGTGATAGACGTGCCTTAACCTCTTGACTATAGCTTCCCTCTAGGCTTATTACACAGAGTGTGGACTATTATGTCCTTTGATTGATTGTCTTCTTCTTCGTTCGTTCTCAATCTCCCACTACCAAACCCTGAAAGGGCTTAAGCAGTAGAATGTAGTCCAGAGAACGGAATGCGTTATGTCGTAGTTTACAGCTTGACTGCGATATGTGCACCTTTCGGTCCAACACATCCGACTTCAGCAAGCATTTTTTGAGTACCGGGTTAGCATTCCCTCTTCGATCCCTTCTCCTTAGCCAGTCTGCCCTGCTGCAGCCTGTTATTCAGGATCACCGCGTGGAGGTGTAGAAGGGTCTTGACAGCTCTGGTTCGCTGGCCCTGACGCTAGCAGTCAGCTATGGGTCGCTGACCACTGCAGCTCATGTGCTGTTCAGCGTCTTGATCTCCTTTGATTGATTGATAACACACTATGTACTTTCAGGCAATATGCACGAATGAGTACTGGCCGACAGTTTGAAGTACACACGGGAGTGAGACAAGGGAGTCTATTGCCCCACCTATTGATCCTGATGGTAGTAGACTAGATTATGAAGATGTCAATGTTAGGGAACAGAACAGGTATGCAGTGGTCATTGTTCTCACGGTTAGACGATCTGGACTATACAAACGACTTGGTATGCTGTCACACAGCCATAGTCAAATGCAGAAAAACTGAGCAAGGCGAGGGAGCATTCAGCATAGATGGGACTAAATATTAACATGAAGAAAACTAAGATGATTAAAATCAACACCTTAAGGAATGAGCCAGTAATGCTTGTAGCTGAATCACAGAAAAAGATGGACACCCAACTTGATTTAATGATTAATAAGGCTCTACGGAGTTTGTATAACATCAGTTTATTCCCCTCCACCGATACTAACAATAAATGTGAGCATCCAATCTATTTTTGACAGACCCTGCCTCCACCACACCTGCATATACGTGGGCAGCACCGTTAATACTTTAGGGTGCACAGAGGAAGATGTAAGGGCTAAGCTTTAGGGCGCACAGAGGCAGATGTAAGGGCTAAACTTTAGGGCGCACAGAGGCAGATGTAAGGGCTAAAATTAGAAAGGCACGGGCATCATTCATGTTACTAAATAATTCGAGTTTATGGAAATCCAGGAAAATACGGACTAATACCAGGTGATGGGCAGTAGTTTCACAAACGATGGAGGTTTAGACGGAGAAATTGAGATCAGGTGCAAAAAATGAAACGCAGCTGCATACCAGCTGTTAATGCCAACGATCGGTTACAAGTGCCAAACTTGAACTTTTAAACAAATCTCTAAAGAGAAAGACTGCAGCGTGTGAGATAAGATACCTCTGGAAAACAATCAACGTAACTAAGAGAGACAGAATCAGAATGCGCACTGAAAAGGTGCAAAATATCGCTGAAGCAAGACCCTGCACTGTATATGTTGATCAGGACAGAATCAAGTGGTCTGGTCACCTAATGAGAAAGCAACCTGAACAACTACCCCAGTTTGCCTATAACGCCAGGCGATCGATATTCGCAACCGAGGCAGACCAAGGACTAGATGGATAGGAAATGTTGCGGATATTTCTAGATCGTCCTGCGATGACGACTGTTCCAGCGAAACGTCTGGCCCTGGACAGAATACTACGGCTCCCCACGGGGCCTCAAAGAATAAGTGGATAACACAAGACAAGACCTTGTCTGTCTCTTTCGTCTTCTATCACCCAGAGGTACATAGGCCATCAACCAACCCTCGCCAAGCAGCTCTGTCCTGTGCAATCTTTTCCACTTACTTCCAGCTTTTTCCAGATCTCGTCTCCACGTATTCCTTGGTCTGCTTATGCCTCTCCTTCCCTGGGGGTTCCATGACAGGGATTGCCTAGTGATACTGGCCTGGGGATTCTTAATGTGTGACCCCTCCATCATCACTTCCTTCCTAAGATTTCCTGTTCCAATTTACCTTGTCCCGCTCTTTCCCACAGTCTTTTGTCGTTTATAACTTTGTCAAACCATTTTATACCAAGAATCTTTCTCATGCATCTGTTGACAAAACCCGCAGTCTCCTGTCATTGTCTTTGGTCATCCTCACAGTTTCCGCTCCATACAGCAGGACTGTCTTCACATTTGAATTTAAAATCCGTATTTTTGTCTTCCTTCTTATTTCCTTGGAGTTCCATATGAGTTTCAACATTCCGAATGCAACTCTTGATTTTTATTTCCTCGTGTTTGTATATTCGTCTGTCAGTCCTTCCTTGATGATACTTTCTCGGTATGTAAATACCTCTTACATCTTCAAATGGCATTCCTCTCATCCTGATTGGTTCTGGCAAGACATAGAGTGGAACGAACAATCCCACCGAAATTCATTTTATTTCCTGGAAATAGATTTCCACATTTAACCATTTTCACCTCAATAAAAATATTTACCTACAATACTGAGAAATCCAATTCTTTATTTTTTTAATAACCACAACTTAGTCACAAGCGCACTCATTTCGAAGAAGCACATCTGATGTCAAGAAATGAAAGCTTCCAATTACACGATCATATTCGTAATATTTTCTGGAATCACATTTGCACATTTATGCTATTATCAAGAAACAAATGTAAACATTAATGCTATATCCAACCAACACACGTGGAATGCACGGAATACAAGGAAAGTAATGCTCTGCTGTATACGTGGGAATAAACTATTAGAACGTTGTCCTCTCCCGACTGGCCACAACCCTAGCGTAGTCGCGCCAGTGTATCCATCTGTAAATGAGTAGCAGTAGCCAATTTGATCTCTGATATCGAGGGAAAGGCAGCGTGCAAAAGAACTGGTCACTAATACTTCACAAAACCCGGGATTTCGTATAATGAATTCTCTAATTCAAGGTTTCTCAAACGGTGTTTCTATGGGCTCTCTCAAACAGGGTTCCCAACCGGTGTTCATTCGGGTCATCTAAAACAGGGTGTTTTAACAAGTACTCTTCTAGGCCATAGTCATGTCTAAGCCCTCTTAGAACAGGGATTCTCAATCAGTGTTCTTTTAGGCTCTCTAAAGCGGGTCTCTTATTTAATGTTTCTCTGGGCTCTCTAAACAGGGGTTCTCAATCGTTATTCATCTGAGCTCTCTAAACAGGGACTCTTATTTAATGTTCCACTGGGCTCTCTAAATAGGGTCACTTATTTGATGTGCCTCTACGCTCTCTAAACATGGTATCTTATCTAATGTTCTTCTGGGCTCCCTAAACATGGTCTCTTATTTAATGTTCCTCTGGGCTCTCTAAACAGGGTAACTTATTTAATGTTCCTCTACGCTCTCTAAACATGGTCTCTTATTTAATGTTCCTCTGGGCTCTCTAAACAGGGTCACTTATTTAATGTTCCACTGGGCTCTCTAAACATGGTCACTTATTTAATGTTCCTCTGGGCTCTCTAAACATGGTCACATTTAATGTTCCTCTGGACTCTCTAAACATGGTCACTCATTTAATGTTTCTCTGAGCTCTCTAAACAGGGTCACATTTAATGTTCCTCTGGGCTCTCTAAACATGGTCTCTTATTTAATGTCCCACTGGGCTCTGTAGACAAGGTTTCTCTACCGTTAGGCATATGAGCACTATAAACATGGTTTTCTGTAGTTATACATACGAGCTTTCTAAACATGGTTTCTCTGTAGTTATACATACGAGCTTTCTAAACATGGTTTCTCAACCACTATTACTGTGGGTCATTTAAGATAACGTTTCTCAACCGGTGTTACTTTGGGTCTTGTAAAACAGAGATCCACAACAGGTGTTACTTTGGGTCTTGTAAAACAGAGATCCACAACCGGTGTTACTTTGGGTCTAGTAAAACATAGATCCACAACAGGTGTTACTTTGGGTCTTGTAAAACAGAGATCCACAACAGGTGTTACTTTAGGTCTTGTAAAACAGAGATCCACAACCGGTGTTACTTTGGGTCTTGTAAAACAGAGATCCACAACAGGTGTTACTTTGGGTCTTGTAAAACATAGATCCACAACAGGTGTTACTTTGGGTCTTGTAAAACAGATATCCACAACAGGTGTTACTTTGGGTCTTGTAAAACAGTGATCGACAACAGGTGTTACTTTGGGTCTTGTAAAACAGAGATCCATAACAGGTGTTACTTTGGGTCTTGTAAAACAGAGATCCACAACAGGTGTTACTTTAGGTCTTGTAAAACAGAGATCCACAACAGGTGTTACTTTGGGTCTTGCAAACCAGAGATCCACAACAGCTGTTACTTTGGGTCTTGTAAAACAGAGATCGACAACAGGTGTTACTTTGGGTCTTGTAAAACAGAGATCCACAACAGGTGTTACTTTGGGTCTTGTAAAACAGAGATCCACAACAGGTGTTACTTTGGGTCTTGTAGAAACAGAGATCGACAACAGGTGTTACTTTAGGTCTTGTAAAACATAGATCCACGAGGCTTTTTAAACCTCTTTCTTTCTAAAGATATAAGGCAGCCCACTGGCATTCAAGGAAAGGTCTTAAAGAGTTCGCGAGAGATCATTGGAAAAGAAAAGATTATTTTTAAAAAATTTAGCTGGCTGATGACGCGCAGCCATGTATGTCAGTGGTCTGAGGCTGAGCAGCCCTGCGTGTCAGTGGTCTGAGACTAAGCAGCCATGCGTGTCAGTTGTCTGAGGCTGAGCAGCCCTGCGTGTCAGTGGACTGAGGCTGAGCAGCCCTGCGTGTCAGTGGTCTGAGGCTGAGCAGCCCTGCGTGTCAGTGGGCTGAGGCTGAGCAGCCCTGCGTGTCAGTGGGCTGAGGCCTAGCAGTCCTGCGTGTCAGTGGTCTGAGGCTGAGCAGCCCTGAGTGTCAGTGGTTTGAGGCTGAGCAGCCCTGCGTGACAGTGGTCTGAGGCTGAGCAGCCCTGCGTATCAGTGGGCTGAGGCTGAGCAGCCCTGCGTGTCAGTGGGCTGAGGCCTAGCAGTCCTGCGTGTCAGTGGTCTGAGGCTGAGCAGCCCTGCGTGACAGTGGTCTGATGCTGAGCAGCCCTGTGTAACAGTGGTCTTAGGCTGAGCAGCCCTGCGTGACAGTGCACTATTGGTAAATATGCACAGAGGCAGATCAGAGCAAACATGTCAATTAGCTGAAACCGATGAGCCCTGCGTGTCAGTGCGATGAGGCCAAGCAGCCCCACTTATCAGTGCGTTGAGGCAGGGAAGTCACGCATGTCAGTGCGCTATCGGTAGGTATGTATATAGATCGATCAACCATCAATATCAGAACGCCATCGGTAGTTATGTACATAGATCGATCAACCATCAATGTCAGTACGCTATTAGTAGTTATGTACATAGATCGATCAACCTTCAATATCAGTACGCTATCGTTAGTTAGGTACATAGATCAATCAACCATCAATATCAGTACGCGATCGGTAGTATGTTCATAGATCAATCAACCTTCAATTTCAGTACGCTATCGGTAGTTATGTACATAGATCGATCAACCTTCAATATCAGTACGCTATCGGTAGTTATGTATTTTGACCGATCAGTTATGCAGGTCATTGCGTTATTGGTAGGTATGTACATCGACCAACGCCCTGTCTGTCAGTGTGCTATTAATATACTATAATTTAGTTGCACACTCCCTGGTCAATGCCTGTTAGTAGATTTGTGTGTGTGAACATTTCAAATATATTTTAATGTTTTATAGAAATGTCAATGAAATCAATAAACAGATCATAAATAATAATTTTATTCTTATATTTTCAACTAACTAATCACAGTAAGGTGTCATGCTCAGTAGCTAGATTATATTTTTCAAGCCTTTAATCTGGAGCTGACAGGAATAATTATAAAGTCGATACTATCAAGGAAAAAAAACATATAGCACCCCTTCAATGTCTTACATCCCCATTAAAAATAATAATGTTCGCTTAGGCGTCTGTGGCCCGTCGGAGGAACACCACCATGTCCAGTTTTAACTGCGTGCTGCCAGGCCTCCTCTAAGGCAGATGGGGAGGCTGCTACCTGTTGGAGCCATGTGTTTCGAGGACGACCTCTCCGGCGCTTCCAGCAGCAGGATGAAGGCCGTTAGCACTGTTGACTGTCTTTTGAAGAATCTGGTGAGCTGGGACCTCCTTGTCCAGTCGGAAAACATGACCGAACATGGAAATGCGGCGACGTTCTAGAATAACCGAGACAGGAGGGAGATGTGTCCTTGCAGAAACATCTGCATTCCGGACGAAATCATACCAACGAATGCCAAGAATGTGTTGCTGATTTCGCATATGAAAGGCCTCAAGTCTCGAGGTGTCGCTATTTTTCTGGGTCTATGTCTCTGAGCCATACACAAGGACCGGGATCACGGACGACTGGTAGATGCGCAGTTTTGTGACCATGGACAGCCTAATGTTCTTCCAAACACGGCAGAGATCGTTCATCGCTGATGCCGCAATATCAATCCCCATTGCCCACTCGTATCGCCCTACGACAGGTAAAATATACTAATCAGGCATGTTTGTCAGGATCAGGTAAAATATACTAATCAGGCATGTTTGTCAGGATCAGGTAAAATATACTAATCAGACATGTTTGTCAGTGTCAGATAAAATATACTAATCAGACATGTTTGTCAGGGTCAGGTAAAATATACTAATCCGACATGTTTGTCAGGGTCAGGTAAAATGTACTAATCAGACATGTTTGTCAGGGTCAGATAAAATATACTAATCAGATATGTTTGTCAGGGTCAGGTAAAATATACTAATCAGACATGTTTGTCAGGGTCAGGTAAAATATACTAATCCGACATGTTTGTCAGGGTCAGGTAAAATGTACTAATCAGACATGTTTGTCAGGGTCAGATAAAATATACTAATCCGATATGTTTGTCAGGGTCAGGTAAAATATACTAATCTGACATGTTTGTCAGGGTCAGGTAAAATATACTAATCAGACATGTTTGTCAGTGTAAGGTATAAAATATTCTGGCCAAGACCCTCACTTATGACTTCCCCGCAGTTGTCCATGGAAATGGGCTGTTTTCATGGCGGCCTAGCTAATAAAGTAAGCGACCGACGTGATCCCCGTAGTAGTGGGCTTCATATAGTTGACTCCAGTCACAGCTATGGAAGCTAGTCAGAACCATGAATTACGAAACCCCTTCAAACAAACAAATTACCATCAAGCAGGGCGAAAACTTGCTCACTGGTAAAAAAAGCTGCAAACGCTTTTGTCGATCACTATGCCGGAGCGAACCACATCGAGGTCCCTGCAGATAGACATACAGACATTAGTGAAGAGCAAAAGGGGCACGACAACATCAGTACGGCACCTGAAGAGCATATGATGGTCAAATTAACAATGAGCGAAATGGAAGAGGCCATGAGAACATTAAAGAAAAGGAAATCTCCCGGAAAAAATGGGATAACAAACGAAATGCTGATGGGGCTAGGCCAAACAGCGAAGAGGAAGCTGCTATCGGTCCTGAACCAAAGCGGAAAAGGGGAATTGTACCCCAGGCATGGAAAGACGCAGTACTTGTACCAGTACCAAAAAAAGGAAAGGACAAAACAGATCCAAATGGATACAGGCCTATCAGCCTACTGAGCTGTGTCGGCAAACTGATGGAACGTATGATAAACACCAGACTGATGTGGCATCTGGAAGAAAAACGAATACTAATTCCACAGCAAGCCGGCTTCAGACAGCACAGATCCACTGAGGACCAGGTCATCCTCATAGCCCATGAAATAGAAGATGCCTACCAGGCACAGAAAGACACAGTAGCGGTTTGGGTGGACCTGGAAAAGGCATTTGACAAAGTCTGGAAAGATGGACTTAGAGTCAAGCTAAGAAGAAGTGATGTCTGTGGGAAAATGTACAAGTAGATCAACCACTACCTCAAAAACAAAACGGCCAGAGTCCAAGTACAAGGGCAGATGAGCAGAAAGGTGACACTCGAGCAGGGAGTACCCCAAGGGGGAGTACTGTCACACACACTCTTCCTGGTGTATATAAACGACATTACAGACGATATACCAAGAAGAGTCCATAGCTCAATGTTTGCAGACGATCTGGCTTGGTGGACCTCTGAAAAGAATATCACCATAGCAAGAAATCGGATGCAGCAGGCCCTAACCTAACATCGCTGGAAGAGTTTGCGATCTCATGGCTGGTCAAAATAAACGAGGAGAAAACCACATGCACAATATTCTCGCTTTCAATCAAACCACAAAACACCAAATTAAGTCTAAATGGCAAATTCCTGCAGCCAAACGACAACCCAAACTATCTGGGAGTCACATTCGATCAGCGCATGACATGGAAAAGTCAGATCGAGAGAAACCGAATGAGAGCCAGAGAAAGAATGGCAATCATGAGGAAACTAGCTGGCACAAGCTGGGGAGCAGACGAAAGCATACTAAAGAAACTGTACACTGGAAGAGTGAGACCAGTTCTCGAGTATGGCATTTCGGCATCGACAACAGCAGCAAAGGCGAACTTCGATAAAGTTAACAAACTTCAAAACCAAGCCATGAGAGTTATAACAGGAGGCATGAAGTCAACGCCAATTGTAGAACTTAAAAAGATTACAAAGCTACAACCCATGACCGATAGAAGAGACTGCAGAGCCCAGTTGCAGTCAGAGAAACTCCGAAGACTGACTGACCACCCAATGCACCAGACACTAAACAATTTGGGAAATGGGAAACTAAAGCGGAGAAACTTTGCAGAAATAGCCAAAGCAAAGATGCACGAAGATCCCATAAACGCACTAACAACACCAAAGCCCATCACTACTGTTCGAAAACCTACCTGGAGGCAGGATATATTTACAGAGGTGGTAGAAAATACACCAGGTATTGGAAACAAAAACTGCCAGACTGAAAAAGAAAGGAGAGATACTACCCTAAGCTTTATATCGAAAAACTACCCAAGCATGGACTGGACCCATGCATACACCGACGGCTCTGTAACAGACACTTCACAGAACGGACGGGCAGGAGCATTCCTGAACCTACCAAATGGCAGAAAAATAACACTGTCATTCGCTACTGGTAAGTACACAAGCAATTTCAGAGCGGAGGCAGAGGCACTGAGGGCAGCAGTGGAAGAAATGGTGACACATAAAGAAAATGAAAGCCATATAGTCCTGCTTACAAATGCTCTGGCCGTAGTCACAGCACTAAAAAGCCAGAAAAACACTGAGCTTAATGACTTAAGAGCAGCACTCTGTCAACTATACAGCAGTCCGCACCAAAAAGGGTAGTGGTACAGTGGGTCCCATCACACTGCAACATCCAAGGCAACGAGGAGGCAGACAGACTGGCAAAAGAAGGTGCAAGACTACCACAAACAGATACTAGTATCACGTACGAAGAGTCAAAACGGCTTGTTAAAGCCAGATACATGACTAAATTGGAAACTGAACATACCGGCTACGCCAAAAACGATGCCTATTACCAGTTGAACAGAAGAGAGCAGGTCGTTGTCTTCAGACTTCGCACTGGCCACAATAGACTGAGGTACCACCTATTCAACAAACTGAAGATAGGTGGTACCGACGATTGCCCGTGTGGCACCGAGAAAATGACCGCTGAGCATCTGCTGCAGAACTGCCCGACATACGAAGATCAGAGAGAGCAGATGTGGCCATCACCAGTGGAACCACAAGAGAAGCTCTATGGCAGTGTCGACAGCCTCAGGATGACCGCCACTTTTTTCGAAAAAATAATGGTAACTGTCTGACTGCGTACGAAGAAGAAGACGAAGAAGAAGAAGAATCCAGTCACAGTACAACCGCCTACAGGACGCCGGTCCACCTTCATCTACACGCTCGGGATGTGAGGAAAGCTACAATAACAGCCAACGTAACGTGCTGTTTAGGACGCACAAAAAAGAATCTCTACTCATTGTGAGCATTAAAGAACAACAACAACCCGTCCACATCTGCCCACGGTGACCCACAGCAATACACCATAAGCCACAGCAACCCACAGTATATTCCCCAATCAACCGCACCCTGCTTGAAGTTGTCCACAACTTTGTTTCAGATTGAGAACAATGTCCTCTCACACCTATCAATGGCCGCAATGGGGATGTAAGATAAGGAAGTGCTTCAGGAAGCATTGTAAAAGTAATTAATGACTTTCATAATTATCCCGGACAGCGCCTCGAAACATAGTGTCGCCAATGTGCCCTAGCTACACATACATCACTTTTGATGACACCAAAGTTGGAATATTTAACACCAGTGTTAGGTCGATGCTGCTATATGGAGCTAAAACATACCAAGGCCATACAACAATGACTGCAGTTCGTCGCTTACATATATCTTCCTAGTTCTCAGTTCGACTCGTTCTTTGCCAAGGGGTGGTCACCCTTGAGCGGGTCCCAGCTCAAGATCCACTCGTTTCTATCGCGATTGCGTGTCCTCCAGTGAGATGTTATTATGTCTGTTGTGGGGTTGTGTGGGTTGTGCTTGTCTAGTGAATCCCCCCAGCGAGTTGGGAGCCGTCCCCGAAGTCTCTTTTGTTGTGCGGGTACCACATGCTGGTTATGGTACTCCATCTTGCGTCTTGTCGTCTAGCTATATGACCTGTCCAGCAGTGTTTTGAATGGTTGACGTACTATATGACATCCTTGATGTGGGACATTCTCCGGATGTCGCTATAGTGTAGTTCCTTTGCCGCTGTTGTCTGAGAGTTATTTCAAAAGATGCGTGTGCTGTTCTCAGTTGGTTCTCTGCTGCTTTTGTTAGAGACCAGATTTCGTTACCGAAGCAGAGCGCTGGCAGGACTAACTGAGTTGAAGATGTCCGCACGTAGTCTGGTCTCTTTTGTAGCGTCTGTAGCTGTCATGATGGAGTGAAGGCTGCGTAGACCGCCCGTCTTCGTCTAGCGATCTCAGGTTTTATGACGTTTTCCATTTTGAGGAGTCTTCCCAGATAGTCATATTCGTCAGCGTTTTCTACTGGCGTTTTATTCAAGAGTGTGGGGTTGATCTCTGCGAAACGGTTGCGCATACCTCTGGTGTTCCCTAGGTTCATGGCTAGACCTGCTTTCCTGCCTGCCGTGTCTAGTAACCGTGGCATCTCTGTCGCAGGACATAGTGAGAAAAGAAGACCTATGGGAAAGGAGCCAACAACAGCAATTAGAACAACAAATTGAGCGAAGAAAATTGGGTTGGATAGGACATTTGCTGCGAGAGGCACAGTTTAACATAGCCAGAAAGGCTCTGACTTGAAATCCTCAAGGGAAGAGAAAGGGAAGTAGAGAGAAAAATCCGTAGAGAAGAGAATGTGAAATGGGACTAAGGTGAAATGATTGCAACTGGAGACATGTCGAAAGAGCAGCCCTGAACTATGTATACTGGCGAGAGGTTGTCAATGGCCTATGCACCGAGAGGCGTGACAAGCCTTGATTGATTGACTGATGAGCAAGATCGTGCTATTGGATCAGTAAATATCTGACGACATGACGTTGTTCGATCAACAAATCAAATCTCCAGCACATACGGCAGACAGACACACGTTAGAGAAATAATAGAGTATGTTAAGGTGCTCTTTGGTATCTGGCAACGATTAACCAGATTCCTCCATTATTAGAAAGTTAAGATAAAGGCCGCAGCATGAGGATTCAAGCCTAAAGGACAGCAGGCATATCTCCGATAGCAATGCTTCCCAAAGTGGTGGTCCGCGGATAGGTAGCCGTCATCGAATCCTAACTCGGCGGCCGCAAAGGTCGCCAAGAAACTGAACAAAACATTTAGACGTTATCTCGCTCTGGTCTCAGCTTCTAACGATCTCCGAAACAAATGATTGCCCCTGGCTCCATAAAATCATATCCACCACATTAAAAAAAAATATGAAAACGAATAAAACGCTTGTCACATTACCACCGGGTTGATGTGCCGTATGCGAGGAAGCCAACAGTATTATAGATGCGTCTCAATCATTTGTAGTGATATACCAATGCGGGCCTAGGTCTTTGGTCAGTCTATCTCACCATCGCATTGGTGGACGACCCCGTGGACGTGTACAGGCATAAGGCCACCAAAACTTTGTTCTACGTGTCAATCTGCTATCAGGCAAGCGTAATACATGCCCAACCTAACGATGTTTGCATGATATCGCTGCTCCTACAACTAGTACTTGCCCCTTAATTCAGCCCAAATAGAGTTACCTGGGTTTCCATAAGTATTTGACAGCTGATGACTATAGCGGGGCATTCTGTTTCGTGTTAACCGGAGGACAGGTCGATATAAGTAAAAACTTCAGATACAGCCAGACGGGTAGAAACGATGGTTACATTCAGTTTTGCGACTAATCTTCTGAGTGACTCTGAAAGTCTCGGCATCTGTTTTACGCAATATTATCTTAAATATTATATATCTTACGATATATAAATTATGAAAGTTAAAATCGCAAATCTTGGTGATATTTTAATAAATTATTATATTTTATAACCGCTCAAAACTGAAATAATTAAATAATAAAAGAGTTATAAAATCGACTAAGCACGCTTTAAACAAATTTGGAAAAGATTTAAGATGAACATAAAAGAATAAAAGTAAATAATATTGTGCACCCGTTCCTACTGCATTAGATAAGGGCATGTCACCATACAAAGTTTGAGAATCATTGTACACTTCGCTGGCTTTAATTTCGTTGAACTTATGAAAGCCTAGAGACGCATGCCTGTTCAAGAACTAGCACACACAGAAGAAAGTCACAGCGCCTGCTGTTTCTCTTGTGTGCAGCTGACGTCACGCGTGTCGCGACACGATCTTCCTGACTAATTTTGTCACTGACACCTCAGACACTCGCGCGACGGTGTAGATGTGTCAACAATTCACCCAGAAACGCACGTTTTCCTGTAGGATACAAATCCTAGCGTCTGGTCGTGAGCAAGTAGGATCGTGAAAATATTGTAAGGTTAAATTAATAATCACTAATATCTTATATGCACATCATAAAATGGGACTATGTCTTCACAAGGCATTAGCAGTCTTATCATGTAAAATAAATGACATCTTAACTAATATTGATACTTGCGTCTTAATTCACCCCAAACAGAGTTCCATTGATCCCCATAGTAAATCACGGGAGATTCCATTTCGGGTTAAGGGGAGGACTGGTCGATTAATTCTATTTTAAATAAATAAATAAATAAATACAGAATTAGATAAAGACAGAAGTGTAGAAAAGATGGTCATATTTAGTTTTGTGAAGGGTTTGGGTTAGGGTTAGTGTTAGGGGTAGGCGTAGATTAGGGTTAGAGTTAGATTAGGTTTAGGTTCAGAGTTAGATTAGGGTTAGGTCTAGCGTTAAGGTTAGATTAGGTTAAGGTTAGGTTTAGGGTTAGGTTTATGGTTATGGTTCCGGTTAGGGTTACTTCTAGGGTTAGGTTTAGGGTTAGATTCGGATTATGCTGGGGTTAGGGTTACGGTTAGGTTCAGGGTTAGGGTTAGTTTAGGGTTATATTAGGTTTAGGGTTACGGTAAGGATTAGGTTTAGAGTTAGGGTTACGGTTAGGTTCAGGGTTAGAGTTGGGTTAAATTATGGTTAGGTTAGATTAGGGTTAGGTTAGATTTAGGGTTATGGTTAGGTTTAGGGTTACGGTTAGGTTTAGGGTTATGTTAGGTTTAGGGTTTTGTTAGGTTTAGGGTTACGGTTAGGGTTATGTTAGGTTCAGGGTTAGGGTTGGATAAGGGTTAGGGTTACGGTTAAGTTTAGGATTATTGTACCGTATTATGCGTCACAGACTCGGTGAAATTAATAGTCTAGTTACCCCCCTCTCCCCCCCCCCCCCCCCCCCGTCTTCTCTTATCTTATTTAAACTGGTTCTGTTAGTTATCCTTTGATATAATCGTCTCTTGATTTTCATACAGGTTCTAGATTGAATCTCGATAATTATTTGTTGCAACATCTGATACAGTTAGTACTGTATAGGACTAAAATTTGAACTCTAGAAAAGAATGGTGAAAAAAGTTTGGAGACGTTTGAAATTGGTGCTATCACAGAATTGAAAGAGTTGGTTGAACACAAAGAAGATTGGATTATAAAATTCTTACTAAGGTAGGCGCTCAAAGACACATTTTAAAAATAATTCAAAAACGAAGATTGAGTTGGCTGGGAGACAATATACAACATGAAAAACTTATGTAGAAGCTACTAGAAGGCATAATTCAAGGGCAGAGAGGACCTAGACGACCAAGACTTACGTTTACATCTCAGGGACGCAGAAACATTAAAGTACGAACCCAAGCTGTACTGAAGAGATCTGCAGAGGATAGAGTCAGATGGAGAGACATGCTCAGACATCATTACAATTAGTTTCAGGACTGATAAACCAGAGGATAGAGTCAAATGGAGATTCGTGCTCAGACAACCTTACAATTAGTTTCAGGACTGATAAACCAGAGGATAGGGTCAAATCGAGAGACATGCTCAGACAACCTTACAATTAGTTTCAGAACTGATAAACCAGAGGATAGGGTCAAATGGAGAGACATGCTCAGACAACCTTACAATTAGTTTCAGAACTGATAAACCAGAGGATAGAGTCAAATGGAGAGACATGCTCAGACAACCTTACAATTAGTTTCAGAACTCATAAACCAGAGGATAGAGTCAAATGGAGAGACATGCTCAGACAACCTTACAATCAGTCTTAGGACTGATCAACCAGAGGATAGGGTCAAATGGAGAGACATGCTCAGACAACCTTACAATTAGTTTCAGGACTGATCAACCAGCGGATAGGGTCAAATGGAGAGACATGCTCAGACAACCTTACAATTAGTTTCAGGACTGATCAACCAGCGGATAGGGTCAAATGGAGAGACATGCTCAGACAACCTTACAATTAGTTTCAGGACTGATCAACCAGCGGATAGGGTCAAATGGAGAGACATGCTCAGACAACCTTACAATTAGTTTCAGGACTGATCAACCAGCGGATAGGGTAAATGGAGAGACATGCTCAGACAACCTTACAATCAGTCTTAGGACTGATCAACCAGAGGATAGGGTCAAATGGAGAGACATGCTCAGAAACCTTACAACCAGTCTTAGGACTGATCAACCAGAGGATAGGGTCAAATGGAGAGACATGCTCAGACAACCTTACAACCAGTCTTAGGACTGATCAACCAGCTGATAAATACAATAACTACTACAACACAAGAACGCGTGTGTGCTGGATATATGCGTCCTCTAAGGATACCTGCGACTGTGTCGATCCTATGCTTCATTTGGAATGAAGACTTTGGGAATTCTTACACACAGCAGAAATTACAAATAGTTTAAAGAAATATGATGCTATCAACTGAACACAGCAGAGAAGTTTCCACAGAGAAGGTTATGGGATATTGTTGGTATTTCATGATGGTCACATCGCTAAGCCGGGCTTCACTTTACAACAAATCAATCAGTCAGCCAATCAATCAGTCAAATTATCAATCAAACAGTCAATCAAGCAATCAAATGGGCAAACAATCAATCAATGCATAAATCAATCAATTACTCAATCAATCAGTCAATCGACAAATCGAGCAATCAATCAGTGAATCAATCCAACAATATTTCTGTCAATCACTGTGCATAAATAAATCAGTAAAAAAATAGTCAATCAATCAGCATATCAATCAGTCAATCAATTAGTCAATCAATCAATCAAAATCTGTCAGCTTCCTGCGGTACATAGTTCTTCAACAAATACTCGGGAAGTCCTCCTCCTGTTCTGTGCCACTCTTTCCTTGTTTTCTTTCCTCTCGCCGCAAGCTCAATTTTTGTCATATGTGTTTTGGTCTACCGTAACGTCTCTTGCCCTGTGTATTTCAGAACAGAGACTGTCTTGTAATATTTTCAGTCGGCCTCGTTAATGTGTGTCCTTTTCTCCATGTCAAGTACACCTGATATATGCCCGCTTCTTTCCAATAGTTCCCCATTAGGAACTTTATCCTACCATTAGCGTCTCTCTTTCTGATGGAAGCACAAATTGAAAAATTGGGGACTGTGCGGTCTCGAGGTAAGACGCCGGCCTAGGATGCTGGAGTTCCAGGGCTCAATTCACGGTGGAGACCGGGATTTTTTTCACGTGGACTTTCTAGTATTTCCCCGGATCTCTAGGTAGTAGAGATCGGACGCCCGTGTGTAGTGTCGCTCGCGTTAAAAATCCATCGGCAGTTGGAAATCGATAAGGAGTAGGCTTAACGGCCGCTTCCAGGGAAAAATTCTAAATTATGTACAAAATCTATTAACGGGATCCTCGTTACAGAGTTAGTGCATTATGTTCAGATTATCCCCGAAATATGGAGAATAACAGAGGACTTATGGGTAAAACAGTGTGCAATGAAGTTGATTTCTTCGATTAAACTAAACAAAACTAAAAAAATTGAAGAAGAAGCCTGAATCTTTCTCGTTGATATTTGCATTGTTCCCAACGTTACAAAGACACACAGAAGGACATTTATTACACGGAAAAACGATGGACAAACGATTCTTTGAAGTTTCTCCATTATCTCATTTTCAGGGAGTTGCTTGCTCTGAACCGCTAAGCCTAGCGGACTGACATCACATATGGTTCTCGCATTGGTAGGACGAGAACCATTACTGAGGCGCAGAATAAGCGAACTGCACAAAAGGAAAGAATGCAAGACGGCCCAATTACAAATGCTGCCTACGTTTGCCCTACGTGCGACAGAGTTCATCGTGGTCAGGTCACACTGTACAGTTATATGCGCTCATATCTGAATATGGGACCAAAATGCTGAGCAGTGCATGAGTTGCAGTGGTCAGCGACCCAAAGCTAACTGCTAGCGTCAAGGGCCAGCAAAACAGAGCTGAGCAGTGCATGAGTTGCAGCGGTCAACGACCCAAAGCTAACTGCTAGCGTCAAGGGCCAGCAAAACAGAGCTGAGCAGTGCATGAGCTGCAACGGTCAGCGACCCAAAGCTAACTGCTAGCGTCAAGGGCCAGAAAACAGAGCTGCCAAGACCATTCCACACCTGGTCTCAAAAAAGGTGGGACTAAAATTCCTGCATCTTGAATAACCTCCTCTCGTCTTGACTTATCTCTTGCCACTGGTCCAAGGTAGTTCGGGACAAGAGAGTGAGGTTGATGACCAGCGTCGGATCTACCTCACTAATAATCCAAATACAGAGGAAATGACATCAAGACAGAACCTACTGATGGTATCGCCATCATAGCTTGCGGTGGGCAACTAACCTTCTACACCTCCACGTGGTGGTCATGGATAACATTCTACAATAGAGCACACTGACTAAGAAGAAGGGATCGAAGAGGGAAGGTTCATCAGATACCCCAAAATGCCTGCTGAAGTCGGATGTATCAGTATATCGCAGCCAAGCTGTAAACTACAACACAACGCATTCCGTTCTCCAGACAACATCCTGCTACTTGCGAAGCCCATTTAAGGGCTTGGCAGCGGGAGTTTAAGAACGAACGACGTAGAAGCAAAAGAATAATAATTTCTGAATACACACGTCTGTCGCCATCTCCGCTTGCGAAAGGCATCTATTACTATTATTATTGCTATTATACAGACAAGAGAAGACAAACAGACAGACAGACAGACAGACACACAGACAGACACACAGACAGACAGACAGACAGACACACAGACAGACACACAGACAGACACACACAGACAGACACACAGACACACAGATACAGACACACAGACAGACACACACACACACACAGACACACACATAGACACAGACACAGACACACACACACACACAGACACACACATAGACACAGACACAGACACACACACACACACACGCACACACACATATATATATATATATATATATATATATATATATATATATATATATATATATATATACATATGAATATATTAATATCAATCTACCTGTCCATAGAATATATATATGTCTAACTTTCTTTACACATGTGTTAGACACATATATAAGTATATACATATTCGATAGCCAGATAGATTGATAAACAGACAGGAGAACAGATATTGATAGAAATCGATGATACAATCTAATCTAATTTAACCCAAAACAAAAATCACTTAAACACCAAATTAAAAAACGCAAACATATGTTAACGACAAGTCTCACACTTGTGCTGCTGTACTTCCTTAAGAAATAGTGAAAACACCGGCAGACAATGTCGAGTGCACTTCCGTATATCGGCACACGGACAGATCGATGAAATTTCTCTCCAGGAGACTGGGAGGGCATGCTATAACATACACATTGCGACTACGCCAAAGGCCGAGAGGTAGGAAGAACATATGATCAGTGTGTCAACACAGATTTGACAGTCACGAGGTGGAAAGTGGAAAGGTGGGAGGAGTTTATGTGGGTGAGAGGAGGGGGGGGGGGGCAGGGTTAGTCTAGGTAAAACAACTCAGAGATTTAGCAATGAAATGTGAACGACAGAGGTCGTGAATGGGGAATCAGGATTAAGTGTTCCATAGAAGGAACTGTTGTTAAGGGTAAAATGTTATAGAGATTATTGTACTTGATCGCAGCTGGTTCAGTTACTGTAAGCAGAGCCATTTCTACCATTAGGCAAAACTAGGAGGCTGCCTGTAGCGGCAAAACGGCGGACAATTTTAATTTTAAATCAAACAGCAAAAAAAAAATTAGGAACTTGAGAGAAAAAAAATGAAATAAATGAAATATCGTGGTTCTGTTGATGTTTTTAGTGCTACTATTAATGATTGATTTTTGATAATCGATCAAGGGCTAGGTTTTGTACTTCTCTTTCAACATATCTAAAAGGTCAGTGCAATTCATGGTTCATATAAAAGAGATACGTTATCTATTATATTATACAAGTTGAATACAAGTTCTTGTATATCTAATACATGAATTCTTCTAGCCTGGATGACAGGGGGAGAGAGTGATGGTAATAAAAGGGGGGCGTCATTTTTCAATTCTCGACTAGGGCGGCAAAATACCTAGACTGACCTAGAAACGGTTCTGACTGTTAAGTCGAGTACACTTTCACCGATGGGTGCGCTGAACGTGGAGTGCTCCTAGTCCTTTTACCGCGAAAAGCTAGAGCTCTTATATCTGCCGTTAAGAAGATCCGATTCGTGGAAACTAGGACAGAAGTAACAACATACGTTACGTTATGTTATTGGTGAAAACACAACAAATGCCGTTGGATGAGTGACGTTATAATTGCAATGAAAAATATTAAAGAAGATGAAAACAACTATCCCAAACGAATTACGTACTGAAAACGTTAGATGGCTTAAGACTTAAGATCACCAGACGGAAACGGGCGGGCTGGTCAGCCTTCAACTCCATCATGCCAGTAACAGACGCCACAAAGGACACCAGAATAAGTGCGGACATCTTCGACTCGGCAATCCTGCCAACGCTCTGTTATGGTAGCGAAACTTGGTCTCTAACCAAAGCAGCAGAGAACCAACTGAGAACAGCACTCGCATCTCTTTAAAGACGCCTCGTGGGCATAACTCTAGGACAACAGCGACAGAGCGAACTACACAATAGCGACATCTGGAGAATGTCACACATCAAGGATATCCTACAGTACGTCAACCATTTGAAACACGACTGGGCTGGTCATATATCCAGAAGACAAGATGACAGATAGAGTACCATAACCACCACGTGGTACCCGCGCGACAATAAGAGACCTCGGGGACGACCCCCAACTCGCTGGCCAGATTCACTACAAAAATACAACATTCACGACCAAACAACAGACAGACTACTATCACACTGGACGACACGCGTCCGCGACAGAAATGACTGGGTCCTGAGTTGGGACCAGCTCAAGGGTGACCACCCCTTGACGAAGAACGGGTCGAACTAGGACCTCAGAAACGTTAGAGGTCTACGTAATACGCACAGAACTAAAATAGTAACATGTAAGGCTAGTGGCCATTGTGAAACCGAGCCAGAGGTTCTTAGTTCTTAGTGGACCTGTACGCCTAGAGGAGCAGATGCCCATGTGCAGGTCCCAGCTCTGGTATGAGCTGGATGTAGCCGGGAGAAGGGTTTCCTGCTTAGCGGGCTAGGCTCAAGCAGCTTAATACTCCTACTACCCCGCTGCGTTGGGACAGACGCTTGCGGAGTGTGGTTAACCGACGTGCGAGTCCATCTCAATAGACTCAAACACTAGAGCTAAGTGGGACCCGTAGCTTATTAGGCGCCATATATGCTGCCCCAAACAAGTCACCTAACCATGGTCGGTGCTATGCTATGTCACACAGTTAGTGGCCTCTTACGACATGCTCTCTGTGAGGCAGTGGTGCTATTCTTGTCTTTGCCATACACAAAAACCCCGGCTGACCACTCGGGCCAGAGGTGATATTATGTATTAAAATAAAAACATTGCTGAAATCGGATGTGTTGGACCAAAAGGAGCAAATAACGCAGTCAAGCTGTAAACTACGACACAACGCATTCCGGATCTCTGGACTACATTCTGCTACTTAGACCCGTGTTAGGGTTTGGTAGCGGCAGATTGAGAACGAACGAAGCCAAGCCAAAATAAAACCAAAATTGCAACATTTAATATTAATTGGCGAGCTAAATATAGTGTAGGTTTTCTTGAACACAAGAGTAAACAAAGTTCAATGTAGAAATATACCACTGGGATCAAGACGCCAAGCAGTGCATGAGCTGCAGCGGTCAGTTACCCAAAGCTGACTGCTAGCGTCAGGGCCAGCGAACCAGAGCTGTCAAGACTCTTCTACATTTCCACCACGGTGATTTTGGATAACAGGCTGCAAAAGAGCAGACTAGTTAAGGAGAAGGGATCGAAGACGGAAGGACAATCTGGTAACCGAAAATACCTGCGGAAGTCGGATGTATCGAACCAAAAGGTGCACATATTCGCAGTCAAGATGGAAACTAGTACACACTGCATTCCGTTCTCTGGAAAACATCTTGTTTAATTCAGCGCTAGGTAGCGGGAGATTGAAAACGAACGAAGATGAAGAAGAATACCAAATATAATAATAATAATAGATGCTCATCGCAAACGAAGATGAGGAGGGCGTCTGACTTGTTGCGTAATATGACCTCCTCTGCCTGTAACGTCCAATCAGATCATCACAGACTGTTCCACTGGGGACACGCGTGAGAGCAGGAGGCTGTGAGGTCGTCGTGCATTCATTCTTTTGGTCGGCCAACTTAAGCTCTGGGGCTGGGCGAAGATGTTTCTCTCTGCGATATGAGCACCTTGTGCGATACTAGCACGCCAGGTGGAATAGTACTGTGCAAGCGTATCACAGAAGGTGACATCAATGTTGAAGATTATCATAGACATACTTTATAAGTCTCTGCAGGTTTTTTTTTCTGTCCCCCTGACGAGCGTCGGGCTGTTTTGAGATCGCTGTATTGTAGTTGCTTGAGGAGGCACTCATCGGCATGGGAACATGTTCCGTCCATCGTATCTGGGTCTTTTCTTGTGGATGAATAATTAATGCTCAACATACATACTTACAAAAAGAAAACAGCTATACTAAGTTTTTTTTCAAAGTACAACCGGCTACAAGAACAAGAGGGACACAGCATCAAATTGTTTAAAGACAGTTCCAGATTAGCTATTAGGAGATTTTTTTTTGTCAGAGAGTGGTGAATGCTTGAAATGCATTGTCACGGGATATGCTGGATGCAGGGTCAGTTAATGCATTCAAAAATAGAATAGATGCTCAACAGTTAATTTTAGTATCGTTGGGGTCGAATGAACTGGTTGTATATATACTCTGTAGAGGCTTCTGAACACGTATGATGAAGTTATATTAAGTTAAGCACTTCAGAGTCAGGTACTGTGTTCTGCCCCCTGGTCCTGATGTGCATACGCAGAAAGCTCAAGTGGGAATGATTTACCTGTCTGGCAGGTCTGCTATACACTGTACATGTTTCGCAGACACGCAACAGAGTGGTTAACACTTCCGCACGATCCACTTTTATTTTGGTTGGCTACAATGTTGCTTTAGCAGACCCAAATGTTCTTTTGCAGTTTCTCAAATGCAGAGCTTCACTTCAGAGAGTGGTGTCTGCTTGGAATGCATTGCCAGGGGAGGTAGTGGAGGCAGGGACAGTTAATGCATTTAAGAATAAACTGGATGCGCATAGCTTTTAGAGCAAGGTGATGTAAATGTAACTGGTTCTATACAGACTCTGCAGGGTCTTCTAAACCAGTATAAAGACGTTAAGTTAAGTTAAGTCAAGTCTGCTGTTAACTTCAGAGTCGATATTCGATTCTCTGTTGAGGGCACTGCCTAGGTAGATGTCACTATCAATTGGGTTAGAGTAAAGACAATAGAACGATCTGGTCTGCCGTTACCTCTAGCAAATATCTCCGTCTGCGAAGGAGGCTAAGAGAACTATGTTAAGTTATCAGACCTGAACCCACTCCAGAGTTATGACTGTGTCACTGTCGAGCATCATCTTTTTGACAACTTTTTGAGATGAGCAACAAAGATGGCGCTATAACTAGTTTCCGGTTTAAATTGCTCTTCTGTTTTAGTCGTGAGACCATGGATTTGCCGAAAAGTCCCCCTAGTCGACGACTTACACTTGTGTTCACGAAAGGTGTTGTTGTTTTCCACCTGGACTGGTAAATTCGTTTGTTTTGTGTGTTTTCTTTCTTTCGATTATCCTGGAATGGATATCGGCTATATGAATAGCTTAAACGTGTGTTATATTTCACGGACTAGTTCACACGGCTGAACTTCACGAGATTGGCGCCATTCGCCCTAGCTGAAGACAGTGTCAGCTTTGTTGTATGAAATTTAGACACAACTATAATGAACTGCCACCTGGAGAGAGATGGGCTCCGTCAGGTGTGTAGCGGCACAAGACACACCGTTGTTGTATGGTGTGAGCTGGTACTACAAACTGCAATAACGGTGCCTCGACGACCTTCTAGGTTATGGGACTGATGATGATAATCATCGTCTTTTTGTATATTCGGCGCTTGCCGGTGTTAGGAAAGAGCTACTCCCTCCGAGGCCAGACAAATGGAACACTTTACACGAAACTAAACAACAGCTAACAAACACTTGCAGATGATATTCTATATCATTGGATCAAAGGGCACGAGCTCATGGGCAGTTGAATCAATAACCAACCAACCCACTAACCGACCAACCAACCAACCAACCAACCGACCAACCAATCCATCAACCAACCAACCTACCAACCAACCAACCCATACCCACCCACCAACCAATCAGCCAACCATCTGACGTGAACACGTTTTATACACAACTATGATAGTCGCTTAAGTTTGTTCATTGTTTTAAAATATGCAGGGTATTGTCTATCAAGAGATTGATCCATGAAAATGTAGATCGAAACGCTTCAGTTGTTATTTGCCTATGTAACGCTGTGATTGTTCTTGCTTGTTTTCCAGCCTACTTTGGCATTAACCTGTACTGCGTTCTTTTTACATATTTTACAAAAGGTTACTTGTGTCAAATATGTTATTTTATGCAGTTAAAATAGATTTTGGCATGTGTCTCTCTATAGCACTGATCACAATCTCTCAGCCGGCGAGATAGTTGTCAGCGGGCCACGATGTGTTTAGCAGTTTTAGTAAGTGATTATGGATAATAACTGTTGGATAAGCAAAATATCCTACATTATTTCCTTTTCATTTTTCAAAATGTAAAGAGAAATATGGCTAAACTACAGAGATACATAGTCAAACTAAAGACGCACATGGTCAAATTGCAAACAGATAGATAGATAGATAGATAGATAGATAGATAGATAGATAGATAGATAGATAGATAGATAGATAGATAGATAGATAGATAGATAGATAGATAGTGCCCGAGTGGTTTGTCGGGGTTTTCGTGTATGACAGGACAAGAATAGCACCACTGCCCCACAGAGAGCATGTCGTAAGAGGCGACTAACTGTGTGACATGGCATTCCACCAGCTATGGTTAGGAAGTTTGTTAAGAGCAGCATAGAGAGCGCCTAACAGGTTACTGATCTAATTTTCTATAGTGTTTGAGTCTATTAAGATGGACTCGTACCTCAGTTAACCATCCTGGAATTACAAACGAGCCGACTGGGACAGTTTTGCAATCCTGACAGATGGGCTGTGTGAAACCATCAACACACGAAACACCAAAATGAAGCCCATGGTAGAGAGCCTAAGCAAGGCAATAATGCAAGCCGCCACTGAAACCATCCCAAGAGGAGCTAGGAAAAACTATAAGCCCTACTGGAATGATGAGTTGCAGAAAGTGGAAGATGCAGTAACAAATGCTAGGAACATGGCAGAACGAGAAAAATCCATGGAGGCAAACATCGCCCTCAAAGCCGCCGCGGCGAAGTACAAACACACTCTCAAGCAAACAGCAAGAGAAAGTTGGAAAAATAAAACGGAAAGTTTAAACCTGGACAAAGAAGGGAACAAGCTATGGAAGCTAGTCAGAGCCATGAACGACGAAACCCCGTCAAATAAACAAATTACTATCAAGCAGGGCGAGAACTTGATCACAGGTAAGAAAGCCGCAAACGCCTTTGTCGATCACTATGCCAGAGCAAACCACATCGAGGTCCCTGCAGAAAAGCATACAGACATTAGCGAAGAGCTAAAGGGACACGAAAACATAAATACGGCTCCTGAAGAGCACATGATGGCCAAACTAACAATGCGCGAAATGGAAGAGGCTATGAGAACACTTAAGAAAAGGAAATCTCCCGGAAAAGACGGGATAACAAACGAAATGCTGATGGGGCTGGGCCAAACAGCGAAGAAAAAACTACTATCAGTCCTGAACCAAAGCTGGAAAAGGGGTATTGTACCCCAGGCATGGAAAGATGCAATACTGGTACCAGTACCAAAAACAGGAAAGGACAAAACAGATCCGAATGGATACAGGCCCATAAGCCTACTGAGCTGTGTCGGCAAGCTGATGGAACGGATGATAAACACCAGACTGATGTGGCATCTGGAAGAAAAACGAATACTAATTCCACAGCAAGCCGGCTTTAGACAGCACAGATCCACTGAGGACCAGGTCATCCTCATAGCCCAGGAGATAGAAGATGCCTACCAGGCACAGAAACACACAGTAGCTGTTTGGGTGGATCTGGAAAAGCCATTTGACAAAGTCTGGAAGGATGGACTTAGAGTCAAGCTAAGGAGAAGTGATGTTTGTGGGAAGATGTACAAGTGGATCAACCACTACCTCAAACAAAGAACGGCCAGAGTCCAAGTACAAGGGCAGATGAGCAAAAAGGTGACACTCGAGCAGGGAGTACCCCAAGGGGGAGTACTGTCACCCACACTCTTCCTGGTATATATAAACGACATTACAGAGAATATACCAAGAAGAGTCCATAGCTCAATGTTTGCAGACGATCTGGCTATGTGGACCTCTGAAAAGAATCTCACCATAGCAAGAAATCGGATGCAAACGGCCCTAACATCGCTGGAAGAGTGGGCGAACTCATGGCTGGTCAAAATAAACGAGGAGAAAACCACGTGCACAATATTCTCGCTCTCATTAAAACCCCAAAGTACCAAATTAAGCCTAAATGGCAAAATCCTGCAGCCAAACGACAACCCAACCTATCTGGGAGTCACATTTGATCGGCGCATGACATGGAAAAGTCAGATTGAGAGAAACCGAATGAAAGCCAGAGAAAGAATGGCGATCATGAGGAAACTTGCTGGCACAAGCTGGGGAGCAGACGAAGGCATACTAAAGAAACTGTACACTGGAAGAGTGAGACCAGTTCTCGAGTATGGCATCGCGGCATGGACAACAGCAGCGAAGGCGAACTTCGATAAAGTTAACAAACTTCAAAACCAAGCCATGAGAATTATAACAGGTGGCATGAAGTCAACGCCAATTGTAGAACTTGAAAAGATTACAAAACTGCAATCCATGACCGACAGAAGAGACTGCAGAGCCCAGCTGCAGTCAGAGAAACTCCGAAGACTGACGGACCATCCAATGTACCAGAGGCTAAACAATTTGGGAACTGGGAAACTAAAGCGGAGAAACTTTGCAGAAATAGCCAAAGCAAAGATGCACGAAGATCCCATAAACGCACTAACAACACCAAAACCCATCACTACTGTACGAAAACCTACTTGGAGGCAGGATATATTTCCAGAGGTGGTAGAAAATATACCAGGTATTGCAAACAAAAACTGCCAGAGTGAAAAAGAAAGGAGAGACACTACCCTAAGCTTCATAACGAAAAGCTACCCAAGCATGGACTGGACCCATGCATACACCGACGGTTCTGTAACAAACACTACACAGAACGGAGGGGCAGGAGCATTCCTGAACCTACCAAATGGCAGAAAAATAACACTGTCATTCGCTACTGGTAAGTACACGAGCAATTTCAGAGCAGAGGCAGAGGCACTGAGGGCGGCAGTGGAAGAAATGGTAACACAGTGAAAATGAGAGCCAAATAGTCCTGCTGACAGATGCTCTCGAAGTAGTCACAGCGCTAAAAAGCCAGAAAAACACTGAGCTTAATGACTTAAGAGCAGCACTCTGCAAACTGTGCCAACAGTCCGCACCAAAAAGGGTAGTGGTACAGTGGGTTCCGTCACACTGCAACATCCAAGGCAACGAGGAGGCAGACAGACTGGCAAAAGAAGGTGCAAGGCTACCACAAATAGATACCAGTATGACGTACGAAGAGTCAAAACGGCTTATCAAAGCCAGGTACATGTCCAAATGGGAAACCGAACATACTGGTTACACCAAAAACGATGCCTATTACCAGTTGAACCGAAGAGAGCAGGTCGTTGTCTTCAGACTTCGCACTGGCCACAACAGACTGAGGTACCACCTCTTCAACAAATTGAAGATAGGGTGTACCGACGAATGCCCGTGCGGTACTGGTAAAATGACCACTGAACATCTGCTGCAGAACTGCCCGACATACGAGGATCAGAGAGAGCAGATGTGGCCATTGCCAGTGGAACTGCAAGACAAGCTCTATGGTAGTGGCGAGAGTCTCAGGATGACCGCCGCTTTTTTCGAGAAAATAATGGTTACTGTCTGACTGTGTACGCAGAAGAAGAAGAAGAAGTTAACCATCCTCCATAGTGGAGTAATAAGCTGCTCGAGCCTAGCCCGCTAAGCAGGAAATCCTTCTCCCGGCTACATCCAGCTCACATCATAGATGGGACCTACACAAGGGATTATGCTCCTGTAGAGGTACAGGTCGACTAAGACTAAGATTAAGATAGATATACAGAGTGACAGACAGACAAACGGACGGACGGACGACGGACGGACGGACAGACCTTCAGACATATAGATAGATAAATAGATAGATAGTTCAAATCACCGCTCAAGTCACTCATCTCAGCGGACAGAAGAAAATGAAAAGATTGTCCAGACGGCTGAACAAAGAGAGTGGTCTTCATCAAACGTGATGGACGCCCGTCAGTATAAGATGTATTCTGCAGGGCAGATAGAAGCAGTGACGTCAAGAAAGTTGAACTATGGAAGAACAATACTAGAAGGGAATCTATTTGATGGATGGGAAATGTTGACAAAGTCGATGAAGTTAGAGAAGTCAGTCTAAGACATGGTTATGCATATACAGTCATGGATGTATCAGTAATAGGTCAGGTGAATAGAGTGCTAATAGGGAGACCACATGATATGTTCCAAATGGCATATGAAGAGACAGGCGCAGCTATGACCTATCTAAGTTGCTATAGCTACGCAGGAACTCAAATTCTTATCAGCCAAAAAACTACTTCAAACAACGGTAATTCTTACAGACTCCAGGAGCTTACTCCAAGTGTTCTTAAGCCACACACAAGAAATACTCACTCTCTTACGAAATAAAAATATAATATCGTCTTTCTGTCCCCAAAACAGATTTAGTCCTAGAGTAGATTCAGAACAGTTGTGGGATCCTTGGAAACGAAATGGGATATGTGTTCGCAAAATCTGGAAGTGACGGCACACAGAATCACCATCCACATAAGCTATAAAGAAGCAGAGATTCATAAAACCATCTATGAAGACGGAAGGCAGAGATCAACACAAAGAATACAAGCCAACAAATGACAGTATAGACAAACTTGGCAGAGACAGGCATACAATGATCTTTGACGTCTCAGAACGGAACATTACAGGCTCAAGGCCCACCATCGCACAATGGGTCTTTGAGACACCACCACATGCTATTGCGGAGCATCCAAGCAGACACCATAACATTTCCTGCAGGACTGTTCCACTTATGCAGACAAAAGAGAGGCAGTCTGGCCCAGGGAAGCTACCATGCTGGAAAAGCTGTTGGAGGCTGGCGAAGAGATGTAACGAACAGTATCATTCTTGAACCTCACCTTGGCTAGAATCATAGCATCAGTCGATCGTGAACCTCACCTGGGCTAGAAGCATAGCATCAGTCGATCGAAGAAGAAGAAGATATGGCTACTGATCAAAAAATATCAAAGCGAATGCATCACATTCATGGACATTGGAGAAATAAAACAAGAAAACAAGGCAGTCAGAAATAAAGCTCATGGGAAGGCGACATAGGTTATACTGCAAAAATTGCAATAGTGGAGTACATTACAAACAAATATAGCATACGCACAAACACAAATCTACTGGTCAATACGTCCACATTACAAACAGATACACTCACGCATCCATGCAAAAGTCAATACGTCCACACTACATACAAATACACCCAGACACCCAAACACAAGCCAATACGTCCACATTACAAACAGATACACCCACACATTCATACAGTAGCCAATACGTCCACATTACAAACAGACACATACACGCATCCATACACTAGCCAATACGTCCACATTACAAACAGACACACACACGCATCCATGCACTGGCCAATACGTCCACATTACAAACAGACACACACACGCATCCATACACTGGCCAATACGTCCACATTACAAACAGACACACACACGTATCCATACACTGGTCAATACGTCCACATTACAAACAGATACACACACGCATCCGTACACTAGCCAATACGTCCACATTACAAACAGATACACACACTCATCCACACACTGGCCAATACGTCCACATTACAATCAGATACACACACGCATCCACACACTAGCCAATACGTCCTGATATAACTTATCAGACTACGGTCTGGGGTTGAAAGTGCCGTGCCTTCGTCAGTAGAGTCCAGAAAGACAAACCTTTAAACTAACTAAAAAAATAAAAACAGCAGTTATTTCTTGCCTTTTGATAACTACCATGACCAACCCATAAAACCTCACATCCATGATGTCCGAGGTAGGTAAAATAACTTCCTTTCAAGTATTGAAATCCTTTCCTAAACTAAAAATCAGTATATATGTCATAGTTTCCGACACGTTCATATTTTCACCTCATCAACTACTAAACACATGTTAATTTCTCAACCTGGTATTGGCTAGGAAAGAGAACGAACAGCTCAGCAGAACTAGTGATACAACAAAGCTACACCAACTTACTTTCGCTGATTGTAACCTTTCACGTAATGTACTTTCGCTGATTGTAACCTTTCACGTAATGTACTTTCGCTGATTGTAACCTTTCACGTAATGTACTTTCGCTGATTGTAACCTTTCACGTAATGTACTTTCGCTGATTGTAACCTTTCACGTAATGTACTTTCGCTGATTGTAACCTTTCACGTAATGTACTTTCGCTGATTGTAACCTTTCACGTAATGTACTTTCGCTGATTGTAACCTTTCACGTAATGTACTTTCGCTGATTGTAACCTTTCACGTAATGTACTTTCGCTGATTGTAACCTTTACGTAATGTACTTTCGCTAATTGTAACCTTTCACGTAATGTACTTTCGCTGATTGTAACCTTTCAATTAGTGTTAAGTTCCCGTTTCATGCAAAAATTGATGAATTGTGGTTTTTTTCTGGTATGATAAATTCCTTGTAAAGTTATTTCTACATTGCGTGAATATTTTCCGTCTCTCCCTCTCTCTCTCTTGAACTATCCCCCCCCCCCCTTTCTCTCTCTTTTTCTTTTTTTAGTATACACATCTTCTTATTCTTCATGGTACGCCATGAAAAGAATGTTTGCGAAGTTCCGTAGTAATTCATAGCGAGGATGCAATATCTGCGCCTTTCAGTGCTACGAATCCGATTTCAGCACGGTGTTTTTGGGACCATGTTTGCAGTCCCTCTTCGATACTTAATCTCGTAGCCAGGCATCATGTTTGCGGTAGGTTTACTGGGTCTCCATTTGGAGGCGGAATATATATTGGTTAGCTATGAGTTACTGAGTCCGACGCAAGCAGCCAGCTATGGGTCCCTGATCCTGATGCATGCATCCAGCTATTGAACACTGACCCTGGTGCAAGCAGCCAGTTATGGGTCACTGACCCTGATGCAAGCAGCCAGTTATGGGTCACTGACCCTGATGCAAGCAGCCAGTTATGGGTCACTGACCCTGATGCAAGCAGCCAGTTATGGGTCACTGACCCTGATGCAAGCAGCCAGCTATGAGTCGCTGACTGTGATGCAAACAGCCAGTCATGGGTCACTGACGCCGATACAAGCAGCCAGATATGAGTCGTTTGTTGCCGCATCTTCGCTGCATGTATGTACGTATATACGGAGTGTTGGTTCGTATCATATCCTCGCCAAGTCTTCATATCACGCAGCAATATTTCCAGCTCCGACCACGTCTCTCTTTCTCTTTTTAAGTTTGACTCTACTTCTCTTGCTGTGGGGATTCCAGAACAGTGATTGTCTTGTAACGCCATCAGTTCTTTTCTGTAACATGTATCCTGTCCATCGAAAGTGCCGTCTAGTCACACTGGAATCTGTCGTTTGGTTTCCCACAGTTCTATATTAGTGACTTGGGATCAAGATAATGAGCAGTACATGAGCAGTACATGAGCAGTACGTGAGCTGCACTGGCCAGGGACTCAAAATTGACTGCTAGCGGTAGGGCCAGGGAACCAATGCTAAAAAAGCCCTTCGATATCTCTACGCGGTGATCTTGGATCACAGGCTGCAACAGAGCAGATTGAAGAGAAAAGGCTAACCCGGTTCCCCAAAAATGTCTACTGAAGTCGGATGTGTCTGACCAAAAGATGCAAATAACACAGATAAGTTGTAAACTACGACACGTTCTCCGGACATCCTGCTTCTTGCAAAGCCATTTTCAGGGTTTGGTTGCGGGAGATTGAGAACGTTCAGGGTTTTGGTAGCGGGAGATTGAGAACGTTCAGGGTTTGGTAGCGGCAGATTGAGAACGTTCAGGGTTTTTAAGCGGGAGATTGAGAACGTTCAGGGTTTGGTAGCGGGAGATTGAGAACGTTTAGGGTTTGGTAGCGGGAGATTGAGAACGTTCAGCGTTTGGTAGCGGGAGATTGAGAACGTTCAGGGTTTGGTAGCGGGAGATTGAGAACGTTTAGGGTTTGGTAGCGGGAGATTGAGAACGTTAGGGTTTGGTAGCGGGAGATTGAGAACGTTCAGGGTTTGGTAGTGGGATATTGAGAACGTTCAGGGTTTGGTAGCGGGAGATTGAGAACGTTCAGGGTTTGGTAGCGGGAGATTGAGAACGTTCAGGGTTTGGTAGCGGCAGATTGAGAACGTTTAGGGTTTGGTAGCGGGAGATTGAGAACGTTCAGGGTTTGGTAGCGGGAGATTGAGAACGTTCAGGGTTTTTAAGCGGGATATTGAGAACGGTCAGGGTTTGGTAGCGGGAGATTGAGAACGTTCAGGGTTTGGTAGCGGGAGATTGAGAACGTTCAGGGTTTGGTAGCGGGAGATTCAGAACGTTCAGGATTTGGTAGCGGGAGATTGAGAACGTTTAGGGTTTGGTAGCGGGAGATTGAGAACGTTCAGGGTTTGGTAGCGGGAGATTGAGAACGTTCAGGGTTTGGTAGCGGGAGATTGAGAACGTTCAGGGTTTGGTAGCGGGAGATTGAGAACGTTCAGGGTTTGGTAGCGGGAGATTGAGAACGTTCAGGGTTTGGTAGCGGGAGATTGAGAACGTTCAGCGTTTGGTAGCGGGAGATTCAGAACGTTCAGGATTTGGTAGCGGGAGATTGAGAACGTTTAGGGTTTGGTAGCGGGAGATTGAGAACGTTCAGGGTTTGGTAGCGGGAGATTGAGAACGTTCAGGGTTTGGTAGCGGGAGATTGAGAACGTTCAGGGTTTGGTAGCGGGAGATTGAGAACGTTCAGGGTTTGGTAGCGGGAGATTGAGAACGTTCAGGGTTTGATAGCGGGAGATTGAGAACGTTCAGGGTATTGTAGCGGGAGATTGAGAACGTTCAGGGTTTGGTAGCGGGAGATTGAGAACGTTCAGGGTTTGGTAGCGGGAGATTGAGAACGTTCATGGTTTGGTAGCGGCAGATTGAGAACGTTCAGGGTTTGGTAGCGGGAGATTGAGAACGTTCAGGGTTTGGTAGCGGGAGATTGAGAACGTTCAGAGTTTGGTAGCGGGAGATTGAGAACGTTCAGGGTTTGATAGCGGGAGATTGAGAACGTACAGGGTTTGGTAGCGGGAGATTGAGAACGAACGACGAAGAAGATATTAGTGATTTTAATATTTTATTCTCTCAGTTCGGAGCAAACATCCATAGATGAATGTCTTGACCTTTTTAGTTGTACTTTTCTTTGTTCTCCACATTACAGAGACATACATTTGGACAGCCCTCGACATTGGAGCTGTTCTCCACATTACAAAGACTTACATTAGGACAGCCCTCGACATTGGAGCTGTTCTCCACATTACAAAGACTTACATTAGGACAGCCCTCGACATTGGAGCTATTCTCCACGTCACAAAGACTTACATTAGGACTGGCCTCGACATTGGAGCTGAAGATGTGTATTTTTTTGTGGCAGAATTTCTTTCTTTCTATTTCCATAAACTCCGTAAGCAATTGAAGCTCTTCTCGCCTTCTGCATTCTTAATTTGATATTTCTACCTGTGCGAACATATCTGCCAGTGTTGGGATGAGGGGGCGGTATCACAGGACACGAGGGACGCCAACATGATCACTCTTTGACAGGAAAAAGTTAGGAAGAGGAGAATGCAAAAATTATCGGGGAATATCGCTCCTCGTCACTGTAGGGAAAGTATATGCTCGCATCATCCTGAGCAGGCTGCGAAACCTGGGAGACAGTCTCAGTTTGGTTTTCGCGCAGAAAGGTCAATCGTTGATATGGTTTTCTCACTGAGACAACTGCAAGAGAAATGCAGAGAACAACACAGATAACTGTTTCTTGCTTTCATCGACCTCACCAAGGTATTCGACCTGGTAAACAAAGAGGGTATTTTTAAAGTATTGTCTAAAGTTGGCTGCCCACCTAAACTACTGAGCATGATTAGGTCTTTTCATGTGGGCGTGAAAGGTTCAGTGCTGCATGACGGTCAGGAATCTGAGGCCTTCGACATTAACAGCGTAGTTAAACAAGGTTGTATCCTGGCTCCCAACACTATCCTGCATTTTCTTTGCCATCGTGCTTAGACACGCCTTTGGAACTGCCAACAGAGGGGGTCTTTCTGCATACTAGGTCAGATGGGAGACTATTCAATCTAACCAGACTGCGAGCAAAGAGTAAGAGCAGGGAGATTGTCATTCGGGATATGATCTTCGCAAACGATGCTGCCCTGGTCGCCCACACGGAAGCAGAATTACAGATTCTCATTAATAGGTTGGCAAAATCATGTGATCTGTTTGGAATCACTATCAGCGTACAAAAGAAGAAAGTGATGGCTCAGGGTGCAGATCCTCCAGACAGTGTCTTAAACGATAAAAATCTTGAGGTAGTAAATCTTTTCAACTACCTCAGATCTATCATCACCGACAACCTTTCACTGGACGCATACCTGCAGCAACGATTAGGAAGGACCTCATCAGCATTTGCTAGGCTCTCACAGAGAGCGTGGAATAACAACATGCTGACCATCTCCACGACGGTTGATGTGTACAGATCATGTGTGATCAGTACCCTTCTCTATGGCAGCGAAACCGGGCAAAGATTGTCAGCTTTGTTAAGATCATTCGCTAGCGCTGCTTGCGGTGGCTTGATCACCCGTGGAGAATGGCGGATGAGCGAATAAAAAAAGATATCCTATTCGGAGAGCTGACCACGGGTAAGCGTTAAAAAGGAAGACACTTCCTCCGCTACAAAGATGTTTGCAAGCGTGACCTGAAAGCGTTGGATATGAGCACCTGCATCTGCGAGGAACTTGTCAAAGACAGACCTGGTTGGAGGCAGGCTTTGTGTGTTGGTCTGCAGGCAGGGAAAGACAGGGTGCGTCAAGATGCCGACTTGAAAAGTTTGCGGCGAAAGCTAGGGCAGCAACTGACTGCCTGCATTCTTCAATGAATGTCAACTGGTCGACATCTTTCTGCTGTTAGAAACCGAATCACCGCTAGCTGATCAACTCTGGACGGATTCTGTATCACACCCGCCATGTTTTCAATGGTCTGCTGAGAAAACTATGTGTCGGAGGATAATGCAATTTTGCTAACTCGACATTTGGTATGTGATGTATGCACCAGAAGTGATGTCATCATGCGCATCGTACGAATTGTTCACTTGGTGCAGTTAGGCTTATGCGACAGAAAAGCCATGTCATTAGTAAAGTCTAGATCATCAGATCGTTCACATTCACGTTGAATTCCATTTTTGAATGTATAAATAGCGATCTCCATCATCCAGTCAACAGAGAGCAGAAAGAGGAATGGTGATAAGACACAGCCCTGTCTCACCCCATTACTTGTCTCAAACGGATTCGAACACTTCTCACCGTGTAGTACTCGCATGTTTTATGATAGTGAATTTCATGGGCATTCCATAGTGTCCGAGCAATTTCCCGAGTGATTCCCTGTCTGAACTGTCAAATACCTTTTGATAATCCACGAATCCGATATAAAGTGATGCATTCTTTTTCGCACATCGTTCAACAATTATCTGAAGTACAGTTATCTGATATACAGAGAATCTATTGTGCTGAAATCTATGGCACATTCCAATCTCTCTAATATGATCCTGCTCAATTTCTTCCCAGACACCGATAATACCATTATGGTTTATAACTCCATATCTCGCCTTGTATTGAAACAGCGAAGGTGCAGTACGAACACATGCCGGTATGATATATTAGTTTCCAGTGATAAGTGGTGTACGATTGTCGCGTGTTCTTTCTCCACTTTTATTCATAATTTTTATGGATAAAATCACACAGTGTGGGCTAACCACCATGAGGAGTTGCTACATGAACTGTTGTTCGCTGATGATCAGGCCATCTTTTACCAATTTGAAAAAGACCTACAACACCACCTGAACTATCTCTAGTTCGCTTGTAACGAATATGACATGAAGATCAACACAGGCAAGAGAGACTATGTAGATATCGCGTGAAAAAATGCAGAGATGTTTTCACAGTAGTGATATAAGTATCAAGCAAGTACAGGAGTTCAAATACCAAGGTAGTATGTTCACTGATGACGGCAGAGTGGACAGAGAGATCGAACATATAATTGATTAGAGGAGGCAGATAGATGAGACCAAGATATACGAGGGACAGTCATTGCGTAACAGCAATTATTTGAATAACTGCACCAAGTGAACATATGTACGATGCGCATGATGACGTCACTTCTGATATAGCCAGCACATACCAACGGCACACCAACCACAAATTCTGAGTGTGTTATTTTTTAACATAGCCTCCGTGCCTGACAACACCCTTTGTCCGCCTGCCCACCAACTTGTAGAAGCTTTGTAGATAAAAATATTTTAATACCAGCTTTAATAAATTTTGAAACCGCCTTCATTATCTCGTTATCAGCTGCCTTGTGACCCATCTACTACCCACTTTCCTATAACCGAGGGCATCATGGACAATTTTGTGCGCAGCACCGGGACTAATGTTGATATCAGCGGCTTTTTCTTCAATAGTGTCACTAGGAAACGAAGACATTCGAAATACGGTCGGCACTACGTCTTGTGTAGAGTATAGTTCCAGGCATAAAATACAAGGCGTGTTCAAATGAAACCGGACCAAACTGCAAAACGTAAACATACGTACGATGCGCATGATACCGTCTTTTGTGATATAAAAAGCACATAACAACCGTCAAGTTTGCAAAATTTCATTATCAGTTACCTCAGCAGACCGTTGAAACCATGGCGGGTGTGATGCAGAATCCGTCCTGAGTTGATCAGCAAACGGTGATTCGGTTTCTAACAGCTGAAGGATGTCAACCAGTTGACATTCATCGCAGAATGCAGGCAGTGTATGGTAACAAAAGTGTATCGAAGAGAACAGTGAAGAACTGAAAAACGATGTATATAGAAGGACTTGAGCTAACGATATATTTTCCGAGACCAGGTCAGGCGCATATTGTTGCGTCAGACGATGCCATCGCCAAAATTGATGCAGCAATTCGGGTGGACCGTCACTGGAGCTATCGTTCGCCACACGTTTGTCATCATAGACTGCCTGCATTCTGCGATGAATGTCAATTGGTCGTAATCCTTCAGCTGTTGGAAACCGATTCACCGCTCGCTGATCAACTCTGGACAGGTTCCGCATCACACTCGACATCTTTCTAGCGGTCTGGTGAGGAAACTATGAGTCGGAGGATAATGCAATTTTGCAAACTTGATGGCTGGTATGTGCTGGTTATATCAGAAGTAATGTCATTATGCGCATCGTACGTATGTTCACTTGGTACAGTTAGGTCCGGATCATTTGAACACGACTCGTATGTGGACTCGTAGGGTAGAGAAATGTGTCAACAGACAGACACACATATAAGACACACATTTACATAGAAAAGACATCAAGATACATGAACGCATGGAGGTATACGTATACATATCATTAGGGGCTGAAGATGCAGCACATTAAATGAACTGACAGCAGCCAATGACTGATAGCTGGTCGTTATCATCAATATCAGCAATCCAGAACTAACCAAAACACTATTCTGTCTTTAAATCCCGACCCTGAATACAGGCTGCACTAGTGTAGTCTGGCTAAGAGAATAGGGATCGCAGTGGGAAGGCAAACCTGGTACCCCAAAAACTAAGATGAAATCTGATGTGTCGGGCGCAGATATTGCATCCTCGCTGTAAACTACGACACAACATCACAACGTCCTTTTCATAACGAACGCCGAAGAAGAAGAAGAAGACAGAAGAGGAAAGAAGAAAAGGAAAGAAAGAGACAAATAATTATGTAGTTCGTAAGTATCAAGTACTGTGTAGTACGTCACTTCTTACAACTGTCAACCTATTCGGCTGTTATAAGTTTCATGGCAGGTTGCCATTACTTTCCGTATGCGGAGGAGCAATCGCACAGATAAAAAACAATCCCGTGTCTGCCAAACTGGACACGGGATTCGAACCTGGTGCGTTGGATTTGTGAAATGGACGTTTTATTCCACGGTCATGCTTTCTCACAGACATATAATTAGATAAATAAAATTCTGGAACCAATACGTACACCAAACTGCAACAGACTTTACATACGATATACCATAGCGCAGTCACACGCACAAACACACACGCACGAATCGGGAAGGTAGACTAACGTCTGGTCAGGCAAACCATAATGCTCAGACATGTTAGTCAGGGTCAGGCACAACATACTGATCAGACATGTTAGTCAGGGTCAGGAACAACATACTGATCAGACATGTTAGTCAGGGTCAGGCACAAAATACTGGTCAGACATGTTAGTCAGGGTCAGGCACAACATACTGATCAGACATGTTAGTCAGGGTCAGGCACAACATACTGGTCAGACATGTTAGTCAGGGTCAGGCACAACATACTGGTCAGACATGTTAGTCAGGGCCAGGCATAACATACTGGTCAGACATGTTAATCAGGGTCTGGCACAACATACTGATTAAACATGTTAGTCAGGGTCATGCAAAATATACTGGCTAAGACCCTCACCTCGGCTTTCACATCCCTTTGTGGAAACGGGCTGTTTTCACGACAGCGTGGCTAACGGAGTGAGGGATCGGCGGGATCCCCGTAGTAGTGAGCGACAAGCAGATGAAACCAAACACAAGATAACCGCCTAGAGGACGTCGATCCA
Source organism: Ariolimax columbianus (assembly GCA_036924085.1). Taxonomy (NCBI): domain Eukaryota; kingdom Metazoa; phylum Mollusca; class Gastropoda; order Stylommatophora; family Arionidae; genus Ariolimax; species Ariolimax columbianus. The sequence continues at coordinate 49,604,811 of JAVGWX010000006.1, read as the reverse complement.
CCTTCATCAGCACGTTCTGGATGTGAAAAAGCTACGACAACACCCCACTTAACGTCCTTTTTGGGGCGCACAAAGGAGTAATCTTACTTATTGTGGGCATTTAACAACAAAAATAACAACAACAATAACAACCCACACACTATCACACACGCACTTCAGTTTAGTTTGCGCAAGTAATGCTATAGACACTTCAGACCACATCATATTTGAAGAATTTGGGTTTTTCTCTAGTAAAATAAACTGCAAGTACGCAAAACAACGGAGATTCACCTTCCGCGTGACCTTGATAACCTTCACAAAAGGACATTAGAAAACATGTTATATGTGCTGAGCAAACAAAAGATGTGATGTGGCCTATGAAAACCTAATTTAAAATCATTACAGAAACGTATCAAATTAAAAGGTAGCAAGAGAACAAGGTTACAGTATGCTCTATGTAAACATAGCAAGGAATATCGTCATAATATGTTATATGTTAACTTAGCACGGCATATCGTTATAATATGTTCTATGTAAACTTAGCAAGGAATATCGTCATAACATGTTCTATGTAAACTTAGCAAGAAATATCGTTATAATCTGTTATATGTAAGCTTCATCATCATCATGTGGCATATCCGTTGCAGAACGTTGCAGAAACTCGATCTCTTGCCACATCTCCAGCCTGCTCTAGAGTTATGGCCAAGCATTCCTTGACATCTTGGTGACACCGTCTACTTGGTCTGCCTCTGCCTCTCTTGCCCGGCACCATTCCTTCCATTACCATTCTCTGAAGACCGTTGTGTCTTTTGATGTGACCAAAGTATTTCCATTTTCTGTTTATGACGGAATTTATAAACCAGTTCACCTCTATGTCAACTCTTGTGGGTTGTCTGCATTCTTTTTTTTCGGTCACCCTTCCATAATATTTCGACTGGAAAGACTCGATTCTTTTCCTTGAGGTTTTGGTAACTGTCCATGTTTCGCAGCCGTATGCTACCATGGAAAAAACACGTTCTAAAAATTGTTTAAATTTTAAATTGGTTGTCTGATATTCTATCATAGTTTCTTCAGGTTGTGTAGCCTCTTCTTCTTCTTCTTCTGCGTTCGTTCTCAATCTCCCACGCTACCAAGCCCTGACCACAGAACTTTGCAAGCAGTAGGATGTAGTCCGAAAAACAGAATACGTTGTGTCGCTAGTTCACAGCTTGACTGGGGTATTTGCACCTTTCGGTCCGACACATCCGTATTTGGCAGCGTGTAGCATTTGCTTTGCCACGACTGTCAACGTTTCTTAGCAATTTTTCATTCAGTAGTTTGCTTTCGGAACGCTGTGTTGGCTTCTGTCCAGTCTTGGACCCTGGTGCGCTCTTAGCTCGATACCAGGCCTTTGCAGCAGCTCCCGTCCGAGTCGTTGTCGAGTAGTCGGTCGCCCGCCTCTTCCACCGGCACCTGTGAACACTCGAAAGGGGTGGAATCCCCTTTTGTTCCAGTTTTTTTCACTCACGTAGTTTAGCCGGTCAGCCGTAGCCGCTGCTCGGGGTGTGACGCTGTCGACTATAGAGCCATACGTGATCCAGGTAGAAGTGTGTAAGATGAATGTCTAGCAAAGAATATCGTTACAATATGTTCTATGTAAGCTTAGCAAAAAAAGGCGTCACAATATGTTACATGTAGACGTAGCAAAGAACAGCGTCACACTATGTTATATGTAGACGTAGCAAAGAACAGCGTCACACTATGTTATATGTAGACGTAGCAAAGAACAGCGTCACACTATGTTATATGTAGACGTAGCAAAGAACAGCGTCACACTATGTTATGTGTAGACGTAGCAAAGAAGAGGAATGTAGTATATCACATTCTATATATGTCCTATGTTGCTGTTGTTGTTGATTTCGAATGCTCACAATGAGTAGGTTTACTCTTTTGGGCGCTCCGAAAAGGACGTTAAGTGGCGGGTTGCCGTAGCTTTCTTCACATCCCGAGCGTGCCGATGAAGGTGGACCGGAGTCCTCTAGGCGGTTGTGCTTTGCTTCATCTGCTTGTCACTCACTACTACGTGGATCACGTTAATCTCTCACCTCGTTAGCAGACTGCCATGAAATAGCCAGTTTCCACTCAGGGCTACTAGGAAGCCAAGGTGAGGTTCTTGGCCAGTATGTTTTACCTAACACTGAGTAACATGTTTGATCAGTATATTTTGCCTAACCCTGACTAACATGTCTGATCAGTATATTTTGCCTAACCCTGAGTAACATGTTTGATCAGTATATTTTGCCTAACCCTGACTAACATGTCTGACTCTTGGTTCTTAACGAATATACAGATATGGAGACGATAACTGAGACCTTGACGTCGGCATTGATTGCCATGGTAACTGAGGTCTTAGGGAAGCGAAGGGAAAATAAGAAGTCATCGATTACAACGAAACACTCGAGTTATGTGACAAGAGAAAATTACTGAAGAGGACAATGAATACCCTGGATGGGATTACGAAATACAGAGATATAAATAGAAACATAAAGGACAAGATGAAAAAGGCCAAGGCAGAATGGAAAACTGCTCAGTGCTCAGATATCAGACAACGTCTGGAAAGAAACGATGCCAAGGGGGCATATACACGGACCTAGTAAGGCCTATACAAGGTCGCAATAAAACGATTCAGAATAAGACAGAGAAACGTCTCACAGAAGCCCAAGACATTTGGGCACGTTGGACAGAGTACTGCTCTGAATTATATAAGCATGAGGGTCGAGGTGACTCAAGAAATGCAATGACCCCCGAAATGAATGTTTGAGGAAAATCAACCTGAAGCGGTGAAGATGATAAACAAGGGGAAAGCGGTGGGTGTGGATAATATCCAAGCAGCGCTCCTACAAGTGCGAGGTGATGTAATAATTGAGGCTCTGACATACATCTGTAACATAATTTGGCGGACGAGAGAGTGGATAACCACTTGGACGAAATCAGTAGTTTTACCGCTGCCTAAATCACACACAAAAAAACATTACTTTGATCTGATACTAATTTAATAAAAGAAAACACCACAAAAGAACACCGTTTTATGTCGTGTTTACGTAAAATTAACAAAGAATACAGCCGCACTTCGGATTGTTCATTTGAAAACTGCCAACACACGGCATCCTGAAGCAAACAGTGTTTTAAAAATTGTCTTTAAAAAACAATTTAAACGTTTCAATGAGTCATCTTTTAAAAACAAAACTGATTACGCGTTGCTGAAGTCTAGTGTCGACTTGTAATTTCCTTGCTAAACTGTTGGCACAAAAATTGGAGGATTTATTAATGAATATGTCTGACACATTTGCGGTGCACAGTTTAAAAAGACACACTCCTGAGCAAGTGTAATGATGGATTAGGTAATTACACAACATGTATTTCCTCATCATAATCTAGACTGTTTACACAGTGGGCCGGAACCTTTGTTTTGGCCGGCCATATACGGGCCGCCAGATGTAAATATAAAACCCGGATTCTAAAACAAAATGTCAGAACAAAGTGGTCGTAAAAAGTAATTCGATCGCAAAAAACAAAAACAAACGATTTTCCTAAATTGTATCGGTTTGATCAAGCACAGATAAATAAATAATTGATGCAACGGATCTACCAGAATTCGACCTTTCGTCCTTCGACCCTATGCCACATACTGGTATCTGCATGTGTTTGTTAGTTGTGGTTTAGTACCATAATAAGACTTATCCGACCGTGGAAGAAGAAATATTTTTTATAACGGGCACTTCAATGGATGAAGATTAGCAGTGTCGAAATGGTGTGTACGGAGCTGGTACTCTGGAGTATTGCTTCCACTGGAAATAGCTCGCAGAGGTCTGTGATTATTTGCTGATGAACAGGCAAAACCCAGCACCTATTTTGGGCGAATGAGCTCGACAGTTGGGGACGTCGAGGAATAAGAAAAAGGCTGAAGGTCAATTACGCCGACATTCTGCCCTCACTGTTCTACGCTGGTGAATGCTGGACTGTCTACCCTGGAGGCATCAGAAGGTTGAATCACTTGCGCATGATTTGTCTGTGCTCTATATTGTTACACAAGACCCAGATAAGATATGTTCTATTGTTACACAAGATCCAGATAAGATATGTTCTATTGTTACACAAGATCCAGATAAGATATGTTCTATTGTTACACAAGATCCAGATAAGATATGTTCTATTGTTACACAAGATCCAGATAAGATATGTTCTATTGTTAGACACGATCCAGATCAGATATGTTCTATTGTTACACAAGATCCAGATAAAATATGTTTTATTGATACACAAGATCCCGATTAAATATGTTTTATTGATACACAAGATCCCGATTAAATGTGTTCTATTGATACACTCCTCGCGGCCCTCATCTCGAGGAAGCGGAGTGCTCTCTCCACCTGGGAAGTCAGTAGGGATTTCGGTCGACTCCCCACGTATGATTAGCCTCAGCAATTGGACATAGTAGTGGTCGTTCTAGGCAACAGGCCTGCGCGAACATTATTATTATTGATACACAAGATCCCAGTTAAATGTTCTATTGTTATATAAGATCTCCAATTAGATAAATTATATTGTTATCAATCGTGGAACCTATTCTTTGACACCTCTCTCAGCTATCTTGTCGCATTGGTGATAATGTCCTCGGTATCCTTGAATCGGTGTCCTTTCAGGGCTGATTTCAGTCGAAGGAACAAGAAAAAATCAGCCGGTGCCAGGTCGGGGGAATATGGAAGATGATCCAAGGTAATCATATTGTGCTTTGTGAGGTACTGCTTCACCAGTAGGGATCGATGTGCTGGCGCATTGCCATGCAGGATAATCCAACTGTTTGTTCTCCAATATAGAACACTAAAGAAAAGGAAATCTCCCGGAAAAGACGGGATAACAAACGAAATGCTGATGGGGCTGGGCCAAACAGCGAAGAGGAAACTGCTATCGGTCCTGAACCAAAGCTGGAAAAGGGGAATTGTACCACAGTCATGGAAAGACGCAGTACTGGTACCAGTACCAAAAACAGGAAAGGACAAAACAGATCCAAATGGATACAGGCCCATAAGCCTACTGAGCTGTGTCGGCAAGTTGATGGAACGGATGATAAACACCAGACTGATGTGGCATCTGGAAGAAAAACGAATACTAATTCCACAGCAAGCCGGCTTTAGACAGCACAGATCCACTGAGGACCAGGTCATCCTCATAGCCCAGGAGATAGAAGATGCCTACCAGGCCCAGAAACACACAGTAGCTGTTTGGGTGGATCTGGAAAAGGCATTTGACAAAGTCTGGAAAGATGGACTTAGAGTCAAGCTAAGAAGAAGTGATGTTTGTGGGAAAATGTACAAGTGGATCAACCACTACCTCAAACAAAGAACGGCTAGAGTCCAAGTACAAGGGCAGATGAGCAAAAAGGTGACACTCGAGCAGGGAGTACCCCAAGGGGGAGTACTGTCACCTACACTCTTCCTGGTATATATAAAGGATATTACAGAGAATATACCAAGAAGAGTCCATAGCTCAATGTTTGCAGACGATCTGGCTATGCAGACCTCTGAAAAGAATCTCTCCATAGCAAGAAATCGGATGCAGACGGCCCTAACATCGCTGGAAGAGTGGGCGAACTCATGGCTGGTCAAAAAAAACTAGGAGAAAACCACATGCACAATATTCTCGCTTTCATTAAAACCCCAAAGTACCAAATTAAGTCTAAATGGCAAATTCCTGCAGCCAAACGACAACCCAACCTATTTGGGAGTCACATTTGATCGGCGCATGACATGGAAAAGTCAGATTGAGAGAAACTGAATGAAAGCCAGAGAAAGAATGGCAATCATGAGGAAACTTGCTGGCACAAGCTGGGGAGCAGACGAAGGCATACTAAAGAAACTGTACACTGGAAGAGTGAGACCAGTTCTCGAGTATGGCATTGCGGCATGGACAACAGCAGCGAAGGCGAACTTCGATAAAGTTAGCAAACTTCAAAACCAAGCCATGAGAATTATAACAGGTGGCATGAAGTCAACGCCAATTGTAGAACTTGAAAAGATTACAAAACTGCAATCCATGACCGATAGAAGAGACTGCAGAGCCCAGCTGCAGTCAGAGAAGCTCCGAAGACTGACCGACCATCCAATGCACCAGAGACTAAACAATTTGGGAAATGGGAAACTAAAGAGGAGAAACTTTGCAGAAATAGCCAAAGCAAAGATGCACGAAGATCCCATAAACGCACTAACAACACCAAAACCCATCACTACTGTACGAAAACCTACCTGGAGGCAGGATATATTTCCAGAGGTGGTAGAAAATATACCAGGTATTGGAAACAATAACTGCCAGACTGAAAAAGAAAGGAGAGATACTACCCTAAGCTTCATAACGAAAAGCTACCCAAGCATGGACTGGACCCATGCATACACCGACGGTTCTGTAACAAACACAACACAGAACGGAGGGGCAGGAGCATTCCTGAACCTACCAAATGGCAGAAAAATAACACTGTCATCCGCTACTGGTAAGTACACAAGCAATTTCAGAGCGGAGGCAGAGGCACTGAGGGCGGCAGTGGAAGAAATGGTGACACACAAAGAAAATGAAAGCCATATAGTCCTGCTTACAGATGCTCTCGCCGTAGTCACAGCGCTAAAAAGCCAGAAAAATACTGAGCTTAATTACTTAAGAGCAGCACTCTGCAAACTGTGCCAGCAGTCCGCACCAAAAAGGGTAGTGGTACAGTGGGTCCCATCACACTGCAACATCAAAGGCAACGAGGAGGCAGACAGACTGGCAAAAGAAGGTGCAAGACTACCACAAACAGATACCAGTATGACGTACGAAGAGTCAAAACGGCTTATCAAAGCCAGATACATGACCAAATGGGAAACCGAACATACTGGTTACACCAAAAACGATGCCTATTACCAATTGAACCGAAGAGAGCAGGTCGTTGTCTTCAGACTTCGCACTGGCCACAATAGACTGAGGTACCACCTATTCAACAAATTGAAGATAGGGTGTACCGACGAATGCCCGTGCGGTACTGGTAAAATGACCGCTGAGCATCTGCTGCAGAACTGCCCGACATACGAGGATCAGAGAGAGCAGATGTGGCCATCACCAGTGGAACTGCAAGACAAGCTCTATGGCAGTGGCGACAGCCTCAGGATGACCGCCGCTTTTTTCGAAAAAATAATGGTTACTGTCTGACTGCGTACGAAGAAGAAGAAGAAGAAGTTCTCCAATATTCTGGTCGTTTTCTTCTGATTGCATCTCTTAGATGACAGAGGATATTAACGTACATTTCCTTGTTAACCGTTCGGCCTTCAGGAATGAAATCATGTAAGACAATACGCTGGGTATAAGAAAAATGTAAACATAACTTTTACTTTGCTCTTGTGCAAACGACATTTATGTGTCCGGGGAGATGTGGGTATTTCCATTCAGACAGCTGACGTTTTGTCTGAGAATTGTTCCACTCAAATACTTGAGATTTCTTCATTGCGGTATCACCATATGCTTTACTAAGAAATGTTTGTGTCTCTGAGGGCGACTTCTCAAAGGAAACATAGAATTTGACATTTGTACGTTGTTCAATCAAAGACATTTTCAACTCCGACGATGCAACGAGCACAACACACAAACACAATTCTGTAACTTCTTGTTTGAGAGTATATGCGAAGGTCACGTCTGCCATGTCATTTCGTCAAGGTCACTACCAACTTCTAAATATATATTCTCCATAAAATTTTTTTCGCTCAAACACGAGTCAACTATTCCGGGAAATTTATGAAGCTAATTCGTATAAGATGCCCGATTATATAAGTTATATTGTTAAATTAGATTCCAGATCAGATACATTATATTGCATATTAGTTCATACATCAGATCAGTTATATTGATATTATAACTAATTCTGTTATGTGAATGTGTAGCAGAGCTGCAGCTAGTTACTCTTCGAATATAGCCTGGTCAATAGGACCAACAATCATGAGGTGTAGTAGATCTACTTACGTCACTGTCAGCCTGCATAACACCTATATCTATTTCTAACACACTGTTTTGAAACTGGTGTTTTTCTTGTCATACCTTGAATATCTATACTGTTTATACACAGCCCCGTGAGACACTTGGGTTGTTCAGTTACAGAAACAGCCTGTTTTATGAAAAAAATGATAAACACATTTCTCTTGGATTCTTCACACTCCTTTTCATACGTCTATACACAGAGCTTTAATTTAATATTTCTGTTCCCTGCCAACTCTAACTATTCGAGACGTGTGGTGCAAATGCACGTATGTTGGTCTCGCTAATAACAATTCAGCTTTCGATCATATGATCAGTATTTTGCTACTACTAGATAATATGCTGCTTCTAACTTTAAACTGCCTTTTCTAAACTACACAGCACTTCAGCTCACAATTCGTCTACTTGATGGACGAAGCAATAAGAAATGCGATATATCTTTAAAGAGCCTGGGGTGTTTTATTTACGAATCTACAAGAAGGAATGGTCCCAATTGGTGCTTTCACCTTTTTGTTTATCTTGGAAATAATCTGCTTCTGCTCTGGTTCTGGGATAACTGACCGCCTCCTCATTTCTCACTGAATAATTTAGAGAATGCTCTTGTCCAGAACTTACTTGAGTTTATCTGTACCACTGTATTTCATTGTTGAGGTTAGATATCTCTCTTTCTCTCTCTCTCTCTCTTTCTCCCTCTCTCACACACTTCTCTCTGAATGAAACGTCTTGAATTAATTTACCAACTGATAGAATGAGTTGTTTTGAATCCCAGCTACAAACCCTCTGAATGAATCGTGTTGAATGCTTTGAACAATCAATCTGCTCAGAACTTATATGAGCCAGTCTGCATATTTCTGTTAAGACCAAATCGCTTTCTCTTTCTCTCTCCTATCTATGTGGGTAATATAATTGCCAAATGGCTTATCAGTTATTTGCCATATGCGACATCTCTGTCTCTTCCTGTTCTCGTGAACCTGAATCCCTCTCCCTAATTTCTTTTTGAATGAATGTCTCACTCGACATCTCCTCGCCTACGTTACCGACACGCTTACTCGATTTCTGACAAATCATCGCAAGTCTGACCAGAGTGTCAGCAGAAACAGATGGTCTCACACTTCGTTAGTTTTCTTATCTTGCACCGAGGAACCACCCTCGCCCAAATCATTATATAAATAATCGCACAGATTTGAATAGAGGTCCGATTTTGTTGCAATCCCTTCGGAATTTTGTCTCCAAACGACGTGTGCCTGACTGGGATAGCGGTGTTAATCGTCGCAATATTTCACCTAAGCAGACTGTTGCGCATTTTTCGATGGCTAATCGTCGTCTGCTTTGATAAGCAACGATGTTCAAACGCTACTACGGGAACTGTGTTATCTCTGACATGTGCACATCTCGTCCTGTTTAACATGTCTGGGCCCCTGACACTCGCACTTCAAAGGTTCGAACTTAATTTCGTGCTACACGAAAATGTTCTAAAACAAACCCAGCATCCAACGCCTTGGTCATGATCCTGAAACTTACATGAACCGTAATTCGCAGGTCGGAAATCTATTAGTAGGTCGCAGATCCGTTACAGGCGTATGTTGACAACTGAAATGCAGTCACCAGGTCCGTGGGATACACCCTTAAATATTTGAACATACAGACGGATTTATGGGAACACACATAACGGGCATTAATATTTGCCACGTCATCATACATATATAACGACAACGTTTGAAAAAAACATACTCATATAATAGAAATAAAAACAAAACCAGAAACGGCAATATGAATTGACCCGAAGTTTACAATCGGTCTGAATGTCGCTCCGTTATATTGTGTCAATGAGAATCGAACTGCAGACATAACTCGAGCGTCGATCGACTTTATCCGAGTGAAACATCAATTTCAAAAGTTTATTAATTTCTCTAACGGAGTAACATACAACTAAATATAGGTACAAAGAGACATTGATGTGTGCTTTATAGACTTCTTAAAAGCTGCACAGTGCAACGTGAAATACAAATTACATGCCTGCAAAAACATAGGTGATTATATCTTTCTTCCTCTATGCGCTGTGGAAAATATGAGATTCACTAATTTGTTGGTTGTTTATTTTTGGGAAAGTTATTTCTATAGCTTTCTATTACACACGCTTGGAAATGCGTGTATGTTCTTGAATTGGAGAAACCTGTGCTAGAGGAGTTCAAGGTCATACTAAAAGTCATTTAAGTCATTCTAAATTCTGCCAGTCTTCAACCCTTTATTCTTCTTTCTCCTCTTCTTCTTGTTCTTCCTTTTTTTCTTTTTCTTCTTCTTCTTCTTCTTCCTGTTCTTCTTCCTGTTCTTCTTCCTGTTCTTTTACCTGTTCATCTTCCTCTTCCTGCTCTTCTTCCTGTTCGTCTTCTTTTCCTTCGTTTCTTTTTCGTTTCTTCTTTATTTGTTTTTTTCTTCTTTTTCTTTTTCTTTTTCTTCTTCCTCTTCGGCGTTCGTCCTAGAAAAGACTTTTGTGAAGTTATGTCGTAGTTTACACCTAGGCTGCCATATCTGCACCCTTCGGCTTCACACATCCGATTTAAGCACGGCATTTTTGGGACCGGTGCTGCCTTCCCTTTTACCCAGGCTGCACTGTTGTTGTCTGTTTTGAAGACTGCCACTTGGAGGCGGAGTAGTCTCTTTGTATCAGTTATAGGTCACTGATGCCCAAGCAAGCAGTCAACTATGAGTAGCTTGCTGATAACAGCTTTTTCACTGCTGTATCTTTGGCCCCATTTTTGGCAGTGATGTTGAAGAACTACGAGACTATATTGAACGACTGCGAGAAACAGTATCATAGGAAAACTGACTGGGCCATCATGGGGAGCAAAGCCATATGTCGTCAGAGCATCAGTATTCCCTGTCTGTTTCTCCAAAGCTGAGTACGGCACACCAGTCTAAAAGAACTGTGGAAGGATGACTTTCAGCAGGGATGTGTTCTGTTTTGTACCGTGAATTTGTTTGATTTATTTGTGTGGCACAATATGAGTTCCGTTATTTAGTTTGCGATGGAATGTGACGTTTCAAGGTGTTTTCCCGGTGAGTAAGAAGGCCTATCTAAAGTAGGCAAAAGTGCAGCGCAAAAAAACGAAATTTTTTACAGCCAACCCAGCCCCTACAGACTAGTCCTGGAAAACGTCGTACCAAACTGGCGTATCCCGATAAAGGAAAAAAATCCCAAAAGAGATGATGAAACATGCGAATGTGGAGCAACACAAGATCAAGATCACCGGATGATCTGCCGTAACCTCCCGGAGACTTACAGTATGGATAACCTACTGAATAGCAACGACAGGCCAATCCACGCGCTTAATACTGTAAGAATGATGTGTGACGTAGTGCCTTCGACACGGAAAGTAAGTATTGAACGATGTTTACATATTTGAGATGAACGGAGGTATTCTTAATCAAATAATACCTCAAGGAACTTGATGACACCGGATATAGATTAGACATCTTGGGAAGACATATCTGCAGACCGATTCAAATGAAGATGCAATGCAGCCTGAAGAGCCACCTCAGGCTGGGCGAAAAAATAAGATAATGCAACACGGAGAAGTCAAGAGACAACGCTGCATAGACAAGAATAACCAAAAAACTCGGAAGAGATTAGCTACTCACAGATCTGCATCAACCTATAGTCAGATATGACCGAAAACGAAATATTTACTTATTTACTTCAAGGGAGTGGACCCACTAGTCTCAATGTAAGGTGTTCGCCTCGGGTGCTGGAGATCACGGGTTCAAATCCACGATGGAGACAGGAATTTTTTCAGGTGGTTCATCCAGTATAAAACTTCCCCTGAGTAGTGAGATCAGACACCCGTGTTCAGTGCCACACACGTTAAAAATCCCTTGGCAGTTGAAAATCGAAAAAAAAGACTTAATGGGCGCTGCTTGGGTAAATTTAAAGTTAAAAATCTACTCACATTATTCTAGAGATTCTCGTCCTATAGAGAACATGTCGCAAAAAGATGACTGTGTGGCTGTTCCATCAGGCCTTGTTTATGTGATTAGCGGAGTGGCATACATGGCGTCTGACAGGCTGCGGTTCTACTTTGCTCTAAATTACGCTTCCATCACCACCAGTCCCAAAAATAGGTGATCGTGTATTCCAGGACCTACACATAATGAGATTGTCCTGACACAAAATATGAAACAAAGGAGGTCATACCTTCCCTTGACTTCTAACGAAATAAGTCGGCTGAAAATAGACTTAAAGGGGGCAGCACCAACAGACAGATTGTACACAATTACACTATAATAAACAGGTTGAAAACCGCTGAAGTTGATCAATTTACCTGGAAACAGAGCAATGACGTAAATGCAACTGCTTAATACCGTTTCGTCAGCACCAAAATACAACGGAGGCTGTGGTCACGAGAAGGCAGGTTACAATAACATGTCGGGTATGCACAAATGTAAGCTTCCGGTGGAGAACATACATGTTTTTTTGGAGGGGTATAAATTCATGAAACAATATAACCGGAGCTGAGTATGGCAGGTCATGAGCTCGTTTGAGTAATAAATCGGTGACATTGGTTGCCAGTTTGCCTTCACATCGACGTGTGTTCGCGTTTAGCAGAGTTATATAACCTTGATTTGTGTTTGGCAGATTACATAACATTGGCTATAATCGTGCAACAAGCCAAACGCATTATAAGGTTCTGATCAAGGACAACAGAGCAGCAGGCAATCAAGAAGCAGTACATTTACAATGATTGATTGGCAAACTAAGAAATTCTTACCTGAGTACAAAGGCAAAGTGTTTTTATTGTAGTACGTACGTATTTTTAGCCTGCCATTGTTATGACATGTTAATAACATATTGTTATTGTGAGATGTCAACACATAACGTGTTTTTATTGTGAGGTCAATACATAAGGGAGCCGCATAATGCAGTGGTTAGCGAGCTGGCTTCGCATCTTCTTCTTCTTCTTCTTCTTCTTCTTCTTCGTACGCAGTCAGACAGTAACCATTATTTTTTCGAAAAAAGCGGCGGTCATCCTGAGGCTGTCGACACTGCCATAAAGCTTGTCTTGCAGTTCCACTGGTGATGGCCACATCTGCTCTCTCTGATCCTCGTATGTCGGGCACTTCTGCAGCAGATGTTCAGCGGTCATTTTACCAGTACCGGACGGGCATTCGTCGGTACCACCTATCTTCAATTTGTTGAATAGGTGGTACCTCAGTCTATTGTGGCCAGTGCGAAGTCTGAAGACAACGACCTGCTCTCTTCGGTTCAACTGGTAATAGGCATCGCTTTTGGTGTAACCAGTATGTTCGGTTTCCCATTTGGTCATGTATCTGGCTTTGATAAGCCGTTTTGACTCTTCGTACGTCATACTAGTATCTGTTTGTGGTAGTCTTGCACCTTCTTTTGCCAGTCTGTCTGCCTCCTCGTTGCCTTGAATGTTGCAGTGTGATGGGACCCACTGTACCACTACCATTTTTGGTGCGGACTGCTGGCACAGTTGGCAGAGTGCTGCTGTTAAGTCATTTAGCTCAGTGTTTTTCTGGCTTTTGAGCGCTGTGACTACGGTGAGAGCATCTGTAAGCAGGACTATATGGCTTTCATTTTCTTTGTGTGTCACCATTTCTTCCACTGCCGCCCTCAGTGCCTCTGCCTCCGCTCTGAAATTGCTTGTGTACTTACCAGTAGCGAATGACAGTGTTATTTTTCTGCCATTTGGTAGGTTCAGGAATGCTCCTGCCCCTCCGTTCTGTGTAGTGTTTGTTACAGAACCGTCGGTGTATGCATGGGTCCAGTCCATGCTTGGGTAGCTTTTCGATATAAAGCTTAGGGTAGTATCTCTCCTTTCTTTTTCAGTCTGGCAGTTTTTGTTTCCAATACCTGGTATATTTTCTACCACCTCTTAAAATATATCCTGCCCCCAGGTAGGTTTTCGTACAGTAGTGATGGGTTCTTCGTGCATCTTTGCTTTGGCTATTTCTGCAAAGTTTCTCCGCTTTAGTTTCCCATTTCCCAAATTGTTTAGTCTCTGGTGCATTGGATGGTCAGTCAGTCTTCGGAGTTTCTCTGACTGCAGCTGGGCTCTGCAGTCTCTTCTATCGGTCATGGATTGCAGATTTGTAATCTTTTCAAGTTCTACAATTGGCGTTGACTTCATGCCTCCTGTTATAACTCTCATGGCTTGGTATTTAAGTTTGCTAACTTTAAGGGAGCCGCATAATGCAGTGGTTAGCGAGCTGGCTTCGCATCTGACTGGTCCTGGGTTCATTCCCCTGGCTCCCCGATCGACCCAGCCTTAAATAGGTGACGCTTCAGTCGGGGAAGTAAAAGCGGCGAGGGAGAGGAGATGGCTACCACCCTCATATAGCCGAGCCTTTGAAATGTGGGATCGCTAACACATCAGACCCCTACGGCAGTAGTGAAATGGGTTACTTTCCTTTTTTTTTACTATACATAACGTGTTTTTATTGTAAGAGGTCAATACATAACGTGTTTTTTTTGTGAAAGGTCAATACATAACGTGTTTTTGTTGTGTGAGGTCAATATATAATTAATTAGTTAGTAGCCCCTTTCAGACATGACTGACTATAGGATGATATGACTTGGAGTGGGGGGAAAAAGAATAACATAAAACAAAAGGAATATACTTAGCTTTTTATTGTTTTTCTCGTGGTGTTGTCTTTTGACTTCTCTATGTAACAAGAGCTTCGCTTCACCAAGCGTGAGTTGGCCATTTAGGGTACATCTAAACCTTGATCTGTCTGCAGCTTCGTCTTCCCAGGATGTCAGATTCATGTCCTGAGCCTTCATATCACGTTTGCACACATCTTTGAACCTCAATTGTGGTCGGTCGACTGTTCTCGTGACCTTTGTTAACTGTCCACAGAAGATATCTTTGGGAATGCGGCCATCTTCCATGCGACAAACATGACCAAGCCACCGTAGTCTTCGCTGCTTAAGTAGAGTGTACATGCTTGGAAGACCAGTGCGAGAGTGCACCTTTGAATTTGTCACTCTGTCTCTCTATGTAATTCCAAGAATGGATCGCAGGCGCCATAGGTGGAAGGTGTAAAGCCTGTGCTCTTGTTTGACATACGTTGTCCAAGTCTCACTGCCATATAGAAATGTTCTGACAACACGTGCATTTTATACCTTGGACTTTGTTTTAATTGTGTTTCTGGTTTTTTTTCAAACACGCGTTGTGAAGCGAGCAAATGTAGCAGCAGTTTTGCCAATGTGACTGTCTATTTCTGGGTCTATGTGTCTATTTCTGGGTCCAGAGAGAGAGAGAGAGAGAGAGAGAGAGAGAGCGAGGAAGAGAGACAGACATAGAGAGAGACAGACAGAGAAAGAGAGACAGACAGAAAGAGAGACAGACAGAGAGAGAGAGAGAGAGCGAAAGCTTGCACTGATTACGGATCCCAGGTATGTGAATTGTTGCACAGCTGCCAGTTCATAATTATCGATGTTAAGACTTGGCTTGACATCCACTTCCTGTCCCCGAACATTTGTTTTGTTGAGACTTATTGTGAGCCCAAAATCTTTTCATGCCTGGGAGACGCGATCTATCAATCTCTGAAGTTCGTGCTGACTGTGGGAGAAATTGCAGCATCATCAGCGAAAAGCAAGTTTGTGAGGGTGATCTCCCTTATCTTGGTTTTGGCCTTGAGCCTTGCAAAATTAAACTGCTGACCATCCGACTTAGTGTGAAGACAGATTCCTTCATTTGCGTTACCAAATGAATGTTTCAAACTATATATGAAATACAAACATCAGACCTAGATAGACAGAGACTTGACGTTACAGAAAAATGAAAACCCACGAATTTAAATATTGATGAAAGTAAGAAGAGAGTAGGATGGGTGATAGGGTAGCCAACGACAACATCTTTAATAGAGTGTCTATTTGGCAGGGTCTCAACAATTGGCGTGCTTCTTGCAGCGAGACGAATTAGTTATTTGTAGGTCTTGAGTTCGATTCGAGAGCTCGGGGAATTGAGACGCATGTCGGGTCAGGCACAACATACTGCACAAGACGACTATCGCTCTTCCATGTATCGTCAGGGTCAGGCACAACATACTGCCCAAGACAACTATCGCTCTTCCATGTATCGTCAGGGTCAGGCACAACATACTGCCCAAGACAACTATCTCTCTTCCATGTAACGGTCCTTGGAAGCAGTTTGTTTCAATGCAGTCTGTGTGACGAGATGTGGATCAAGGTGATCCCTGTACTAGTGAGCGTCACGAAGGTGAAGCCCAGCATAGCACAACCGCTTGGAGGACATCGGTCCACATTTATACAACCCGCCACTTAACTCAGGGCGTCTCGGGCGCAGCAAAGAGTAAACTTACTCATTATGGGCATTAAACAACAACAACAACATTCAAGAGCTCCTATTACTTCATAAACTTATCTGTGTCATGCTTAATCAGGGACTGAAATGCAGCACGCTGAATGACCTGACAGCATCCATCGACTCATAGCTGGCTGCTTGCATGAGGGTCAGCGAACAACAACTGATCAAGATCCTGTTCAGACTCCAAGTATCCGCCCTGAAAACAGGCCGCAATAGTATAGTCTAGCTAAGAGAATGGAGATATGGCAGTGGGAAGGGAAACCTGGAATTCAAAAGTCAGTTGAAACGGGATGTGCCGGGCCAAAATTCGCAGATACCATAGACTGGCTGTAAATTACGATACAATGTGACGTCCTTTTAAAGACGAACGCAAAAGAAAAGAAGAAGAAAATGAAGAATAAAAGGAAGAAAAAGTAGTAGACGAAAAGGAAGCAGAAGATACTTAATCCTTGGCATATTCCATGCTGTGTTAAAGTCAGAAATTTAATCATAGTGAAATGGGAAACAACACTCTCGGAATGATTATGAGGATTATCATTGGATTAATTCCCTTTATATCAAGTAGTAACTCGTTGACCTCCCTTTTTAACCTGCATATCGTGTCAGACTTTCCCAACATTGTCTTAAGTCTGTTTTCTGTTTTATCTAAGAAAACATGGAAAGGCATAGGTTGTCTCGGATTAATTGATTACCAATTTTAACGTTTCTGATTCCCGGAATAACGAGTTTTCACTCTTATTTCTTCTGAATGAACTGCAGCTATTTGATAGATCGCTTCTCCCACGCGTGCAAAGATTTCGGACTCACAATAAACCTGAATAAAACAAATGTGTTACGACAAGACGTCATCCAACCATCACTATCGATAACTGTGAACTGGCAACTGTAGAACAGTTCACTTACTTGCAGTCCCTCATCAATAAGCTCTCCCTAGACCCTGCAATAAGTAATCGCATTGGCAGAGCTTCTACCATATTTTCACATCTGACAAAACGCGTCTGTGAAAACTCCAAACTTACAGCCAAGACAAAGGCTATGTGTCATCAACACGGAGAACGCTTCTATGTTGTAATGAAACGTGGGCAACGTATGTCAAACAAGAACATAGGCTTTTACCTACGGCGCCTGAGATCCATCCTTGGCGTCCAATGGAGAGACAGGGAGACAATTGCAAAGGTTCATTCTCGCCCCGTCCTTCCAAGTTTGTACACCGTCCTTCGCCAACAAAGACTGCGATGACTTGGTAATGTTCTACGCATGGAAGAGAGTCGCAACCCCAAAGCTATTCTCTATGGGCTAGCGTGTGGTAACCACATCTGTGGTCCAAAGGCGCATGTACGCGAGACGACATGAAGGCTCTGGATATGGATCTGACATCTTGGAAGACATAGCTGCAGATCGATCCAAATGGAGATGTAAACAGAAGAGCCACCTCAGACTGGGCGAACATAAGTTCATAAAACATAGGGAAGTGAAAAGACAACGCCGACAGAATAAGGCCAACTTCTAGGTCTCCCATCACCCTATAGTCAGACATGACTGTAAAGGGGATACTACTTGTCCTGTACCAGGTAGTGGAATGCTCATGTTTTGTTCAGTTGTTTTGTGTCTACATACAGGGCGACGGCGATAGATGGGATTGGTGGTAGTAATAGTTGCTTGAAAGATTCTAACAATGATGGATAGACCAGAAGATGGTGTGCTAGTGTTTCATCTAGTCACTCGCAGTGTTTGTATTATGTTGTGTGGTCTGCGGTCACTATGTGTAGGTGCTTGTTCAACGCACTCGTTTTGTTCGCCATCTGAAGATTGTGCTATGGTCTTTTAGATTAAAATCGTTGACGCTATTTTTGGGATTGAGTTGAGACATGTCTGCATTTATATTGCGCTTGTAGTCAATCAAGCATGTATCTAATCTTCCTCTTCTTCTTCTTTCGTTCGCTTGAAAATATTGTCTATATCTGCAATGTTGTAGCTTGTATAAATGTCACTGTCATTTGTAGTTCACATACAGGTCCATAAAGTTTCTCTTCTAGTGTTGTTTCTATGGGCCAGTGATATTTTCTCTGTATATCATATTCGGGGAAGTTCTGTAGTAATGTATCTAATCCTCTCTAATTGTTCAACGAAGGTGTTCAAGTC
Source organism: Ariolimax columbianus (assembly GCA_036924085.1). Classification (NCBI taxonomy): domain Eukaryota; kingdom Metazoa; phylum Mollusca; class Gastropoda; order Stylommatophora; family Arionidae; genus Ariolimax; species Ariolimax columbianus. Next base: position 49,586,308 of record JAVGWX010000006.1, on the reverse strand, counting down.
AAACCGGGACTTTATTTGGTTATGCAAATACATTTTGTTTTTTAAGTTATCAAAATGCCATTTATTGTTTTGATACCATCTCTTGCAACGTTTATGCACTTAACCCAGCGTTCAAGTAATGCTTGAAGAGCTTCAACCTAGAAAGATTTGTCAGTATGTCTGAACCAATTCAGGACAGCCTGTTTCACTTCGTCACCAGTGCTAAAATGCTGACGTCCCCGGAACTATTTTAGGGGTCCAAACAGGTTGGAATCGCTTGGAGCGAGGTCTGGGCTATAAGGTGGATGTGGCAATATCTCCAAGCCGTATTGCTGCAGATGACCTTCAGTGAACCGTATGAGGTCGAGCGTTATCATGCAGTAGCAAGACGGGATCATCACTCAAAGATGTATGCTCTTCTCTAAAACTTTTACACCATTCAAATGTCTTACTGCGGCTGAGTGTCTCATCACCGTATTGTGATTGCAGTCTTTTACAAGAAACTTCACCACAACACGCTGATCCATGCAAACATTAACAGTGTTGTCCGCCATTTTTATTTATCTGTATCAACCACGCAAGTGGGCCACCAAGCAGCAATAGGACACAAGTGCCCCTAACTAATGATAGTAGTTCCAGTACGCTATAACCCCTTTAGGTAGAAGTAGAAAAGTCCCGGTTTGTTTTGAACGCCCCTCGTAGATTATATTTTTAGTAGCTCATTGATTGGTAGGTAAGTTCGCTTGTGGCTTATATGCTAACGCTTATGCCAGTTTACTAGCTGCTTCTTCTTCTTCTTCTTCTTCTTCTTTTACTTCTTTGATCAACTGATGTTATGCTTCTAGCCCAGCGAGGTTCACGAAGTAGACTGTGCACTGCTTAGCGTCTTGATTCTTATATGGCACACATTAGCAGCATTTATGGTAGCCTGAAAGGCTGAGCCATCTGCGTATGCATGGATCCAGTCCCTGTGATAGGAATGCATAGTTTTAGTTCAGCAGTTTTAAGTTTTAATGTAGTGATATTGATTGACTTTGTTCACTTGGATCGTAATGGTGAGATGCAGCGGTGAGAAACCCAAGTTTGCTAAAACCGTTTTCCACCTCCACGGGGTGATCCTGGATAACAGGCTGCAGCAGGGCAGAATGACTAAGGAGAAGAGGAAAGGCTAACCCGGTAGCCAAAGGAGAGGGAAGGCTAACCCGGTACCCAAAGGAAAGGGAAGGCTAACCCGGTACCCAAAAGAGAGGGAAGACTAATCCGGTACCCATTAGAAAGGGAAGGCTACCCCGGTACCCAAAAGAGAGGGAAGGCTAACCCGGTACCCAAAGGAGAGGGAAGGCTAACCCGGTACCCAAAGGAAAGGGAAGGCTAACCCGGTACCCAAAAGAGAGGGAAGGCTAACTCGGTAGCCAAAGGAGAGGGAAGGCTAACCCGTTACCCAAAGGAAGGGGAAGGCTAACCCGGTACCCATTGGAAAGAGAAGGCTAACCCGGTACCCAAAGGAGAGGGAAGGCTAACCCGGTACCCAAAAGAGAGGGAAGGCTAACCCGGTAGCGAACGCAGAGGGAAGGCTAACCGGGTACCCAACAAATGACATGCTGAAATCGAATATGTCGGACCGAAATGTGCAATTATCGCAATCAAGCTGTAAACTACGACACAACGAGTACCGTTCTCCGGACTACATTCTGCTACATGCAAAGCTCTTTTCAGGGTTTAGTAGTGGGATGTTGAGAACGACCGAAGAAGAAGAAGAGACACGTTCACTGGGTGTTGTGTTAATTTGTGTATGTGCATAGGTTTTGGGAAGTTGCACAATTTGTGTAGTTAAACCTCCCCCCTATCCCCCTCCCCCTTCCTCTCTCTCTCTCTCTCTCTCTCTCTCACTCTCTCGCTCTCCCTCTCTCTCTTGATAGATGGTGCTTGGCATTTAATTCTGCTGCTATGATCATCTGATATTTTTGTTTGTTTCTTTATGAATGTCCGTTGGTCGTCCAGCTTTCTGTGGGGATGATTTTGATGGAGACGTCCGTAACTTTCCGCTGTTTCAATTTTTACCTTTTTCATTTTTGATGTAAATTGACAAAGAAGTTTAGCATTACCGCTAAGCTAGACATGACAATGAGTACCTTCTTCAGTACGACCCGGAATATATACGATGACGCTACAGCCCGCTGTCCAGAAATCATCATCAATCATGAAAAGCTCTGATGAAGTAGATAGGAACAGCAGCAGAGTAAGGTGAGACGTACGTGAAGAAAACGTCATTATATTGCAGAACCAGTACAGGAGAATAACATAGCAGATTAAAACGTACGTGAAGAAGACGTCATTATATTGCAGAGCCAGTAGACGAGAATAACACAGCAGAGTTTGTCGTACGTGAAGAAAACGTAATTATATTGCAAAATAAGAACACGGGAACAGCAGAGTAGGACGTACGAGAACAAAACGTCATTACATTATAGAACTAGTGCACGACAACCACACAGCAGGGTAGAACGTACGTGAACAGAACGTCATTACTTTGCAGAACCAGTACACGACAACAACACAGCAGAGTAGGTCGTACGTGAACAAAACATCATTACATTACAGAACCAGTACACGACAACAACACAGCAGAGTAGGTCGTACGTGAACAAAACATCATTACATTACAGAACCAGTACACGCTTTCAACAATTTACAAACACGTACTTAATATCACAACTTTTACACCAACAAAAACAGCAATCTCGAAGACAATACCATCACTATCACATTCCGGTTTGGCATCATTAAAAGCATGAGCCACAATAACAGTTGACATCCTTGGAGGCAGCCCGTTCCCAAAGAATGTATGCGCTCTGCCAGCATTGATTTCTGTAGCAGCACAACTGAAATTATGAGGTTTTCAAACGACCAATGCATAGCCGTCTGTTTACGATATGCATTGCAAGAATGGCCTTAAACGTACTCTCCGAACGAACCTGTAATTACAAATAATAGTGCCCCGCAGAGCAAGAGCAAGATTATGCAGTCTTCTAAATCAGTATAAAGACGTTCAGTTAAGTGCTTGGAATGCATTGCCACTGCAAATAGTGGAGGCAGGGTAAATTAATACATTCAAGAATAGATTGAATGCACACAGGTATTTTTAGATCAAGTGAATGTAAAAGAAACTGGTTGTATACAAACTGCACATTTTTTTAAACCAGTACAAACACGTTAAGTTGAGTTAAGAAAGATGGCTGGCTCCCCCTTACAATTTCCTGCCACATACAAGGGCAGACAAGATAAATGGGATTTTTGGAGAAAAACAGCAACATAAATAACACGGGCGCTCTTACCATGTTTTGCTGCGTCTGACTTTTTCTGACTCTTCCAAAATCTTTGCTCGCTCTGGCTTCTTTGTCGGATAGGAGTTTTTGATTTGGATGACTCTGTTTTGCCTGCAGGAAGAAAGCCGCGATAGCATGTTTGTTTGTTGTTTGCAAATTATTCACAATGAGTAGGTTTATTCTTTTGTGCGCCATGAAAATGACGTTTAGCGTCGGGTTGCAGTAGCTTTCCTCACATCCCGAGCGTGCTGATGAAGGTGGACCAGGCTTGGCTTCAACTACGGGTGGATCACTACTACGGGGATCACATCGATCCCTCACCTTGTTAGCCAGGCTGCCATGAAACCAGCCCATTTCAATGGAGGGATGCGGAGAAGTCTAGGTGAGGGTCTTGGCCAGTATATTTTAATCTGACCCTGACTAACATGCCATGCCTGACCAGTCGTTAGTCTTCCTCCCCAACAGCATGTTCAGAACTGAAAACTTCCCCTCATCATTTATGTCGGCTGAAGGGGCGAAGTGAATCCGACACCAGCACGAATTTAGAAAAGGCTTTGAAAATTATGTTTTTATATATACGGCTGCAACATTCATTGTTTAACGAATCAGAACGCAAACGTTTGGCTTGTGAGCTGTCAGATGATTGATGGATGGCTGGGCACGATAGGGGGGGGGGGGGGGCTGGGTTATGAGAAGATGGTGGTGCGTATGGAAAGGATAAACGCATTTATGCATGTTTTGCTTGCCTGATTTCTCTTCTCTCTCACCTTGATCTGTACATTTCACCTGTCTGTAATTACTCTTCTCTCACACCTTGACCAGTGTGTTTCACCTGACTCTGACTATTCTTCTCTCCCACCTTGATCAGTATGTTGTCCTGGAGGACAGGGTCGACCGACCCCAACCAGGCACGTCCACAGGTGGAGGATAGTGGAACGACCTCCAAATATGGAGCGTCAGCTGCGATATAAGCCAGGTATAATAACTGGACGAATAAGCAGTCGTGGACCAACTGGCGGTGTATTCCAGCAGGATGGGGTGGGACAACAGGTGGCACTGCTTTCCCCACTGAAATACCCCATGTGTCTTATGACGGGTACACCAAGCGGGTAAGAGCCGCTATTTGCTCTAGCCACAGGAAGGAAACCACGGTAGACAAACCAACTTACTGCCTTGCAGGTACCATCGGGAGATGGAAAGGCTATGGGAGGCAACCCAAAACAGAAAACTCAACCCGACCTGCCGAAGACGGAGTGTGTCAGCTGCGGCGTAGGAACCGGGAAAAATCAGGGCACACACGCACCAACAGGATATGGTCATGCGACAGTCTACCCTATCGTCATGGTGTCTCTCCTACAAGTTACAACCGGGGAGGAGCGGTGCCGGGCCCCCAGCCTCGAGGGGGCCCCCAGCCTCGAGGGGACCCACCCAAGCAACCGGTGCCTCTGCTAACCTAGTGGCCAGGGGGAGGCAGAGTAGTGCAACTGATCAACAAACAAGGAGCCTAAAAGTGGTACAATGGAATGCAGAGGGCGTGAGAAACAAGAAACCCGAACTGCAAGAATTTTTCAAGGAAAACGATATAGACATCATTTGTATTCAGGAAACACACCTAAAAGAAACTCAAAAATTTTCCATCAGAGGATATGAATGTTTCCGCAAGGTAGGGAAAAAGATCCAAAGGAGGAATAATAACACTAGTTAAAAATTCTATACCAGCAGTAGAAACAAAAAGATCTGGACCAGATGAATTAGAATACATCACAGTAAAGATATTCTTACCTAGTGGAGACTCAATGATAATAAACTGCTATAGCCCTCAGCCACAGCTCTGGTAATACACAGTCAAAACTGAAGAATCGAGACACCTCATAGTGGGAGATTTTAACAGTCACTTCCCAAGCCGGGGCTACGAAACAATGGACCAGAGAGGCGAGGAGGTAGAAGATTGGATGATAGAAAACAAACTCATCCTAATAAATAGGCCAGACGATAGGCACACATATTACTCTAGAATATTTTTAAAAAAAAATGAGTACTCCAGACCTTGCGATGGCAACGGACGACCTTCACCGACTAATAGGAAGAACAGTCACCATGACGAGTATGTTTCACCTGGCCCTGACTACCCTTCTTTCCAACCTTGACCAGCATGTTTCACCTGGCCCTGACTACTCTTGCCTCTCACCTTGACCAGCATGTTTCACCTGACCCCGACTACTCTTCTCTCCGACCTTGACCAGTATGTTTCACCTGGCCCTGACTACTCTTCTCTCCGACCTTGACCAGTATGTTTCACCTGGCCCTGACTACCCTTCTTTCCAACCTTGACCAGCATGTTTCACCTGGCCCTGACTACTCTTGCCTCTCACCTTGACCAGCATGTTTCACCTGACCCCGACTACTCTTCTCTCCGACCTTGACCAGTATGTTTCACCTGGCCCCGACTACTCTTCTCTCCGACCTTGACCAGTATGTTTCACCTGGCCCTGACTACTCTTCTCTCCGACCTTGACCAGTATGTTTCACCTGGCCCTGACTACCCTTCTTTCCAACCTTGACCAGCATGTTTCACCTGGCCCTGACTACTCTTGCCTCTCACCTTGACCAGCATGTTTCACCTGACCCCGACTACTCTTCTCTCCGACCTTGACCAGTATGTTTCACCTGGCCCTGACTACTCTTCTCTCCGACCTTGACCAGCATGTTTCACCTGGCCCTGACTACTCTTCTCTCCGACCTTGACCAGTATGTTTCACCCGACCATTATGTTTTCTTCCATTTCTGCACACTAAAGTAAACTACACTGGCGTACCTGTATGTGTTGACGGAGGAGAAACCATTTCAGCTATCTGCCGGAAGTAGGACTCTGGGTAGGACATTTTCCTCACAATTATTTTACCATCCCTCCGGGACGATGATATGGTAGTTGATGCTGCTGGGCCAGCTGAGGACGTGGAGGTGTTGATAGTTAGCCCATGCTGCAGAAGATCCTCGGCGGACAGCACACTGGACACGTCAATCACGGGCATGGTTCTGGCTCGTCGCAGTTCTTTCTTGTTGTTCCTGAGGACATACACATATTTAACACCAGTTGTTCCTGAGGACATACACATATTTAACACTAGTTGTTCCTGAAGACATACACATATTTAACACCAGTTGTTCCTGAGGACATACACATATTTAACACCAGTTGTTCCTGAGGACATACACATATTTAACACCAGTTGTTCCTGAGGACATACACATATTTAACATCAGTTGTTCCTGAGGACATACACATATTTAACACTAGTTGTTCCTGGGGACATACACATATTTAACACCAGTTGTTCCTGAGGACATACACATATTTAACACCAGTTGTTCCTGAGGACATACACATATTTAACATCAGTTGTTCCTGAGGACATACACATATTTAACACCAGTTGTTCCTGAGGACATACACATATTTAACACCAGTTGTTCCTGAGGACATACACATATTTAACATCAGTTGTTCCTGAGGACATACACATATTTAACACCAGTTGTTCCTGAGGACATACACATATTTAATACCAGTTGTTTCTGAGGACATACACATATTTAACACCAGTTGTTCCTGAGGACATACACATATTTAACACCAGTTGTTCCTGAGGACATACACATATTTAACACCAGTTGTTCCTGAGGACATACACATATTTAACACCAGTTGTTCCTGAGGACATACACATATTTAACACCAGTTGTTCCTGAGGACATACACATATTTAACACCAGTTGTTCCTGAGGACATACACATATTTAACACCAGTTGTTCCTGAGGACATACACATATTTAACACTAGTTGTTCCTGAGGACATACACATATTTAACACTAGTTATTTGTCAGTAAGAGCCAAAACTAGAAACACGTGTCAACAGATTTAATACTGGTTAGTTGTTAGTAACAGCCAAAACGGGAACCACATATAAATATATTTAAAACTGGTTAGTTGTTAGTAACAGCCAAAACGGGAACCACATATAAATAGATTAAATACTGGTTAGTTGTTAGTAACAGCCAAAACGGGAACCACATATAAATAGATTAAATACTGGTTAGTTGTTAGTAACACCCACAAACAGGAACCAGAAGGGAGCAGTACTAGTAGGGAATGCGATTTCAGGACACAGATGGTATAAAATTAAAGAGCAACCTATTTTCTACACATTGCTATTTAGTTTTGCTAATCGGTATATTATTTCAAGAACTATGCTTCTGAAAGATTACAACACATTTTTTTCATGCAGACAAAAGTGAATTTACCTATCCACATTGCCTTTGTAGCTACAATTAGTACTTCCATAGATTTCTTTTAATTAATGAACGCTCCCCAGGTCAGATAACTCTATTGCAAATGGATGCGTCTATGAAGTAATACATTTTGTTCGACCAACTATGCGAAGTGATAAAGGTATTGTAACCAATCCAGGAAGCGGAAGTTTCATGGAAATAGGTTTACAAATGAAAAAAGACAGTTATATCCAGATGAAATTAAATGTGAGCAGCATGTAATTGTAGAAACAGTAGTTGAAGGTGACTTTTCTGTTCCAAACAACACAACTAAGTCTTGTAAGAGACCCACAGTTGACACAAGTAGTGCCACGCCCACTCACAGTCAATCATCGATGAAAATCAAAGATCTATATGCTGTTATTGATGATAGGGGTCCGGATAAAGATTTGGAAGAAGCAACCGGCGATGATGAAGATGATCTAGATGATGATCATAGTGGTGAAGGTAACTGGATAATTGACCTGGATATTCTCTCTCACCAGATTGCATCCCATCTTGTTTGTACATTTTGTCACATCCCAGTCAGGTTTATTGAAAATGAAAGACGGGAACTCAACAGTCAATTTCAATTTTTGTGTAGCAATAGAAAGTGCAAATAACAAACTCCTTTCCCCTCTAACCCCCAAATTAGTGTCAACAACAGTAACAGTTTGCAAGTACACTCAATCAATCGGAGACCGGTTTTTGCTGTGTGTCGGTGGTCGCCATTCAGACTGGCAGACAATTTGCGGACTGATGAATCTTCCTCTACCGTTTCTGAAGAGTACATATTTTTACTAATAAATGATAGAATAGAAAGTACTGTTTGTTTCTCTCAAGCAGCTAGAATGAAGAAAGCAACAGACACATAATTCAAGTCATTAGAGGAGACAGAGTCAGCTGATGTTTGCCGCACTATTAATGGATATGTAGATGGAACTTGGATGACCCGCGGACATTCATCAAAAATAGTAACCAGACTGCTTGGCTGTGTCACATGGAAGATTCTGGGCACTAGGACACTCTCAAAAGTGTGCACATCTTGCGACTACTGGAAAGTTAAAGGCAAGTATTCAGAGGCATATAAATTGTGGCAGCAAAATCATTAAACTCAGTGTACAGCCAAACAAAGTGGTTCATCTGTAGGCATGGAGGCAATAATTGCTGCAGACTTATTTCTCAGATAAGTTGAACGATATAAACTGAGGTACACTCGCTTTATTGGGGATGGAAACACGAACAGTTTCAAGCGAGTCTATGACTCAAAGCCATATGGTGATGGAGACACGAACAGTTTCAAGCTAGTCTATGACTCAAAGCCATATGGTGATGGAAACACGAACAGTTTCAAGCGAGTACATGACTCAAAGCCATATGGGGATGGAGACACGAACAGTTTCAAGCTAGTCTATGACTCAAAGCCATATGGTGATGGAAACACGAACAGTTTCAAGCGAGTACATGACTCAAAGCCATATGGTGATGGAGACACGAACAGTTTCAAGCTAGTATATGACTCAAAGCCATATGGTGATGGAGACACGAACAGTTTCAAGCTAGTCTATGACTCAAAGCCATATGGTGATGGAGACACGAACAGTTTCAAGCGAGTCTATGACTCAAAGCCATATGGTGATGGAAACACGAACAGTTTCAAGCGAGTACATGACTCAAAGCCATATGGTGATGGAAACATGAACAGTTTCAAGCGAGTACATGACTCAAAGCCATATGGTGATGGAGACACGAACAGTTTCAAGCTAGTATACGAGTCAAAGCCATATGGTGATGGAGACACGAACAGTTTCAACTAGTCTATGACTCAAAGCCAGATGGTGATGGAGGCACGAACAGTTTCAAGCTAGTCTATGACTCAAAGCCATATGGTGATGGAGACACAAACAGTTTCAAGCGAGTCTATGACTCAAAGCTATATGGGGATGGAGACACGAACAGTTTCAAGCGAGTCTATGACTCAAAGCCATATGGTGATGTCCTTGTTGAGAAGATAGAATGTGTAGGTCATGTGAAAAAAATAATGGGAATTCGTCTACGCAAGATCAAGACTTGTTCAGGTGAAAGTAAATTGTTAGATGGGAAGAATATTGGTGGAAAGGGAAGGCTTACTGACTCACAGATTTACTCCACCTAGAAATATTATAGAAATGCAATTAGGGGCAATAAGAAAAACTTGAACGGAATGCGCGAAGCTGTTTGGGCGATATATTTTCACAAGCTCCCCACGGACCAGAGGCATGCCCACAATCTATATAAAATAAACAAGCTGTTGTTGCCAACAAAGAAATGATTATGCACATATAAACAACCAGCTTGCGGCCATTACGGATGTCATCAAGCCAGTTATCAGAGAGTTGTCCCACCTTGATCTATTGACAAACTGTCTAAATGGATACACCCGGAATGCTAACGAATCCATCAACAGCACAATATGGCGAAACTGCCCCAAACACAAGTATCATGGATTAGTGACTGTTAAAATTGCTGTTGGCATAGCAATCCTTTTTGTCAATGATGGAGCAAAAGCCATGGAAGTCACCTTATAAGAGAGGGGATATAAACATGCTGGAAAGAACACAATTAAGAGCGAGAAAGCTGATAGTGGGATTCCAAAATTTCAGATATGAGAAAACCGGCCTACAGTGTCCAGTGTCTAGAAGAGAGAAAAATTCGTGGTGACTTAATACAGGTTTATAAGATGATCAGAGGAATGGATAAATTAGACTATAACAAGTTTTTTAAAACACAGCCACCCACAAGAACAAAAGGGCATAGCTACAAGTTAACTAAAGAGGTCCAGATTAGATATTAGGAAATATATTTTTAGTCGGAGAGTGGTGAATGCTTGGAATGCATTGGCACGGGAGGTAGTGGAGACAGGGACAGTTAATGCATTTAAGAATACATTGAATACGCATAGCTTTTAGAGCAAGGTGATGTAAATGAAACTGGTTGTATACAGACACTGTAGAGTCCTCTAAATCAGTATAAAGAAGTTAAATTAAGTTAGATGCAGCTGTTATGACAAGAAGCTGTTGCAAAACGCTCAAGGGAAAGCAACAGAATCATCCATGGGATCAAGAAGACCAAGAAGGAGTAAAAGCTTGGGTTAGAGGAGGCACAGGCAATGTCGGAAGGCTTCCCTTTTCTGGCGGTGGGTCATTGAGGTAAGTGTGGGGAATTCTGGAAGAACAAAATGGGTTATCTGTTTTGTCCCAAAATCAACAATTCTTGATCATAAAGATATCATAACTTTGTCAAATATTAATCATCATGAAATTGTGCATGATGTTTTACTGTGCAACAGTCTATAACGTGGACTACTAAAAGCACTATACCTTTATTACATTAATTTCTATGTTCATTCAAAATTTACAATGTGAGCACAGCTTGCCCCCAACCCCCCATAGTACGTTCTGGTTGGATTCTGTTAAAGTGAATGTTAAGTTGTGTGTGTTGAGTGAAAAGTCCTAAAATAGTGCTCTGATCTCTCTTTTTCTAGAAGTTGATGTTGTCTATGTCTTCGTCAGTATGTCTGCCTTGTCATTGCCAGGTGTATTTGAGTGGTCAGGGATCCAATTAATAACTATTTTGACTTCATGGAATGAGGTAAGTTGGTTGACATTTAGGGTAATTTGAGGTAAGTTCAGGCTTACAATGACCACCATCTTGCAGAGCTTCAAGGGCAGATAATGAGTCTGAAAAATTTAAGATGGCTTTGAACTTTTGATAGGAACGCTTCAAATACCGTTCTGAAGTGGTACTAAGCTACTTCCAATGCTGTAATATTTGCCTCTTAGTTTGAGCATATCTCCGCAACAGATCATGAGATATTCTGTCTGGATTAAGTCAGACCACATAAGCGATTAATGAATAAAACACCTTCCGTCGGGGATACAAAAACACATCGATGTATTCAAAAATCATATCGTTAGGGACAGAGACATGGTCACGTTCGGTATGAGCCATAAGGCAAGTACGGTCGGCCCTATGTGTCACGTTCGGAGGGAGCATACGTCAAATTCGGACGGCCCTGTGTGTCACGTTCGGAAGGAGTACAAGTTATGTTCGGACAGCCAAATGTGTCAAGTTCGGAAGGAGCCATGAATTAATTTTGGAGGGAGCTATGTGTCGAGTTCGAAGGGTGCCACGAGTCAAGTTCAAAGGGTGCCACGAGTCAAGTTCAAAGGGTGCCACGAGTCAAGTTCGGAAGGATCCACGAATCAAGTTTGGAAGGAGCCACGACTCAAGTTTGATAGGAGACATACGTCAAGTTTGGAAGGAGACACGAGTCAATTTGGAATTAACCACGAGTCAAGTTTGGTATTGGCCACGAGTCAAGTTCGGAAGGAGTCATGAATCAATTTCTCAAGGAGCCTTCAGCCAAGTTCAGGAGGAGTCGATTAGTCAACGGCAAAAGAAGCTATGAGTCCAGTTCGCAAGAAGTCACAAGGCTAATTTGGAAAGAGCTGTTAGTCAAACTCTGAAGGAGTCATGAGTCAGTATCGGACGGAGCCATGAGCTAAGTTTGAAAGGAATTTCAACTGAAAGTTATCAAACTTTTGTGGGGCTTAAAATTATGAGACCACTCAATGTCTTTTGGTATTCGATTACAGTGTTCGACTCGGCCGAGTACGAAAACTTCATTGAATGCGCTCTTCAGCCCAAAATCGAATATTTCGTGGGTCTATAGCCTGCATACATTAATATTGTTCCAAGAACCGTAATGTAGCTATACTATGCAGAAATGCACGACGTTTCATCTGAACAAATTTGCCAAAAGAGAGATATAAACAACTCTTTTCCCAACAGCATCACAGGAAAACTTTGTAGTGACTCTCCAGGGAGTATGCTCGTTCTTTTTATGATGCATCATTCTGCTATCCACCAAAAGAGTTATGTTTATAGAGGAAGCCATTTCAATACATTATTTTCATTTTTCTATTTCTAGTCTGTTATATGTTATATATAAATGTCCCGCTATAAAAGATAACTTTTGTTGTTGTTGTTGTTCCATAGCTACTGAGCAAGCCTGCTCTTGGCAGCCCAATGCCATTCTTATATAGATACAGGTCTTCTTCAGTTGTTTTACTGCTCTGTGCAGTGTGTTGGTAATTGTCGGTAGTGCTTGTCAGAATCGTTTCCTCGTGTCCGCAAGGGTTTTGCACTCAATGAGTAGATGTCGAACTGTTTCACCAGGATGAGAGTAATGTCTGCACAAGGGCATGTGCTGGGGATTGGATGGGGTTCAAATGGCTATTGACTTTGGCATGTCCTGTTTAAACCTGAAAGATGAGACTTTGACCTCTTGTACGAGGAATGTTAAAATGAAACGGGACCTAACTGCACCAAGTGATCATACGTGCGATGTGCATGTTCACGTCACCACTGATGTAAACAGCATATACCAGCCGTACAGTTTGCAAATGTTTATTATCCTCCGACTCATAGTTTACTCAGCAGACTGTTGAAAACATTGCGGGTGTGATTAGGAATCCGTCCAGCGTTGATCAGCCAGCGCTGATTAAGTTGGGGCCTCCAGAACCGACTTGGAGTCACTAAAAATCATAAAATCCATCGGCAAAAATAAATTTTTTAAATGGTATTGCCCTCCGATTGAATGATAATGTTAAGTAGACAGAAGTTGTAAATTTCACAATAATTAAAATAAGAAATGGCGAAACAGGAAAGACAAGACACATTTATTTACTTGAAAAGAAAAGTGACACTGGATGGTGCCACAGACAAAAACGATTACCATAATAAAAAAAATCCATTGCAGATTTTGGCAGCGGAATAAACAAGGTTTGGAGTCATGGCAGCACAAAAGAGACACCAAGCTTAAAATATGCAAAAGGCGTATGTTCTCTGTGCGTCTGTGGTGTTCGGCATGTTGAAGGGTAGTGGAGCAAGAAATGTTCATATAGTCGCCATCATGCTAAGTCAGTCATTGTGTTCATTCAGACATTGCGCGAAGTCAGCTTTGTGTTAATTCAGTCATTGTGTTGTCAGTCTTTATGCTAATTCAGTTATTGCGATAAGTTAGTAATTACACTAATTCAGTCATTGCACTGAGTCATCCATTGTGTTAATTCAGTCATTGCGCTAAGTCCGTCATGGTGTTAATTCAGTAATCGTGATAAGTCAGTCACTATATTAATTCAGTCATTGTTCTAACTCAGTCATCGTTCTAAATCAGTCATTACACGAATTCAGTCGCTATACTAATTCAGTCATTATACTGTATCAGTCATTTTATGATTCAGTCATTATAATAAATCAGTCATTATACTAATTCAGTCTTTATACTAATTCAGTCATTATGCTAATAGAGTCATTATACCAATTCCGCAATTGAGCTACATTGGTCCAGTAGCAAGGCATTGTAGTTGAGCTGAGGTAGCAGTTGATGCTCATTTTCATTTTTTTTTCTCGGATTGACTCCAGGTCACGTGGTTTGGGTAGAAATTTAATGAATTTCCAAATGTCTTCTCCTGAACAACGGTTAACATAATACTCTTTTAGATTGTCTTTTCCTAAACAACGGTTAACATAATACTCTTTTAGATTGTCTTTCATTGAAATACGGTTAACATAATGATCAATTCAATTGTCTTTTCCTGAACAACGGTTAACATAGTGATCAATTCGATTGTCTTTTCCTGAAAAACGGTTAACATAATAATCAATTCGATTGTCTTTTCCCAAACAACGGTTGATAAAATACTATTTTAGATTGTCTTTTCCTGAACAATGGTTTACATAATACTCTTTTAGATTGTCTTTGCCTGAACAACGGTTAACATAATACTATTTTAGATTGTCTTTGCCTGAACAACTGTTAACATAATGATCAATTCGATTGCCTTTTCCTGAACAACGGTTAATATAATACTCTTTTAGATTGTCTTTGCCTGAACAACGGTTAACATAATACTATTTCAGATTTTCAGATACTAAGGCTTATTTTAACTTGCGAGTGTAAACACCGGCCTTTTGCGTTTATCGGCCGAGAGGACTAGGCGTATCATTTGCCCTCCTTTGAGACCAGAAGTCGCTTGAAACTTGCAGGAATTGAAAACCCTCCGATTCTTTATTTTTGCTTTATGAGAGGCTTTTCGTTAGGACATGCCCTCAGCGTTGCAGTGCTCCTATCCTCATCTCAGTCGCACACAATACAAAGTATAAACCTAATGGATAATTTATGACTTTGTAAAAAAGTTATTCTAATTAATTTAAAAGGCGTACACTATCAAATTGCACCAATTTTGAAACACCCTAAAGTGCTTCTTTCAAGAAGAGGCTGATAAATACACTATGTATTTCTACATTGTGTTAACAATGCCAATCTTGGTCATTACTGGAAACACATACGAGTACGATCCAGAGCTGTGAGATGAGCTGTGTGCAGCCAGAAAGAGAATACGTGACCGAATCCGCAACACCACGCTGAGGCAGACAGTGAGAACAAACCCAGTTAGTGCCTACATTGACTCCCAAAAAATAAAGTGGTTTGGACATTTAGTCAGAACGCATCATTACCAGTCTGCATCAAGAGTATATTGCTTGTCTTGGCTTCGTTCGTTCTCAATCTCCGGCTACCAAACGATAAAAAGGCTTAAGTAGCAGAATGTAGTCCAGAGAACGGAAAGCGTTGTGTCGTAGTTTACAGCTTGACTGCGATTTTTGTACCTTTTGGTCCAACCCATCCGACTTCAGCAAGCATTTTTTGAGTACCAGGCTAGCATTCCCTTTTCGATCCCTTCTCCTTAGCCAGTCTGCACTGCTGCTGCCTGTTATCCAGGATCACCGCGTGGAGGTGTAGAAGGGTCTTGGCAGCTCTGGTTCGCTGGCCCTGACGCTAGCAGTCAGCTCCGCATCTTGATCCAAAAAGAGCATATCATACGCAGGCTTCCGATTCACAAGCAAGAGGCAGACCACGACGTCGATGGATCGAGGGTGTCTCTGACACTCTCAGGTAGTTACACCTAACTACAGCACACGCCTCCCACTTGGCGATAACAAGAAATCTAGGCAACCCTCCTCTCTGAGACGCCTAATGGTTAGAACAGTAGGACAAAAGAAAAGAAAGATTAAATTCTATATAAACCCAGTATTGGCTGCGTGCGATGATGTAAGAGATAATTTAAGATAACACTGAACTACAATATCATTCCCTGCTTCCTTTTTGTCTCGGCAGAGCGCATTCTGTCGCCCTTGAGGAAGTTATAGTCAAACTGTATAGAGCATTAGTGAGACCTAGATTGGAGTACTGTTTTAAGATGATGAGGCCTTATCGTAGAGGGGATAAGTTAATTTAACTTAACTAACATCTTTATACTGGCTTAGAAGATTCTGCAGAGTCTGAATACAACACGTTTCAGTTACATTTCTTTGCTCTAAAAGCTTTGCGCTACCAGTCTATTCTTAAATGCATTAACTGTTCCTGCCCCCACTACGTCATGTGGTAATACATTTCAAGCATTCACCACTCTCTGAATAAAAAAATATTTCCCAATTTCTAATCTGAACCTTTCTTTAGTTAATTTGTAGCTACGCCCTCTTGTTTTTATTGGTGGTTTTATAGAAAAACTTGTTATAGTCTAATTTATCCGTTTCCTTTGATTATCTTATAAATCTGTATTGTCACCTCGAACTCTTCTCTTTTCTAGACACTTTAGGTCAGTTTTTCTGACTCTCTTCATAACTGTAATTCTGGAATCCAGCTATCATCTTTGTTGCTCCTCTTTGTATCCTTTTGAGCATGTTTTTATCTTCTCTACGATAAGGACTCTACACCTGCACACATTACTCCAATCTAAGTCTAAGTAATGCTTTATATTGTTTCGCTATCACGTTTTTGCTCCTATATTTAATATAGTAATATATTGGATATAAAAATGATGGAAAGGATGCAAAGAAGAGCGACAAAACTGATAGTGGAATTCTGGAATTATAGTCACGAGGAAAGACAGTAAAAATACAACCCGATTAAAGTGTCTAGAAAAGATACGAATTCCAGAATTCCAGGAGATTTAACACAGGTTTATATAATCAAAGGAAAGGATAAATTAGACTATACCAATATTTCAAAGTACAGACGTCTACAACAACAAGACGGCATAGCTTCAAATTAACTAAAGATAAGGCCAGATGAGATATTAGGAAATATTTTTTTAAAATCAGAGTGGTGAATGCTTGGAGTGCATTGCCACACGAAATAATGAGAGCAGGGTCAGTTAATTCACTCAAGAATAGATTCGATGCACATAGTTATTTTTAAATGAAGTGGAGTAGAAGAAACTGGTTGTATATAGACTCTGCAGTATAAAGAAGTTAAGTTGAGTTAAGTAAGATTCGGGGGTTCAGTGGTCTCGAGGTTAGATGACCGCTTTGAGTGCCGGAGGTTGAGGGTTCAAACCACGGTGTACAACGTGTATACCAGACATTCTCGTTTATCGTCCGTCTCAGGTTGGACTCCCGTGTTCAGCCTCGAGCACGTTACAAATTCTTTGGCAGTTAGAAATTGAAGAGAGTAGGCTTAATCGCCGCAGCCCGGAAAAAATCCAAAAATTCTAGTTAAAAATGTACCAACATTATTTGTACCTTCCCCCAGGCTAGTAAGCCGCTGGACGTTGAAAACACCTGCTACGAATAGCCGAAGACTTCGACTACCTGGCAACAGACATTAACACGACAGGTAGCTTGAATAACCGGATTCCAAGTATTTTTAAGTAAAGTTAAGATTTTTTCACCTTGAGTAGACTGAAATTCATTTCTGCTTATATTTTCTGTATCTAAAAATCGACATCACTGCGTTCCGGGCTTACCCTTAGGTGCTCAGTCTGTCTCAGCAAAAGGCGCAGGGCATGGATGCTGATGGTTCCTTTAGCTCTCTTGCACCGTCCTCTCACACGCCTACTCCGCTCGAACCTCATCTGATATCGAAACTTTGCAACCTGTAGATTGCTACTTCATCAATTGCAGTGTCCTCATCTAACATGCGATAATTGATTGATTTTAAAATGTCATTCCTATCCATCACTAACGTGCCAATGATGGGAGCTTGTGAAGCCAAGATGTCAGCTCTTTCATTGCCCTGAACCCGATCATGACCATGACAGCAGATCCATGTTAACCCCGAGAGGTTTAAGACCTCAACAGCTGCTATCCACTTGTACCTAAGTCATTCCTTCTGTACCTTCTGAAGTGCGGCTTGCGCGTCTGTCACGATGACTGTCTTTGTTAAAGAAATCTCAGATATCCATCTCAATTCGGAGGTTACTGCTTTCATTTCCTTTCTCAGACAGTCGTTTAACGAATAACTTCTACAACTTGGAAACATCTCATTGATTTGCTAGCTTCCTAAAATATAACCGTTTATTCTACAAATCCTTATTGACATATTTAGTCTTTCTCCGTACTTCTGAGTGTGTGGAGTGGTCTTCTTCCTGCGAAAGCTATTTCAGATTCGAGATGTCATATTGATTTGGTATTTCTCGTTCGCCAGCAGTTCCTATTGGAGATTCTCAGAAACTCATTACCTCACTCTAGCCACACCCCCTCGAGTAGATGTGCCCTTCCAATACATCGATATACATCTGCAAAGAAATACAAACACTCATTCACACATACAGATCGTATGCAAGCCATGTCATTTCCATGGACACTGCCTAGAACAGACGAATGACTATCTTCGGGTTTACCCGATGGGTTGATAGTTATTTGACCAGGCTTAGAATTAACTTCCTGGTTCGTTTATTTGAAATATAAACACTATATTTGTTATGTCTGTCCAACACGAAGATCTGTGATAATTCATATCACCTCTATTAACACCGGCTACAATATAACAACGGACTAGTTCGGCTAGTCAGTTATTTACGTTTTTCTGACTACGTCCGGGTTGGCTTACTTCACAAATCACCACCATTCCTTCCTTCCAACGAGAAAAACTGATGCTAATCATAGCCCTTTTGGGAACACTAAGATACCAAATAATGGCCATCGTCCGGTTTACTTTGAGCGATAGATAAACAGTTATCGAGGTTCCGGCACCACTTCTGAATTCGTTTACTAGAAAAAAAACACTTCGTTCGTTCTTGCTCTGGTAAAGAATTCGTTTGAATAATATCCATTCCGTGGACACGAGAACAGACTAACGAGCATCGTTTTGTGTACTTAAAGCAGTCGATAGTCAGCTGTCGAATTTTATGAACCATTTCAGGGTTCATTTACATAGCAATATAATCAGTTATCTCCCCTCACAACCACAAGTACTCCAGGAACATGTCACACTAATGGGAACTATCAGACCAACAGGGAATTTGGATAATCGTTTCGTTAATTTGAAGCGGTAACCAATTCCGGTGGTCGACAGGTTAGAGCTGGTACATATACTTAACTGAACTTTACGTCTTTATACTGGTTTAGAAGACCCTGACGAGTCTGTATACAACCAGTTTCATTTACATCACCTTGCTCTAAAAGCTATGGGCATCCAATTTATTCTTTAATGCATTAACTGTCCCTGCCTCCACTACCTCCCCTGGTAATGCATTCCAAGTATTCACCACTCTCTGACTAAAATAA
Organism: Ariolimax columbianus; assembly: GCA_036924085.1. Classification (NCBI taxonomy): domain Eukaryota; kingdom Metazoa; phylum Mollusca; class Gastropoda; order Stylommatophora; family Arionidae; genus Ariolimax; species Ariolimax columbianus. The sequence continues at coordinate 49,567,080 of JAVGWX010000006.1, read as the reverse complement.
TATTTCCTAATATCTAATCTGGAGCTCTCTTTAGTCAACTTGTAGCTATGCCCTCTTGTTATTGTGGGTGGCTGTATTAAAAAAAGAAAACTTGTTATAGTCTAATTTCTCCATTCCTCTGATCATCTTATAAACATGTATTAAGTCACCACGAATTCTTCTCTCTTCTAGACACCGTATGCCGGTTTTTATTTGTCTTTCCTCATAAATGTAATTCTGGAATCCCACTATCAGCTTTGTCGCTCTTTTTTGTATTCTTTCCAGCATGTTTATATCCCCTCTATGATAAGGACTCCACATCTGTACACAGTACTCCAATCTAGGTCTAACTAAAGCTTTATATAGTTTGACTATCACTTCCTTGCTCCTATTTTTAATATTTCTTTTTATCATACCTAAAATTGCATTTGCCTTTTTCACTGCTACCTGAACTTGCTCACTCACCTTACCTGTATGATCTATTATAACTCCTAGATCCATTTCCTTATCTATCTTTCTAATTTTGTTCTCTCCCATTCTGTAATTATGTTCCATATTGGATCTGTCCATGTGGATGACTGTACATTTATCTACATTAAATTCCATTTGCTAGCTTAAGACCATTCTCGAATTGTATCTAAATCCGACCTCAATATATCCACTTCTGCTTTAAAGGCGTGTTCAAATGAAATCGGACCAAACATCAACAAGAGAACATACGTACGATGCGCATGATGATGCACGTGTTGTAAACAGCCCATTCCAACCGTCAAGTTTGCAAATTTAATTATAATATGAATCATAGTTTCCTCAGCAGACCGATACAAACATGGCGGGTGTGTTACAGAATCCGTCCAGAGTTGATCAGCGAGCGGTGATTCGGTTTCTAATAGCTTATTAAGGATGTCGACCAGTTGACATTCATCGCAGAATGCAGGCTGTGTATTGTGACAAACGTGTGTCGAAGACAAAAGTGAAGAACTGGAAAACGATGTTTAAAGAAGGACGCGAGTTAACGAAAGATCTCCCGAGACCGGGTCAGACGCATGTTTGTTGCGTTAACTCACGTCCGAGACCAGGTCAGACGCATGTTTGTTGCGTTAACTCACGTCCTTTTTTAAACATCGTTGTCCAGTTCTTCACTTTTGTCTTCGACACACTTTTGTCATCATACACTGCCTGCTTTCTGCGATGAGTATCAACTGGTTGACGTTTGGTATGTGATGTTTACACCAGAAGTGATGTCATCATGTGCATCGAACGTATAGTTTATATCGTACTTGGTATAGTTAGGTCCGGTTTTATTTGAACACGCCTGGTAAGTGTAGGAAGGACCGAGTCTATGACCGTTCCAGCGGAGTGGCTTCTGAAGGAAACATGGTACTTGTGTCGTAATTCACCCCAGACAGAGTTCCCTGGGTTGAAATCGTACGTCACTGGACATTTCATATCGGGTTAAGGGGCCGGCTGGTCGATATGATTTTATTTTAAATAAATGAGTAAAGACTTAGTTAACAATAGAAGTGTAGAAAATATGGTTTTATTCAGCTTTGCCAAGCGTTAGAGTAAGGGTTATGTTTAGGGTTATGGTTAGGGTTAGTTTTAAGTTCGGGTTAGGTTTTAGCGTTAGGGTTACAGTTATGGTTAGGGTTAGTTTTAGCTTCGGGTTAGGTTTTAGGGTTAGGGTTATAGTTATGGTTACGGCTAGTTTTAGGTTCGGGTTAGGTTTTAGCGTTAGGGTTACAGTTTGGTTAGTGTTAGTTTTATATTCGTGTTAGGTTTTAGGGTTAGGGTTATGGTTAGTTTTATGTTCGTGTTAGGTTTTAGGGTTAGGGTTATAGTTATGGTTAGGGCTAAGGTTAGGGTTAGTTTTAGGTTCGGGTTAGGTTTTAGCGTTAGGGTTACAGTTATGGCAAGGGTTAAGGTTAGGTTAGTGTTAGTGTTATGTTCGTGTTAGGTTTTAGGGTTAGGGTTATAGTTATGGTTAGGGTTAAGGTTGTATAACATAGTTGTTATTACATTGCCTGATAGCGTGAATAATTCCATGCTGCAGTAGAAACTGGATGCTACTCTCATCATGGACGAAGGTTGATAGATTCAAGAAATTAATTGCTGAAAAACAGGAATAATCGGCATCAAAGGCAGAAATTGACAGATATTCTCGCAGAATGTTTGATACTATCAACAGTTAAAAAATAGATTATTATGTGATTATTCTTCTAAAAATATATATTTTTTTCTTTGGGGTGAATTAACTCAAACATATTATAATCACTTTCTTTCTTCCGCGTCGAAGTGGTGACTAAAGAGGAGTGTGCAGGGGACTGGCAACTTCATAATGCAAAACCGATGCAACGAAACCCCACCACAATGACTGAAATAAGGCTTATTCTAATATCAAAGTTCTAGTTTCCAGTTCTAGAGACCAGTTCTAAAATTTTCATAGCAGCGAGGAGAACTGTAGCAAAATTAAACTTTCACAACATAATTAGAGCCCAAAACCAATCAATAAGGATCATACCAGTGGAGCGAACACCATGTTACACCCATTGGAGAACTAGAAATGATTACCAACAAATACATTCAGAAGATTGATAAACCATGCGTGACGCTAATGCTGTCAGGCACACCATACTGACCAGGATGTCGCGTGAGAGTCAGGCATAATGAACTGACCAGGGCGTCGCGTGAGGGTCAGGCATAATATACTGATTAAGACCGCTCTCTATATTCTATGTAGCGTTTCATGGAAACAGACCGTTGTCAAGGCAGTCTGACTAACGAGATGTGGATCTACGTGATCCCCGTAGTAGAGAGCGACACGCAGATGAAGCTACTGCAGCCCGTCACTTAACATCCTTTTCAGGGCGCACAACAGAGTAACCTCCTCATTGTCGGCATTCGCAAACAACAACAACAACAACAACAATCCCATATATGACACAGGAACAACAGTCAGTATTTCGTTTTCATGTGGATCAGAGGATCTAACGACAACAACGACCACAGCAGCAACAGCCGCAGCAGCAACAACAACAGCAACTTGCATTCTCTCATTCGTACAGCTGTTGCTGATGTTGTTGCTGATGTTGTTGCTGCTGTTGCTGTTGTTGTTGTTGTTGAATGCCCACAATGAGCAGATTTCTTCTTTTGTGCGCCCTAAAAATGACGTTAAGCGGCGGGTTGCCTTAGCTTTCCTCACATCCCAAGCGTGCTGATGAAGGTGGGCCAGGGTCCTCCAGGCGGTTGTGCTATGCTTGGCTTCATCTGCGTGTCGCTCACTACTACGGGGATCGCGTCGAACCTCACATTGTTAGCCAGACTGTTGTCCCCGGCAACATCCCGTTTCCAGGACGACCAACGAGGAGGACAGGTGAGGGTCCTGGCCAGGTATATTTCTCCTTATCCAGGCTAACATTCTCTAATCAGTGTGTTTTTGCCTGGCCAGACATTGGCATCATCGTCCCAAAGAATGCAAGTAAAAAAGACACTGAAGTAACGAGCAACATGTGTACACACAAAAATTCAGGGGAGTTCAACAAAACTGCACGAAAGATACGGGAATAAAAGATCTCACCCGCGAAACTAGAGACAAAAAGATATAGGGGGTAATGATCGATAGGATTGCCAGTCCGAACGGCCGATAACGAAGAAGAATGGTAAGGCTAAAGGGAAGTAATCACTATTCTCTGTAGCAAAAATCAAGACACTGATGACTGTCTCGTTTTTTTTTCTCCTAAGCCAAATATAATGTAAATGACTAATGCCAGCTTATCTGTCTGCCCATACATGCCAGCTTCCCCATCTTGTTTGTGTAAATTACTTCTTTAATCGATTCTTGATTCTTGACTGCAACAGAAAGGCCAAGTATTCAGGATTATCCGGGTTAGGCCAACTGTCTATTACTTGTCTGAATACAGATGAATCAAACGCCGACCACAGCTACATTTTCTTGTTAACAGTGGCGTTACTCCATCAAGGGTGGATCGAGCCCCCTTGCATGGGCCCTAGCACGGAATGAGCCGCTTAACGTTACTGTCAGAAGAGATTGTTGCCTAAATGTATCTATTATCTTCTTCTTTTTCTTCTTCTTATACTTTTTCTTCCTCTTCTTCTTCTTCTTCTTCTTCTTCTTCTTCTTCTTCTTCTTCTTCGTGTTCTGCGTATCCCTCTTTGTTCGTCGTGAAAAGGACAATGTGATGTTTAGTTCAGTTTGTTTAGTCCAAGAATCAACTTCATTGCACTCGATATAACCAATCAACGCTCTGTTCTTCTTCATATTCTTTGGAGAATCTCAGCACAATGCACTAACTCAGTAGTACCAGAGAATCTCAGCACAATGCACTAACTCAGTAGTACCAGAGAATCTCAGCACAATGCACTAACTCAGTAGTACCAGAGAATCTCAGCACAATGCACTAACTCAGTAGTACCAGAGAATCTCAGCACAATGCACTAACTCAGTAGTACCAGAGAATCTCAGCACAATGCACTAACTCAGTAGTACCAGAGAATCTCAGCACAATGCACTAACTCAGTAGTACCAGAGAATCTCAGCACAATGCACTAACTCAGTAGTACCAGAGAATCTCAGCACAATGCACTAACTCAGTAGTACCAGAGAATCTCAGCACAATGCACTAACTCAGTACTACCAGAGAATCTCAGCACAATGCACTAACTCAGTAGTACCAGAGAATCTCAGCACAATGCACTAACTCAGTAGTACCAGAGAATCTCAGCACAATGCACTAACTCAGTAGTACCAGATAATCTCAGCACAATGCACGAACTCAGTAGTACCAGATACTCTCAGCACAATGCACGAACTCAGTAGTACCAGAGAATCTCAGCACAATGCACGAACTCAGTAGCACCGGCGAGGATCTCATAATAGATTTATAACATAATTTTGAATTTTGCCGGGCAGCGGCCTTTAAACCTACTAATTTCGATTTCTAATTGTTAATGTACTTTTAATGTACTTTTAATGTGCGCTAAACTGATTACGGGTGTCCGATCTCTACTACCCAGATATCTGGGGATATGGTCAGAAAGTCCGCGAAAAATTATCCTGGTCTCCACCGTGATTTATACCCGCGTCCTCCAGCACCCGAGGCCGACGTCTTACCACGAGATCACTAAGTCCCCACATTGTGATGTGTCGTAGTTTACAGAGTGACTGCTATTTTTGCACGGCCCGACACAATTGGTTTGTTGCTTTAAAAATCCCACGATGAGTATCTTTGCTCTTTCCAACGCTCTAAATAGGCCGTTAAGTGACTTGTTGCAATAGCTCGCTTTCCTCACATCCCGAGTGTGGTGATGAAGGTGGACCGGGGTCTTCTAGGTGGTTGTAGAATGTTTGGCTTCATCTTCGTGTCGCTGACTATTACAGTGATCACGCCAAACCTCCTTCTCGCTAGCCAGACTGCCATAAAACAGTCTGTTTACATAGATTTTCCTCCAAGCAAAAACGCAGACGGTAAATAGTATCTTCCTCCTAAATCTGTGCTACTAGAACCTGACATGAACATTGGATAAGGCCCAGGAACGAAAGTTGGTCACTTACGAAATGCCGTGCCCACAAAAGGTCACTAACAACACCAGAATGGACAGAATCACAAATACGAATATATGGAAGAAGGTTGGAACAATTCCCTGCATGCAGCACATCGAGCAGAGGAAAATGCATTGGTTTGACCACATTGTGAGAATGCAACCAGCCCACATTGTTAAAGGAACCTTCAACAGGAGAACATGAGGAAGAAGGAGAGAGGTAGACCAACGAGGGAAACGTGGATAGATAGTCGCTTACCCGGCCTTTTTCCACTTCTTACGCTTGTTCTCGCTTTTGTCGATCAGTTAGGTTCCAGCCCTCTTCTCCAAATGAGTCAAGTAAACCCCTTTTCACCCCTATATTTTGACATCCCCCAATTTATATATTAATCGGTTGGTTGATTCAATGGTTAATTATTGTTGTTATTCGTTGTCCCTGATGAAGACCTATTGATCGTAACGTAAGTTCTATTGGTGTTTTCGTCTAGGTGCGATATCTGAACATACCTCTTGATAATTTTTTTTCTCACATTTTTTTTTAACAATAGAGAACGTAAACGAGACCAGCCGTAAAATAAGGGAAACATGTCACTCGGGCCAGGACAGAGGCGAAAGACAAATACATATCACGACACTGGGTTACAACCTGGTGGAAAATGAGACAACACTGGGCTACAACCTGGTGGAAAAGAGACGACACTGGGCTAAAACCTGGTGGAAAATGAGACGACACTGGGCTACAACATAGTGGACAAAGAGACGACACTGGGCTACAAGATGGTGGAAAATGAGATGAAACTGGGCTACAAGCCGGTAGAAAATGAGACGACACTGGGCTACAATCCTGTAGAAAGTAAGGCGACACTGGGCTACCACCTGGTAGAAAGTGAGACGACACTGGCCTACAAATGGGTAGAAAGCGAGACGACACTGGACTACAACCCGGTAGAAAGTGAGACGACAATGGCTACAACTGGGTAAAAAGTGAGACGACACTGGGCTACAACCCGGTAGAAAGTGAGATGACACTGGGCTACAACCCGGTAGAAAGTGAGACGACACTGGGCTACAACCCGGTAGAAAGTGAGATGACACTGGGCTACAACCGGGTAGAAAGTGAGACGACACTGGCCTACAAACGGGTAGAAAGCGAGACGACACTGGGCTACAATCCGAAAGAAAGTGAGTCGACACTGGGCTACAACCCGGAAGAAAGTGAGACGACACTGGGCTACAACCGGGTAGAAAGTGAGACGACACTGGGCTACAACCCGTTAGAAAGTGAGTCGACACTGGGCTACAAAGGGTAGAAAATGAGGCGACACTGGGCTACAACCCGGTAGAAAGTGAGACGACACTGGACTACAACCGGGTAGAAAGTGAAACAACACTGGGCTACAATCCGAAAGAAAGTGAGACGACACTGGGCTACAACCCGGTAGAAAGTGAGACGATACTGGGCTACAACCGGGTAGAAAGTGAGACGACACTGGGCTACAACCTGCCAGAAAGTGAGACGACACTAGGCTACAACCCACCAGAAAGTGAGACGATACTGGGATACAACCCACCAGAAAGTGAGACGACACTGAGCTACAACCTGCCAGAAAGTGAGACGACACTGGGCTACAACCCACCAGAAAGTGAGACGACACTGGGCTACAACCCACCAGAAAGTGAGACGACACTGGGATACAACCCACCAGAAAGTGAGACGACACTGAGCTACAACCTGCCACAAAGTGAGACGACACTGGGATACAATCCACCAGAAAGTGAGACGACACTGAGCTACAACCTGCCAGAAAGTGAGACGACACTGGGCTACAACCCACCAGAAAGTGATACGACACTGGGCTACAACCCACCAGAAAGTGAGACGACACTGGGCTACAACCCACCAGAAAGTGAGACGACACTAGGCTACAACCCACCAGAAAGTGAGACGATACTGGGATACAACCCACCAGAAAGTGAGACGACACTGAGCTACAACCTGCAAGAAAGTGAGACGACACTGGGCTACAACCCACCAGAAAGTGAGACGACACTGGGATACAACCCACCAGAAAGTGAGACGACACTGAGCTACAACCTGCCACAAAGTGAGACGACACTGGGATACAATCCACCAGAAAGTGAGACGACACTGAGCTACAACCTGCCAGAAAGTGAGACGACACTGGGCTACAACCCACCAGAAAGTGATACGACACTGGGCTACAACCCACCAGAAAGTGAGACGACACTGGGCTACAACCCACCAGAAAGTGAGACGACACTGGGATATAACCCACCAGAAAGTGAGACGACACTGAGCTACAACCCACCAGAAAGTGAGACGACACTGGGCTACAACCTGCCAGAAAGTGAGACGACACTGGGCTACAACCCACCAGAAAGTGAGACGACACTGGGATACAATCCACCAGAAAGTGAGACGACACTGAGCTACAACCCACCAGAAAGTGAGACGACACTGGGCTACAACCTGCCAGAAAGTGAGACGACACTGGGCTACAACCCACCAGAAAGTGAGACGGCACTGGGATACAACCCACCAGAAAGTGAGACGACACTGAGCTACAACCCACCAGAAAGTGAGACGACACTGGGATACAACCCACCAGAAAGTGAGACGACACTGGGATACAACCCACCAGAAAGTGAGACGGCACTGGGATACAATCCACCAGAAAGTGAGACGGCACTGGGATACAACCCACCAGAAAGTGAGACGACACTGAGCTACAACCCACCAGAAAGTGAGACGACACTGGGATACAACCCACCAGAAAGTGAGACGACACTGGGATACAACCCACCAGAAAGTGAGACGGCACTGGGATACAATCCACCAGAAAGTGAGACGACACTGAGCTACAACCCACCAGAAAGTGAGACGGCAAAATAAAGAAGAAGAAGAAGTAAAACATCGCCAATGATAATTGTGTATCGATTCTGTATGTTGAACATATTACCTAAGGAGTAGCCGTCTGCTCAATACATGACCCTGGAGCGGATACAATACAAATGACCATATCTGTCGTTGCGAGGAGCGTTTCTTCGTCAAAACAAATGGATATATTTACAAAACTGGAACATTAATACGTCGTGATTCTAACATTGTATTGCGGCACTTACAACGTATTGTCCAACATCTCTCTGAGTTTGTCTGATGACGAAGAGTGACTAAGAAGTGTTGCATGGGGAACGGTGGTTTTGTTAAACTGTCAGGGCAAGTCTATACTGTGAGCGCATGTCTAAACTGTCAAGTCAAGTTTAAACTACGAGGGCAGGTCTAAACTGTCAGGGCAAGTCTAAACTGTGAGCGCAGGTCTAAACTGTCAAGTCAAGTTTAAACTATGAGGGCAGGTCTAAACTGTGAGCGCAGGTCTAAACTGTAAAAGCAGGTTTAGACTGTAAGGGCAGGTCTAAACTGTAAGAGAAGGTCTAAAACTGTAAGAAAAGGTCTAAACTGTAAGAACAAGTTTAAACTGTAAGGGCAGGACTAAACTCTAAGGGTAGCTCTAAACTGTAAGGGAAGGTCTAAACTGTAAGGGCAAGTCTAGACTGTAAGGGCAGGTCTAGACTGTAAGGGCAGGTCTAGACTGTAAGGGCAGGTCTAGACTGTAAGGGCAGGTCTAAACTGTAAGGGCAGCTCTAAACAGTAAGGGCTGGTCTAAACGGTAAGGGTAGGTCTAAATTGTAAGGGCAGGTCTAGCCTGTAAGGGCAGGTCTAAACGGTAAGGGTAGGTCTAAACTGTAAGGGAAGTTCTAAACTGTAAGGGCAGTTCTAAACGGTAAGGGTAGGTCTAAACGGTAAGGGCAGGTCTAAACTGTAAGGGCAGGTATAGACTGTAAGGGCAGGTATAGACTGTAAGGGCAGGTCTAAACTGTAAGGGCAGGTCTAGACTGTAAGGGCAGGTCTAGCCTGTAAGGGCAGGTCTAACCTGTAAGGGTAGGTCTAAACTGTAAGGGCAGGTCTAACCTGTAAGGACAGGCATAAACTATGAGGGAACGTCTAAACTGTAAAAGAAGTTCTAAATTGTAACAATAACCGAAATCTGAAATAATTAGTCCAAATTGTAACAACAGACAAAAACTCTAAACACAGACAAACACAAGAAGAAAACCCAAACTCAATGTACAGTCTGAAAGTATGAAACATAAAAGAACCTCCCTCCGTCCCTCCCTACCTACCTACCTTCCTCCCTCACTAACGCTTCCTCACTAACGCTCCCTCCCTCCCTCCCTCCCTCACTAACGCTCCCTCCCTCACTAACGCTCCCTCCCTCCCTTCCTTCCTTCCTTCTCCTTTCTCCCTTCTTCCCCCATTTCTTTCTGCTCCCTTCTTTCTTCCTTATTTTGTCCTTCTTCCTTCTTCTTCTTCTTCATCTTCGTGCTCTTCATTTCTTCTTTCAGCTTCTTCATCTTTTTTTCTTCTTCTTCATCTTCTTTTTCCTTTTCTTCTTTTCTATTTACAAGTAACCTTATTATTGTATGATCAACTTTCGTCTTTTGACAGTTTGTCTGCCTCGGTCAATGGTTTTCCCGTCAGTTCTGCATATTATCTGTACAGTACAAGATAGGTCATCCACTGATTCTCGTTTCCACTCGCTAGAGTACAGAGTTGGGCAGCAGATAAGATGTTGGCGTCTGTCTGCACTGTTTCAAAGAGTTTGCGCATTTTACAACCGCTGGATGCCGTGTCCACTATCAAATGGCAACGATTTTGAAACACCATAGAGTGCTTCTTCCAATTAAGAGGAGGCTTATAAATACACTATTTATTCCTAAATTGTGTTATCTTGGTCCTTACTAGCAGCCCATAGGAGTAAGATCCAGAGCTAAAAGATGCGATGTGTGAGAAGTGCAGCCGGAAAGAGAATCAGTGATGGAATACGGAACACCTCGCTGAGGCAGACAGTGGGGACACACCCTGAAGTGGCTGCATTGACTCTCAACAAGTGGTTTGGTCATTTAGTCATTATGACCAGCCTGCATTAAGAGCATATCATATGCAGGTCTCCGGTTCACAAGCAAGTGGCAGACCTCGACGTCGATGGATCGACGAGTTACACCTAACGACAGCACACACCTCCCACATGGCGATATCAAGAAATCTACGCATCCCACTTTCTGCGACGCCCTTTTGCATAGGAGTAGGATAACGGAAATAGAAGAAGATCCTTCTTAGGCATATGTTAACAAAGGACTGAAGTCTTTGTTGTGTCAGCTTCGCTGGTGGAAATGTTTTTGCTCCATATAACAGCACAGACTTTACACTTGCGTTGAATATTCTTTCGTATGAATATAGTTTTTTCTTTTCTTTGGATCTCCATACGTTGTTTAGTCACAGGAATGCTACACTTAATGGTCTTGTGGTAAGGCACCGGCCTCAGATGCTGGAGGTAGTCGGCTCAAATAACGGTGGAAACTTGAGATTCTTTTACTTGGACTTCCTGGTATTTCACCGGATCTCCGAGTAGTAAAGATCGGACGTCCGTGTGCAATGCCGCACACGTAAAAAATCCCTCTGCAGTTGGAAACCGAATAGAGTAGGCTTAACTGCTGCTGCCCGGTCAAAATTCACAATTATATTTAACATCTAGCCAATCTATTATTGGATCCTTGCCGGTGCTACGGAGTTTGTGCATTGTGCTGAGATTATCCAAAAATATGGAGAAGAAATGGAGAAGAAATAGAGCACTGACGGGTTAAACTGTGAAAAATAACATTGATTCTTCGACTAAACTAAACTAAACTAAACTAAACTAAACAAAACTAAACTAAACTAATGCAACACTTGCATTTCAATTTAAACAAAAACTACATTTGCATTTGTACCCACTGACGTTGTAATTGTGCTGCCCAAACAAGTAAGGAAAACCGCCTCTCCCAACGACTTTTCCTCTATTATGATTGGTTCTTTGTTGTTCGGACTAATTTTATAGAGCGCAGTTTTCTTTATGTTGATATTCCGGACATATTTGGCTGATTTTTCGTTCACCCTGCCAAATTTCTCTTGCATGTGGCTATGATTGTATGACAAAATACCAGCTCAATTGATTTTGATGTTTTAGAAATGGGACGATCACTAATACTCTATGATCTATAGATCCCATTCCATCTAACACTGTATGACCTATAGATCCCATTCCTTCTAGGTAAACACGAGGGTCGCTCCGAAACTAACGTCTCCAATTTTAATATTTTGCTCACGACGTCACAAATGCATGTTGCCGGTATAGCAGAAGAGTTTGAACCTTCCTGCCAATTTCTGCAAACTTGGTTTCCGTGCGACAGGTGGCAGCAGAGGGGCAATATGACAAAAAAGCGTCTGAAACATGGAAGTGTGTTTGAAGCAGAGGTGTGTAATGGATTTCCACTAGAGAAAAAAATGCACCAATTCACATTATCGACGCTTGCTGAACATTTACGGGGACTAAACAGTGGATGTTAGCCTATTGAGTCGGTGGGTGACGTATTTTTAGTCAGATCACAGAAGAAGACTAACTCTGCAACAAGGTAACGCCAGACCCCTTACCAATTTGAAAACCATGGACAAAATTGCCAATCTAGACTGGATTGTTCTACCATACCCACAGTATAATCCGGATTTAGCGTCTTCTGACTTCCATCTATTTGGGACGTTGACCGATGGACTGCGTAAGCAACATTTTCCTAGCAACGACGCAGACACAGCATCTGCAAAACAGTGGGCCACCTCCGATGATGCAGATTATTACGAGCGCGGCATGTATGCTCTTGTTCATTGTTGGATAAAATGTATAGACAAGGGTGGTGACAATGTCGAAGAATAGTTTTTTGTAGCTAAAAATAGGCCATTTGTGTTCCTTGTTTTAGTTTTAATGGAACAAAAGAGGAGGCACTAGTTTCGAAGTAACCCTTGTGTATTCATTTGATGAAATAGTAATTCAAGTGCATTTCTTGCCTTTTAATGAGTTATATTGATATATCATACATTGCTTTGCTTTGTTATGTATAAATGAGTTTTGAGTGGTGTCAAATACTTCTCTCGTTATTGATACATTCTTTTCTAAAATAAATCAATTCACAATTTGGTTAACTTCAGTGATGCAGTATTCAGCTTCATTCAAATCTATTACGTATTCTTTTATTCTAGCCATTTTCTTCTGTGCGTCTTGTCATGAAGTTTCCATTTTTGTTCTGAATTGTCCTTGGTTTTATTTAATTAATCTTACTGCTTGTTTGTTTGAGTTTTTTTGGTTCTAAATCTGACATGAAATCTTCTATTTGTTATAATCCTGTGTCCCATTATCCAACCAGTTCTTTCGTGATATTGTACACTGTCGGTCTGTTTCCTTAATTATGTTGTTTATACATGATCCTTCTATGTCCATTATTATGATCTTGCTTTGTCGCCTTTCATCCATCTAACTAAATATGTTATTTGTCATCCAAGGTTTCCTATGTTCGTTTGTCTTTATTCCTTTTTTTCTCTCTGCCTCATCAGTTATTACCATTTCTATCTATTTCGTGTCTTGTTCTGTAACCCGGGAGATGTTGTTTTATAATGTTACAAACGTAATGGCGGCGCACGGCATTTCAATTTTCTTTACCGGCGTGAACAATAGTTGATGCATTTTTGATAATAATAATAATACAAATAATAATAAAATAAACAAATTCAATGAATAAATAGTGTACAGCGAGGGATCACAAAATTAGATCACTTTTACTCCAATCTTCTCGTTCGTTAGGTTTTTTAAACGTGTAAACGTGAAGTCCAGTTCTCCGAAAACATGTTGCTGTATTGGAGAGTTCTTCGAGGCCTTCAAACAGCTTTGTGTTCGTCTCTGTGGGTCAGCGCTCAGTGCGCAATTGGTTAAGTATATAACAATCTTGTAGGATATGTTCAGCTGTCTGTGATGCGTGCCCGCACATGGAGTATAAGGGTCAATTTGAGCGTGTGTCAGGGGCCATTCAATCTGCTATTTCCAGTACTTATGTGGAACATGATCACTTGCTCCACTCAATCAAGTACGATACGCCTTGTCATATTCTAACGTCACAGGCCCGGGAACACACAGAAAAACATAGGTTCGTTTGGAAATGACCAGGAGTAATAAGATACGCTTTTTCACGTTCCTATAGCTCACCGTTGGAGGGCTTAAATTGTTAAATAACTCAGATACGAAAAGTCCCAGAGAGCCAAAAATAGTCGCGTTGACCTGTCAGTTACATATATAATAATATATGACAATTTTATGCCGTTAGAGCTTGTCGTCGCCGAGATGGACAAAGAAAAACTAGTATTCTGATTCTTATAATATAGATATTCTACCAACAATATAAAGTTATCCTTTTCTTTCTAAAACGTAAAATACTAACTAAATAATTACCAATATTGACCAAAATAATTACTTCTAGTATTTCGATCACTACTGTCCGGCTGCATATTTGCTGAGGCTTACGGAGGGAGTGTCAGAATGGTAAATCCGCCCCTGCTGGATGAATCGTTAAACAAAAGGCGAGCTATTAACATGTAGAACAGAACATCGTTATTGTATGCATAGACAAAAGCGTTGCTATCTAGTGGATACCCCTCGCATTCAAATTGCTGCATTCCTACAACTGCTTGGTTGCATCATGATTTTGACCTAAATACCGTAAGCAGAAACATTTAGTTGGCCAGACTTAAATATTTACATGCACATGGCTCAAAGTGGATTGTGAATGGGGACACCTGGTCTATCCTTCTTATCGCCTTCTTCCCCAATAGCCGGTTAAAATGTATTATTCACGTTTGTATCAGAATTGGAAAGGCAAGAGGGGAATTTCTGACACTAAACAATATATGGAGATCCAGAGATTTCAAGATTCACACAAAAATTAGAACACTCAATAGCAATATCAAGTCGGTGTTGCTGTATGGAGCGGATTCATGGAGAATGACAAAGATACATCAAAGACTCCATTCCTTCGTTAACAGATTCTTATGAAGGATAATGAGCATAAAGTGGCAGGACATAGTGATGAATGAAGACTTGTGGGAAAGGAGGGAACAATAGCTATTTCTGACTACAAATTAAGCAAAGAAAATGGGGCTGGATAGGACCTACCATGTGGAAGGCACAGTCTAAAATAGCCAGACAGGCTCTTTCATGGAGTCCTCAGGGGAAAAGAGAGTGAGAGAGGTAGACCCAAAAATACGCGGAGAAGAGACTGTGAGAAGAAGCTAAAATTAAATAATGACATCTGGAGAGAGGCAGAAAAAAACAGCACAGGACCGTGCACAATGGCGAGATCTTGTTGATGGCCTATGCACAGAAAGGAGTGACGGTCTTTGATTGTTTAATAACATCTTATTCTTCTGCCCTACTGCTCTTGTAGATTGATATTGACCAAAACAGTCGGCGATGATTTCACTATCGCAGGCTAGGGCACTCACTTTGACGAACTGATGTGTCTAGTTCCTGTTCTACTAGTGTGACACCGTCATCTACTGCATACATCAATCTTTTATAGCAAGCTCATTGTTTACTACGTACGTGAATCCTTCAACGCAGAAACCGACAATTTTACTGAAATTGTTCTTGAAATTGACTATGTTCAGCGATGTCCACTCCAGCAACGTCACTGATTCTTGTATCGGAAAAATACACAAATAAACATAAATTGACGAGCATCACTGACCAGATGCGGCATGAAATATAGATTGTTGGTAATAATACGATTCCAGCAATTCTACACACCAAAGAAAAATTGTATTTAAAGGTTGAATCATATCAAGAAAGTAATTTTCAATCGTCTTTTTGTAGAAAACACAAAAAAGGTACCACCTTCTTGGTTGCTATGTGACGTTTCAATCTACCACTACGTTATTACAGGTGTAAAAAAAAGGAATGAAGAGGCCATCCGGCGAATTCCGCAGGTGGAACTGAACCTGGCGTTGGATGAAGTCATTACTGAGGAGGAAGTCGACAGGGTAATCAGTTCACTATCTATAGGAAAAGCTCCAGGAGCTGATGCAATACCAGCAGAGGTATATAAGACAGCTAGCCCATCCCTCACAGGAAGGATCACTGAACTGTTCTGTCACATGTGGGCTGAAGGAAAAATTCCTCAGGAGCTAAAGGACGCCTCAATCGTTCACCTGTACAAAAGAAAAGACAACCGTCAGGAATGCGACAATCATCGAGGAATATCGCTACTCTCCGTAGCAGGCAAGATCCTAGCGCGCTTACTGCTAAACAGGCTCAACAAACACCTTGAACAAAGCCACCATCTCCCAGAAAGCCAATGTGGATTCAGAGCCGGAAGAAGAACTGTGGACATGATTTTTGCCGCTCGCCAAGTACAAGAGAAGTGTCGAGAACAAAATCAGGCCTTGTACATCACATTTATTGATTTGACAAAGGCATTTGATACAGGAGGGATGTGGATGATAATGTCTAAGTTTGGCTGCCCCAACAAGTTCATAACAATGGTGAAACAGCTACACGAAGGCATGTGTGATTGTGTACTGTACAGCGGTGCAATCTCTAAAACGTTTCTAGTATCAAACGGAGTAAAACAAGGATGTGTACTCGCCCCGACTTTGTTCAGCATGATGTTCGCGGCCACGATGACAGACGCCTTCAGATCATTAGAGCTTGGAATATCCATAAAGTACCGCTCTGATGGCAAACTACTCAATTCCAGAAGAATGAAGACCAAAACCAAAGTGGCTGGCGACATAATCAGGGAACTTGTATTTGCTGACGACTGCGCTCTAATGAGCAACTCAGAACTGAACATGCAGGTTGGAGTGGACCAGTTCTCTGCCGCATGCACAAATTTTGGCCTGACCATAAATGCCAAAAAAAACAGAAGTCATGTACCAACCAGCACCAGGCATGCCGTATTCAAAACCAGAGACTACAGTCAGCGGGCAGACGTTGAATGCCGTAGACAAATTCACATATCTGGGCAGCACGCTGTCGAGATCTGTCAGCCTAGACGATGAGGTGGCAAGCAGAATAGCAAAGGCCAGCACAACCTTTGGTAGAATGCGCTCGATGGTCTGGGCACGTCGTGGCATCAGCGTCAAGACCAAACTCAAAGTCTACCGTGCAACCATCATTCCAACCCTACTATACGCTTGCGAAAGCTGGACTGTATACTCTGGGCATGCAAGGAGGTTAAACCACATCCACACAGGTTGCCTGAGGCGAATATTCCACATCCGATGACAAGATCGTGTCACTGACATCGAAGTTCTCTCAAGGGCTAACATGCCCAGCATCCATGCACTGCTAGAAAAAGCACGACTAGGATGGGCCGGACACCTCATCCGTATGTCAGACGTACGGCTCCCAAAGAAACTTCTCTACGGCGAGCTTATAGATGGATGGCGCGAGAGAGGGCGCCCAAAGAAACGTTTTAAAGACGGTCTGAAGGACTCACTAAAAAGTTGCCAGATAAACATCGACACCTGGGAATGTCTTGCGCAAAACAGATCTGACTGGAGAAGCGCAGTCAAATCGGGTGTAGCTGCCGGTGAAGACGACCGTGTTGTGAAAGCCCAGAGCAGACGCGAGACGCGGAAATCCCGAGCAGGGGGAACACCATCCCCTTCTACAATCCTCGTGTGCCCGATATGTAGCAGATGTTTTCGTGTCCGTATTGGCCTGTTCAGCCACATGCGCACCCACACCCAACAGGGAAATCTGTGACAAGGATGATGTCGGCGGTCCTCATCGACAACGATGGACAGCTATTATTATTATTAGTGTTAGGCTCATCTCTTCATTTGCGCATTCCTGTCCAGAATAGTCTTATCTGACGCAGAAGCCAGAGGCACCGTAGACTTTTTTTGTAGGTCCAAATGCTTTCTTTATGCCCTCGTACACTGCCCTGATGTTACGAGTGTCCGCTTTCGACTGTATGGACTTACTGAGTTGAAGCCAATAGTCATTTGCACATTTCCTTGCCAATCCCTGTACAATACTCTTTGCTGTTTTGTAAGCATCCAAGGTCGTGATGCTCGGGGAAATCTTAAACTCCAGGTGAGTTGATTGGCGATTTTTAATGGCTAGTGCACCGATTAAGGACCCACTCTAAAACCAGTCATTTTTCCTTGTTGTATTCTTTCCAAAGACTGCCTAGGGCTATGTTGTGTATTGACCCTCTGACGTGTTATATCCTTTCTGTAACGCTTCTAATAGTGCGCTGTTTTGCCAATAATTCAGAGGTATTTTGTGAATTCTTCCCCCTTTTCAGCGATATCAGTCTTTGCTGTGTCTATGTGGCATTTACCCACAGGTCTTGCTAGGTGGATCTTCTTAGGATGGAGTATCATTTTGCTGCAGACCAGTGAGTGATCAATCTCGCAGTCTGCACTGTGAAATAGCGGTTAAAAAAAAAATTGTTTTAGTTCAGACCGCCTAGTGATGATCAGGTCCAGCTGATGCCAATGTCTGAAGCGAGGATATTTCCAGGATACTTTGTGTTGGAGCTTCGTTTGGAAGAAAGTGATGAACAGGACGTGGTAGGCACAGAGCTCAAATAGCCGCTATCCATTTTCGTTCATCTTTCCGATACCGAACTTTCCAATGGACATAGGCCAGGAGTCGCGATCGGGGCCCACCCATGGACATAGGCCAGGAGTCGCGATCGGAGCCCACCCATGCACATAGGCCAGGAGTCGCGATCGGGGCCCACCCATGCACATAGGCCAGGAGTCGCGATCGGAGCCCACCCATGCACATAGGCCAGGAGTGCGATCGGGGCCCACCCATGCACATAGGCCAGGAGTCGCGATCGGGGCACACCCATGGACATAGGCCAGGAGTCGCGATCAGGGCCCACCCATGGACACAGGCCAGGAGTCGCGATCGGAGCCCACTAATGGACATAGGCCAGGAGTCGCGATAGGGGCCCACCCATGGACATAGGCCAGGAGTCACGATCGGGGCCCACCCAAGGACACAGGCCAGGAGTCGCGATCGGGGCCCACTCATGAACATAGACCAGGAGTGGCGATCAGGGCCCACCAATGGACATAGGCCAGGAGTCGTGATCGAGACCCACCCATGGACATAGGCCAGGAGTCGCGATCGAGGCCCATCCATGGACATAGGAGTCGTGATCGGCGCCCACCTTTGCGTTGAAGTCCCCATTGAAATCAGGTGTTCCTGACTAGGGTTCCTTGTGACGAGTGAGGTCAGCTGGGGATAGAACTCATCCTTGGAGACACTAGTGGCGCCAAGTATAGGGGCATACACGTCAATCAGATTAACTATGGCATTGGATGTTTGGAGACGAAGAGATAATGACCACTCTGTACCCTTTTGGCACATCATTGTCGATCCTAGAAAGGAGTTTTAGCGGTAAAGCCGATGCCATGTTCTCTGACATCCTCTACTCCTTTTTCTTGCCAGACGCGTTTGTTGTAGGGTGATGACATGGAGATTTTGCAGGCATTGCAAGAACTTGACGATAAACCGAGCATAAACGATTTGAAACAAATCTATCCAGGGCATGCCAGTGAGAAAGGCACTCGGTAGGGATAGCATTCCAGCAGAAATCATCAATTGTGGGGGAAACGTAATTTTTCAATACCTATACGAACATATCTGCCAGTGTTGGGATGAGCCAGCCGTATCAAATGATATGAGAGACGCCAACATAATCCCTCTTTACAAGAAAAACGAAGACGGAGGAGACGGCGACAATTACAGGGGAGTATCGTTTGTCAACACCGCAGACAGAGGGCAAGTTTTGAGTGTCGAAGAGAACTGGCTTATAAACCCAGTGATGTCTCGGAAACTAAGGTTTTTTTGGTCACATCAAACGCCGCGACGGACTGGAAAATGCAGTTCCGGAGGGTATTATTCCAAGCAGACGAGACAGAGGCCGACCAAGACGTAGATGGACACAAGACATCAAGGACACTCTAAACATGAAGTAGAGGAGTAGAATGACTGATTATCGAAATTCATATCTAAAGGATGTGATGAGAGCGACGTTTTGCCAAGGACATGCTACATGATGATGAAGATGAAACCAGGATGTCAGCTCTTTCGTTGCCATAGACTCCAGTACGACCAGCACAGTAGTAGAGACCTGAAACGCACCATCCCCTTCGTGAACCACACCCGGCTAGAAGCATAGCCATCAGTTGTTGGAAGAAAAAGTTATGCATGTTTCGCTCTGCTCAGCGACGACCAAACCTCCAACTATAACAGAGAAGCCCTAACTAGATACCTCACTTCGTAGCAACGATCCAGTCGCATATATGATAACATCAATATACTGAATGTTATCATTCATCAATTGGTTAACCTCTTCTGCGTTCATGCCTTATGGGGATGCACTATCTGTTTTTGCGTCGTTAGGACAATGTGCACAGTCCAGGTGCAGGTAGCTGTCTCATCAGCTCTGCTCCCTCTGGTATCGAATGGCACTGTTTTATGTGCGGTCCTGAAGGATGTGTTTGAGGGTCTGAACTCCGGTTCCACATAGACCACCACGTATGTGTGATAACTTGGGCTGGCTTACCTCGAGCTCTGACCAACCCGTTGATTCACTCTCAGCATTCCCTGGCTAGGGTTTTAATGACTCTGCAGTAATCTGTCATTCTGTTACCAGTGTGGCCCCATTCGTCTCCCCGAACTATCGTCTCAACTCTGATTGCTGTTGATGAATGCCCACAATGAGTAGGATTACTCTTTTATGCGCCCTAAACAGGACGTTAAGTCGCGGGTTGTCGTAGCTTTCCTCACATCCTGATCGTGCTTATGAAGGTGGACCCAGGGTCCTCCATGCGTTTATGCTATGCTTAGCAGCTCCAAATTGCAGGAAGCTGAGACCTGGTACATTAATCACCAACACTTCATCACCATCGGCAGGGTAGATAATTAACTATCTTGACCTATCTTCTAAAAGATAACCTTGACATATATTTTAATGGATAACCTTGACCTAGCTTACCTCAAAACGGGAAGATACACGCCACCAAACACATAAAGTCTTCACGATAGAAAAATATTTCATGTTTTCTCACCAAATATCTCTCTCTCTTCCTCTCTCTTTTTCTCTATCTCTGTCTCTGCCTCTCTATCTTTCTCTCTCTCTCTTTCTCTCTCTGTCTCTATCTTTTTCTCTCTCTCTTTCTCTCTCTCTCTGTCTATCCCATATTTGCCATTATGATTTCACATAATCCGGCTGTCGCGTTTCACACCAGGAAGTGAATTGAATGATAACCCAATCGTTATCTCTGCCCCAGACATGACAATAATAAACTACCTTCTGCTGTTTACTGTCTGGCACATCTAATATTCTGTCCCACCCTATTTGGGAGTCCATCCGTTATCCACTACCAGTATATAAGGTCATAGGTACGTAGCAATCATACATTGTTGCTGTCGTTTCGAATGCCCACCATGAGTAGGTTTACTCTTTTGTGTGCACTCTAAAAAAACGTTAAGTGGCGGGTTGTAGTAGTTTTCCTCCCATCCAGAGCGTGCTGTTTGATGTAGGTCGGGGTTCTCCAGACGGTCAGACGGTTGTGCTATGCTTGTCTTCATCTGCGTATCGCTCATTACTTCGGTGATCACGTTGATCTTCCACCTCGTTAGAAAGGCTGACTTGAGAACAGCACGTTCCAGGGATGACTGCGAGGAAGAGTCGAGGTGGGAGTCTTAGCCAGTATATTGTGCTTGACCAGAGGTTAGTCTTCGTCCCCGACAATCTAGCACGAACAGACATATAAAGTATGTTAAGACCTAAGAGACAATGGACATCTCAAATGGATATCTCAAATGGACATATCAAATGGACATATCAAATGTACATCTCAAATGGTTATCTCAAATGGACATCTCAAATGGACATCTCAAATGGACATCTAAAATGGTCATCTCAAATGGACATCTCACATGGAAATATCAAATTAGTTTACACGAGTCCGATTGTTACGTAAATATTAATGATCGTTATAGAAGGACGTGTTATTTCAAAACAAATGTATACATGTGTATGTGTGTTTGTATGTGTGTGTGTGTGTGGATGTCTCTGTGTGCGTATGTGTGTCTATGTCTTTGTGTCTGTGGATATGAGTACGTGAGTGTATGTGTGTTTGTGAGTGTGTGTATAGGCTGTGTATGTGTGTGTGAATTGGTGTGTCTGTATGGGTGTCAACGTTTGTGTGCGTCTGTGAGTGCGTGAATGTGTGTGGGTGTCTGTGTGTGTCTGTGTATTCGAGTACGTGAGGGAATGCGTGCGTCTGTGTTTGACAGTTCGTGCGTGCGTGTGTGTGTGTGCTTGTGTGTTCGTCTGTGTCTGTGTGTATATGTGTGTGTGTGTGTGTCTGTATGCGCGTGAGTGTGTCTATATCTATGTGTTTAAATGAAACCGGACCAAACTGCAACAAGTGAACATACGTACGCTGCTCATGATGACGTCACTTCTGGTGTAAACAGCACATATCAACCCGTCAAGATTGCAAAATTTCATTATCATACGACTCATAGTTTCCTCAGAAGACCGTTGAAAACATGACAGGTATTTTACCGAATCCGTCCAGAGTTGATCAGTGATCGGTGATTCGGTTTCTAACAGCTGAAGGATGTTAACCAGTTGACATTCATCGCAGAATGCAGGCAGTGTATGGTGACAAAAGTGTGTTTAAGACAACAGTGAAGAACTGAACAACGATGTTTAAAGGCGGACTGGCGTCTTACAGCGCTGGTAGATCTGGCTACGGAGCAAGGAGTTGGTCACGAGGCAGGTAGATATATATATGACATTATTGTGCGGTGACACGAGCGCACATTGACCGACGCAACACACATGGCGCAGGGCAGACGACTTAACGGCATAAGTGGAAAGAAAACTAACAGAGAGTGAGAGAGAGAGAGAGAGAGAGAGAGAGAAATAAAGACATCCTGCAAGATATGAGTGTCTAAGAGAACTGGCTTATAAACCAAGTTATGTCTCGGAAACAGGCAGATATACAAAGAAGGCATCTGTCGTTATTGTGATCAGTTTACTATGGGGCAGAGGCTCTCAACAGGGAGATAGATGGAGATGGGACTTCTGCCACTCCCAGCTGGAAATGTTAGGGTTACAGGGGAGGCAGAAATTTAGACCACCTGTTGAGTTAGACTAACTTAGAATGGAGATGGGGATGGGGTTATAAACAAAGGTCAAAGGATTAAATGGAGCGACATAGTCTGAGAACCACTGTTGTAAAGCGAAAAGGAGACAGGGCAAGAATATAAAGATTGATAGCTGCCCAGAACACATACATTTTCTGACTTTTCAGTTCCCAAGATACAGCCAAGCAATTAAAAAAGAAGAAAAGAAGAGACCAGAGGTAGATCCTCAAGCTAAGAACAAACCATGCCCTCTCATTGCGTGAACCAAATTGCAGGTTCTGTCACCAGTTCTAGAAATCAGTCGAGCATCTCTGACTATGTGCTCAGAGCTTTTGTTCGTCCATAACATGTAATGAAGACCACTCTCTTTGTTTAGCCGCGTGGACATTTTTTTTTCTTGCTGTGTCCGCTGAAATGGGTTACTTGCGGTATGATTTGGATTAAAGTGAGGAAGAAACTGCGCCTTTTGTTAACCTGACTCTCTGGTCCTGAGCTACATTTGGCCAGTGGCACGATTTTTATCGAGACGACTGGAGATAGCGTAGGATGCAGATTTTGCAACAGGATTTTAGTCGTAAACAGGTATCATACAAGGAAGCGGAGAGGGATGATATTTATCGTTGTGTGTCGTCTCTTTTTCCTAACCGCGAATTCTCGTAGGGACATCTTTCTCAAGCCGTGTTCCAGTCCATTATAGTTGTGTCTAAATTTAAGTCACACAAAAACCGACGCTGTCTGCAGCTAGGGCGAAGGACGCTAATCTCGTGAAGTTCAGCCGTGTGAACCAGACCGTGAAAATACGACACAGGTTTAAGCGTATTCAAATAGCCGATGTGTAGGCCAGGATAATCGAAGGGAATAAAATACAAAAAAAAACGACCGAATTAACCAGTCCAAATGAAAAACAACAACATGTTACCGGGAACAGAAATGTAAGTAGTCTACTAGTGTGATTTCCAGGAAAATCCATGGCCTGACGGCATCCATAATGAACTAAAACAGCAGAGCAATGTAGACCCACAGTTGGTGGGGTGCCATCTTAGCCACTCTTTTTCGCCCAGAGCTATCCAACCTGAAAGAGCAGCTACTTCAGCCGCACCACACTATACACAACACTCTACACATCAAACAACAACTGAGGAAGACATGTGCTTTTGTTCGCGACGCATTGGACTAGCAAGAGGTACCAGCTCACAGATACTGGGACTGTATCATCGTCCGACTTTACTTAACTGCGTCATGTCAGCTTCACAAGTATGGTGAAAAGAATAATAGTTTTCTGTTTCGGCGTTCGTGCTGAAAGGAACGATGGTAATATTGAATCGCAGTTTACAGCGATGTTGCAACATGTGAGCCAAATCTGACACAACACATCTCATTTTAGCATTGCATTTGTGGAACCAAGTTTTCCTTTCTTCTTCAATCGTTGCAGTTTCTCTCCAGGGCCGCCACTCTGAGGCGGAATGGGGTCTTGGTCAGTTATCAGTCAATGACGTTGATGACAAAGATGATAGTGGGATTCCAGAATTCCAGTTATGAGGAACGACTCAGAAAAACCGGTCTACAGTGTCTCGAAGAGAGAAGAATTTGTGGTGACTTAATACAGGTTTATAAGATGATCAGAGGAATCGATAAATTAGACTATAACAAGTTTTTTAAAATACAGCCACCTACAATAACACGAGGGCATAGCTACAAGCTGATTAAAGAGAGGTCCAGGTTGGATATTAGGAAATATTTTTTTAGTCAGAGAGTGGTGTCTGCTTGGAATGCATTGCCAGGGGAGGTAGTGGAGGCAGGCTCAGTTAATGCATTTAAGAATAAACTGGATGAGATTTTAGAGCAAGGTGATGTAAATGTAACTGGTTGTATACAGACTCTGCAGGGTCTTCTAAACCAGTATAAAGATGTTAAGTTAAGTTAAGTTAAGTTAAGTGGTCAGTTATGAGTCCCTGGCGCTGACGCAAGCAGCCAGCTATGAGTTGTTGGTTGCTGCCAGCTCATTCATTGCTGCATCACTGTCCCCCTTATACTCTTTAAAATCAAATTTCTGGGAAAGGGAAGGTGTGATTTAAGTGACAAGTCTCACACACCGAAGGTGCTGGATTCGCTCCGCACTGGACCGACAGGCGCAAAATACAAACATAGCGCAACGCGCACCTCCTTGAGGAATAGGGAAATAAGGCCAACGAAAAAATAATGCCTGAGAAAAGTCTCAAATGTCATCAGCAGAGATAGATTATAATAACAGATTATTATAACAGACAATAAAACAACAAATGTATTGTGGAAATCTAGAACCTACAATGCAACAACAGACACAGGTGAAGACTTCCAATGCAACAACAGACCGCGGTGAAGACCTCCAATGCAACAACAGACCGCGGTGAAGACCTCCAATGCGTTATTCAGACTGACTTGCCCACGGCAACAACATTACAGACGCTTCCGGTGGAGTGCTTTCTATCCCCTGGACTTCCTTTGCCCAAGACAGGGTCCGCTTAAGACGATGCTGGGACAAGCAGCTACGCTGAAGAAAGCGTCATCAATGTCAAGATTGTGGAAATTACATCTCGTACTGAATACACTTGCATATGACGCAAAATTGTATGGCCCATTCATCTGACTCACTAACTTACTTCTCCTTTCCTGGACATCACGTCAGACATCAATTTTCCAATGTTCGGCCGCTAGGATTACCTTGTCGTTGTTCCTCAACCTCTCCTCCATTTTGATGTTTTCAGAAGGTTTGATCAGGTAATCAGGTGGTCTGGGTCTTGTGTTGCTCAACAGTCACATGTCTCATCAACCATGTATACCAATCTCTTTAAGTTTTCCTGCATCGTGATACACATGTTCGAAGTCTATCTAATGACTTCCATGTTGCGTAGCGCGAGTGGAGTCCAGCCGCAGGTTAGTCCTGCAGCTCTCGATCCAGGGAACGTGAGTTCTATTCATCTAATTTTTCAGTGGGGGTGGGGGATGGGGGGTGGGTGGGGGGGGGGGTGGTTCCTGTTCTAAGAATAAACGTTACTGCACTCCGGGCATACCCATAGGTGATCAGTCTCCCTCAGCAAATGGCGTAGACTATGGATTCTGATGGTCCATTTAGCTCGCTGGTTGTACACTCTCCTGATCCGTCCTCTCATGCGCCACACTCCGCTGGAATCTCGTTTAATGTCGAAACTTTGCAGCCTTGGATTGCTGCTTTATCTATTGCTGTGTCCTCAACTAACGGGCGGTCATTGATTGATTTCAAAATGCCACTTCTATCCATCACTAATGTGTCCATGATGGGAGCTTGTGAAGCCAAGATGTTAGCTATTTCATTGCCCTGAACCCCAGCTTGACCAGGACAGTAGATATATGTCAACGCCTGGAGGTTTGAGGCCACCTACAGCTGCTATCCACTCGTACTGAAGTTATCCCTTTTTTTTACTTCTTAAGTACGGCTTGCGCGTCTGTCACGATGACTGACCTTGTTATAGAAGTCTCAAATATCCACCTCAGCCTAAAGTCACTGCTTCCATCTCCATTTAAAAACTGGATGTTGTTGACACGTAGGCCCTACTGCGCTCAGCAACGACCTGTCCTGTCACTCTAGCCGAGAAGCCCCAGCCTGATGTCCCACTGCGCAGCACTGATCCGTCGGTGTATATGACGGCAACACTATTCTTCTTTTCTCCTTTATCAGCTGATTCCCCTCGTGTTCTACTCTCCCTTTGCACCATTCTCTGCATTCCTTACCTAAGGTAATGATGACTCTCTGGTACTCTATCATTCTATCACCAGTGTGGACCCATTCTTTACCTAAGGTTATGATGACTCTCTGGTACTCTATCATTCTATCACCAGTGTGGACCCATTCTTTACCTAAGGTAATGATGACTCTCTGGTACTCTATCATTCTATCACCAGTGTGGACCCATTCTTTACCTAAGGTTATGATGACTCTCTGGTACTCTATCATTCTATCACCAGTGTGGACCCATTCTTTACCTAAGGTTATGATGACTCTCTGGTACTATATCATTCTATCACCAGTGTGGACCCATTCTTTACCTAAGGTTATGATGACTCTCTGGTACTCTATCATTCTATCACCAGTGTGGACCCATTCTTTACCTAAGGTTATGATGACTCTCTGGTACTCTATCATTCTATCACCAGTGTGGACCCATTCTTTACCTAAGGTAATGATGCCTCTCTGGTACTCTATCATTCTATCACCAGTGTGGACCAATTCTTTACCTAAGGTAATGATGACTCTCTGGTACTCTATCATTCTATCACCAGTGTGGACCCATTCTTTACCTAAGGTAATGATGACTCTCTGGTACTCTATCATTCTATCACCAGTGTGGACCCATTCTTTACCTAAGGTAATGATGACTCTCTGGTACTCTATCATTCTATCACCAGTGTGGACCCATTCTTTACCTAAGGTTATGATGACTCTCTGGTACTCTATCATTCTATCACCAGTGTGGACCCATTCTTTACCTAAGGTAATGATGACTCTCTGGTACTCTATCATTCTATCACCAGTGTGGACCCATTCTTTACCTAAGGTAATGATGACTCTCTGGTACTCTATCATTCTATCACCAGTGTGGACCCATTCTTTACCTAAGGTTATGATGACTCTCTGGTATTCTATCATTCTATCACCAGTGTGGACCCATTCTTTACCTAAGGTTATGATGACTCTCTGGTACTCTATCATTCTATCACCAGTGTGGACCCATTCTTTACCTAAGGTTATGATGACTCTCTGGTACTCTATCATTCTATCACCAGTGTGGACCCATTCTTTACCTAAGGTTATGATGACTCTCTGGTACTCTATCATTCTATCACCAGTGTGGACCCATTCTTTACCTAAGGTTATGATGACTCTCTGGTACTCTATCATTCTATCACCAGTGTGGACCCATTCTTTACCTAAGGTTATGATGACTCTCTGGTACTCTATCATTCTATCACCAGTGTGCACCCATTCTTTACCTAAGGTTATGATGACTCTCTGGTACTCTATCATTCTATCACCAGTGTGGACC
Source organism: Ariolimax columbianus (assembly GCA_036924085.1). Taxonomy (NCBI): domain Eukaryota; kingdom Metazoa; phylum Mollusca; class Gastropoda; order Stylommatophora; family Arionidae; genus Ariolimax; species Ariolimax columbianus. The sequence continues at coordinate 49,539,350 of JAVGWX010000006.1, read as the reverse complement.
CATTCTTTACCTAAGGTTATGATGACTCTCTGGTACTCTATCATTCTATCACCAGTTTGGACCCATTCTTTACCTAAGGTTATGATGACTCTCTGGTACTCTATCATTCTATCACCAGTGTGGACCCATTCCTTACCTAAGGTAATGATGACTCTCTGGTACTCTATCATTCTATCACCAATGTGGACCCATTCTTTACCTAAGGTAATGATGACTCTCTGGTACTCTATCATTCTATCACCAGTGTGGACCCATTCCTTACCTAAGGTTATGATGACTCTCTGGTACTCTATCATTCTATCACCAGTGTGGACCCATTCTTTACCTAAGGTTATGATGACTCTCTGGTACTCTATCATTCTATCACCAGTGTGGACCCATTCTTTACCTAAGGTTATGATGACTCTCTGATACTCTATCATTCTATCACCAGTGTGGACCCATTCTTTACCTAAGGTATTGATGACTCTCTGGTACTCTATCATTCTATCACCAGTGTGGACCCATTCTTTACCTAAGGTAATGATGACTCTCTGGTACTCTATCATTCTATCACCAGTGTGGACCCATTCTTTACCTAAGGTTATGATGACTCTCTGGTACTCTATCATTCTTTCACCAGTGTGGACCCATTCTTTACCTAAGGTAATGATGACTCTCTGGTACTCTATCATTCTATCACCAGTGTGGACCCATTGTTTCCCCCTTGCCTATCGTCTCAGCTGCAGTGACTTGTCCGATTGTTTTCTCCTCTTCTGCCATCCATGACGACCCTCTCTTGATTCTTGATCCCTTGATGTCTGAGATACTACTGTACAGAGGGTGTCGCTTGTCTGTGGTGACACGCATATATGCTTTGAATTGTGCCAGTTTTTGTCTAGATATCACCGATAACAATCCCAAAATGTACCGCATCATCACAATCATGGTATCTTTAGTGCAGCCCAGAACCAGTCACAAACCTTCATTCTGAATGCGTTCCAATCTTTAACACTGTGTTCTTGATAGTGTGAGGATGCCCAGTCCATAATCGATAACCGCCCACATGACCTGACGAAATAGGATGAACAGGAGGCGTTGTTCCAAGTTGGCAGCAGCTATGGTCTTGAGTGCTCCTAACCCTCGATTACATCTTTGAACGGTGTGGTCAACATGGCAGTTATACTGCGTTGACTATGATCAAATGTCACTTCGAGGTATTTCAACATGTAAGTGGTGCAACCATCAAAAGTGTTGCGCGGGAGTTCAGCCTTTATTGTGGAATTATTCAAAGAGCACCATATCATGCAGGCCTAGTTCGGATTGATCTTGGAGTTTGAGTCGCCGCACCACTGTGAGATTTCTTGCAAGGTTTCCTGGATGTCTTTGACCAACTCTTGCCTGTCTGAGTCAGTCATGTACGTTAGGATATCATCGGCAAATGTTACCGTTCGCCCTGTCCCTGTGGGTTGAATGTTGGCCACTTTTCCTGTGTAGATGTTGAACAGCACCGGTGAGAGCGGAGACCCTTGAGGCAGTCCTGGACATATTCGACTCGGTTCTGATGTCCCCGATCCCAAGCGTAGTAAAACAGTTCTTCCCATCAGGGCACCGGATATCCAACTAACCATCCTAGGGTTTAAACCACACTACTTCAAAAATGTCATTAAAGTCCGAAAATCGACACGGTTGTATGAGTCTTCCAGGTCGAGTGCCACAGTGACTGTTTCTTGCTTTGACTGAAAACCCTCAGACACATCATACGCAAGGGTTCTAGCGTTACCTCTCCTTCGCTGTTCTGTAGCTGTCCAGCGTATCGGGTAAGATGTGATCCCGTTCAAGGAAGGACATTATTTTCCTGGCCACTATCTTCTCGAGCAATTTGCCATATACATTCTGGATGGTGATTATTCGATAGCTGCTGAGAATCGTGGAGTCATTACCAAGTATAGGCGGTAGATACAAATAGCTATGAAGCCAGTCCTCAGACACAGATGACTTCTCTATAGCTTACCGTGACTAGTCTGTAGGGGCTGTGTTGACTGTAAAAAAACGTCTAGATTTCAGTATTGTGAATTGCAACTGGTGTCCACTCAAATGGGACCTCTTTTCGATGAAAGTCTATATCACAATGTATTTTAGTTTAGTATAAAGCGACCACTAGGTTAATGATATAGTTTCGTGTGGCCTTGGTTGAACGCAAACATCTATATATGGCCTGTAGGCCTATGGCATCCTGTATGATGCATTGAGCTTGAGACCCCAACTAGAAAAAAAGCGCACGAGGAAAACCACGAGATAGATGGAGTGATAATATACAATAATCACTCAACATTTAAGCTTACAACAACCAACAATGAACGCATGACTCAAGACAACGTCTTCTTCAGATCCCTGTCGCCTCGCTGCAAGCACTGACAGACATAGGAAAGTAAAAGCCATAGACCCTTTTTCAGTATTCTCATTGACGCTCTATCGATAATTGAATCAGACAACATTATTTTGTTACGGTGGAAGTCAAAGCTTCCTTTTTAAACTAAAGAGTACTAGCGGATCTTAGTTTCTTCCTGGTTCGAACACTATTGATATACGCGTCTGGAAGCTTCTCTCTCAGCCTTGAGACATTGTTGAAGGTCACTAGGCCACGTCATTCCTTCAGAATACCAACGTGACATTACAGATTTAAAAAAAAATGTGTACAATATCTTTCATTGTGTGTAATGCAAACATCCCACCATGCTCTAGTCAAACATCTCTAATGTTACGTTATGTCATGTAATGAAAAACGTATGAATTAGTTCAATATCGACATACCTTTTTAAATAAGACGGCATACATTTTTAAATAAGTCGGCATACATTTTTAAATAAGTCGGCATAAATTTTTAAATAAGTCGGCATATCTTTTTAAATAAGTCGGCATACATTTTTAAATAAGTCGGCATATATTTTTAAATAAGTCGGCATACATTTTTAAATAAGTCGGCATACATTTTTAAATAAGTCGGCATACATTTTTAAATAAGTCGGCATACATTTTTAAATAAGTCGGCATACATTTTTGAATAAGTCGGCATACATTTTTAAATAAGTCGGCATACATTTTTGAATAAGTCGGCATACATTTTTAAATAAGTCGGCATACATTAGCCAAAAAAAAGTAACAGCAGAAACAGAATTACGGTCCGGTCTAAAGGTCTTCATCGCAGATAATGGCAAAACCGAATGAGAATAATTCATTAATGTAAACAGAAATGATTCTTAGGAATATTGTTAAATAGAGTAATGGAAGGTAAATGATGTAAGGTAGATGATGTAAGGTAGATGATGCAAGGTAGATGATGTAAGGTAAATGATGAAAGGTAGATGATGGAAGGTAAATGATGTAAGGTAGATGATGTAAGGTAGATGATGTAAGGTAGATGATGTAAGGTAGATGATGTAAGGTAGATGATGTAAGGTAGATGATGTAAGGTAGATGATGTAAGGTAGATGATGGAAGGTAAATGATGTAAGGTAAATGATGAAAGGTAGATGATGTAAGGTAAATGATGGAAGGTAAATGATGTAAGGTAGATGATGTAGGGTAAATGATGGAAGGTAAATGATGGAAGGTAAATGATGTAAGGTAGATGATGTAAGGTAGATGATGTAAGGTAGATGATGGAAGGTAAATGATGGAAGGTAAATGATGTAAGGTAAATGATGTAAGGTAGATGATGGAAGGTAGATGATGTAAGGTAAATGATGGAAGGTAAATGATGTAAGGTAGATGATGTAAGGTAGATGATGTAAGGTAAATGATGTAAGGTAGATGATGGAAGGTAAATGATGGAAGGTACATGATGTAAGGTAGATGATGTAAGGTAAATGATGGAAGGTAAATGATGTAAGGTAAATGATGTAAGATAAATGATGGAAGGTAGATGATGGAAGGTAAATGATGTAAGGTAAATGATGGAAGGTAGATGATGGAAGATAGATGATGTAAGGTAGATGATGGAAGGTAAATGATGTAAGATAAATGATGGAAGGTAGATGATGGAAGGTAGATGATGTAAGGTAGATGATGTAAGGTAGATGATGTAAGGTAGATGATGTAAGGTAGATGATGTAAGGTAGATGATGGAAGGTAAATGATGTAAGGTAGATGATGTAAGGTAAATGATGGAAGGTAAATGATGTAAGGTAGATGATGTAGGGTAAATGATGGAAGGTAAATGATGGAAGGTAAATGATGTAAGGTAGATGATGTAAGGTAGATGATGTAAGGTAGATGATGTAAGGTAGATTATGGAAGGTAAATGATGGAAGGTAAATGATGTAAGGTAAATGATGTAAGGTAGATGATGGAAGGTAGATGATGTAAGGTAAATGATGGAAGGTAGATGATGGAAGGTAGATGATGTAAGGTAAATGATGGAAGGTAAATGATGTAAGGTAGATGATGTAAGGTAGATGATGTAAGGTAAATGATGTAAGGTAGATGATGGAAGGTAAATGATGGAAGGTACATGATGTAAGGTAGATGATGTAAGGTAAATGATGGAAGGTAAATGATGTAAGGTAAATGATGTAAGGTAGATGATGGAAGGTAGATGATGGAAGGTAGATGATGGAAGGTAGATGATGGAAGGTAAATGACACCAGGAATGCATGAGATTGATTAAGGATGAACTATTAAGCGAAAAATGGAATATATATACATTTACAGGTCTTGAAAATTGTTATGGTGGCTGACAAGTCGATCAAGAATGTCCCAGTCAGCATGGCCGGACTACAGACATACATTTTATGTTAACACATATTAACTATGCACTAATTTAGTTTTATTTGTACGTAACATTGTGAAACAAATCAAGATATAGTGTGTGTATATAGTATAAACAATATTAGCCTATTTGTTCTTAAGAAAAAATGCAGAGCTATTAGAGGCATGGCGTTTGGGCCGTTGACCATGCTTGGCAGTTTTAGCACTGAAGTACCATTTATCGTTGGCCTTAGTAGAATTAGATTGGGGCAGTGGTGTACATTTAGATTCACCATTCTAATCTAGCTTATATACAATCTATTTTAACCGTAATATCATTAATAATCGTGCAAGAGTCGTTTTGTATTAACGATTAAAAACATAATTGACGATTATAAATGGGTTATTTTTACTATGTTTATATATATATATATTAATATATAATTACATATATAATTAAATTACTTTTGGTGAGAATACTTGATGATCTAGTTTTCTCTGATGACTGGGTTTTTCTGTTTCACAACAACCAATTGCAAAATAAAATAAATAAACTTACTGAAAGGTCACTGAAATTAGGTCCGAGGGAACACAGAGAAAACTACGCAGATTATGAGAATTAAAGCACATAATGGCAATCAGATCGTACTGGAAGACACTGTACTACAAGAGGTAGATTCATTCGTATATCTTGGAAGTAATATAGACAAGATCGGAGGTACGACAAGATATAGAGCTAAGAACACAAAAGACGAGAGAGTCTTTTATTGCTGTAGGGAAGCTGTTGAAATAGAAAGAAATTAACTCGCCATAAAAATACAGATCTGTAACTCTAATATGAAGTTTGTCTTATTGTCCGGCTCTATGATGTGGGGAACAAATAAAAGTACAAAGAAAAAGGTCAAGACTTTCAATTACTGTAAGTTTGCGCGAACTGAAGGAATGAAATAATAAAGTTACTAATATAGAGCTGTGTGAAAGAAATGTACAGATGCCAGTGGGACTGGACGTCCAGAAAAGGCAGTTTCGATGGATCGGACATACATTACAGAAAACAGCTGATAGCATTACAAGACAATCACTGTTCTATAATCCCCAAAGCAGGAGAAGTTGAGTCAAACTTAAAAAGAGAAACAGAGAGACGTTGGCGAATGTGGAAATGTTGCTGTTTGACCTGAAGACTTGGCGAGGATCTGATAAGGACCGGTACCCCACAGAGAGTCGAAGAGTTCTGATTTAATTGATTAAGCTACAGTTAACCTCCTTTAGGATGTCTGCGCCAAAGCGCTAGGTCCTATTGACGTGCTGCTTTCTGTAACAATTAGTTTTACGCACTGAAGGTACTCGCCCCATACGTAGCTCTTTTCAAGTCGCCGTATCGGACATGCGTAAAGGTGTACTGGTTCAATTCTATTCTCTCAAGTAATAGGCCTTGGGAATCAACTCACATGGAGCGAAGATGCGGCAATGAATGAGCTGACAGCAACCAACGACTCATAGCTGGCTGATTGCTTGTCCAATTGTATAGCTATGTGACGTGAGGAACAGAGAAAAGTACAAGGAAAATGTCTACGGTTACAATCAATGGATGTCTGCGTCGGAATGAGGGAATACAAAGTCATTATGATGAAGTCACTAATGTTGTAATGTGGGAAAGAACTCGACTTAGGCTAGTGGAACTAGAAGAAAACAGAAGACGTCGATGGATACAAAAACACTTTTCCGGACACCAGATGACAGCATTGCAGGGCAGTCACTGTTCTCAAATTCTCAGAGCAAGAGAAGTAGGGGAGAACTAAACACTCGTGGAGAAAGGGAAGGCTAAACAAACTTAAAATACGGAAAGAAATACGTGGGGATGGGCGGGGGCGGCGAATTGGGGGTGGGAGGGAGCTGTAAAATTAAGTGGTCTCGAGTTAAAGTGTTCACCTCGGGTGCCGGAAGTCTCGTGATCGAACCGGTGGAGACTGGGATTTTTTCACTCGGATCTTCTGGTAAAAATCCTCCCTGATCTCCAGCGTTAATTGTCGAGCACGTTAACAATCCCTTGTCAGTTGGAAATCGAAAAGAGTAGGCTTTACGGCCGCTGCCCGATCAAAATTCAAATTATAAATCTATCGAACTTTTTGTACCTTTCCCCCGGCAGTTTCTTAAGAGCAGCTATAGATGGCACATAACTGGCTGCGGGTCTATTTAGCTTTAGTGTTTCAGTCTATTAAGATTGACTCGCACACCGGTAAAAACGACCGTCCAAGAAACTGGTTGTATACATAATCTGTAGTGTCTTCTAAACCAGTGGAAAGACGTTAAGTGAAGTTTATGGACAGTGACAGGAAGATCAGACGAGTAGTTGGTGAGGACATAAGCTCCACATGGATTTGAATTAGTGTTTATTGACTGATTGAAATTTTCGAAACTCCCACCTCCTTACCGGATGCGTCAGTCTTAACTTAACGTCTTTATACTGATTTAGAAGACTCTGCAGAGTCTGTATACAATCAATTTCATTTACATTACCTTACTCTAAAAGCATCCCATTTATTCTTAAACTCATTAATTGTCCCTGTCTCCACTACCTCTCGTGGAAATGCATTCCAAGCATTCACCACTCTCCGACTAAAAAAATATTTCCTAATATCTAATCTGGACCTTTCTTTAGTTAATTTGTAGTTATCCCCTGTTGTTCTTGTGGGTGGTTGTATTTTGGAAAAAAAACATGCTATAGTCTAATTTAGATCATAGTCCATCGCAGACGATGATGGCATAATTTATTGGCTAGCGCTATTTTTAGTAAAGATTAACTGCGCTACTTTTTATCTTCACTCTCTCGTCTCGTGCCGCCCGACCCCAGTGGCAAGTCAAGGACATGAGACGACTAGGGGGCGATTATGAAATGCAAGGAACTCCGCATCAAGCACCCGTGAAAAAGACGGCGGAGTCCGGAGTCGAGCCCACACCACCTGATCACGAGGCCGACGGGTTAACCACTTCGCCACATAATCCTCAAATGGTAAAATAAATACATTTTAACGGGTCGCCACTGTACACAATAAACACAAACACCCAACCGTCAAAAAGACCAAAAGGAACAAAAATAAAAATACAAAAGACACATTAAAAATGGTTTCAATTGAGCAGCTAATTAAAATAGCAGTCGTGTAACGTGCATGCGTTAATGGGCAGTACTAGCACAACTGTGGTGATATTAGTAAACAATTTCATATTAAATTTAATGATAAAGACAGAGAACCGAATTCTTCACACAAGACATAGAAATGATAGAGCTATCTAAAACAATAGATGTCTCTGGAGTAGAATACATACCGATAGTGAATCCAACTTTTTAAATGGCAAATTCATTATAAACATGTACAAAATATGGATAATATTGTTTTGTACATTTTTAAGTAATGGTGTCATTAAATTCATTAATATTTAAACAACATATAAATAAATGGTACATGTTCATCAGGAACTAAGGAAAATTGTACAGATTTCATTGATTTAATTTTACATCACCTGAAAGTTAATTCAAAGTTCATAATTTTCTACCCCACAATACATCAACTTTCAGGTAAAGAATAATTAAATCTATAAAATATATACTATTTTCCTTAGTTCCTGATGAACATGTACCATTTATTTATATGTTGTTTAATTGTTAATGAATTTAATGACACCATTACTTAAAAATGTACAAAACAATATTATCCATATTTTGTACATATTTATAATGAACTTGTCCTTTAAAAAGTTGGATTCACTACATGTATATATTCTACTCTACTAGTATTTTAGATAGCTCTATCATTTCTGTGTCTTGTGTGAAGATTTCGGTTCTCTGTCTTTGAAATTAAATTTTATATGAATGTTTTTACTAACACCCCCACAGTTCTACTAGTACTGCCCCCCCTCCCCCGCCCCTTTTTTAACGATTTACAGCTGCCAGACTGAGAGACCCGAAACAAACTAGGTTGGCGAGAGACGATTGGAAATGATGTGGTGCTATTAATCTTAATAAAAGTAATGAGATGGGACTTCAGGAGGACCTGCTCCTGGACAGCATCTACAGTACACAGCATGGACGTCGTTAAACAGACTCCGACCTGGTGTATCTCGGTGCGAAAGGGATATGAAACGATGGTGAAACACAAATGATGACACGTGACTGTGACGCAATACAGGACCCATACCACCTGAAGACCTTTTCAAACCTCCAAAAACATGTAATAGATGCTACATGCTGGAGGCAACTGACAAGCAATCGATTGCTCTTTATACTGAATACATACTGTATGACATGGGGCTTGGACACGGAAAATAAGTAATTAAAGTAATAAAAGTTTGCACAAAAAAATTAGCTTTTGTAAATTCTCTTGTTTTATTTTGTTGAGCCGTAAATGATCTCTTCTCCCTTCTACTGTCACTCAGAATGCTACCACAAACTATATAGTAATTCCCATATGGCTTTCTGCTCATTGCTGTCGGCTAGGGCGGACAAGTAAATAACCTTTCACTGCCTTCTTTAGTCACCGCGGACTTTTAGCTTAAGCCAAAGGCAATAATTTCTACCCAATTTGTAGTCCCAGAACGGGGCTTGACTGCAAAATGTTAGCGACTTTGATTGAAAAAATAAAAAGGATAGTCTAAAAATTATTTCTCCGCCCGTTCTTTAAAGACACTAGAAAAACGTTTCCGAATATACGTACAGATGTATTAATACACAAATAAAAACACTCACTCACTCATCCACACACACACACACAATCACTCATTCACACGCACACACTCGCATAGGCACTCCTACACACTCACTCCTCTACACATTCACTCAAACATACCTAAGTCTCCACACGCAAGCACCCACACTCACTCACGTACAACACATACAACATACACGACAGATACATACACAACACACATACACATGCAAGAACGCACACACCGCACACACACATGCACGCACGCACACACAGCACACACACATGCAAGCACGCACAAACATCACACACACATGCAAGCACAAACACACAGCACACACACACATGCAAGCAAGACCACACAACGCACACGCATGCAAGCAAAAACACACAGCACACACACATGCATGCACGCACACACATCATCTCATATACTGCCATTTTTGTTCATGTGCCACCACTGTGGCTGTTGTTATAAATCCATGCGTCTGTAGTGTTTATATTATGTTGTCCATATGCATGCTGCATACGTGCCATGTACGTGATGTGTACGTGGTGTGCGTTCGTACAGTTTAGTGGTCTAATGCGCGTGCATATCTGTTAGCATATACATATGTATGTGTGTGTATGTATACTCATCAATATTGCACGCCAAATCAATAAATATTGATCTGCACAAAAATCTGTTGAATGTTTGTATGGCTTAAATATGCTAAAGTATGAGGCAGCCAACAACATGTCAATCCTTTCTTAGACGCATATTGCGATTTGCTTGACAATCAACAGCGTTATTATTAATTGAATCCTCTTTCCAGTCTTCTGACACTCAAGTATAAGACGTGTATATATATCTATCTAGGTTGGTGTTCATTATGGTGCCTGTTGATCTGATTCTGTTGGCAACGACCTCTAGTGAATATCTTGTACATTATCGGTAGCAGGCAAATTGAATGTTAGTTCCGAAGATGTTGGGTTTGGAAAGACATTTCCGATAGCAAGATGGACTGATCAAAAGACATTGGTACAGCGTTGCAAAATATTGGGAGGCATACAGAATATTGTTGACTTCCTCGCAGATGGTTCATCTGACGGACTGACGCCGAGGGTAATGTAAAAACCCTGTATATGTATATTTATGAGGATTACCGTCTAGTCAGGTACAACATAATGATCAGACCTGTTAGCCAAGGCCAGGTACACCATACTGATCAAACATTTTAGGGTCAGGTACAACATACTGATCAAACATGTTAGAGTCAGGTACAATATACTGGTCAGACATGTTAGGGTCAGGTACAACATACTGATCAAACATGTTAGAGTCAGGTACAACATACTGGTCAGACACGTTAGAGTCAGGTACAACATACTGATAAAATATGTTAGAGTCAGGTACAACATACTGTCCAGACCAGACCTCACTGCTCCCCCCCCCCCCCTCTTACCTCTTGACAATATAACTTAACGTATGAGCGATGCGTCATGGGCAAGTTGTTAACCGGATAGGGACAAATCTCTTCAAGGCGATCTGTAAGTTCATTGTTTTTGACCCATGTGTACATTTCCCAGCCACACCAGAACCGGCATTGTCATCTAACAGGGCGAAGGACGTCAATCTCTCCAAGATCAGCCGTGTGCGATGGACCGTGGAATTACGATACAGGGTAACCGAAGTGGTATCTGAAATAGCCGAAGACCATACCAGGATAACCGTAGAGAAAACACTACACAATGAACGAACCACAACGCGTTTCCGTGGACACAAGTTTCAGCCGACTAGTGTGAATTGCAGTCAAATTCGTAGCCTCTTCGCATCAATAATTGACTAAATCACGGGAACAAGATTATACCATGGCCGGTTAGGCGCCATCTTGGTGAGGCTTCTTGTCAAATTTATTGATATACATCAAATGTTGGTCTTTTCGTCTTGTCATACGATAGTATGTTGTATTCTAAGAAAAAGGGATGTAGCTACAGTCGATGGCCATAACGGATGTGACTCGTAAGACCAATGGGAGCAGAGAAATATCTTCCACTGTATCTGCAATATGTGCAGATGTATATATTCGTAATCTGCGATACTGATATTCAATCAGCCGAAAGATGTGCGTAATGTCAGATAGCCTAATGTTATTTAAAGTTAACGCGGTCTATTGCCCTGGAGTTCGTGATAAAAATAAAACACATTGCAGACAAGGACTATGGTAATAGCCAAGCAATCTAGATGAATATTTTTTTAAATGTTTCGTTCGCCTTAGTTCTTTAATCCCCAAGGCGGTGTGCGTTGAGCTGTGATTTTTATTTTGCGCCTATCGGCCCAGTGCCTCCGATGTCAGCATTCATTTTATGTAAGGGTCTGCTTCCTCCTGCACTTTCTAAGGATTTGTTTCCCCGGGGTAACGGCCGGTGCTGTGAGGGGGATCGAACCCAGCACCTTCGGTTTGTGAGCTGTGTCACTTAACCGCTAGCCCACGCCGTCCCCATGATAAATGAATTTCTTCGCCTTCTTCTTCGTTCGTTCTTAAACTCCCGCTACCAAGGCAGAAATTGGGCCTTGCGAGTAACACGATGTAATCCGAAGAAGGGAATGAGTTGTGTCGTAGTTTACAGCTTGACTGCAATATTTGCAACTTTCGGTCCGATACATCCGTCTTCAAAATGACATTTTTCGGTTCCGGGTTAACCTTGCCTCTTTTATCTCCTCTCCTTAGCCAGTCTGCGCAGGTTAGCCTTGCCTCTTTTATCTCTTCTTCTTAGCCAGTCTGCCCAGGTTAGCATTGCCACTTTTATCTCTTCTCCTTAGCCAGTCTGCCCTGCTAAAGCGGTTTTTTCCCCCAGAATCACCACGTGGGGATTGAGACGGATATTGACCCTGATACTAGCAGTCAGCTATGGGTCGCTAACAGCTACTGCTCATGTAAAATAAAGATAATGGGATCAAGATGCTGAGCAGCACATGAGCTGCAGTGGTCAGCGACCCATAGCTGACTGCTAGCGTCAGGGCCAGAGAATCATAGCTGCCAAGACCCTTCTACACCTCCACGCGGTGATCCTGGATAACAGGCTGCAGCAGGGCAGAATGGCTAAGGAGAAAGGATCGAAGAGGAAATGCTAATCCTGTACTAAAAAAATGCTTGCTGAAGTCGGATGTGTTGGACCGAAGGGTGCAAATATCGCAGCCAAGCTGTAAACTACGACACAACGCATTCCGTTCTCTGGACTACATTCTGCTACTTAAGCCCTTTCAGGGTTTTGTAGTGGGAGATTGAGAACGAACGAAGAAGAAGAAGAAGAAGAAATGAAGATAATCATCAATGGAGAAATAATCGAACAAGTACAGAAGTTTACATATTTATGGTAAATCCGATTCCAGCAATGAGCCAATTAAGAAACGGATTGCATTCGCAGACAAGGCCTTCAGTGAAAAACTGAAATTATTAACATCAATGAACACCAGGAAAGAACTTATGAAACGAATGAAGACTACTCATATTTGGTCAATTTCACACTACGGGGCTGAAAAATAAACTTTAGCAAAGAAGGATCAAAAAGCTTTGGAAGCGCTTGAAATGTGTAGCTATTGTAGAATGGAAATAATAAATTGAACAGAAAGAAGATAAAATAATGTCCCTATTGATGATCACTAAGGTACGCACACAAAGAGTATAGAAAATAATATAAAAACGAAGATTGAGTTGGCTGGGATTCACTATGCGACATGAAAGTCTTCTACACAATAAACCGGAGGGCTAGATCAAGGAAAAAGAGGAAGGTTTCAAACCAGCAAGGACATTTAATTACGAACCTATGCTGAAATGAAGAGAGCTGCAGAGGATAAGGTCAAATAGAGAGACATGATCAGACAACCTTACAAACTCCCTTAGCACTGATCAACCAGACGTTAGTGTCTAATGGAGAGACATGATCAGACAACCTTACAAACTCCCTTAGAACTGCTCAACCAGACGTTAGTGTCTAATGGAGAGACATGATCAGATAAGATGATAAGGTCAAATAGAGAGACATGATCAGACAACCTTACAAACTCCCTTAGGACTGATCAACCAGACGTTAGTGTCTAATGGAGAGACATGATCAGACAACCTTACAAACTCCCGTAGAACTGCTCAACCAGACGTTAGTGTCTAATGGAGAGACATAATCAGACAACCTTACAACCAGTCTTAGGACTGACAAACAAGAGAATATGGTCAAATGGAGAGATATACATAAACAACCTTAGAACCAGTCTTAGGACTGACAAACCAGATGATAGGGTCAAATGGAGAGATATACGTAAACAACCTTACAACCAGTTTTAGGACTGACAAACCAAAGGATAGGGTCAAATGGAGAGATATACGTAAACAACCTTACAACCTTACAACCAGTCTCAGGACTGACAAACCAGAGGATAGGGTCAAATGGAGAGATATACGTAAACAACATTACAACCAGTCTTAGGACTGACAAACCAGAGGATAGGGTCAAATGGAGAGATATACGTAAACAACATTACAACCAGTCTTAGGACTGACAAACCAGAGGATAGGGTCAAATGGAGAGATATACGTAAACAACCTTACAACCAGTCTCAGGACAGATAAACCAGAGTATACTATTAAAGAGACAGACACTCAGACAATCTTTCAACCAGTCTCAGGACAGATTAACCAGAGTATACTATTAAAGAGACAGACACTCAGACAATCTTTTAACCAGTCTCAGGACTGATTAACCCGATGAGGGTAATGATGATGATATAGATAAGGAGAGGTTTCTACATGCACATATATGTCAAAAATAAAGTTAATGACGTAAACTTGCATAAAATCGATGCTTTCTCTTGAAATAGTCAGTTTCTGTACTATAAATTGTAAAACAGAGCTCTTTTATTGTACGAGCATAGTGTCCTATGCGAAATGGAGACTTGTGGTAAACGAGCCAACAATATCCACTGGAGTAACAAAGCAAGAGAAGAAAATGGATCTGGCCAGCACATACGTACTAAAGGCATCGTCGAATATAGCCAGACACGGTCTTACATGGAATCGTCAGAGGAAGAGACATTGAGGTAAACCCTAAAATACACGGGAAGGAATTCACATTAATTAATTACACCTGGACAGAGACAGTAAGATCAGATTAGGTCCGCGTATTCTGGCGAGATATTTTCAATGGCCTTTTCATCGAGTGAAGCGATGTGAATTGATTGACTGATAGCGGGATATGACCTTCTCTAACACATATCTATTATCCAATATTATAACGATAACCGCATGGCTTATCCCGAGTGGTCTGCCGGGGTCTATGTGTATGACAAGGACAAGAATAGCACCACTGCCCCAAAGAGAAGAGAACATGTTGTAAGAGGCAGCTAACTGTGTGACATGGCATAACACCGGCCACGGTTAGGTGGTTTGTTAAGAGCAGCATAGATGGCGCCTAACAGGCTGTGGGTCTACTTTGCTCTAGTGTTTGAGTCTATTAAGATGGACACACATCAGTTAACCACCCTTCATATGAGAGTAAAACGCTGCTCAAACTTAGCCCGCCATGCAGGAAATCTTTATCCTGGCTACACTGGATATATCCAGATTAACACCTCAAAGATGGAAGCTGTAAAGGAGCTTATGCCCCTGTAGAAGTACAGGTCGACTAATACCAAGATTTAAGACCTCGTCGCTGACCGACCACATAAAATGGCTTCTGGGTGGCATGTTTGTGTAGCTTTGCACACAGTCTAACATTCCATTGTCAACCTTTCCCTGATTCAGTCTGCAGTGTTAAGTCACGCCAGGTCGAACCATCTTGTAATTTCCTTACTTGTTTGCGCTACTGGGCTTTATGAGGTCATCTTACAGTCAAAGCCAATATTTGATTGGTTGCAACACGTGATAACAGTTACTGTAGTCATGATCACGTCCCTGTAACAATATTGGAACGCGTCCGCTGACTCATGGGATTCTTGGTAACCAGACATCCGAGAATAAAACAGAAGATAGAATGTCAATTGGACGAATGCGTCTTGATTTAATGTTTGGAGCGGCTCCCTGGAAAACTCACACGAATGTTAAAATCGTGCTCTTAATATTCATAGTAAATGAATGATGTTAAGTCTGGTTACAGCCAACAAATGGATTTGGGCATGTTAGTTTAGTTGGACTATGTCTCGCTATATTCATTCAATCGTTTCTCCGTTTGTGCCAAAAACTACTTATCAATAGTTGCACATTGCAAACGAAGATAGCGACAGTATCAGACGCGCTGAGAGATCTGATCTCATATGACTGTAAAGTCCAATCCCGGTATGGCAGACGGTGCCGCGCCAAATGTGGGAAACATGTGAGATTCTTTTCTTTTCATTTTACAGGGCAGCACGTTTTCTCTGAGATTCGGCGATATTTCGATCTGCTAACTGAGCACTTTGTGTGATTCTAGCTCGCAAGACGTAACAGTTCTGTGCAAACATCTAATAGGCAGTGACAGTTGTTGATTCTAATGCAGTTGATTTTGTTGTAGCTGATTGCATTTTAGTTGATTCTACTGTAGTTGAAGTTGATGTTCTTGATTGCGTTGATATTTTTTGCTGATGCAATTTATTTCAAACATTCATCACTCCCTGACTAAAAAAATGTTTGATAGTATCTTGGCTTTGGCTTTGTTCATTCTCAATCTCCCGCTACCAAACCCTGAAATGGCTTAAGTAGCATAATGTAGTCCAGAGAACGGAATACGTTGTGTCGTAGTTTACAGATTGACCGCAATATTTGCACCTTCCGGTCTAACACATCCGACTTTAGCAAGCATTTTTTAGTACTGGGTTAGCATTCTCTCTTCGATCCCTTCTCCTTAGCCAGTCTGCCCTGCTGCAGCCTGTTATCAGGATCACCGCGTGCAGGTGTAGAAGGGTCTTGGCAGCTCTGGTTCGCTGGCCCTGACGCTAGCAGTCAGTTATGGGTAGCTGACCACTGCAGCTCATGCGCTGCTCAGCATCTTGATCCCTAATAGTATCTAATCTAGGTCTTTCTGTAATTAATATAAGTAGGAGCGCCCTATTGTTTTTGTAGGCGAAAACAAATGTTATAGTCTAATTTATTCTTGGGTTAGCGCACTAATGTGGCAACTGGAACATGATTTTCTGCATAATGCGAGATGTATTAAAAACAATTCCGATGTTAATTGATTCTGTGGAAACAAATAAAGCATGGGGTGTTGTCTTTCAACACAGGTGGTATATGTGGCCGTCATGTGCATGCGTGAATTTGTTCCCGCTTGAAGATTGAGTATAGTGAGAAACCGTCGGGTTTCTATTCACCAGGTGGCACAGCAATGTCAAAGTTCTGTTGAACGTTTTCTTTTACTCCCGCGGGCCTGTCCATAGCGAGTACGAACCAAAAGGTCAAAACATTACGAGAGAGGACTACTTGGAGGTTATCCGTCGCCATAGTGATGCTGTTCTACGCAAACGACCTTGCCTGTGGACAACGGGAACTTAGCAGCTCCATCATGACGACGTATCCGCCCATTCTTCGCATCAGATTCAGTCTTTCTTGGCCAAACACAACATTCCTCTGCTTCTTTAGACTCCTTGTTCCCTTTAGTTTCTTGTGGGCTGTTCACCAAACTGAATTCCGATGAAAGAGACCCGGCTTGAGTCACGAGAAGACGTGCAGACTGCGACGACCATGTTGTACGTCATTCCCAAAGAAGCCTTCCTGAAATGTTTCCAACAATGGCGGGACCTCATGGAGAATTGTGTGAAGCCCCAGTAAGAGTACATTGAAGGACATTATGGTTTCAAACCTCCAGGTGAGTAATTGTATTTTTCAGACCCAAAGGTCGGGTACTTTTTGAACACATTTAGTATATTCCTGAACAGGGACTGTGTAACAAAATGCCTAGTAATATTTTTATCTAAGCTAGAATAGTTGAAGTCACAGTATAGTCTGGCTAAGGGATAGGGTCTTAGAGGAATGACACACTCTGTACCCACCAGAAAAAACCCAGCTGAAATCGGATGTGTTGGGCCGAAACGTGTAGAAATCGCATCCTCGCTGTATACCACGACACAACAATACAAAGTTCTTATCAAGACGAACTCCGTTTTCCATGCTTGGATATAACATATTTTTCAAAACAATTTTTTTTTCCAGCCAGCAGAGGGGTGTTCAATTTTACTGCAATCAATCCCATATCTGCTCATGAATTGTAGATACCAAACATGTGGGTTGTTGCTATTGTTGTTGTTGTTGTTGTTGTTGTTGTGTAATGTCCACAGTGACTATGTTTACTCTGTTGTGTGCCCTGAAAAGGTTATTAAGTGGCCGGTTGTAGCAGCTTTCCTCCTTACATCCCGAGCGGGCTCGTGAAAGTAGACCATGGTCTTCCTGGTGGTTGTGCTATGATTGAGTTCATCTGCATGACGCTCACTACTACAGGGATCCCGTCGATCAAAATGTTGCGAGCCAGGCTGTTTTCAGGGAACGCTACATGGAAGAGAGATAGTGATGCAAGAAAACGAACAACTAAAAAAAAACATATGAATAAGATGGATAAGACACGCACTGTCTTGTTGTTGTTGATGTTATCCGTTACCTAACAGCTGCTGCACACGCCTGCTCTGTGCAGCTCAATGCCATTCTTATATAGATACAGGTCTTCTTCAGTTGTATCACTGCTGCGTACAGTGTGTTGGTAATTGTCGGTAGTGCTTGTAAGAATCTTTTCCTCATGTCCGCAAGCGTCTTGCATTCAATGAGTAGATGTCAAACTGCTTCATCAGGGTGAGAGCAATGTCTGCACAAGGAGCAGGTGCTGAGAATTTATGCGGTTTAAGTAGCTATTGACTCTGGTGTGTCCTGTCCGGAACTGAAAGATGAGACTTCGATATCTTCTTTGTAGTTTATTTATGTCATCATGATATTTTAGGCTGTGACATTTCGCTTAATACACTGCTAGCCATTGTTTCCGTCGCCTATCTGTTCATCTAGATCTCCCTGGTATTTTATTCGTTTTACTGTTTGGTTACTGCAGGTTCTATCAAATTCTTGTTTAGAAGATCCTGTTTTTACAAGTCTGTCAGCCATCTCGTTCCTGGTGTCCCGTTATGTCCAGGGATCCATTGCAAGGTGACACAAATCATGGGGTTTGTGGTAATATTGTTGATCCTCACCAGAAATATATCATTATATGTAGTATAGGGTGTGTATTAGGTAACCCAGAACCGACTTGGAGTTACTAAAAATCACAATGTTTATCGGCAGTTCGCCCAAGTGAAATTGTTGAGGCAAAATCTCAACCGATGTTTTATACCATGAATCTCGGCTTCATCGTTTGAACAGGGTTCGTCGCATGAATCATGAAGCTCATGTATATGGACCCATCATGGTATTTCATATGGATACAATACCCTGCAATCGAGGTACATTTAAATGGTGATCCATACGCAGAGAGAGAGAGAGAGAGAGAGAGAGAGAGAGAGAGAGAGAGAGAAAGAGAGAGAGAACGTACGTACTGCAGAGATATATAATTGTACGGCAAAAAGTACTGGAATTAATTCGCAAATAAGTCTGGAAAGTTGCGGGAAAGTAGTTCCTTGTGTAATGTCTGACGTGCTAACAGAATTAAGAGAAAGACTATTGAAACACTGTATTCTACAAATCTGATTATCAGTGCTTACGTTAGCGAATTGATATTCCCTGATTTTGAGATCTGATTGGTACAATTGTGTAGGGGGGAGACAGACTGAAAAAAGGGGACTGCGTGTTAATATGGCGCGTAGAGAGATCAAGTTTGTTTGCGTTGTGCGGAGAAGACCTTGGCCGAAGTGGACAGGCAGGCGTGTTTGTTGATTGGATAGATCGATCAGAGTGATTGATTGAATGAGTGGGTTTGATTCCAGCGTACCATTTTCAAGAAATGATCTACACTTCTCTCTCTCGTACTTTTCCTATCTTCGTCTTCAAATATTTTCCATTTTTCATTCACTGGTGGTTCCTCACTTGCTTACAGATCTTTAATCTTACATTCCCATCTCACTGTAGTTTCCTCAATCGCTTACATATCTTTAATCTTACATTCTCATGTCACTGAAATTTCTTCACCCGCTTACATATCTTTAATCTTACATTTCCCATATCATTATTGTTTCCTCACTCGCTTACATATCTTTAATCTTACATTTCCATCTCACTGTAATTACCTCACCCGCTTACATATCTTTAATCTTACATTCTGAAATCATTATTGTTTCCTCACTCGCTTACATATCTTTAATCTTACATTCCCATCTCACTGTAATTACCTCACCCGCTTACACATCTTTAATCTTACATTCCCATATCTTTAATATTACATTCCCATCTCACAGTAGTTTCCTCAATCGCTTATATATCTTTAATTCTACATTCCCATCTCACTGTTATTACCTCACCCGCTTAGATATCTTTAATCTTACATTCCCATATCATTATTGTTTCCTCTCTCGCTTACATGTATTTAATCCTACATTGTCATCTCATTGATCGTTCCCGATCTCTTCATTTTGAACTTTCTAGTTTAGAAACTCAGCTGCGCCTCCTTTCAGTTCAAGTACCATCTGCACGGCAAAATTCAACTGCAACGGATCTTGAACGTCCTCTGATTCTTGTTTTGTTGACACAATTCGCCAGGCTTTTTCCTGTCCATCTTTTGATTAGATTTTCTTGCTTATAGTACAGTTTATATCTGGCCCGTTACTTTCAGTATTGTTTCCAGCAATGTGTTTTTACTTTAATATCATGAAAATATTTTAACTTCTAGACTCTGATCTCATTCATCAATTCTTTTTGAATACCTTGGTTTTTAAAGTCTTCTTTATTGGTATTTTTTCCTTGCCAGGAGATGGGCTCCATTCTTCTATATATCCACATTATTCATATTTCTACGCTATACAATAAAGACATGTATACTTTATACTTGACACTCACAAATTTTAATTTTGCTTTTGTTTTGTTTCGATGTTAATATGTGACTCATGTTGGGGAAAACAGATTATATCATCATCATCATCATCATCTGGTTGATCAGTACCGAGACTGGATTTGAGGTTGTCTGAGCATGTCTCTCCATTTGACCCTATCCTCTGGTTGACAAGTCCTAAGATTGGTTGTAAGGTTGTTTGATCATTTCTCTCCATTTGACCCTATCCTCTGGTTGACCAGTCCTAAGATTTGTTGTAAGGTTGTTTGATCAGTTCTCTCCATTTGACCCTATCCTCTGGTTGACCAGTCCTAAGATTGGTTGTAAGGTTGTCTGATCATTTCTCTCCATTTGACCCTATCCTCTGGTTGACCAGTCCTAATGTTCCATTATCATTATTTGTGTTTGTGCGCCTACCTCAGTGAAGATATTGTCGCTGGATTTTCCTTCTGTCCAACTCCCACTTTTCATTCTACAGTAGCACCACATTTCAAACGCTTCCAAGCTTTTTTCATCCATTTTTGCTAGTCCATTTTTTCAGCCCAAATACAGTGCAATTGGCCATATATGAGTGGCGCTTATTCTTTTCCTCACTTCTATCTTGTTATTCTTTGAGGTTAACACGTTCTGTTTATCAATGAAGCCGTTTTAAATAACAGACAACCATCCAAAGATAACATATGCCTCGCTTGAGCTTCGTCTAGTGGGCGGATCGCTTAGACAACATTGCCAGATTGGTCTATATAACAGTGACATCCGGGCATTGTCACAACGTCAGAGATGTCCTAGAGCATGCCAACAACTACAATCATTGCTGGACTGGCCATGTGACGAGAAGGACAGACAAACGCTGGATCACAGCAACCACTTTGTGGTACACATGTGCCGAAAACAGAATCGACTAAAACCTGATCTGGGACCCACACAAGGCAGGCAATCGCAGTACTGCTGAAGCCTAGTCCGCTAAGCAGAGAGATGCACTAACTGGCTGCCACCAACTCGTACTTGAGTTCGGACCTGCAGAAGGGCAGCCACTCTTGTAGAAGTACATGCCGGCTAAGACTAAGACATATGACCCTTCGTCCCTTCGCCTGACCACACCAGCCCTTCGTCCCTTCGCTTGACCACACCCAGCCCTTCGTCCCTTCGCCTGACCACACCCATCTCTTCGTCCCTTTGCTTGACCACACCCAGCCTTTCGTCCCTTCGCCTGACCACACCAATCCCTTCGTCCCTTAGCCTGACAAAACCCAGCCCCTAGTCTATTAGCCTGACAAAACCCAGCCCCTAGTCCTTTATTCTGACCACACTTATCCCTTCGTCCCTTAGTCTGACCACACCCAACCCTTCACCCCTTTGCCTGACCACACCCAGCCCTTCGTCCCTTCGCCTGACCACACCCAGTCCTTCGTCCCTTCGCCTGACCACACCCAGCCCTTTGTCCCTTCGCATGACCACACCCAGCCGTTCTTTTCTTCGTCCCTTAGTCTGACCACACCCAACCCTTCGTCCCTTCGTCCCTTCGCCTGACCACACCCAGCCCTTAGTCCCTTCGTCCCGTCGCCTGACCACACCCAACCCTTCGTCCCGTCGCCTGACCACACCCAGCCCTTCGTCCTTTCGCCTGACCACACCCAGCCCTTTGTCCCTTCTTCCTTTCGCCTGACCACACCCAGCCCTTCGTCCCTTCGCCTGACCACACCCAGCCCTTAGTCCCTTCTTCCTTTCGCCTGACCACACCCAGCTCTTCGTCCCTTCGCCTGACCACACCCAGCTCTTCTTCTATTAACCTACCCGCTCCCTTGTAATAATTTGAGACCATTGATATTTACAGCAGTTTTAATCAAGCATCTTTGCCCAACCGGTCGCTTAGACAGACTGGGTCTACTATCAGAAACAGATGAGTTGACCATTTGTTCTTATATGTTGATTTGTTAGTTCAGTATTGTTGTCCCCGATGAAGGCCTATTGGTCGTAACGTAGGTTTTGTTTGTGATCTCGTCTCGGTGCGGTATCTTCTTCGTACGCTGTCAGACGTCAAGGTGCGGTATCTGACCATACCCATTTTAAAATTTTGATTAAACTGAACGTTAATCAACTTTTACAAGTTTTTTTTTCTGTTTTTTTTCCCATATTTACAGCAGAAAGTGTGTCAGTGCAACATGCGAGCAAATTCGAATATGTGCATTTCGCAAGAGGTGTGAATCACACGATTTTATTCGAGTTTTATTCGACTATTCAATCTGTTTCCTCCTGATAATTAAATGAAAACGACGCCGATGCACATTTTGTTTCGTTTACGATCGGGAACATTTCAATTTTTGAAACCTTTCACGTTCCATTACGTCACAGATGGATTATGATATTAATATAATAACGATAAAAATAAAGATCACATAATATTCGCGGCACAAGTGAAAGAATCACAGAGTGCAAACGCTGCAGGATCCATTTAGGAGCACAGAAGAACAGACACACAACAGATCGCCGCGAGTGAAGCTCCAATGATGTGGAGGGACCGGTGGATAAGCTAAGTGAATAATTCAAGAGTGAATCAAATTACGATTTTTCCAACAGTAAGGGCTGACGTATATGTATGAGCTATTGCTTGTACGTATGTGTTTGTGTATGTGTGTGATTGTATGTATGTGTACATATGTGCGTATATGTGTGCGTGTATATCTGTATGTGTATGTATCTGCGTATATGTATGTGTGTATACATATGTGCACATATGTGTGAATGTGTATGTGTGTTATTGTGTGTTGTTGTTTAATGTCCACATTGAGTGAGTTTACCCTTTTGTGCGCCCTGAAAAGGACGTTAAGTGGCGGGTTGTCGTACCTTTCCTCACAACCAGAGCGTGCTGATGAAGGTGGACTGGGGTTATCCAGGCGGTTGTGCTATTCTTGTCTTCATTTACGTGTCGCTCACTACTAAGGGGATCACGTAAATACCTCACCTTGTTATCCAAGCAGCCTTGACAACAGCCCGTTTCCAGGAAGGGCTACGAGGAAGCCAGGGTGAGGGTCTTGACCATTACACTTTTTTACCTGACCAGACGTTAGTCTTTCTTCTCTTATTATTTAGTAAAATCAATACTTGTTATGAATGCTCCTTAATTACTGTTAGAGTTACCGTTATATATGTGCTGATATGTAAGAACGAATGGTACAAATGTGTATGCATTAATATGCGACAGAGGAAGAAGAGTTCACGGGATCGATATGGCTGAAAGGTAAGGTGCTTGTAAGTTAAGAAACGAAAGCACGAAATGGTGGAAGTTCGAATCCCAGACGTTTCAAGTATTCCATGATCTTGAGGAAAACAGGACCAGCGCCTAGTCCTATTGAAGATGGACGATACAATGCATGGAGATCTCATGTAGCCGTTGCACACGTCAAAGAACACTGGCAATGAAACATCGATAGAGTGTGATGTTCGCCACTGTCTGAGGAAATTTATAAAATGGAATGACATTTTAGCTCAGCAATGACTGTTCTTCATGCCAGCCTTGGCTAAGGAGGTGGGGGATCGACGTGGTTCCCAGTAGTAGATGAAGCAAAACAAAGAAACCGCCTGAAGAACCCTGGGCCACCTTAATCAGCACGCTCGGGATGTGAGCAAATCTACAACAACCTGTCACTGAACGTCCTTTTCAGAGCGCACAAAATAGAGTAATAATACTTACTGTGAACTACAAGAACAATAACAACAAGAATAACAAGAAAAAAGAGAAGACCAATAACAACAACAAGAACAATTACAACAAAAAGAACAATAACAACAAAAAAGAACATGAACTACAAGAACAACAACAACAAGAACAACAACAAGAACAACAACAACAACAACAACAACAACAAAAAAACAAGAACAACAAGAACAACAACAACATGAAGAACAACAAGAACTACAACAACAACAACAACAAGATCAACAAGAACAACAACAACAAGAATAACAACAACAACACAAAGAACAAGAACAACAACAACAAGAAAAACAACAACAACAACAACAAGAACAACAACAACAACAACAACAAGAAAAACAACAACAACAACCACAAGAACAAGACTACTACTACCACCAACAACAACAACAATAAGAACAACATTAACAACAAAATGAACAACACCAACAAGAACAACAACAACAAGAAAACCAAGAACAAGAACAAAAACAACAACAACAAGAACAACAAAAACAACAACAATAAGAACAACAAGAACAACAAAAGGAACAACAAGAGCAACAACAAGAACAACAACAACTATAACAACAACAACAAGAACAACAACAAGAACAACAACATCATCAACAACAACAACAACAACAATAACAATAAGTTCTAGGTAGTCCGTCAAACTGTTCCGAACGATGGGGATGAGGCGCTAGAGACTTAATTGTACAATGTCTCAACTTTTGTGAGGTGAGTGACAAGTAACCCTCCTCGCTGCTCTGGCTTCTAAAGCGGTAAGTCAGGTACCATGGTCTATGTAGTGTGTCTGTATCTATGACTGAATAACGTAAATGAATAATGCAATGTCTATGTCACACTGATCTTTAGCTAGGAAATCAAAGCATTTATAAACGGGTAGGGATATAAGAACGTGAGAGTAGGGAGGGAGGGAGGGAGGGAGAGAGAGGGAGGGAGAGAGGGAGAGGGAGGGAGAGATATAGAGAGGGAGGGAGAGATAGACAGAGAGAGGGAGGGAGAGATAGAGAGAGGGAGGGAGGGAGACGGAGAGAGGGAGGGTGAGGGAGAGTGAGAGAGAGAGGGAGAGAGAGGGAGGGAGAGATAGACAGAGAGAGGGAGGGAGAGATAGACAGAGAGAGGGAGGGAGAGATTGAGAGAGGTAGGGAGGGAGACGGAGAGAGGGAGGGTGAGAGAGGAAAGGAGAGAGAGGGATGGAGGAGGTGAGAGAGAGGGAGAGTGAGAGAGAGAGGGAGAGATAGAAAATGATAGAAAAAGAGAGGCACGATCAGAAGTAGAGATAGATAGAGAGAGAGAGAGAGAGAGAAAAGAGGAGAGATGGAGATGTAGAAAAAGAGAGTAAGGGAGAATGTAAGGAAATAAAGACAGTTGAGGGAGATGAGGGAATGGAATACGAGAGAATGGCTTAGAGAAAGAAAGTGAGAGAGAAAGAGAGAGGGAGTGAGAGAAAAAAGAGTATGATAGATGAGAGAGAAATAGATTTAGGGAGAGGGAAAGGTAGACATGTAAGAGAGAGAGAGCGAGAGAGAGAGATAGTGTGTGTGTGTGTGTGTGTGTGTGTGTGTGTGTGTGTGTTAGTCAGTGTGTCAGTGTGCGGAACAGAGAGGAAGGTAGACTGCGGAAGAAACAGAACGATTTACTGAAGGACAGCGAAAGAGATAAAGTTAGATAAAGAAAGAATACATGGAGTTAGAATAACACACACACAGACAGAAAGAGAGAGAGAGATAGAGAGAGAGAGAGAGAGATGCAGAGAGATAGGAACAATGAGTGAGAATGGCAGAAAGAGAGAGAGTGAAACAAAGGACAGGACAAAAAGAGAGAGGCCATGAGAGAGAAACAGAGCAAACGAGAGTGAGAGGAAGACATATTCAGCGGAAGAGAGAGAAACGAAGAGTAAGAAATAGAAAGACTGAGTTTGGCAGACATAATGATTGAGATAAATGATGACAGACATAAAGAGTGAGAGAAATGATGACAGACATTAAGAGTGAGAGAAATGATGACATACATAAAGAGTGAGAGAAATGATGACAGACATAAAGAGTGAGATAAATGATGACAGACATAAAGAGTGAGAGAAATGATGACAGACATAAAGAGTGAGAGAAATGATGACATACATAAAGAGTGAGAGAAAGGATGACAGACATAAAGAGTGAGAGAAAGGATGACAGACATAAAGAGTGAGAGAAATGATGACAGACATAAAGAGTGAGAGAAATGATGACAGACATAAAGAGTGAGAGACATGATGACATACATAAAGAGTGAGAGAAAGGATGACAGACATAAAGAGTGAGAGAAAGGATGACAGACATAAAGAGTGAGAGAAATGATGACAGACATAAAGAGTGAGAGAAATGATGACAGACATAAAGAGTGAGAGACATGATGACATAATTAAAGAGTGAGAGAAAGGATGACAGACATAAAGAGTGAGAGAAATGGTGACAGACATAACAAGTGAGAGAAATGGTGACAGACACAACAAGTGAGAGAAATGATGACAGACATAAAGAGTGAGAGAAATGATGACAGACATAAAGAGTGAGAGAAATGGTGACAGACATAAAGAGTGAGAGAAAGGATGACAGACATAAAGAGTGAGAGAAAGGATGACAGACATAAAGAGTGAGAGAAATGATGACAGACATAAAGAGTTAGAGAAATAGAAAGAGAGGTTCAGAGGACATGGGAGAAACGGAAAGATACACTGAGAAATGGAAATAGATAAGGAGTTAGATGACAAGAGAAAGCCAGAGAGAAAGCGAGAGTCAGAGACAGAAAGAAGGAGGAAGTAAGAAAGTGAGTGTGGGTTTGAGAGAAAGAGAAAAGAGAG
Organism: Ariolimax columbianus; assembly: GCA_036924085.1. Taxonomy (NCBI): domain Eukaryota; kingdom Metazoa; phylum Mollusca; class Gastropoda; order Stylommatophora; family Arionidae; genus Ariolimax; species Ariolimax columbianus. Next base: position 49,512,397 of record JAVGWX010000006.1, on the reverse strand, counting down.
AATGAGAGAAATGGAGTGAAATGAAGAAGTTGAGAGAAAACGAGAGAGGGATGGACAAAGCGAGAGACTGATAGAGAGAAACGTATTATCACAATAAGAAGACATTCACTTCAAGAACCTGACAATCATTCAAGAGGTAATTGGCGGAGATGGAAGAGGATGGACATAAGAACGAGTAATGGACGAAGAGTGGGCGTTCAATCTGCAGAGGGTGTATGACAGTATGTTTGTAACAGAAGAGGACAAATTGGTGACAGGCTCCAGTCACGAGAACTAACTTAACACGGGGATAGGGGGGGGGGGGAAGATATTATGATGTAGTGAAACCCACGCCAACTCCTGAAATGTTTGTGACAGTGGGATGTAGGCGAAGGTCAACTTATGTTGGACCAAGAGGAAAATGGACTGGAAAGAGACGAGCACCGTTTGTGAATCTGAAGTCGAAAATCTCATATATGTGCGGTTTCTGTGTTACATATTGCTGCTAATGCTACTGGTACTCTAGACAACTTTCTTTGGTAGCAGGTTACAGTGGCTTGCCTCATATCTACTAGATAACTATAGAAGATGGACCGTTATTTTTCCAGCTGTAGTGCCATAAGAGGATCGTCAGCATTTTCACCTCTATGGGGATCACATTGCCGATCCCCACCTCGTAAGCCAGATTGTCATGAAACTTCTTGTTCAATGAGAAAGCTACTTGGAAGTGAGGTGAGGGTGGAAATAGGGGGGTTCTAATGTTTCACCTGACCCTGACTAACATAGTCTCATTAGTATGTTTCATCTGGCCCTGACTAACATAGTCTGATTAGTATGTTTCACCTGGCCCTGACTAACATAGTCTGATTAGTATGTTTCATCTGGCCCTGACTAACATAGTCTGATTAGTATGTTTCACCTGGCCCTGACTAACATAGTCTGATTAGTATGTTTCACCTGGCCCTGACTAACATAGTCTGATTAGTATGTTTCACCTAGCCCTGACTAGCATAGTCTGATTAGTATGTTTCACCTGGCCCTGAATAATATGGTCTGATCAGTATGTTTCACCTGACTATAGCATAGTCTGATCAGTATGTTTCACCTGACTATAGCATAGTCTGATCAGTATGTTTCACCTGACCCTGAATAATATGGTCTGATCAGAACGTTTCACCAGACTCTGACTAACATAGTCTGATTAGTATGTTTCACCTTGCCCTGACTAGCATAGTCTGATTAGTATGTTTTACCTGGCCCTGAATAATATGGTCTGATCAGTATGTTTCACCTGACTATAGCATAGTCTGATCAGTATGTTTCACCTGACCCTGAATAATATGGTCAATGTCACTACTCTCTCTTCTCACCTCACTCTGTTTCATTTGACTCTATCCCACAGTCACACCCTTGCACAACTTTCACACGCGCCCTCGTGGTAAAGCCCTTCCATAGCACTTTGGTTGGGCTAGCTTCTGAGGGCGCACAAACCTAGCATAGGTACATACAGATGCACACATGCATCCAAGCACTGGTTTATGCGTCCTGATATCGCCCAATTGACTACGGTCTGGGGTGGAAAATGGCGCGCCTCCGCCAGTAGAAACTAGTGAGGCAAACATCTAAGCAAAAAAAAAAAAAAAAGAATAATATGGTCCGATCAGTACGTTTCACCAGACTCTGACTAACATAGTCTGATAAGTATGTTTCACCTGGCCCTGACTAACATAGATCAGTATGATCAATATGTCCAACTCTTGCCACGTCCTCCTTTCCTTTATGTCCATCCCTTCTGCGCGATTATTTCAATCTCTTTCTAATTTTCTAGCGTTGATATTTTTTTTAAACAGAGACTGCTTTAAATGCCACCACAATGTCTGAAAAGAGACAACATACATAATAGCAGAGTCAAAGGTCATAGTGTGAAAAGTTGGATCGCATCCAGAATGATGGAATGCGATTTATCCTTTGGTGAACCTTGTCATAGAAAGCATATACACATGTTGGAAAGGATACAAAAAAGAGCAACACTACTGCTAGTGGGATTTCGGAATTATATTTATGAGGAAAGAATTTGCGCTGACTTAATAGAAATGTATAAGATAATCAACGGAAAGGATACATTAGATTATGACAAGTTTTTTGGCAAAATACAGTCTCCTACAAGAATAAGAACTTTACTTTACTTTACAATAACAAAAGGGCACGGTCACCCATTAGTTAAAGAAAGTCCCAGATCAGATACCTGGTAATATGTGTTTAGTCAAGAGAGTGGTGAATGTTTGGAATGCATTGCCACAGGAAATAGTGAAGGCAGGGTCAATTAATGCATCCATGAATAGGTTGGATGCGCATAGTTATTTTTAGATCAAGTGAATGTAAAATAAAATGGTTGTATGCAGACAATGCAGATTTCTCCAAACCAGTATACTGATGTAGAGTTACTTTCTGTAAAGTCTAATACACACTGGCCCAGGAAGTCTACATGCGAGTAGCCGTAGACAAGAGACAGCCAATGCACATGAAGATTCCAGATATCAAGGGTAGAAGATTCAAGTAGTGTGACATCTAACGTTGCGTTACTTTTCCATAACCGCAAGAGATGCTAGGAACATCAATCAGGGTTTGAGTCATCGTGTGTTGGGCATCTCTCCCGGGCTGTGTTCTAGGCCATTATAGTTTTGTCTAAATTATAGTCACACCAAAACCAACGCTGTTTGCAGCTAGGGCGAAGAGCGCCAATCTCGTGAAGTTCAACCGTGTGAACTAGACAGTAAAGAAACGAAACAGGTTTAAGCGTAGTGCTTATTCATATAGCCGATGTCCAGCCCAGGACAATCGGAAGGAAGACAACTAAATAAGATAAACGAGTTAACCAGTCCAAATGGAAAACAACTACACGTTTCCGTGAACACAAGTGTAAGTCGTAGACTAGTGGGAATTCCAGGCACATCCACAGGCTGGCGGCATCCATAATGAACTAAAACACGAGAGCAATGTAGACTCGCAGCCGGTACGGCGCCACCTTTGCAGTTCTTCATCTAGAATTCCAAACAATACACCAAAAAATTACGAGACTAATGCCCGCCTTATCCCTTTTTCGTACGTTCCTAATACTTCAGGACACGCCGATCTCGCAAACCAGACAACGCGAGGTGAACCCTTACTTTCATGTGCCTACAGAATGAGACATAATATCCTTGTTCCTACTAATTTTATCTCTAGAGAATAAGCTGCCGTCTCTATCCCTTATGGCTTTCTGACCGGTGGGCATATTACATACTGCTCCCTGACACATTACTTTGTTACACCTGTTACATCCTGTTATATAGGATCACCACGTGGAGGTGTAGAAGGGCCTTTGCATCTCTCGGAAGCTGGCCGTGACGCTAGCAGTCAGATATGGGTCTCTGACATGTGCAGATCATGCACTGCTCATAACCTTCATATTCAAACATTCTAGTCTTTCTTTCTGGCCTTTACTCTACTCTTTGCATTTCTCTTCCTTTCAAAAATTTCTAGGGGAAATAGAGAAATAAGGCGAACAACAAATAAACACACACAAAAACAAAAAATGTTGGGGGTTTTCCGAAACACTTCACTTTTCGCTGCACAGTAAATCTGCAGCAAAGTGTGTAATGCATACATGTGATACCGAGTCCTGAATGAAATGTATAGACTGGGAACACTACAACCTGACACGCATAGGCAACTAAAGAGGGTTTAGCATGGAAAGAGCTAACAAGTTCAGCAGGAACTAAAGGCCTCGGGATAATGAAAAGGGTTTCTAGCATCACTTTGTAGAAGTAGAGTGAATTAGTCAAGTAAAGCCAATTTAATTCAATACATCAGTTTAATTCAAGTCAATTCAAGTCAAGTCAATTCAAGGCAATTCAAGTTAATTCGAGTCAATTCAAGTCAATTCTTCTTCTTCTTCTTCGTTCGTTCTCAATCTCCTACTACCAAACCATGAAAGGGTAAGTAGCAGAATGTAGTCCAGAGAACGGAATGCATTGTGTTGTAGTTTACAGCTTGGCTGCGATATTTGCACCTTTCGGTTCAACACATCCGACTTCAGCAATCATTTTAGGAGTACGGGGTTAGCATTCCCTCTTTGATCCCTTCTCCTTAGCCAGTCTGCCCTGCTGCAGCCTGTTATCCGAGATCACCGCGTGGAGGTGTAGTAGGGTCTTGGCAGCTATGGTTCGCTGGCTCTGACGCTAGCAGTCAGCTATGGGTCGCTGACCACTGCAGCTCATGCGCCGCTTAGCATCTTGATCCCAAGTCAATTCAAGTCTGGTTAAATCAAATAAATTCAAGTCAAATCAAATCAAGTCGAATCAAGTTAGGTCAAAACAAATCAAGTCGAATCAAGTTAGGTTAAATCAAATCCGTTAGGCCAAATTATTTAAAGTCAAATCAAATCACGTCAAATCAATTCAAGTCAAATCAAGTCAATTCAATTGAATTCATAACAAATCAATTCAATTCAAGTATATTCAATTGAAAGTAAAATCAATTGAAATCAACTCAAATCAAGTAAGTCCAATTCAATTCTAAGTTTCAGCCAATTGAAGTAAAGTCAAATCAAATAATTTCAAGTCAATACGTCAGTTCAAGCCAATTCAAAACAAGACAATTGAAAACAAATCAACTCCATTCAAGTCTTCTAGTCAATGCAATTCAAGTAAATTCAAGTGGATTCAAAACAACAGAATTCAATTCACGTAAATTCAAGTGAATTAAAAAATATAAATACAATTCACGTAAATTTAAGTGGATTCTTCTTCTTCTTCATCGTACGCTGTTTACAGCGATATTTACGTTGCACTGATTTAATTTGTTAGCCAGTGGCTCAGTGCATCCGATTTCAACAGGCGTTTCTGTAGGGTTGCCCTCCTTAGCCTTTGGCTGTCCCCAGCCTGACTGCAAGGCAGCAGTTGTTTTTGGTCAGAGTTGTCTCTCTTGGGAAGTTGTCTTGCAGGACTATCGAGTCTTCCCTACTCGTGTCTATAGCGTTTGGCAATGATATGATGGACTATGTACTAGTTTGTACTATCCCGGAAGAGATGCAGTCCAGTGTGACTTTTTCCCAGGATCGTCACGTCCTGCCAGAAACGTAGCATATGCATATGAGTGAGGTATCTTTTTGCTCGCTTTATTTTCTCGGCTCATCTGCAGTGATGGTACGCCTAGCATTCCCCGCCACCCGGGAGCTTGTCACCATAGGACAGGAGGTGCAATGTCCGCTGGACTGCATCTCTTCTGCGTCCATTGGAATGACTGATAGCAGACAGATGCAAAGAGCGAGGAAGGAGTGCATTTTACCAGGTGCATTCCTGCGGCTCGATCGGGCCGGGACACAAGCCCCAGCCATGTCGTAGCCTCCCATCTCAGCGGTGCTGAGATTTTGGGCGGGATTCTGGCTTAGAGGCGTTCGGCCGTAATCCCTCAGATGTTAGCTTATCAGCCAAGCACGTGGACCAAATGTCAGCGACCTGTGATTCCTCTCGAAATAGTGCATTTGACCAGGTGACAAGCCTAGTCTTGCACGGAGATGTTGTCCGCCTAGGGGGCGGACATATCTCATGGTCAAGGGTTAAGTCTCAGCAGTTCGCAGTGAGGTAGCTGATCTACTGCTTAGGGCACCCGACCGAGAACTAAGTCTTCTACAAATGATTTCATTCCTCATCGCCGTATGGGGTGAATATCGAGCAGCTTCCCGCCCGATTTTATCAGCGGAGGGCAGAGACCTCATTCTGCGGCTTGACCGGGCGGGGCTGGAGCGTGGCCCCCAGGTCCCCACCATGTCGAAGCCTCCCTTCGCATTCGTGCTGGTCTGCTTTTAGGCGGGGTTTTTGGCTTATAGGCGTTCGGCCGTAATCCCTCACCTCGCTCCGTTGGCTTATCCGCCTAGTACGTGAACCAAATGTCTGCGGCTCCTCTCGGGCTTAGCAGGATTACCGTAGCAAAGCCCTGTCATTAGTAGGGTAAAACTGACCTGTCTTTAGAGGGTCTATTTCCAGCACCCGTTCAATATTAGCCAGACCGTATCAATAGAGGGCTTTTAGTTTGTCAATGGCCGTTTCTGGAGCCTGCGATTTCTGCAGGGTGAAGACCAGATTACCGTAGCAGGTGCTATTACATTTGGGGATTTGGAGACTGACCTGTCTTCCGTGGGTCTAATACCAGCACATGTTCACTATTAGACCCATCGATGGTGCTCTCTTTTGACAGTCATTCTACACTATTGGCGTGCTTAGTCAATTTAAGCCTCAGGCTCCACTCCTGATAGTGCTCTTCCGTCAATTCCTTTATCAAACACTGGATGCAGACCAACAGAGCCACAGGGGGCATAACCCCAGATTTCTGAGGGTCTAAATCCAGCACCAGTTCCATATTAGACCCCAGGAGAGTGGTCTCGGCATGTCAGTCATTTCAGTGTTGGCCGTGTTGAGTCAAATTAAGCCGCAGGCTCCACTCCTGGTGGTGCCCTTCCGTCAATTCCTTTAAGTTTCAGCTTTGCAACCATACTTCCCCCGGAACCCAAACACTTTGGTTTCCCGGAAGCTGCCCGCAGAGTCATCGAAGCAACTCCTGCGGATCGCTAGTCGGCATCGTTTATGGTCAGAACTACGACGGTATCTGATCGTCTTCGCGCCTCTGACTTTCGTTCTTGATTAATGAAAACATTCTTGACAAATGCTTTCGCAGTAGCTCGTCTTGCGGCGATCCAAGAATTTCACATCTAACGCCGCAATACGAATGCCCCCGTTTGTCCCTGTTAATCATTACCTCCAGTTCCGAAAACCAACAAAATAGAACCGAGGTCCTATTCCATTATTCCGTGCACCATTATTCAGGCAGCCGAGGCCTGCTTTGAACACTCTAATTTTTTCAAAGTAAACGCGCCGGCCACCCAGGACGCTCAGCGAAGAGCACCCGTGGGAGAGAGCCGGCAGACGGTAGGGCAGGAGACAACGGGCAGTGAACCGGCGCGAGCCGGACCGCCCGCCTGCGCCTGAGATCCAACTACGAGCTTTTTAACTGCAACAACTTTAATATACGCTATTGGAGCTGGAATTACCGCGGCTGCTGGCACCAGACTTGCCCTCCAATAGATCCTCGTTAAAGGGTTTAAAGTGTACTCATTCCAATTACGGGGCCTCGAAAGAGTCCCGTATTGTTATTTTTCGTCACTACCTCCCCGTGCCGGGAGTGGGTAAGTTGCGCGCCTGCTGCCTTCCTTGGATGTGGTAGCCGTTTCTCATGCTCCCTCTCCGGAATCGAACCCTGATTCCCCGTTACCCGTTACAAACATGGTAGGCATGTCACGTACCATCGACATTTGATAGGGCAGACATTTGAAAGATGCGTCGCCGGCACATGAGGCCATGCGATCAGCACAAAGTTATCCAGAGTCACCAGTGGGGACGCCGCAACCCCGCGAGGGGAAACGACGATTTGTTTTGAACTAATAAAAGCGCTCTTTCCGCGAGGGTCGGAGCTTGGTAAGCATGTATTAGCTCTAGAATTGCCACAGTTATCCAAGTAGGATCGTGTCATCTAAGGAACCTCGACTGATTTAATGAGCCATTCGCGGTTTCACCGTGAGACAGTGTGAACTTAGACATGCATGGCTTAATCTTTGAGACAAGCATATGACTACTGGCAGGATCAACCAGATATCTGTCGGAAACGTACGTACAGCACACACCGGTCGGCGGAGGAAGGGTGTGTAAAAAGCCTCGCTGGGACGGCCGCAGGGACCGACTGACGGGACGGACGGACGGTTTGTTCCACCCGTCCCTCACTCCGTCGACCTAGGACCGCCTGACAGGGGCCTCCCACACGCACTAGACGACCGACCGACCGGGCTCGCTCGAGGAGGGATGGCAGCGCTCTGTTCAGAACGGATCCCAACGACCTCGGCGTTGAATTTCACTGGGACTAGAGACAATTTGGCCTGCCCTTCTCCGTAGGAGAACGCAGGGCCTCGAGGCACGATTCCTGCTTTCCATTTGCCGGTCACAAGCTCTTTGCGAGAGTCGGACCACCAGCGAGACGTACTGTCGAGCTCTGCTATAAGCCTTAGATAAATCACCACGGACGGACCACGTTTCCTGATACGGACCAGACGAGCGCACCTCGGTGGAGGAGCCACTACAACAAACCGCACCCAATTCGCTCTACGGGGAAAGGCAGGCGAGCGTTTTCCGCAAGCCTGCGCTATCGCTCCGCCTGGCGGGACTGAGATCGCTTTACGAACACTGGTTGAAATTGAGTAGCTGCGGCGAGACAACTACCCCAGATCCTCGCCTACTTCAAATCCAACTATTAAGAATGCGACTATTGTTGATTCAAAGTTGATTTAAGTGGATTCAAAGCACATCAGTTCCATTCAAATTAATTCAAGTGAATTTAAAAAAAATATATATTTAATTCAAGTACATTGAAGTGAATGTAAAACAAATCAATTCCATTCCAGTAAAGTCAAGTGAATTCAAAACAAATCATTTCAATTCAAGTAAATTCAAACCAAATCAGTTCAATTCAAGTAAATTCAAACCGAATCAGTTCAATTCAAGTAAATTCAAGTGAATTCAAAACAAATGAATTCAGTTCAAGTCTTTACAAGACACAACGTCTCTCATCAAAACCCCCTTCCCCCCCCCTCCCCTCCCCCTCATTTCAGGCCCTCGGGTTCGTGACTTTTGTGGTTTTCTGTCATTGAGGATTAGTTTCAATTATTGGCAGTATTATTTGAAACTGTGTTTTCCGTCTTTCCGGGCGTTATTTTCCGTATTGTCTGACTGTATTTTTACATCTTTCCTGAAAGAATTAAAAGCATTACCGGCTTTCGATCCGTACGTGTCTTTCATGGGGTACTGGTCGTGAGGTAAGCTTGCTTTTAATTCTTTAAAGCCATAGCATTTTTCGTCTTGCCATGTTTCTGTTTCTCCCGACGATGGCTTCGTAAGCCGTGCGGGCTAGCTGTTTTTTTCCTGCTTTTGGCTACAATTTTGAATTATGTTTGTTTTTCTTCTTCAAATTTAACAGAAAACGGCAAGATAATGAGATCATTTTTTTTTACAGGTTTTAAAAAAACCTTTCTTTTTGTTTTTTTACAGGTTTTAAACAAACTTTTCTTTTTGTTTTTTACAGGTTTTAAACAAACTTTTCTTTTTGTTTTGTACTTGCTTGGGCCTTCCAGCGTCAGGATATGAAGAGGTTTTTTTTGACCAGGCCCTAGAATTCGCTTTGTACATGGGGAGCTTTAGGGCTTATGATTTTTTTTCTGCTGTTCATCTTTTGCGTGGGCGGCCCTTGATTTACATTGTACGAATTCAAATGAAACCGGACCCGGTGGCTGTATTACAAACGTATGAAAATTACATCATCTGGTGGGACAGAATTAAATATAGCAATTGTTATGAATTGTTAGAAAAATTCGCCATAGGCATTCAGACAGGCATGCCACTGCTTTGATAGACGGCGGATGCCGTCCGAAAAAAATGACTTTGGTTCCTCTTTGAATCACTTGGTCACCGAGTCTATGAAATCTGCATCGGAGTCAAATCTTTGTCCCTTCAGAGATTTTGTTAAGGGTCTGAACAAATGAAAGTCACAAGGAGACATATGTATCAGAGTTACAAGGGTCCAACGGGTCAACGCCAGGGAAGCCCTGAAATTACCGTTCGTGGTACTCACACATAACTTGAGCACCTTGCCCAAGAGGTTGAGTTCAATGAACGGGTCATTTTCCTTAATTCTCAAACAAAACAGTTTAAGACTGTCCAGCCAAAATGATTACCTTCCCACGATTTCAACTGGGAATTCCACGAGTCACATAGTATGTTGAAAAACAAGGTATCATTTCTCTGGGACACGCCAGTTCAAATAATGTTTGAGGGAATTAAACTCAAGAAAATAGAAGTCATTGACCAAAGTGGAGAGCTTAGCATATAAGTTGGGGAATGACTGGGCTGGGGGAGGGGGGTGGAGGGAGGGGGGGGCAGATCAGAAAGAGAACAGAAGAGAAGACTACCGTGTAGTTAGTAGGTAGGAGATAGACGAAAACAAGTAGCTAACATAGACTACAGAACATAGCCAGTGAGTGACAAGAGTAGAGAGATATAATTAGAAGTCACCGAAGCAGACTAACACTGAAAGGCAACGAGAGACCATACACGAGTAAAAAGTATGTCTGTGTGTGATGTTCTGTTCGAGTCGTTGCTAACACCTGTCACTCGTGACCCCACTTCCAAGTCCCTGAGTGGCATTCATCTGCATTCTCGTCAAAGGGAGACGTATTGCTTCAACACGAAGCTGTCGTCCTGGACAACACATCGTGACACATGTGTTACCTAGGCCTGACGACCACAATAACAGAACCACTGTCCTCTGTCATAGGCACGAGCATAGCTGCAGTCGCCGAGTTCCTGATGTTGAGACGAGACAAGAGGCTCAGAAGACATCTACGTTGTATAAGGTGAGAGGTGGGACATAATGTCACCTGACGAGCGAAGACAGAGAGTTTATGACTGACAACAAGTAGCTAGACAGCATCATATCAACGCACAGAGATATAGACGGTGAATATAACAATTGCAAGATCTGACATGTAATAAGAACTCTGGGTAAATTTAGTGCAAGAGAAATACCTGTGCTAATTACATAAACTCTTGGCAGGTCATTAAAGTTAGAGAAGTGTTTATAACGAGACTCGTAACGATTCTCATGCTTAGTATTTCTAATATAATGTATATAATGTTCAACAAATAAACAATCATTGTTTTGCTGTTGTTAAAATAATTGTTATTGACTTAATTAAAGTGCGAGTTAAGGAGTAATATCGATAAGGAAGGAAGAAAGTAATAAACTGGTGATAGAATAACGTTAACTTTGTCATATATACGTTAAATAGTTCTTTGACTTGAGATAGCTATAACGTTAACCCTGTCATATATTCGTTAAAAAGTACCCTGATTTAGGATAGCAATAACGTTAACCCTGTCATATATACGTTAAAAAGTACCATGATTTAGGATAGCAATAACGTTAACCCTGTCATATAAACGTTAAAAAGTACCCTGATTTAGGATAGCAATAACGTTAACCCTGTCATTAAAACGTTAAATAGTACCGTGGCTTAGGAGAGCAATAACGTTAACCCTGTCATATATACGTTAAATAGTACCCTGACTTAGGATAGCAATAACGTTAACCCTGTCATATATGTTAAATAGTACCCTGACTTAGGATAGCAGTAACGTTAACCCTCTCATATATACATTAAATAGTACCGTGGCTTAGGAGAGCAATAACGTTAACCCTCTCATATATACGTTAAATAGTATCCTGACTTAGGATAGCAATAGTAATAACGTAGGACTTGCTATATGTATCGGGATTATAGGATGGGTGGGGCAGTACTTCTCACTTTTTATGTGCAAACGCTTTCGGAACAATTTTCGCGATATGTGGACGCGCATTGTGAAACAGAATCACAGCACAAGAAAGCATGCCGGGTCGTTTATACTTGATTGCTGTATGCAGCTTGTCTGGTGTGTCATTGTAGTGGATGACATTGATGTTGATTTCAGGCTCTTTAAAGTCTACCAACAAAAGTCTCTCATGGACAAAAATATGTCAGCATAACCTTACCAGCGGAAATGTGTGACTTAAATTTTCTTGGTTTCGGTGATCCGGGATGTTTCTATTACATGCTAGCAGTTTTGGTGATCCGGGATATTTCTATTACATGCTAGCAGTTTTGGTGATCCGGGATGTTTCTATTACATGCCAGCAGTTTTGGTGATCCGGGATGTTTCTAATACATGCTAGCAGTTTCGGTGATCCGGGATGTTTCTTTTAAATGCTAGCAGTTTTGGTGATCCGGGATGTTTCTATTACATGCTAGCAGTTTCGGTGATCCGGGATGTTTCTATTATATGCAAGCAGTTTTGGTGATCCGGGATGTTTCTATTACATGCTAGCAGTTTTGGTGATCCGGGATGTTTCTATTACATGCTAGCAGTTTTGGTGATCCGGAATGTTTCTATTACATGCTAGCAGTTTTAGTGATCCGGAATGTTTCTATTACATGCTAGCAGTTTTGCTGCTCGGCTCAAAATGGTGGCTTCACTATTCATCACGTGCCACTATGCCCAAAAGAAATGAATCACCCTCCTCTTCTTATCACAGTAAGTGGTTCAAACTGCATCCCAAACGTTCTTCCTTAAGGTGGCTGGTCTGCAACCGAGGTACCAATTGTGAACACACCTTCCTTCTTCTTCTTCTGCGTACACAGTCAGACAGTAACCATTATTTTCTCGAAAAAAGCGGCGGTCATCCTGAGACTCTCGCCACTACCATAGAGCTTGTCTTGCAGTTCCACTGGTAATGGCCACATCTGCTCTCTCTGATCCTCGTATGTCGGGCAGTTCTGCAGCAGATGTTCAGTGGTCATTTTACCAGTACCGCACGGGCATTCGTCGGTACACCATATCTTCAATTTGTTGAATAGGTGGTACCTCAGTCTGTTGTGGCCAGTGCGAAGTCTGAAGACAACGACCTGCTCTCTTCGGTTCAACTGGTAATAGGCATCGTTTTTGGTGTAACCAGTATGTTCGGTTTCCCATTTGGTCATGTATCTGGCTTTGATAAGCCGTTTTGACTCTTCGTACGTCATACTGGTATCTGTTTGTGGTAGCCTTGCACCTTCTTTTGCCAGTCTGTCTGCCTCCTCGTTGCCTTGGATGTTGCAGTGTGACGGAACCCACTGTACCACTACCCTTTTTGGTGCGGACTGCTGGCACAGTTTGCAGAGTGCTGCTCTTAAGTCATTAAGCTCAGTGTTTTTCTGGCTTTTTAGCGCTGTGACTACTTCGAGAGCATCTGTCAGCAGGACTATATGGCTCTCATTTTCACTGTGTGTTACCATTTCTTCCACTGCCGCCCTCAGTGCCTCTGCCTCTGCTCTGAAATTGCTTGTGTACTTACCAGTAGCGAATGACAGTGTTATTTTTCTGCCATTTGGTAGGTTCAGGAATGCTCCTGCCCCTCCGTTCTGTGTAGTGTTTGTTACAGAACCGTCGGTGTATGCATGGGTCCAGTCCATGCTTGGGTAGCTTTTCGTTATGAAGCTTAGGGTAGTGTCTCTCCTTTCTTTTTCACTCTGGCAGTTTTTGTTTGCAATACCTGGTATATTTTCTACCACCTCTGGAAATATATCCTGCCTCCAATTAGGTTTTCGTACAGTAGTGATGGGTTTTGGTGTTGTTAGTGCGTTTATGGGATCTTCGTGCATCTTTGCTTTGGCTATTTCTGCAAAGTTTCTCCGCTTTAGTTTCCCATTTCCCAAATTGTTAAGTCTCTGGTACATTGGATGGTCCGTCAGTCTTCTGAGTTTCTCTGACTGCAGCTGGGCTCTGCAGTCTCTTCTATCGGTCATGGATTGCAATTTTGTAATCTTTTCAAGTTCTACAATTGGCGTTGACTTCATGCCACCTGTTATAATTCTCATGGCTTGGTTTTGAAGTTTGTTAACTTTATCGAAGTTCGCCTTCGCTGCGGTTGTCCATGCCGCAATGCCATACTCGAGAACTGGTCTCACTCTTCCAGTGTACAGTTTCTTTAGTATGCCTTCGTCTGCTCCCCAGCTTGTGCCAGCAAGTTTCCTCATGATCGCCATTCTTTCTCTGCCTTTCATTCGGTTTCTCTCAATCTGACTTTTCCATGTCATGCGCCGATCAAATGTGACTCCCAGATAGGTTGGGTTGTCGTTTGGCTGCAGGATTTTGCCATTCAGACTTAATTTGGTACTTTGGGGTTTTAATGAGAGCGAGAATATTGTGCACGTGGTTTTCTCCTCGTTTATTTTGACCAGCCATGAGTTCGCCCACTCTTCCAGCGATGTTAGGGCCGTCTGCATCCGATTTCTTGCTATGGTGAGATTCTTTTCAGAGGTCCACATAGCCAGATCGTCTGCAAACATTGAGCTATGGACTCTTCTTGGTATATTCTCTGTAATATCGTTTATATATACCAGGAAAAGTGTGGGTGACAGTACTCCCCCTTGGGGTACTCCCTGCTCGAGTGTTACCTTTTTGCTCATCTGCCCTTGTACTTGGACTCTGGCCGTTCTTTGTTTGAGGTAGTGGTTGATCCACTTGTACATCTTCCCACAGACATCACTTCTTCTTAGCTTGACTCTAAGTCCATCCTTCCAGACTTTGTCAAATGCCTTTTCCAGATCCACCCAAACAGCTACTGTGTGTTTCTGTGCCTGGTAGGCATCTTCTATCTCCTGGGCTATGAGGATGACCTGGTCCTCAGTGGATCTGTGCTGTCTAAAGCCGGCTTGCTGTGGAATTAGTATTCGTTTTTCTTCTAGATGCCACATCAGTCTGGTGTTTATCATCCGTTCCATCAGCTTGCCGACACAGCTCAGTAGGCTAATGGGCCTGTATCCATTTGGATCTGTTTTGTCCTTCCCTGTTTTTGGTACTGGTACCAGTATTGCATCTTTCCATGCCTGGGGTACAATACCCCTTTTCCAGCTTTGGTTCAGGACTGATAGTAGTTTCTTCTTCGCTGTTTGGCCCAGCCCCATCAGCATTTCGTTTGTTATCCCGTCTTTTCCGGGAGATTTCCTTTTCTTTAGTGTTCTCATAGCCTCTTCCATTTCGCGCATTGTTAGTTTGGCCATCATGTGCTCTTCAGGAGCCGTATTTATGTTTTCGTGTCCCTTTAGCTCTTCGCTAATGTCTGTATGCTTATCTGCAGGGACCTCGATGTGGTTTGCTCTGGCATAGTGATCGACAAAGGCGTTTGCGGCTTTCTTACCTGTGATCAAGTTCTCGCCCTGCTTGATAGTAATTTGTTTATTTGACGGGGTTTCGTCATTCATGGCTCTGACTAGCTTCCATAGCTTGTTCCCTTCTTTGTCCAGGTTCTGACTTTCCGTTTTATTTTTCCAACTTTCTCTTGCTGTTTGCTTGAGAGTGTGTTTGTACTTCGCCGCGGCGGCTTTGAGGGCGATGTTTGCCTCCATGGATTTTTCTTGTTCTGCCATGTTCCTAGCATTTGTTACTGCATCTTCCACTTTCTGTAACTCATCATTCCAGTAGGGCTTATAGTTTTTCCTAGCTCCTCTTGGGATGGTTTCAGTGGCGGCTTGCATTATTGCCTTGCTTAGGCTCTCCACCATGGGCTTCATTTTGGTGTTTCGTGTGTTGATGGTTTCACACAGCCCATCTGTCAGGATTGCAAATCTGTCCCAGTCGGCTCGTTTGTAATTCCAACGTGGGAGCGGTTTTGTTTCCTGTGGGCCTACTTCCATGTCAATGGTTAGCCTGATCGGCCTGTGGTCGCTACCTGCCAGTTGGTTTAGCACCTGGCGGTCTATTTTATAGTGTATGTCCTGTGTGGAGAAGGCCAAATCTGGAGTCGAGGTGGTAGGCCATGTTCTTGAATAGAAGCTAGGGCTATCCTCCGGCCTATTGATTAGGGAGAGATTTGCATCTATCTCCCAATCTTCCACTTCGTCACCTCTGCTGTCTGTGTCAGAGTATCCCCATCTCTCCGAGTGGCTGTTGAAATCTCCAACTACTATGCAGTTGGAGTCTCTGACCTCCATACTCGAGAGCGATAGGTCTCTGTTTGGTGGTCCGTACAGATTGAAAATGCGGAGCTTCGTCTCTTTAGCCATTATGTCAACTCCTACAATTTCTGCTTGTCCGGTGTGATTGACAGGTACCGCGCTACTCGGTATGCTGTTTCTGGTCAGTATCAGGACCCCTCCTTTGTGACCTTCTCTATCTAGACGGAAGGTCTGATATCCTCTGATTGAGAATTTATGGTTATTGTTGAGGTGCGTTTCCTGGATACATGCCACGTCAATCTTACCTTCATGCAGGTGGTGTGTTAGGGAAAGTTTTTTGTTAATGACTCCCTCCGCATTCCACTGTAGTATTTTGAGGGTCTTGAGGTTTTGGCCAATAGAAGTTGCCCCATAGCCATGTGCCTTGACTCCACGACACATGGGTGGGTGACCACCAGTAGTCAAGGGTGGGCCCCTTCGAGGCGTGAGGCCCGGCGCTATCGCTGCCTGGCGGGTCTCCTCAGGATGAGCGCCATACGTTTTTCTAATAGGTTGTACTGCCATCATACTGTGATTTACGTTGCACTGTTTTGTTAGGCTTGCGGCCCCGTGCATCCGATTTCAACAGGCGTTTCTGTAGGGATGCCCTCCTTAGCCTTTGGCTGTCCCCAGCCTATCTGCAAGGCAGCCGTTGTTTACGATCAGAGTTTTCTCTCTTATGGAAGTGAACACACCTTCCGATACTTCAGTTTCTTGCTAACCACCATTTGAGCTGTCCGTAGCGATACAGCGAATTCCTCTGCTAGCGAACGTAAGCTGCGGCGACGGTCCACCTGAGTTTCTGCATCAATTTTGGCGATGGCATCTTCTGACGCAACAATATGCGCCTGACCTGGTCTGACTCACGTCCTTCTTTAAACATCGTTGTCCAGTTCTTGACTGTTGTCTTGGACACATTTTTGTCACCATACACTGCTTGCATTCTGCGATGAATGTCAACTGTTCGACATCCTTCAGCTGTTAGAAACCGAATCACCGCTCACTGATCAACACTGAACGGGTTCCGTATCCTACCCGCCATGTTTTCAACAGTCTGAAGAAGAAACTGTGAGTGGAGGATAATGAGATTTTTAAACTTGACGGTTGGTACGTGCTGTTTACACCAGACGTGACGTCATCGTGCGTATCATACATATGTTCACGTGTTGCAGTTCGGTCTGATTTCATTTGAACATGCCTCGTATCTATAAATCACTGTTTCTGAGTGATACTATCCGGTAATTTTCATGTCACGTGGCTGAACCATTTGGTTTTCTGTCTCTTGATGAGGTCTAGCACTAGTGTTGCACTTATTTGTCTCCAAATATCTTCGTTTCTGATTTGATATACTCTTAATACTCTGTGTTGTCCGCCGGGGTCTTTGTGTATGACATGGGCAAGAATAGCACCACTGCCACAGAGAGCATGTCGTAAGAGGTGACTAACTGTGTGATGAAGCATAACATCGGCCATGGTTAGGTGGTTTGGTTAGATCAGCATAGATAGTGTCTAACAGGTTGCGGTTCTACTTTGCTCTAGTGTTTGAGTCTGTTCAGATTAACTCGCACATCAGTTAACTACCCTCCGTGGCACCTATCCCAACGCAACGGAATAAAAAGCTGCTCGAGCCTGTAGAAGATTTACAAATAATATTTCATATAGAAGATTGACTTTGATTGGCTGATCTCTCTTCTTTCCACACACTCTTGTTTCATTTGACTCTGTCCAACAATCACACTCTTGCACAACTTTCACATGCACCTTCAGGGTGAGGCCCTTCCATCGCACTTTGGTTGTGCTGGCTTCTGAGAGGGCACAAACCTAACATAGGTACATACAGACGCACACATACATCGAAGCCCTGGTTTATGCGTCTTAACATCGCCCAATTGACTACGGTCTGGACTGGAATATGCGCGCATCCGCCAGTAGAAACTAGTGAGGCAAACACGGAAAATAAAAAAAAAAAATAGAAAAGTACAGGTCGACTAGACTAAGACTAACCATTCATCGCAGACATTTCGTCTCTGTTCTTACAATGTGTCTTTGGGAGAAAAACTAAAGTCTGGTCAGACAAAACATACTTATCGGACATGTTAGTCGGAATCAACACACTGAGCAGCGCTTGACCTGCAGCGGTCAGCGACCTATAGCTGACTGTTTAGCGTCGGAGCCAGCGAACCAGAGCTGCCAAGGCCCTTCTACACCTCCACGCGGTAATCAGGGATAACAGGCTGCAACAGGGCAGATTAGATATGGAGAAGGGATCGAAGAGGGAAGGCTAATCCGGTAGTAAAAAATACCTGCTGAAGTCGCATGTGTCGGACAGAAAGTTGCAAATATCGCAGTCAAGCTGTAAACTACGACTCAACCCATTCCGTTCTCCGGACAATATCCTGCTACTTCCAAAGTCCTTTTCAGGGCTTGGTTGCGTGAGACTGAGAAAGAACGAAGATGCGAACGAAGAAGACATGTTAGTCAGGGTCAGGAAAAATATACTAGCCAAGACCCTCACCTCGGCTTCCTCATAGCCCTCCGTGGAAGCGGGCTGTTTGTATGGCAACCTGACTAACGAAGTCGGGGATAGAAATGATCCCCGGAGTAGTGAGCGACACACAGATGAAGCCAAGCATAGCACAATTGCCTGGAGGACCCCGGTCCAGCTGCATCAGCACGCTTGGGATGTGTTTTTGTTTTTTTTCTGTTCGCCTTATTTCTCTATTCCGCAAGGCGGTGTGCGTTACACTGTAGGTTTTATTTTGCACCTGTCGGCCCAGTGCATCCGACTTCAGCATGCATTTATGTAAGAGTCTGCTTCCTCCTGCATTTTCTAAGGTTTACTTCCCCGGGGAAACGGCCGGTGCTGTGATGAGGATCGAACCCAGCACCTTCTGGTTGTGAGCCGTGTCACTTAACCACTAGCCCACGCCGTCCCGTGTTTGGGATGTGAGGAAGGCTACAACGTCCCGTCACTAAACGTCCCTTTCAGTGCGCGCAGAGGAGTAATCCTAATTCGCTATTTGTATAATCTAACAGCTCTGGCTGGCTGACCTACCCTAGCAGATGGTGCCCGCGGTCTGCGGTATATTCTCACTTCAAACAAATTAACTATGGCACTAATTGAAAATAAAACACAACAGTGAAACTTTATTTCTACACGTTCACAACTGACTCCCAAATCTTCATTCAAAACGAAACCTGTCTGGCTGTAAGAAATTATGAACTGAACTAAACTAAAAGAAACTTGATTACAAACTACAACTTGATAGACGAACTGTAAATTGATATGTACCGTAAATTGATAGACGAACTGTGACTTGATAGACGAACTGTAACTTGATAGAAGAACCGTTATGTGGATTGCCACAGAATGGAAGATTCGTGTTCTTCTGCAACCCAGGGGATTCGCCCGTGGTCCAATTTTCCTCTTCGACGGTGGCTTGTAGCGATAGTTGAAGCGATAGATCGCTATGCTAGTCAAATATCTCTCTAGTTAGACACTGGATGGCTGTGCTAGTCAAATATCTCTGTAGTTAGACACTGAATTGCTGTGCTAGTCGAATATCTCTAGTTATACAGTGGATTTTTGAGATACTTCTGCTAAGACGCTCAGTATTTAGTTACTTCTGCTAAGACGCTGATTTCTTGAGATACTTCTGTTGGACGCTGGATTCTCAAGATACTTCTGCTAAGATACTGATTTCTTGAGATACTTCTGTTAGAAGCTGGATTCTCAAGATACTTCTGCTAAGATACTGATTTCTTTAGATACTTCCGTTAGACGCTGGATTCTCAAGATACTTCTGCTAAGCCGCTGATTCTTGAGATACTCCTGCTAAGACGCCGAGGTGACGGTTTTGGCCAGTATGTTTTGCTTGACCCTGACTAACATGTTAGATCAGTACATTTTGCTTTACCCAGACGTTAGTCTTCCTCCCAGTAGTAAAGAGTTAAGACACGATTTTAATCAATTTGACTCGACTGTAAAGGGTTAATACAATTTCAATAAATTAGATCTTGCTGTCAAAAGTTAAAGACACAAGACGAATCAATTATATCGAACTGCAAAGGGTTAAACTTTCTTCTATTTCCTGTACATTTATTGGTTTGATAAATGTATATGGCTTAATGGCTACAGGTTTCCATTGAGACAGTACTCCAAGAGATGAAAGACACAACATCAGGAGCACACACTTTCAATTCCATGGTCATTCGAGCAATGACTTGCGGATGCGTTGTGTAGAACTTACGTGAAACAGATGCCGAGAAACTTAGAGTCACTAGGAGAACAATGGAACGGACCGTACTAAAACTTTCGAAACGGGATAATATTCGACACGAAGAAATTCGGTGTTAAACTTTGCTTCGGGATATTGTTGAAACGACGATATCACGCACACACCGGCAGACTGGGCATGTAGTACGCATGCCTGACAACAGATGGACAGGGAGAAAAACATTTTGGTGGCCCTATGTATGGACACATCTATCGGGTCGTGCATCTATGGGATGGAGAGATGGACTGACCAAAGACCTAGGCCCGTTTTGGTATTGCGTTGCAAAATATCAGGACGCATACATAGTATTATTAGCTTCCTCCAATCTGCCAAACTAATTCCCTGTATTATATGGTAATGTGAATATGATAATGTATATGCGTTATTAAGCAACAATTATAGGGGATGTGGTGGGGGTTGGAGTGGGAGAGGGTATGGGGTTGGAGACTTACATTATTTTTTGGAAAAATATTTATTCGGAATTCGAACACACCGCAAATATGAACAACCTCTTGGAACGCACGAAAAGCGAGGTCTCTCTGCAACAGGGTATTTTTTAAATATTTATTGTCAGTGTCAATGCCTGAAACCCGTTTCGTGTAATCTTATAAGGAACCATGGAAAAAAGCAAGACAGTAGTAATAACAAATAAATCTGTCTAAACACATCAGATAAACCGGCGATCTTGATGAATTTGACATTCAAGAAAAATAGTAATTTGGCACACGCAAATTGGAAGGGGATATGTGAAACAGACCATGAATAATGGGAATGAATGAGAAATGATTCTGCTGACATTAAATATGTAATGCTCCCATAAAAACAGCTGGTACACAAAAAACATGGAAATTGAGAGATGAGAAAGAGGGAGAATATTATAGATGACAAGAAAGAATACACAATAAGGAAAGACCAAGCCAGGATATATGATCATATATCATTCAAATGTCATAATAACATGAACAAGATATTAGTATCGGCTAGTCAATATATGGTGGAGCCGAGTAGCGCAGTGGTTAGCGCTCTGGCTTCGCTTCTGAGTGGTCCTGGGTTCCAGAAATAGGTACCGGTTCAGTTCGGGAAGTAAAAGCGGCGAGAAAGAGGAGATGGCTACCGCCCTCATATAGCCGAGCCTTTGAAATGTGAGATCGCTAACACCTCACACCCCTACGGCAGTAATGCTATGGGTTACTTTAGAGGGACTTTAGAGTCAATATAGATAGTTAACAATTTGTTTTAATGGCTTGTACAAATACTAGTATCAGTCCACTTATCTCGTAAGATGTCATGGGAAGGTGTAACCTGCTCTTTCATATTTTTTTGGCAGATGAAAATCCACTGGTCATCTTCCCAGCATCTCTTAGCCCATGGCATATACGATCGTCTATTTTTTGGGAGACAGTTGAAGCGTACATTAGAGTCAGGTCCCGCAACCTGTCAGGCGCCATCTAAGCCACTCCGCTAGCCACATAACCAAGACCAGAAGTTGTAGCCACACAGTCCCCTCTTTTCGCGACATTTTCTCTGTAGCACGAATATCCCTAGAACAATTTGAGTAGATTTTTAACTTGAAGTTTGCCCGAATAGCGGCCGTTACGCCTAACCTTTTTCAATTGTTAAGGTATTTTTAACGTGCTCACCACTGCACACGGGTATCTGATCTCATAACTCAGAGGTCAGGGAAAATAATTACTGGCTGATCTATGTGAAAAAATCCCGGTCTCCAACGTGACTTGAACCCGCGACCTCCAGCACCCCCAGTATCATAATATACAGATAATAAAAACTAGTATCCGTCAATATAGATCATAAATACTAGTATCAGTCAATATAGATCATAAATACTAGTATCAGTCAATATAGATCATAAATACTAGTATCAGTCAATATAGTCATAAATACTAGTGTCAGTCAATATAGTCTTAAATACTAGTATCAGTCAATATAGATCATAAATACTAGTATCAGTCAATATAGTCATAAATACTAGTGTCAGTCAATATAGTCTTAAATACTAGTATCAGTCAATATAGGTCATAAATACTAGTATCAGTCAATGCAGATCTTAAATACTAGTATCAGTCAATGCAGATCTTAAATACTAGTATCAGTCAATATAGGTCATACATGCTAGTATCAGTAAATATAGGTTATGTTTAACATGTAAAAATGACTCGAAAAATACTAATATCAACATATACAATTACATAAATGAGTGTAGAATGGCGAAAAAACTACTGTAGTACAAAGGGAATATAGATCATAATGTAACATGGCTTGGAAACAGCGACAAGGCCTCACATTGACCGAAGCAACGCACTTGGCGCAGGATAGAATACTTAAGCTCCCCACGGCGCTTAACAGCAAAAGTGGAAAGAAAACTAACTAACTAACAAACCATCATTAAATGAAAAGTGTTAGTAGTGATTCCCAAACAAACTAGCACATATCAAGGTTGATCATTCTATTCTAGTGTAAACTGATCTACTCTGCGTTAGTTTTGACCGCTTGCTAGTACCCGCATACTCAGTGGGGAGGTGTGTTGCTTCGGTCGATGAAAAGCCATGCTCTTGTAATATTTAAAATATCATCTTTCTGCCACGTGGTTTCCTCGTGCTTTGTAATTTGATTTGCTTGTGCTATATGCGCGCAGTGGTAGTTGATCAGGCTGCATTCTCACGAGACGAACCGAAACTTCGTATTCTCTTTCATGTTATGTAATTAACAATAAGGAATAGCTCTCTAAAGAAGGTGCGTTGTTCTTACGGAATGGAAGTGAGAAACGGTGGGGTTTCGGATCTCATAAGTTTCAAGCGTTCCCTGGTCTCAACAGGGCGTGGGACCAGTGTCTGGTCATTTGAAAGATTTGCGAATTCGGAGATCCCGTGTTCACGATGTGCACGTAAGAGAGCCAATAGCAGTTTGAACATCGATGAGAGTAGACCGTGCAAAACTTCGAACATTTGATGCAGTTCTTACCTAATTCGAAATCTACTTTACACCAGGCTTAACACGTCACAGGAAGAAAAGAACGAACTACGGATAGCCTTTAGCTACCTGGCTGCAGGCATTACTTGACCTTGTCTTCTTCGTTCGTTCTCAATCTCCCGGTACCAAGCCATGAGGAGAAATGGATTTGCTGGTAGCAAGATGAAGTCCGGAGAATGGAATGCGCTGTGTCCTAGTTTACAACTTAATTATGCTATTTGCAATAGTCAATCCGACAGGAATTTTTGAGTACCGGATGAGCCTCCCCTCTTCAATCACCTCTCCTTATCCAGTCTCCTCTGTTTCAGCCTGTTATCCTGGCACACCACGTGGAGGTAGAGAAGTATCTTGGCAGCTCTGGGTCGCTGGTCCTGGCGCTAGCAGTCAGCTTTGAGTCGCTGACCGTTACAGTTCATGCACTGCTCAGCATCTTTACCCCACCTGATTGTTTGGATACCAGGATTCCAAGTAGGAATAATTCTCACAATAGTTCTAATTCTCCCAATAGTTCTAATTCTTTCAATAGTTCTAATTCTTTCAATAGTTCTAATTCTCTCAATAGTTCTAATTCTCACAATAGCTTTAATTCTCACAATAGTTCTAATTTCATAATTTCTTTTTATATATCTGCTCGTTACATTAATGACTTTTCTCAGGCATTTTAAATCAAACGTCATAATTTTCTTCTCTTGTGCCCTGAACAAAAACCAAATCGGTCACAGTAAAAAATTGGCATACAAATATTGTTTATCAGTAATCGTTCAGCGACCAAGAAACTTTTCTGGTGTTTAGAGGCAGCAGTTGAGACAACGGAATTTAGATCACTAGGGTGAACAATGGACGGACACATAAACTAGTGCCCGCGCACATATATAATTAGGGTGAACAATAGACGGACACATAAACTAGTGCACGGGAACATAGATCATTAGAGTGAACAGTGGATGGACACATAAACTAGTGCACGGGAACATAGATCAGTAGGGTGAACAATGGACGGACACATAAACTAGTGCACGGGAACATAGATCAGTAGGGTGAACAATAGACGGACACATAAACTAGTGCCCGCGCACATATATAATTAGGGTGAACAATAGACGGACACATAAACTAGTGCACGGGAACATAGATCATTAGAGTGAACAGTGGATGGACACATAAACTAGTGCACGGGAACATAGATCAGTAGGGTGAACAATGGACGGACACATAAACTAGTGCCCGCGCACATATATAATTAGGGTGAACAATAGACGGACACATAAACTAGTGCACGGGAACATAGATCATTAGAGTGAACAGTGGATGGACACATAAACTAGTGCACGGGAACATAGATCAGTAGGGTGAACAATGGACGGACACATAAACTAGTGCACGGGAACATAGATCAGTAGGGTGAACAATAGACGGACACATAAACTAGTGCACGGGAACATAGATCATTAGGGTGAACAATGGACGGACACATAAACTAGTGCACGGGAACATAGATCATTAGGGTGAACAATGGACGGACACATAAACTAGTGCACGGGAACATAGATCAGTAGGGTGAACAATGGACGGACACATAAACTAGTGCACGGGAACATAGATCATTAGGGTGAACAATGGACGGACACATAAACTAGTGCACGGGAACATAGATCATTAGGGTGAACAATGGACGGACACATAAACTAGTGCACGGGAACATAGATCAGTAGGGTGAACAATGGACGGACACATAAACTAGTGCACGGGAACATAGATCATTAGGGTGAACAGTGGATGGACACATAAACTAGTGCACGGGAACATAGATCATTAGAGTGAACAGTGGATGGACACATAAACTAATGCACGGGAACATAGATCATTAGGTTGAACAATGGACGGACACATAAACTAGTGCACGGGAACATAGATCATTAGGGTAAATAATGACGGGAATATAATCTAGTACAAGGGACCCTAGATCATTAGGGTAAACAATTGCGGACATGCAAACTAGTACAAGGGAACATAGATCATTAGGGTATACAATGACCTGCACATAAACTAGTACAAGGGAACATAGATCATGAAGGCATACAATGACCTGGACATAAACTAGTACAATGGAACATAGATCATTATGGTGAAAAATGACCTGAACATAAACTTATACAAGGGAACATAGATCATTACGGTGAGCAATGACCTGAACATAAACTAGTACAAGGGAACATAGATCATTAGTTTAAACAATGACCTGAACATAAACTAGTGCAATGGAACATAGATCATTACGGTGAGCAATGACCTGAACATAAACTAGTAGAAATCTGTGTGGATGTTTAGAATAAAGGATTTGCAAAAGAAAACTATATAGACTTTGATTCCGTTCCTCTCAGACATTCTCACGCTGCACACATTGACGCACATGACTTTGTACTCACCCTTTCTTTTTCCTGGAAGCCAGACGCATGAGAAAACTGGTGGCTGTCGACACATCGGCATGTTTCCGGTTGGAGTCCTTCTTGTTGTCCCGCCACTTCTTTAGCAGAGCCTTCCACAAATAGCTGACTTTCCTTTTGCCGGACTCCATTGAAAGTCTTGCCTTGGGTTATTAATGAGTCTAAGTCAAGGCAGTTTGTTTACTGCAAGTGAGCGAAGATATCAATACGTTTTACACACAAAACCTTAGGGGTTTTTCCGATTCTATTTTTGACTTTGTTTACAATTAGGTCAGCAGGATTTATTCCAAGACTGTGTTTGTGTATCTCTAAGTCAAGGATGCATTCTCAACTTTATATGCAATAATATTCTCGATTTTCTCGTCATGTACTCGTGGAAATAAGATAAGCTGTGACGTGAACACCGCTAAACGACGGCAATTGTTCCAGAACTTAAAGAAAAGCAGATAAGACTGTTAGTCGCCACTCCCGACATTACCTCAACTAAGTAGTGGTGCTGTGTTACTCTCTTCACACATGATATCCTCCCAGAACAATGCATTGTTATTATATTATAGACATCATCTCTCTGCTGTTAACTACAATCATGAGCAATCCTTAGTTCGGATACCTGGTTTAGTCAGTGTCTGACTCACTCAAGATATTATTGCTATATGTCTGATAATGTCTTGCATTCGTATGCAGACAGTACTGAACACATATGGTGTATTCTTTTTCTAATCTTCAGGAAATGTGTTTTTTTTTTTTTTACTCTTTGAGAAATTGTTTCTATAACTCTCTTTGAGACCAGTATAGTTTCTCCACACTCAGCACGGTTTTAGGGTGTGGGAATTGCGGGACTCCAACATCTTGCGTGGGAGTGTTTTGTACTCTACATGGGATTCAGACAAACTTTTACGGCGAGGCTGATCACAAAATTGTATCGCTGAAGTATCTAAGCGCGGTCAGAAGTGCAATCCAAATTGTGAATTTATAATTTTCAGATGAGTATTGAAATAGGCGTGTTCTTCAATTTTATTTGTAATTGATGATTGAAACACACTGGACGAAATGGGTTGAATACAAGCAGAACTGCAGTGTGTCTAAAAAAAAAAGTTATGAAGTTCTTTGGTGATATATAGCTTCAGTAATTTGAATGATTCCAATGCGGTGTAGAAGGTTTAGTACTTGGTGACAAGAAATGTTTTAAATGAGACTTCCAAATACGACATGAACCATATACGAGCTGAAGTTAGGTGGTCAGTTGCCCGCTGAAGTTAGGTGGTCAGTTGCCCGTTGATGTTAGGTGGTCAGTTGCCCGCTGAAGTTAGGTGGTCAGTTGCCCGTTGATGTTAGGTGGTCAGTTGCCCGCTGAAGTTAGGTGGTCAGTTGCCCGCTGAAGTTAGATGGTCAGTTGCACGCTGCAGTTAGATGGTCAGATGTCCGCTGAAGTTAGATCGTCAGATACGACTTTTAGTGAATGTATGGACACGTTACTTAAAATCAATCATGTCCGAGCAAAGTGTTGAAGTTACGGTTTTTAGCAACATTTGACATGGAGAGTGTTCAACTGCATTTAGGGGACTCCCCATTTACAACTGCTAAAGAATTATTGAAATACTGTCTGACATAATGGCAATCAAAATACTCGAGGAAGAACATGTTCTGCTGCACACCGACTATCGTTTGAAGCTGTCCTTGTTCAGTCACATAAGTCCCCACGGTTTATCCCAGCAATGAGTTAGACGTCAAAATGGTAGTTGTTGGAGTTAACAAATATGAACTAATAAAACAATGTTCACATTAGTTCACAAACGAATTATTGAAAAATGTTTTCGGGTTGTCACATTTTGTTCATTTCAAACCTAAATGTTTAGGGTCTTTTAGACGCAACTTTGTTTAGTGAAATATTCAAGTAGGGTCCCGTGCAGACATTCCTGACTTCAGGTTCTGTTGTACACAGTGAACATGCTATCAGGGCTACTGCAATTGTATACAAAAGTTGAGAATGTGCTCGCTGATTTTCATCACAACAAAATCTAGCTATTCGTTTCTGGAAAGGAATAATTCAAGAGGAAGTTAGTACAACAAAATGCCATCACAAGAGTATCGCAGCTAATGAGGTCACAAAGACATTGTGTGGCGCGATTCATATTAAAAGATTGAACATTGACCATATACTTACGATTCATACATACACACATGAAAGGTTGACAATATACTTACGATTCATACATACACACATGAAAGGTTGACAATATACTTACGATTCATACACACACACATGCAAGGTTGACAATATACTTACGATTCATACATACACACATGAAAGGTTGACAATATACTTACGATTCATACACACACACACATGAAAGCTTGCTGTTAGAAACCGAATCACTGCTCGCTGATCAACTCTGGACGGATTCCGTATCACACCCGCCATGTTTTCAACGGTCTTCTGAGGAAACTATGAGTCGAAGGATAATGAAATGTTGCAAACTTGACGGTTGGTATATGTTGTTTACACCAGAAGTGATGTGGTGCAGTTACGTCCGGTTTTATTTGAACAGGTCTCACTAACTTAATCAGTCGCCATTTGCCATGTGGAATAGTAGCTTTCTTCTACTTTGTGCAGAATAACGTCGCCAGCTCCATGTCCAACCAAAGTTATCTGTCTCAAACTACAGGTCGGGTAAGTTACTGGCTTAGTATGTTCTAAACACTTTTCTGGGACGGACAATCAAAATAAAATTATCATAAAACTGTATCATACTTGTCCACAAGTGGGTATCCTGCGATATCCTAACAGGGAAAAAGATTAGAGCTATTGATCCAAACTATATATACAAGATATGTTAAAAAAGTATCCAACCTTAATTTTTTCTAGGAACAAATAAAGTATGGGTGTTGTTCTATGAGGTATATAGGACCGTCATGCATATGAGTAAAGATTTTTTTTCCCGCCTTTAGATTGGCAGTCAGACTTTCAGTGTTGAGTCTAGTGAGCACCCGTTGGGTTTTCATTCGCTCCGAAATGACGGAAGGAATTGAACAGTGGTGTTGCATCACATTTTGTCAAAAGCTGGGTGATATTAAAGTGGAAACCATTCGAAAGATTCAACATGAGTATCACACAAATTAAGGAGTGGTACGCTTCAAATAGGGCCGCATATGGATGGAAGGCGGATCACTTTCCGGTAAACCATTAACAAGCCGAAATGATGAAGTCATTGACAAGTTCGACCTTGCTCTTATAGAACCGTTGTGTTGCCACCCGAGAACTTGCAGAAGAGGTTCAGATAAGCATTGGTTCGGTAGACTCCTTTTTTTTACCGAGGATTTGGCTATACGGAGAGTGTTCATGAAATTGGTGCAAAAGCTGCTAACGATGAAGCAGAAGCAGCTCCGGCTAGAAGTCTCACATGAAAACGGTGTCCCCGACTACCTGAACACTGTGATCACTGGTAAGGATTCTTGGGTTTATATTATAATTACGACCTGGAAACAAAGCTCAGCGGAGACATTCACTAACCCTTATGCTGAAAAAAAAGTGAGGCAGGTGGGCAGCAATATCAAAGACAAGTTGACCGATTTCTTTGACTTCTGTGGGGTAATGCATCACGAGTACGCACCCCAAGGTCAAACCATTACCAAAGAGTACTACCTGCAGGTCATCCTTTGCCATCGTGATGCTGTTCAACCTAAACGACCTGGCCTGTACACAACGGGAACTAGGCAGCTCCATCATGACAATACAACCGTCCATTCCTCGCATCTGATTCAGACTTTTCTGGCCAAACACACAACATTCCTCTGTTTCGCCAGGCTCCATATTCTCCCGACATGGGTCTTTGTAATTTGTGGCTGTTCTCCAAACTGAAAATTTAGCTGAAAGAGACTCCGTTTGAGTCACGAAAAGACAGGCGGAATGCGGCGATCCAACTGTCCTCCATTACCGAAGAGTCCTTCCTGAAATGTTTCCAACAATTGCTGGACCGCTGGATGAAGTGGATTCTTTAAATCAGAGAACATTGAAGGGAATTAGAGTTTCAAAGAAGGGAATTAGAGTTTCAAACACTAGGGTCAGTAATTACTTTTATCCTGCCTAAAGGTAGTACACATCTCGTAAATAATAAAAATTACAGCTTTGGGTTACTCTCAGTTGGATATCTGAGACTTTTCTAACAAACGTATACATATATCAATAATTTAAGATTGAAGTTGTCCATCGCAAGCAATGATGGCGACACCATTAGACGGTTTTGTCTTGATGGTGTAACTTGCGCTGGTATTTGGATTATAGTGAGGAACAGACTGAGTACGTCATGACCTCACTCTCTGATCCCAAGCTACATAGTGCCAGTGACAAGACATCACTCAAGACGACTACAGGTATTTCAGAATTCAGGCACTTTCGTCTCACCTCCTTTGAAATCACCTGCGGGGATCGTACCCAAGCCATTTCCATTCATCGTTTTAAAAGACATGTGCCTTATCCTTCGACCACAGCGACCCAAGAAGGGTTGACTAAGACATGAGTGAGTGGTAAGAGCTTCTAAATCCCAGGGGCTGGTGTAGATCTATTGCCGTGGTCAAGTTGAGATTAAGTGCAACGAAAGAGACCTCATGATTCAAGTTACGTCATATACGTGACGTACTATCAACCGGAAGTATCTGGCTGTTGACGTCATACTTGTGATGTTGTTGTTTGTTGGTCGTTTCCAAAGAATACCACATTGTCATATGTCAAACCTGGAGTTGGTTCGTAGGTGGTTGATCAAACCAATCCGAGTCCGAAAGCGTCTGCCGCAGTATGGCCAGATAAACACTGTCTGACCGTCAGACGGAGTCAACTCGTCTCTTGCCTTTCGTGTCGCTCGTCTCCATGCAGCTTCCTTGATTCTTGTCTGCTCCATATGCAACGTGTCAGACAAACAGATCAGCAGAAATGTTCTCCCAATTATCAGGGTCAATGTCGCAGTTCTTCAATGAGACTTTCAGAGTGTCTTTGTAACGTTTTATTTGGCCACTGCGAGCTCGCTTGACTGACTAAAGCTCGCCATATAATGTTTTCTTTGGAAGCCTGCTCATCTGACATGGGGACAACATGGCCAGTCCATCTAAGCTGCGATTTGCACAGAGCTGTGTGAATGCTTGTCATGCCAGCCGCGAAACACTCGTTACGTACTATCAACGGAAATATCATGATGCTAAAATTCCATTCGTAATATACTGACACATAATTACAGGGGGTGTTCAGAGACGTCAGGCATCAAGAATAGATGAAGCTATCAAGAGGCGATCGGTCTGCAAGTCAATTCACATTAACCCTTCTTCAACCACGGTGTAAGTATGTGTCTTATTTTTCATGTACTAAGTGCAAATTGACAATTCAAGGTTCAGATTGGCTTATTTAGCCATCTTGGAAATCATGCGAACAGTGAAAACTGACAAAGTGTCATCATCGAACACGACTGACAAGCAACAGCCGAACAATACAAACGAACCATATAGGTAGAGGCTCAGTGACGGTAACAGGACACCATCAAAACGATACCTTCAACAAGGACTTCGTCAGGAGGGAAAAAAACGAACAAATTGAACTAACAAATCACAACATAAACTCGATGTAATGCAAAACAGGCGCTTCAAGTTCGCCGTCATAATAAGATGTTCCAGGAAAGTGTGAGAAATGGCATGCCAGTTATGAAATTGAGCCAAACAGGGAATTAGTCAATACAATTGCACATAAATAACAGCAGAGAGATATATATTAATTCAGATAAATAGAAGAGAAAAAATCAATGAAAAAGGAAGCAAATGAAAATGCAAATACTTTGGTCACATCAAGAGAGACAACGGTCTTGAGAGAACGGTGATGGAAGGTATGGTGCCAGGCAGAAGAGGAAGGGGTAGACCAAGAAGACGATGGCACAATGATATCCAGGAATGACTGGGTATGACTGTGGCAGACGATGGAGGTTTGGCAAGAGAACGAGTTTCTTTCAGACAGACTGTGATGGGAGCGACGTTCTTCAAAGGACATGCTACATGATGATGATGATGTAATCGTATGGAATATTTTCAATCCACGAGGTTTGAAGCAACCGAAAACGAAAATCAAACTATTCTCAAGCTCAACCTAGTGTCGGTCGCAGGAGGAACATAAAATGATAGCAGTGACTATAACCCACCTTGCTATGATGTCCAGGACTATTAAAGTGATTAGCGACAGGAGATCCTGAGTTATTGGAAATATCATTGAGGTTGCCTTAAACTTCATAGTTTTCGTTCGTGATTTGTCCCTGACAAAAGCATTATGGTCATGAAGTAGATGTCGCATTATTTTGTTGTCCTGACGTGGTCACTAATCCATTATCTATTTTTTTCGACCTTGAGCCGTCAGTACCGTTTCAGCTTCTATCTTTTTATTTCTCGTATATATTTACAGTCAGTTCATCTCTTGTGCTAAAAATTACATACACACTTTTCTACCCCAACAAAATGAAGAGACAAGTGAGGGGGATATGGAAAAGATACTTCTCATTGGCGAAAAAAGACCCCCATCACGGGTCAGACTAAAAATATTACAAATATCCAGGTCCTTCTCAGTTATTTGACTGGCAGAGGCGCATCAGGGTCACCCTTGCCATTTTTATCATTTTAAATCTCATCACAAATTGGCCATTTGTATTGTAAGCTGTCTCCCAAATTAAACTAAACCTCCCCAAAATGTGTCGAAGCTAAGAGATATTACTTGTGCTTGTCCACATTCATCTGGCCCTTATGTCACTATATAGCTTGGGGAGGTGTCATTTTCTCTCATGTGGTCATATTACTCTTGGCCGATATTTTAATTCGTGCTCATGAAGTGTTTCTATATTACTGTCAATCCATCATTGCCCTAATCTTCGCTCGCTGTGAAGCCCAGATTGTAAGTTAATCTCACTGACTTTCTAGTGACGCAGATTTCCTCGTATCTCATTCACTCATCTAGTGACTAGCAGATTTGTTCATATCTCATCGTTACTTCTAGTGACTCTGGAATATTTCTTCATTTCTCATTGGTTCTACTAGTGACTCTGGCAGATTTAATCACATCTGCTGACTCTTTTTTTTTAACGCATATTTCTTCATATCTCATTCACTCTTCTAGTGACTGTCAGGCTTAATAACATCTCATTCACTCTTCTAGTGACTGTCAGGTTTAATAGCATCTCATTCACTTTTCTAGTGACTGTCAGGTCTAATAGCATCTCATTCACTCTTCTAGTGACTGTCAGGTTTAATAGCATCTCATTCACTCTTCTAATGACTGTCAGGTTTAATAGCATCTCATTCACTTTTCTAGTGACTGTCAGGTCTAATAGCATCTCATTCACTTTTCTAGTGACTGTCAGGTCTAATAGCATCTCATTCACTTTTCTAGTGACTGTCAGGTTTAGTAGCATCTCATTCAACCTTCTAATGACTGTGGAATATTTTTCATATCTCACTGTCAGGGCCTATGGCTGACATTGATGACAGAGTTTGTAATGGTGTATATATGAAAGATACAGCTATAGATAATGTTAAAGATACAGCTATATATAATATGAAAGATACAGTTATAGAAAAGATGAAAGATACATCTATAGATAAGATGAAAGATACAGCTGTAGATAAGATGAAAGATACAGGTATAGATAAGATGAAATATAGAGCTATAGATAAGATGAAAGATACAGCTGTAGATAAGATGAAAGATACAGCTGTAGATAACATGAAAGATACAGCCATAGATACATTGCAAGATACCACTGTTGTATACCTGTGCAAGGAAAAGGCACACCATCAAACTTGCGACAGCCACAGCGACTTCTACAAACTGTCATTGCGTGCACAATTCTGGAGCGAGCTCTACTAGAAAGCGTAATTGGTCACCTTGAGAGTCAGTGTGGTTCATCGTGGGACGGTTGACATGAAATATGCAGCCCGAAAACTTCAGAAGAAATGTCCAGAACAGATTTAGGACCTGGGCATAGTTTTTTGTCTACTTGACCAAGGCCTTCGATACCGTCAATAGAAATGGGCTCTGGTAAATCGTAGCCAAGTGTGGCTGTCCCCGCTAATTCATTGCATTTGTTCACCAGTTTCCACTGTGGCATGATAGACCAGTTACTACTGGAAGGAACATTATCTATAGCCTTTGCAGTGACCAAGTGTCATCCAGGACTGTGTGCTGACATCGAGACTGCTTAGAATGGTCTGTGTAGCAATGCTCTCCGAATCTGTAAAGGGCGCCGCTATTGGGATGTATTTCAAGCACTAGAGGCAATGTCGGCTTCGATCTGAGACGGCTGAAGTCTTACACCAAGGAGAGTGAACCAACGATTTTAGATCTCCTGTTTGCTGACAACTGATTCTTTAACACTCTCTAAGAAAAAGAAAAGCAATTCACCTGAAGGAGCTTTCGACGGCATGCAATACTTCTTGATCAAAACTAGAAAAACTGACGTAGTCTTCGAGCCTGCACCTTCCAAGCCGTACATTAAACCAAACATTACTTTACAGAGCCATCGTGTCCAGGCGGTCGCTAGCTTCATCTATCTGTGCAGTACCCTCACTAAGCAGTCGCTAGCTTCACCTACCTACGTAGTACCCTCACCAGGTGGTCGCTAGCTACACCTACCTAGGCAGTACCCCCACTAGACAGTCACTAGCTTCTCCTACCTAGGCAGTACCCTCACTAAACAGTCGCTAGCTTCACTTACCTAGGCAGTACCCTCACCAGGTGGTCACTAGCTTCACCTACCTAGGCAGTAATCTCACTAGACAGTCGCTAGCTTCACCTACCTACAGTACCCTCACCATGAGGTCACTAGCCTCACCTACCTAGGCAGTACCCTCACTAGACAGTCGCTAGCATAACCTACCTAGGCAGTACCCTCAATAGGCAGTCGCTAGCATCACCTACCTAGGCAGTACCCTCACTAGAAAGACGAATATCGACTGTTGAGGTCAATAACAAGAATGCTAAGGCGAGCTCTGCGCTTGGAAGAATACAAGAACATGTCTGAAGCCGACACGACTTCAGTGTCGCTGCCAAGATAAAGTGTGTAGTGATATGGTGCTAACGGCTCTATTGCTGTGTATAGCAGACAGGGCATTGGAGTAATGAGTACACGCTGACAATGATTCAAAGAAGAGTGACAAAACTGATAGTTGGATTCCGGAATTATGGTTACGGGGAAAGACATTAAAATCGGCCCGCAGTGTCTAGAAAAGAAAAGAATTCGAGGTGATTTAATGCAGGTTTATAATATTAACGGAAAGGATCAATGAAATTGAATGTAAAAGAAACTGGTTCTACACAGACTCTTCCGAGTCTTCTAAACAGGTTACATTAAGTTAAGTAGGTTCAGCTAAGACTCGAGTGGCGTCTTGTTTTAAATACCACCAACGCTGAAAATGCCGGTTAACACAAATAACATGATAACAAATGGCAGAAAAAATCGTATTTAGGCGACCCTCAGAAGGGTAGCCACCTTTAGCCTCCAGCAGACCCTGTCTTGTGTTACGGAAGTCCAGCTGGTGGTTAGTCATCATCCAGAGGCATCTCAGATGTTGTTGCTGACAATCAGATGAACTGACCAACGCATTGGAGGTCTTCCGTGCGATCTCTTTTTGCCTCGGTGGCACCAGATTAGAGTCGCCGTTCTCTATCGACCATCGTTTCGTCGCAACATGTGATCTGCCCATTTATGGTTGGCTTTGTCTGCATAGATTGCCGCATCATAGCCCAGGGACAACACTGTGCCAGAATTATGGAGATTTTGCATGCGTTCGTTGCGGAGAGTGACTGCAATCAAATCTTTCTCAGCCCAGGGTCACTCTTAAGTCGTTCTCTAGTGAATGTGTGAGTGCCCGTGTCTCATCATCATAGAACATCGAATATAGCGCTGTGGAATTGAAGTGAGAGTAGAGAAGTTTCTGGGTTTGTCACTCGCCCACGACCGTGTTAATTGACGAGAAGGCCACACAGCCCTGTAGTTCAGAATCCAACTTGTTCTGCCTATATTCCTCAATAAATCAATAAATAAATCAGAAATCACAAATGTATTGATGTATGAAGTACTTACTCGCGTATCTTGGAATGACTGAAACCTGCATCTTTAAATATATGTTTGACGGTGATCCCATAGTAACAACACAACTTACAATACGTCTATTGGGTAGAGGGGGTTGTTGAGATAGATTAGCCTGTCCTAGCCTTGATACTCTGGAGCAACCCTGCAATCACATCCAGGCACGAGAAAATCCTTACGCACACATTTTTAAAGGACGAACAGTCAGTAAATAGATCAAAAATAGGTATTTAATGCGAACTAAATGAGACACGAGCTTGGAAACCATTTATTGTTGAAATTACAACATCCAACACTAATTATTTCTGTCTACCTCTACGCGTGTGAGACATGGATGCTGAATGCTGAAAATATGGCAAGATAAACGGCTAGCACTATGCACGATAATCAGATTAATGCGTACACTGGTCCTGTCAATATTCCTCTATGCTTGTGAGACATGGACAGTAACAGTAGACCTTTAACGAAGGAAATAGGCCTTGGAGATGAGTTACAAATGAGGAAATACGAGATAGAATTACAACAGCAACAGGGCCTTTTGAAGACCTCTTAGCAACTGTCAAAAGAAGGAAACTCGCTTGGTATGGCCACATATCGAGATCAAATGGTCTTGCAAATACGATCCTGCACGGAAAGGTGCATGGCAGACGACGAAGAGGCGTCCCAAAAAGTGATGGGAGGACAACATAAAATAATGGACCAATCTCCGACCAGAAGAGTCACAGGCAGCGGCCGCTGACAGAGAAGGGTGGCGTGGAGTTGTGAGGATGTCTTCATGTGTGCCCCAACGACCTCACCTGTTACGGGATAACCTAACCTGAAATGACCTGATTCAGGCGATAGAGATGAGATGATTCAGATGGGTACTTAAAAGAACGGAGGAGCGGGAGTGTACATAAAATACCGAAACAACATTAGAGATACAGTCAGAGTAACATCCGGGAAATTCTGTCATACATATAATGCAGAAATGCAGGCAATCAAGGTGGCAACTGAGAAACTGTTGAACAACTATGTCGGTCTACAACCTGTAGTATTTCTGACAGATGCACAATCAGTACTCCAAGAACTGATGTCCGGGAAACTGCCAGGTCTACGGGCTCTACTGTCTGAACTGAGCAACCAGCGCAAGATTGTCATGCAGTGAATACCTTCTCATTGTGGAGCACCAGGAAACGAGAGAACAGACCGACTGGCAAAGGAGAATGCTGCAGACGAGCAACCAGATGTACCAGTTACATACCAACAGAAGATAAGGATGATTAAAATCAATCATAAAATTCTTAACAGTAACAGAAGACGATTATCATAAGATGAACAGTCAAGAATAAACCGTTGTGTTGCGCCTTAGAACAAGACACAACCGAACCCGCAGCCACATGTACACAACATTGAAGATTGGCAACTCAACTGCGTGTACATGTGGACAGGCACCCTAGACTGCAGAGTACATACTACAGAACTGCCCCGAATATAATATAAAAAGAAAATGCCACTGGCCCATAGAAACAACACTGGAAGAGAAACTTTATGGACCTATATATGAATTACAAAAGACAGTCAAGTTTATACAAGAGACAACATTGCAGATTTGGACATATTTTTAACCGAACGAAAGAAGATTCTTGATATAATGTCAGAGCATTGTATCGTTCGAATACAGACGTTGTCAGAACGACTGATGATGTCACTTGTAACTGCTTGTGAAATCAATCACTGCGATGAGACAAGGGTATGTTCTTTCTCCTCTGTTGTTTAACATCTATATGGACAAAATCGCCCCAGAGACTGGTCAAATTGAGACATCTGAAGCAGAACATACAATAAATGAATTACTATTTGCAGATGATCAGTTCTTGCTGGACGAAGATGAAAACAAACTGCAAAACCACATGAACGCGCTTGCGACTATCTGTGCTAAATACAAAATGCGAATTAGCGAAAACAAAACAGAAACTATGATGATCAGTAGAACACCTGGGCCACTCAAGGTAAGTCTAAATGATATTGCTCTTCAACAGGCCCACGAGTTCAAGTATTTGGGCAGTATTAGTTGACAGACGGTAAGATCGACAGGGCAATTGAGACAAGGTGTCAGAAAGCACCTGCTGGGACTTATCAGCTGTCTCCACTGCTTAGACACTCGAGCATTAGTTTGGCAACAAAACAACAACTGATAAACAGTATATTTAAGCCGACTCTATGCTACCAGTGCCAAACATGGCCTCTGTCTAGGACGTGTGAGAGCAGACTTTCGACTTGTGAAATGAAGTGTTTGAGGAAGGTCATTGGTGCTACCAGAAGAAACATAATGCGGTACGATGACATTCGAAGTATGGTCGGCACTACGTTTCCAGGCAGATAATAAGTTAGTTTGGCCATCTCATCAGCATGCACACTAATCAAATTGCACTGATGGATTACAACGCTGGTAGATCTGGCTACAGGACAAGGGGACGGCCTCGAGGGCGGTGGGTAGAGTACATTAGAGTGATTATCCAGCGACACGGTCTAACATTGACCGACGTAACGCACTTGGCGCAGGATAGATGACTTAAGCTCCCGACACTGCTCAATGACACACATGGAAAGAAAACTAACTACGAAAAAAGAAGAAAAGACGGGTACTTAGAATAACACAGCGACGGTCTTGCAAATGTCAACTTACGTAACACAATTACGCATTATGTCTGACCTTAACACGGCCTCCTATCAGCAAGCTGCACTGGAACGACCATATAAAACAAACGAGTGGACTACTACACAAAGATACTCAAAGACACTACATGTATGGGTTCCATGGCAATAATTGCCGTAGGGATAACTCTTCATGGACTAAGCCGCAACCTATGATTGGCGGGGTGGCCAGTTGCCTTCCTTGCTGTTTATATCTTCCCTAGTGCATACGTCAGGTACCTATTTACAGCTGGGTGGACCGGTGGAACAGTCGTACCAAGAACGAACTACGCTTTGATTTATTTTTGCCCGTCCGTGATTTCGAACCCTGGCGCGTTGTAATTCCAGTCTTAGGAAGTCAGCTCACTGTCGACTAGGCTACGCGTTCCAGCTCGATCGACGTGAGTAAAACTGTTTTTTAAAACTAATTTTACTTGATACAATCTTATAATCTATTTCAGAACCCCAATATGATTTGCATCGTTGAGAACCACTGGTTAGATTACTCCATTTAAGATTACATCATTTTTGACGTGTTAAAAAGGACCCTTTCCTTCCCCAACTATACTTTGAGCCTAGTGCACATTTTTACAGCTGGTTAATAAGAGTTTATTGCGAGAGTACCAGGAAGGGCGGTCTTTTTATTCCGCAAATAAACACTTTAAAATCAATCACTTAGAATTGTTCAAGAAAGAAGACAGAATCGAAGTGAATCAGTAAAAATGTACAAACATTAGGGCATTTAACAAAAATGTGAGGTTAAGAAAAAAAAATCCAGGTTAATAAAGAGGCAAAATGTGAAATTTCCAGACGAAAGCCATTACGGACTCCATTTTTTAAAAGCACCTTTGGAAGTCTCAAATATATGTCAATTAGAAACCCTGGGTGTTAACAAATAAGGAATGTATGATAATCACATACAATCTTCTGGTTATAACAAGTAAGGAATCTATGATAATTAAACATAATGTTCGGGATCAAGATGCTGAGCAGCGCATGAGCTGCAGTGGTCAGCGACCCATAGCTGACTGCTAGAGTCAGGGCCAGCGAACCATATCTGCCAAGACCCTTCTACACCTCCACGCGGTGATCCTGGATAACAAGATGCTGTAGGGCAGACTGGCTAAGGAGAAGGGATCGGAGAAGGGATCGAAGACGGAATGCTAACCCGGTACTAAAAAAATGCTTGCTGAAGTCGGATGTGTTGAACCGAAAGGTGCAAATATCGCAGCCAAGCTGTAAACTACAACACAACGCATTCTGTTCTCTGGAATACATTCTGCTACTTACCCTTTCAGGGTTTGGTAGCGGGAGATTAAGAACGAAGAAGAAGAAGAAGAAATACAATGTTCTGGTTTTAACAAGCAAGGAATCTATGATAATCACAGAGATGTTGCTAACATGTTTAGAAACTATGATAATCACACAGATGATGATAACATATACAGAAACTATGATAATTACAGAGATGATGCTAACGGGTATAGAAACTATGATAATCACAGAAATGATGCTAACATGTATAGAAACTATGATAATCACAGAGATGATGCTAACATGTACATAAACTATGATAATCACATAGATGATGCTAACATGTATAGAAACTATGATAATCACAGAGATGATGCTAACATGTATAGAAACTATGATAATCACAGAAATGATGCTAACATGTATAGAAACTATGATAATCACATATATCATGCTAACATGTATAGAAACTATGATAATCACAGAAATGATGCTAACGTGTATAGAAACTATGATAATCACATATATCATGCTAACATGTATAGAAACTATGATAATCACATAGATGATGCTAACATGTATAGAAACTATGATAATCACAGATATGATACTAACATGTATAGAAACTATGATAATCACAGAGATGATGCTAACATGTAAGGAATCTATGATAATCAAATAGAATATGTTAACAAGTAAAGAATATATGATAATAAAAAAGTTGGTGTTAACATGTGAGGACTCTATGATAATCACAGAGATAGTGTCAACAGGTCTGGATTCAATGATAATCACAGAGATAGTGTCAACAGGTCTGGATTCAATGATAATCAGAGAGATAGTGTCAACAGGTCTGGATTCAATGATAATCACAGAGATAGTGTCAACAGGTCTGGATTCAATGATAATCACAGAGATAGTGTCAACAAGTCTGGATTCAATGATAATCACAGAGATAGTGTCAACAGGTCTGGATTCAATGATAATCACAGAGATAGTGTCAACAGGTCTGGATTCAATGATAATCACAGAGATAGTGTCAACAGGTCTGGATTCAATGATAATCACAGAGATAGTGTCAACAGGTCTGGATTCAATGATAATCACAGAGAAAGTGTCAACAGGTCTGGATTCAATGATAATCACAGAGATAGTGTCAACAGGTCTGGATTCAATGATAATCACAGAGATAGTGTCAACAGGTCTGGATTCAATGATAATCACAGAGATAGTGTCAACAGGTCTGGATTCAATGATAATCACAGAGATAGTGTCAACAGGTCTGGATTCAATGATAATCACAGAGATAGTGTCAACAGGTCTGGATTCAATGATAATCACAGAGATGGTGCTAAGGTCAGGAATGCATGCCAATCACACAGACAGCAGTGATATAATGCCAATACATGACAATCACACAGACAGCAGTGACAGCAGTGATAGAACGCGAATACATGACAATCACAGAGACAGCAGTGACAGGTCAGGATTGCATGACAGTCATTACAATCATACGGAATATATGAAATAAATGACTAACAACTCACATCTGTAGAGAACAAACCATCAAATATGAACATCTGAACTCACGATAAGGATTCTATGTGAAGAAAAATTCTTGGCTCTATAAAGCAGACCTCGTTTCAATATTGCTGAGGTCTGAAAGAAATGAGTCATGTCTACTTTCCTCTCATACTCAATAAATGGCCCTGACAGATCCCTGGGAGTAATAACCTCTCACTCCCTCCCAGGAGTGCGCTGAAGTTAATGGGCCAAAACTTCGCCGAAAGAGTTAGGGAGTTGGGGAAAAGATGGTGGAAAATCTCTAATCATAAGAAACGGGTTAGCCATTACGGGGCCGACAGCAGCATATTGGGCAAGGGTCTTCATGTTAAAGACAAGGTAACCCATAGCATTTACTGCCGTAGTGGTGTGAGGTGTTAGCGATCTCACATTTCAAAGGCTCGGATATATGAGGGCGGCAGCCATCTCCTCTCCCTCGCTGCTTTTATTTCCCGAACTGAACCGGTACCCATTTAAGGCAGGGTCGCCCCGAGAACCGTTGCAATTTGAAAAAAACCACATTTTCGCCTTAACTTTGGAATGAAGGCAAGACCACTCAGATGCGAAGCCAGCCCTCTAACCACTGCGCTACGCAGATATATACATATGTCGCCACTAAGACATTTAGAAAAAATTCACACTCAAAAGGAGTCACACGCGTATTAATTTAACGATTGAATGATGAGATAAAGGGTGAGAGCAATACAGTAAGGTGACCAACGAAGAGAAAGTATAACTCAAATCAACAGCACGTATTCCTGTGTTCATATTCTGTGGGAGCATGGTGGCATCACTGCTGGTGCTCATTGTCAGGGTTCCTACATGGAATGTGCACTTCCAGTAGCGGATACTGTACCACTATTTTGTCACATTTCTTGAAAAATACATCGGAGCTGTTGTGGTCTGAAAAAACATTTTTGCCTCAACTGAGGAATGAACCCAGGACCACTAAGATGCGAAGCCAGTGCGATAGCCACTGCGCTACGCGGCTCCCTCGTGTTTAAGCTCACGAAAGAGCAGCGTGCAACAACTAAAATTGGCCTAAATACAAACCGGGACCTTTTATTGAAAGGACAAAGAATGTTTTTCAAGTAGTCAAAATGCCATTTATTTTTCTATATAATCTCCTGCAACGTTTATGCACGTACCCAGACTTTAAGTAATGCTTGACAAGCTTCAGCGTATAAATATTTGTCAGTTTGTCTGAACCAATCCGAGAAAGCCTGTGCCCCTACATCATCGGTGCTGAAGTGCTGAACTCCCATGCATTCTTTTAGGGGACCAAACAGGTGGTAATCGCTTGAAACAAGGTGTGATATCTAAGGTGGATATGGCAATACCTCCCAACCGAGTTGCTGCAGATGGTACATAGTGTGGTGAGACGTATGAGATCGAACGTTATCTTGCAGGAGCAGAACGCTCTTTGTTGTAAACAAAGACGTTTTTTTTTCCGCAGACGGTTTTGCACATCACTTCTGACAACTTCTGACGCAACAATATGCGCTTGACCTGGTGTCGGAAGATCCTCCGTTGTTTTCGACACACGTTTGTCATCATACACTGCCTGCATTCTGCGATAAATGTCAACTGGTCGACATCCTTTAGCTGTTAGAAATCAAATCACGACTGATCAACTCTGGACAGTTTACTTATCACACCCGCCATGTGTTCAACTGTCTGCTGATGAAACTATGAGTAGGAGGACACTGGCAGTTTGCAAACTTGACGGTTGGTATGTGCTGTTTACACCAAAAGTAATATCATCACGCGCATCGTAAGTATGATCCCTAGGTGCAGTTAGGTCCGGCTTCACTTGAATACGCCTCGTAAATAGCTGAATAAACAATTGAAAAAAAGGAAAGCAACGATACTGTTTACACGCCTTGTGGCATATTGGGATCATTGTGTTGGGCCCATATTTATATAGACATTGTGTTAGGGCCCATATGTATCTAGACAAACAGCACACTGTGGTGGGCATCACGCCGGCCGACTTTTTTTTCTTCAGATTATTCTGGTATCTAATTTTTGAGATTGGGTCGACACCAAGTCCGTTTGCATTCGGAAATATCCATCACCAACTGGGGACCTAACCCCGATTGCTCGGCTGGGAAGCCA
Source organism: Ariolimax columbianus (assembly GCA_036924085.1). Lineage (NCBI taxonomy): Eukaryota > Metazoa > Mollusca > Gastropoda > Stylommatophora > Arionidae > Ariolimax > Ariolimax columbianus. Next base: position 49,469,346 of record JAVGWX010000006.1, on the reverse strand, counting down.
GTACATTAACCACTGAGCTACATCGGCTCCCGTGAATCAACAATACCACCAATAAATCAAAATGTAGACTTGATTATTTCAAATACATGAACAGGGATTTATGAAGTGCAATAAAACAACCTTCCAAACACTTTGGACAGCCAACAGTGTTTATAGCAACACGTATCGAATCCAGACAGCAATGAACAGTGACACTGTAACATTCTATCTTAACTTAACTTAACTTAACAACTTTACTTAACTTAACTTAACGTAACTTAACTTAACTTCTTTATACTGGTTTACAAGACTGCAAAGTCTTTTTACAACCAATTTCTTTTACTTCACTTGATCTAAAAACTACGCGCATCCAATCCATTTTTGAATGCATTAATTGACTCTGAAGTGCTTCCACTATTTCATATGGCAATGTATTCTAAGCATTCACCACTCTCTGACTAAAAAAATATCTCCTAGTATATCATCTATACTTTTCTTGAATTAATTTTAAGCGGTGCTCTCTTGTTCTTAAAGGTGGGTGCACTTAAAAACATTATTTATAGTCTAATTTACTCCTTTTTTATCATTGCCTTATACACCTGTATTCAATCACCTTGACTTCTCATCTTTTTTAGACACCGTGAGCCGGTTTTCCCTCCAAGCGATAATTCCGGAATCCAACTATCAGCTTAATCGCCAAAGATAACTAGATACCGATAAAGGTTAACTAATGAGGGCTGTACTTGAATTTAGCAATTTGAACGTTAAAAACTAATTACATATAAGGTAACAAGGTAGCTTCAAAAAGTTCCCGGAATTATTTGATTGTTTAGAAATAAGTTACAACAGAATTATCTACACTACATTTCCTTCAAAGTAGCTCCCTGCGGCAACTACTCACTTTTGCTAACGTGCACACATCTGCTGGAAACATTCGTGGAATCCATTCTTTGACATCTCCCTCAGCTGTCTTGTAGGATTGGTGATAATGTCCTCAGCATCCTTGAATCGCTGTCTTTTCAGTTCCGATTTCAGTTGAGGGAACAAGACAAAATCAGCCGGTGACAGGGGAGAAAATGGAGGATGTTCCAAGGTAATCACATTGTGCTTTGAGAGGTACTGCTTCCCCAGTAGGGATCGATGTGCTGGCGCATTGTCATGCAGCATAATCCAACTGATTAAAATTTTTCTGGTCATTTTTTTCTGATTGCATCTCTTAGACGACGGAAGAAATCAACGTACATTTCTTTGCAAACCGTTCGGCCGTCAGGAAAAAAATTATGGTAGACAATACCCTGGGAATAAAAAGAAACTTCCAACATTTTGTTTCCTTTGCTCTTGTTGAAACGAAATTTCTGTGTCCCAGGACATGTGGGAGTTTGTCATTCAGAGGACTGACGTTTTTGTCTGAGGATCGCACAAAAAACACCAGGTCTAATCTTCTGTGATTATGTTGTTGAGAAAATTGCTATCTTGCTCAGCCATTGTGATTAGGTCTCCTGCTACGCTCAATCTCGTTTCTTTCTGTTCAGGAGATAACATTGTGGGAACCGTGTGTTGACAAACACGGCACATGTGCAGTTCATTGTGGAGAATACTGTGGCAACTTGCAACTGATATTCCAACTTCTGAGGCTATTTCCTTCACACAAAGTCTCCTGTCAGCACACACAATGTTTCCTACACGATCAATGTTTTCATTGTTGATCGAGGTTGACGGTCGTCCACTACGTGCATCATCATCGACACTAACACTACCTTCACGGAAACGCTTGTGCCACTCAAACACTTGAGATTTCTTCATTGCGGTATCACCATATGCTTTATTAAGTATTGTTTGTGTCTCTGAGGGCTACTTCTGAAGCAAAACACAGAATTTGACATTTTTTACTCCGACGATGCAACGATCCCAACACACACACAAAATTCTGTAACTTCTGTTCGCGAGTATATGTGAAAGTCACGTCTGCCATGTCATTTCGTGAAAGTCACTACCAACTTATAAATATATAATCTCCATAATATCATCTTTCATTCAAACACGAGACGACTATTCCGGGAACTTTTTGAGGCTACCTCGCCGAACCGTCATTAATTAAACGTGTTAACTGGCACATTCTTCTTGTCATAGCTTAGGCATGCGCTGTTGTCTATATGATTTGTAAAGAATTTAATATAGAATAAAATGTAAAGGTTTATCTCATACCAGTTACACTAATGTCGAGGAATGAAGTTGTTAAAGACTTCAGTATACTCAGTCACAGATTGTGTGAAGTAGGGTAGCCAGTTCGTTTCCGCTCTGTATTGTACTTTCCTAGTCGGGAAAATGAAATGAAACACTAGTTTGGTCAGGACCAACATACTGACCAGGACGTAGGATCATGATCAGGTAGAATATACTGACCAGGTCGTAGAGTCATGATCAGGTACAATATACTGACCAGGTCGTAGGGTCATGATCATGTACAATATACTGACCAGGTCGTAGGGTTATGATCAGGCACAATATACTGACCAGGTCGTAGGGTCATGATCAGGTAGAATATACTGACCAGGACGTAGGGTCATGATCAGGCACAATATACTGACCAGGACGTAGGGTCATGATCAGGCACAATACTGACCAGGACGTAGGGTCATGATCAGGCACAATATACTGACCAGGACGTAGGGTCATGATCAGGCACAATATACTGACCAGGTCGTAGGGTCATGATCAAGCACAATATACTGACCAGGTCGTAGGGTCATGATCAGGCACAATATAATGACCAGGATGTAGGGTCGTGATCAGGCACAATATACTGACCAAGACCAGATCTCTGTTCTAAGTAGGGTTCCTCGGAAACGGGCTGTTTTAAACGCCGTCTGACTAACGACGTGATCTCCGTAGTAGTGAGCGTCATGTAGATGAAGCCAAACATAGCATAGTATTACAGCCTGTAGGACTCCAGTCCGCTTTCATCAGCACGCTCGGGATGTAAGTAAAGCTACTACAACCCGCCAACTTAAGTCCTTTTCAGGGCGGAAGAGAAAATAAACATTGTAGGCATTATACAACAACAACTTTCTAGTCCTATGGTAGGTAAACTTGTTACAGCTAGGTAACATTGAGCGTACCGTTTGCGTGATTCGCACCCAGTACCTTCGCTACCAAAAGTGAGAGCTCTACCACTACAATAATCGTTCAATGGACTTATTGAATAGATAGAACAACATGCGTTGCAAATATTTTAAAACGCAACCGAAAAACATAATGTAAACATTTTTATAAGGAAAATACAGCCAACAATCAGTAAAATCTTAAAACACAATATTGTAATAAATATAAAACTCAACACATTACATAGTACATTAAGCACTACACAATTTATAACGTAGATCAAGATATAAAAAACACACACACGAACACTAGTCTTGAAATCTATATGAACGTTAACAAGCGAAATCCGCGAGAAGAGTTACTTAAAAAAGATGTCACAGCCAGCCATTTGCGGTCTGAGCTTTCAATCGATGACCCCGCGAAGCTCATTCCTTGGGCACAGCTTCCGATGAGACGCGATAGGGAACCCATTTAAGGCTTCCAACGTAAGACTAGGGAGGGTAAGACGTGGGTAGGTCTGGTGTCTGAATAGAGACGCTTTTTGTCTGGGATCAGCGTTCAGTTTCAGACGAACGAAACAGCAGGAGGAAATGATGACATTACAAGGCCCGATTTTAAACTTTTGCTGTTCATTGATACGCAAAGTTCAACCCCTATCCTGGTTATGTAGGGGTAGTTTAACATTCTTCTGGTTAGCTAGGAGTAGTTTAACATTCTAAAGGTCAGATAGGCTTATTTTAACATTCTTTTGGTTAGCTAGGAGTAGTTCAACAGTCTTTTGGTTAGGCAGGAGTAGTTTAACATTCCTCTAGTTAGCTAGGAGTAGTTTAACATTCTTTTGGTTAGCTAGGAGTAGTTTAACATTCTTTTGGTTAGGTAAGAGTAGTTTAATATGCTTTTGGTAAGATAGGAGTAGTTTAACATTCTTTTGGTTAGATAGGAGTAGTTTAACATTCTTTTGGTAAGATAGGAGTAGTTTAACATTCTTTTGGTAAGATAGGAGTAGTTTAACATTCTTTTGGTAAGATAGGAGTAGTTTAACATTCTTTTGGTTAGGTAGGAGTAGTTTAACATTCTTTTGGTTAGGTAAGAGTAGTTTAACATTCTTTTGGTAAGATAGGAGTAGTTTAACATTCTTTTCGCCAGTTATGCTTTGTTTGATTTTATTATGGTTAGGTAAGAGTAGTTTAACATTTCATTCGTCAGGTATGCTTAGTTTAACATTCTTTAGGTTTGATAAGCGCAGTTCAACCTTCTTCTGGTTAGGTACTCTCAGTTCAACCTTCTTCTGGTTAGGTACTCTCAGTTCAACCTTCTTCTGGTTAGGTACTCTCAGTTCAACCTCCTTCTGGTTAGGTACTCTCAGTTCAACCTTCTTCTGGTTAGGCACGCCTAGTTTAACCATTGTCTGGTTAGATAGGCTCAGATCACTCTTCAGCTGGTTAAACACTCGGTTTAACCAAACATATTATTATTGTAACGATTTCAGAGAAACTGTTGTGCTGGTATTACTTGTGAAGCTTGATTCAATCCTGGAAAAGTTTCTATGCAAGCCGGTTGCAGAGGCTTTGATATATCCTGGGATCTACTGAGGAATGTGTACTTGGGTCTTCCTGGCTGTAGTGAATATAAAGGCTTCTCATCAGGCTCACAACTACGGGGATTGCAGTGGCGATCCCCACTTCGTTGGCTAGTATGCTATAACACAGCGTGTCTGCCGGTGTTAGGTCGTGGACTGAAGGTGCGGTCTTGGCTAGTATCTTGTATTCAACCCTGACGAAGAACGTTTCAGTCACTATTATAAGGTATATGGCAGTTGCATAGATGGATAGCAAACATTGAGGTGTTGAACCATCGGGAACGTGTATGGAACTTCTGTCCTAGCCATGTTGGTGTTTCCAGAAACGAAAAAGCTGACATTTTGGCCTCAGTCATTCACAATGCAGTCATTGGCAATGGGCAGAGGGGGCATTTTGAAGTTGATAAGTGACCGTCTTTTTGGTTAAGACATTGCAGTCATTGGCAATGGGCGGAGGGGGCATTTTGAAGTTGATAAGTGACCGTCTTTTTGGTTAAGACAATGCAGTCAATGAACCAGCAATGCACAGGTTACAACATTTTGAAATCATTCGTGCGTCCAGCAGAAAGGGGCGCATGGGAAGACGGAGCAGGAGTATGTATAGCCAGCGAGTTACAAAAACCGTCAGTATCTACACTTTTCGCTATATGCTGAGAGGGATTGTCTTCTTCTTCTTCGTCGTACGCTGTCAGACGTCGACTTGAATTTGTTCTAAGAAAGCAGCGGTCATCCTGAGGCTGTCGACACTGCCATAGAGCTTGTCTTGTGTTTGCACTGGTGATGGACACATGTGCTTTCTCTGGTCCTCGTATGTCGGACAATTTTGCAGCTGATGTTCAGGGGTTATTTTCCCAGTACCACAGGTGCATTCGTCAGTGCCACCTATCTTCAGTTTATTGAATAGATGGTACCTCAGTCTGTTGTGGCCTATGCGGAGTCTGAAGACCACGACCTGCTCTCTTCTGTTCAACTGCTTATTACCAGTTGAGAGGGATTGAGCATCTATTAGTCTGCCGGGAGTACACTGACGTCGATTCTTAAAAGAACATAGCTGAACCATCAAAGTCCGAACTTTTGAACAGCGTTGAAGCACTTAGCTTAACTTCTGCGAATTATGGATATGCATCGTCATTCTGGGAAAGCAAAGATCATAGGATCGAAGATCCACAGGAAGACCGCAACTTTGATGGGAGGACATCAAAACAGTCTCTGATGGACCCAGAATAAGTTCAGTTATTATTTGATTTCGATACATTGAACAATGTGACATGCATCTAGGTTTTAATTCTCAGGGCTGAGCTATAAAGCATTTGACAATAGAATGGTCTGACAAGTGTCGTGTAAAAATACATAGAATTGCTAGTATGTATGTGTGTTTGTGTGTGAGTGTGTATGTGTGTATTTATGTGTACGTGTGTATGTGTGTGTATGTGCACATGTATGTGTGTGTGTGGTGTATGTGCATGTGTATTTGTGCGTATGAATATATGCTTGCGTATGTGTGAGTTTGTGTGCGTATGTGTGTGTGTATGTATGTGTGCGTATGTGTGTGTATGTGTATATGTGTGTATATATGTGTCTGTATTTGTATATGTATACATGTGTCTATGTATGTCTATGTGTATGTGTGTTTGAATGTGTGTGTGTGTGTAGCTAATGTGCGTGCATGAGTGTACGTGTGTGTGCGTAAGCGCGTGTGTGTTAGCATGTGTGTATGTGCATGTGGGTGTGTGTGTGCATTTGTGTGTGTGCATGTGTGTGCGCATGTGTTTTTCATGTATGTACGTGTGTATGTGTATGTGCGTATGTATGTGTGCTCGCATGTGTATGTGTATGTATGTGTATATTTATGTATGTATGCGCGAAATGTGTGTGTATATGTGTGTGTATATGTGTGTATATGTATGTGTGTATGTATGCGCGTATGTATGTGTGTACATGAGTGTATGTGTATGTAAGTTTATATTTATGTATTAAAGCATCAACAATGACGCATTGTAAATAAGAACCTGACACAGCATTTCTGAAGAACCAAAGGTTTGAACTAGAGTCTGGTTTACAAGAGTACATGTGATGCGTGTAGCATACGCATTATGGTTGGGTAACCTCCGCAGCCGCATGATTGAAGATGGGCGACAACATCTATTTGAGAGATGCATATCATACCATTATTCTCTGTAACAAATGTGATCACTTTCTAAGGACAATAACAGTTTCTGAAGATAAAACGCGCCGATAACGTCTCTGAAATATATATTCTTCGTTACGGGGAGAGGAAACTAATATCTGGCCTAGCAAAACATACTGATCGGACAATCTTAGTGAGGGTCAGGTAAAATATACTGATCGGACAATGTAAGTCAGGGTCAGATAAAATATACTGATCGGACAATGTTAGTCAGGGTCAGATAAAATATACTGATCGGACAATGTTAGTCAGGGGCAAGTAAAATATACTGATAGGGCAATGTTTGTCAGGGTCAGGTAAATTATACTGATCGGACAATGAGGGTTAGGTAAAATATACTGATCGGATAATAATAGTCAGGGTCAGGTAAAATATACTGATCGGAAAATAATAGTCAGGGTCAGGTAAAATATACTGATTGGAAAATAATAGTCAGGGTCAGGTAAACTATACTGATTGGACAATGGTAGTCAGGGCCAGGTCAAATACACTGATCGGACAATGTTAGTCAGGGCCAGGTCAAATACACTGATCGGACAATGTTAGTCAGGGTCAGGTCAAATACACTGATCGGACAATGTTAGTCAGGGTCAGATCAAATATACTGATTGGACAATGTTGGTCACTGTCAGGTAAAATATACTGATCGGACAATGTTGTTCAGAGTCAGGTAAGATATACTGATCGGACAATGTTGTTCAGAGTCAGGTAAGATATACTGATACACAATGTTGGTCAGGGTCTTGTGAAATATACTAAGAACACGCCTTTCTACCATGTAGAGTTCCATGGAAACATTCTGTTTTCAACCAGTAAGGTTAACTAACTGTGCCCCACGTGATCTCCGTAGGAGCATCACAAAAATGAAACCCAGAGGGTCCCGGTTGTCATCAGCACGCTCTGGATGTGTGAAAGCTACTGCAACCCGTTTTCAGGGCGCACCGAAAAGGGAAGCTACTCATTAAGTACATTCAACATCAACAATTTTCTTCTTCACTGACACAAGCCGGGACCATTGCAGTAGACAGCCATATCTCTAGTCTTCACAACTGAATGGTTCCAGATGATGCAGAGAATTTGACATGCAATGATGTTAAACAGCAAAGAGGATGGTTGGATACCTGGGAGCAATTGTGGTGGGGTGGATAGAGTTGCACGTATTACATGACAAAGATGTGTATTTTAGATTTAACGAAACAGGAAGCTTGTGACGTTATGTGTAGGATGCAATTTTAAACATAAACGCAAATGACTGTATAAATCAAACTCACAAGGTTGGATCAGAGGACCATTTTCCGGCTAAAAACTCAACACATCCAACTTAGCAAGCACCTGAACAGAATCCAACCACCGCACTCCCTTGAGTGCCAGCTGTGTACACATCCCCACGAAACCATTGATGATCGTCTCTTTGAGTGCTCAGGGCTCAACGATATTAAGAAAATGCTTCTTTCTCCGTGGCCAGATAATGGAACACATTTATGTGGCAGCAAACAACAACCAACAAACACGTGCATATACCATCACATGGCATTGGGACGAAGGACGAGAGCCCAGATTCAGCTGAATTCGTAACAAGAACAAAAACAAATTCGTGCTAGTCGGTTGCGCTGGACCGTTTGTTGCAACATACAGTACAACACACTTCTCCTTATGGGGAATGAGGAATGGCAATCACAAGGTCCAGTATTGTTTCTCAGTGTCTTTCCCTCTGTGAACAAAGCCAATTCACGTAGTCACAACTTTAACATCCTGAGCATAGAAAAGAGAAAAGTGATTGATAGTTTCATATTGGATACTGTGGTCGAACAGAAAGTGTTAGAAACAATGGTGTACTGGGTGTCTGATCTTGTGAGGCAATGTGATTACCATTTCCTGTCCTGGTATCTGACTATAGAGTGGATAGCAGTGATTGAGGCCTCACATCTCTAGTAGTTGACATGGATATTTTGTGCTGGCCATGCTGGGGTTAAGGGCAACGAAGAGCTGATATCTTGGTTTCACATACTCCCATCATGTGCACATTAGTGATGGATAAGTGTGGCATTTTAATAGCGATCAGTGACCGTCTGTTGGATTAGGACACCGCAATAGATGAATCAGCAATCCACAGACTGCAAAGTTTCGACATCCAGCGAGCTACAGGGACCATCAGCATCCCTACCCTACGCGATTTTCTCAGAGAGACTGAGTACCTATGGGTGTGGTCGGAGTGCAGTGACGTCGATTCTCAGAAACAGTGGGCTTCAAAGAGAGTGTAGTACAACGAAAGTCCTCGAGGTAAAACAACTATTTAGTGAAAATGTCCAGGACTCTATGCTCAGTGTTAAGTAAGTCGGCTGAGGTTTCTCTGCTGGAGTGAGAGGTGTGGTTGTTGGTGAGAGCAACAGTACATGCACGACAACAACGTCCAGTATTGGAATGAAGAACGAAGCAGTGCTTCAGCTCTGACGTGGCTATCTGAGACTTCTTTGTTGAGGCAGCCATCGTCTCTGACTTTTATTCTTTGTTTCGGAAGGTGAAGAATGGATGGCTGAGGCATGAGTGGTTAGTGGACATAGAGGATTCAAACCTCCGTGAATGTGTGTGGATCTACTGTGCTGGCCATGCTGGGGTTTGTGGGAGCTTTTTTGGTTTTCTTTTGTTTTTTCTTATAGCTTTCGCCGTATTTTTCTTTTTCCCAAGGCGGTGTGCGTTCCACTACGTTTTTATTTTGCGCCTGTTGGCCCAGTGCATCCGAATTCGGCATACATTTTATGTAAGAGTCTGCTTCCCCCTGCATTTTGGATGGGTTTGCTTCCCTAGGGTAACTACCGGTGCTGTGATGGGGAGCAAACCCAGTACCTTTGGGTTGTGAACCGTGTCACTTAACCACTAGCCCACTCGGTCCCCTTGTTTGTGGCAATGAAGTAGCTGACATTCTAGGCTGGGAGAGGGGGGCATTCGCAATGGATAGGGGTGACATTTTGAAGTTGATCTACCACCGTATTTTGGATGAAGACTATGATGTCGATTTTCCAGCACTGCACATATTGCAAGATTTTGATAAACTCGGATCCAGCAGAAACGAGCGCATGGGAGAATGGAGCAGGAGTAAGCACAACCAGCGAGCTACATAAACCATCAACAGGCAGTCTACGCCACTAGATGCGTGATTGAGCCCCTATGGATCTGCCCGTAGTACAATGACATCGACACCCAACAGAACATGTCAGTTACGTCGTAAAATACAAGAGCTGTAACTGTTCGTCCACTTGCAGCTCATGCTCAGAAATGAAACCAGCGACCTCCATCTTTCTGATGTAAGATTTTACGACATATCGACCTCCCACTTCTCTCCCATCAGTCTTCAATGTACCATTAAGTTACCGTAATGTTTCGCACGTATTTTACGACATAAATCAACATTTTACCAGGTACTTGTCCACGACCGGCTTGTGTATTCGCTAATGCCAGTCTCGTGTTTCGAGACAACATAAAGGATAACTCCACCCACGTACGAAAATTTCCCAATTAGGAAATTATTTATTTCTCGCTTTCAACCGAACGATTAGTTTTCTTTTTTGTTGAGATCCGTAAATAGTTACAGGAAATCTATTTTTGTCTTCTCAGCTGTTTCTATTTGACATTCAATGCTGTCACGTTTCCATCGAATATTTAGAGACTTCTGTATAATTCACTCTGCCTTCAAGCGATACCAGATGTTTTTCATTGCCAAATTTAGTTGTGTCAGTGATCACTATTCTGAACTGTCTTACAATGGAACTAAGGGACATAACCAAAGACAGATTAGGCCACCTTGTACACTGAATGATCAGAAATGAAAGCTTTGACAATAAGTGGAGGGGGAGTTGGCACGAAATTTAACAAAAAGAAAGTGCATTAGAACTGTATTTCGGTGGATAATTCAAAAATAGTATCAGATTTCAGTCACTTGAATTTGAGCATCTGCTACAGGTAATGGGCGACGGGAACTATGGAGACAATTCTATGGACAAAGCGCATTATGGCCGTTTGTCACTGAAGTCTAATTAATGGTCAGTTCATTGATCAGATCAATATTACTTCCATTGATTGATCAAAGTCAGTATGAGGTTCAGGTAATTGGTCAAGATTCGATATGAAGTTCAGTAAATTGGTCAAGGTCATAGTGCAGTCCAGTTGATTCATCAAGGTCACCATGAAGTCCAGATAAAAGATCAAGATCGCAATGCAGACCAGTTAACTGAGCAAGGTAAATGTGGTGTCTAATCAATTGATCAACGTCACTGTGGTTTACATCAAATTGCTCGAGGTCACCATGATGACTAGGTAATTTTTCAAGGTGATAATACATATCAGTTGAAAGTTATATATATATATATATATATATATATATATATATATATATATATATATATATATATATATATATATATTTATATATATATATATATAAAGTTTAGTTAAAGAATGAATGTCATTTGACACGAGTTAACCCATAAGTGCTCTGTTCTCCATACTTTTGAAGAATCTCTGCACAATAACCGAACTCCGAAGCACCGGCGAGCTTCCCATAATACATTGGATAGACTTTTAACATAATTTTGAATTTTGCCCGGGCAGCGGCCGCTAAGCATACTCTTTACGATTTCTAACTGTCGAGAGATTTTTAACGTGCGCGACACTGCACACGTGCACTCGCCTCTCACAGTGATAAACGAAAACGGTGGGCGATCGAATCCTGCAAGTTTCGAGTGACCACTGGTCTCACGGGAGGTAAGACCAGAGTGCCTTCATCACGAGTTACATCTAGTCGTCTCAACCAATATTCTTGCCACTGATCCAAGGTAACTCGTGATGAGAGTAAGATTGATGACCAGCGTATATTCTTTCTCACTATAATCTAAATACAGCGGACATCTCATTATCATCACGGATGGGATGTCGTATGACTGCATGTCCTTCTTGCATGTGTCCTTGAATCGCAGTGTGGGACGGCCGATTCTTATCTTTAATGGCTAGCTGTCCACAAAGGATATTCTCTGGTAGCCTTTCGTCTTGCATGCGTAAACATGTCCCAACCACCATAGATGTCATCGGCACAATATCCAGTACATGCTGTGAGTGTTTGCTCTCTGTAAGACCGTATTATATGACACTATCTCTTGTCACCCAATCTACAATATACGCCGTAGACACCTCATTTGAAAGGTTTTGATCAGCCGTTCCTGTTTAGTGTAAGTGATGCAAGTCTCGCTTCCATACATGAGAGTGCCAAGAATGCAGGTCTGATAGACCCGGACCTTGGTGTAGTAAGACAGTGCACTGTTTAACCAGAACCTCTCCGTGTCCGGCAGGCAATGACGATACTTGCCCTGCCAAGCCTACTGTCTATCGTCTTCTCGAACGAGAGAGTGATGCCGATGGCAGACCCCAGATAAGTGAAACTGTTGACAACCTCCAGAGTGACGCCATCAATCTTTATGAGGGACGTGGTGGTAATGGCCCGTGCACAGACCTTTTGGTAAATCTGTCCATGGTTCTCGCATATGTCAGAGATTTCAGAGGGGCAGCACCTCTCGCATTAGCCCAGTGCTATCTTTATGCCTCTATACATGTCCTGGAATATTTCCCGTCTCTGCAATTAGCTTAATGTTCAAACACAGTTTCTGCCAGTACGCATTCGCGCATTGTATAGCTGTTTGTTGATTGGTGCCTCAGGCCATCCTGAGGGCAGCAAGCGTCCTCTCAGTTGGTCATTTTTTATAATTGATGAAAGCTTCTCGCTTGACCTAAATTACTGCTTCCATTCTTGCAAGATGGGCATTGACCCGTTCCCTCATGCCAAACGTAGCTAATGCTGTACTATAGATGGTACTTTTTAAAACGTTACACTTAGCTGTGGCGTCACACTCAGATCCTCTCTGAAGAGCAAGATTCAGGTCAGACACAAACCTCTCCACCTTGAAAGGAAACACCATTTGCGCAGTGTTGATGTGGGGATGCCCCATCTGTTTGGAACGGCATATTGCGCGAAGCTGCAAGCGTACCCTGCTACATACAAGAGCATGGTCAGAATCACAGTGAACACTGTGATAGCGACTAGTGGAGAGGACCATGTTTAGAGCTGAACATCTGGTGACAATCAAGTCGATTTGATGCCATCGGTGCGACCTTGGGTGTTTCCAGGATACTTTATGTTGCGACCTGTCCTTGAAGAAAGTATTTGTGATACATAGAGTGCACAGCTCCAGCAACCTCTGACCATTGTCATGTATCCTGCCAATACCATGATGTCCAAGTCAGGTGAGCCATGATATGTGGTCCCCACCTTCTCTAGTATTAAAGTCGCCGAGAACGATGCGTGCTTCTTCACTGGGCTGTTCTTGATCATTTTCTCCAGCTGTCCATAACATTGATCATTTGTTTCCTCCGGAGATGTCCGGGTTGGGGAATTGTCGCTGAGAATATTAACAGGACCTGTAACGGTGGTGAGGCGAATGGTCAGTAACCTCCGAAGGAGGATCGACTGTGATCCTAGGTGCTAATATATATATGATCATCATCATGTAGCATGTTCTTTGTAGAACATCTTTCGCCAGTCTTCCGGCCTGCTCCAATGTCAAATCCAGCGTTTACTTGATGTCCATCGTATTCTCTGTCGGCCTCTGCCTCTCTTCCCAGTGACCATGCCTTCCATAACCAATCTCTCCTGTCCGTTGTGTCGTTTGACGTGTCCAAAAAAGCTGTTTTCGGGTCATTACGTCATTTATGAGCCAATTCTCCTCCACATCCAGGTCTTGCCGGATTTGTTTCTTTTTTTTCTTTGTTCACGGGATTTTCAGGACTCTTCTGTAGCACTGGGTTTCACAAGTTCAGATCTTCGCTCTTATTGCAGTTGTAATCGTCCATATTTCCCATCCATAGGTTGCCACAGGACAAATGCACGTTCTTAGGATGCTTAGTTGTATCTATTATGCCATAAGTTCTGCATGCTTCTTATCTTCTGTATTGCCATAGTCAGTAATCGTCTTGCTTTCTATGTAGTCTCCACTGTTGTTCTGTACTGATCCCATTTATTCAAAATGTGCAACATTTTCAATCTCTTCGCATCTCTATCTCGATTTTAGGTTTGAGTTTTGTCTTATCAGTTGTCATTATCTTTGTTTTCTTTGTATTAGGTAGAGATTCTGGGCCTTACACTATGTTTCTGTACTGATGTAATTATTTGTTCTAGGCCCTTGGCGCTGTTCGAGAGCAAAACTGTGTCGTCGGCATATAGTATACCCGGTATCGCCTTTCCTCCTTTTGTGAAAGGATCGAAGTCTTTTGATGTTGGATCTTCTTTACATTCATGATGATGTTTTTCGCATATATGTTGAACAAGTATGGGGAAAGAATGCAGCCCCGTCTGACCACCTTGTGTATCTCAAACCAATCTAAGATTTCGCCATGTATTCTGACGGCTGCTTGCTGCCCCCTGTAGAGGGTTTCAATTAGTTGAACCAGATGTGTTGGGAAGTCCATATCTTTCATAATGTTTCACATTTGCTGATGTCTTTGCAGTCAAATGACTTCGTGTAGTCTATAAAACAGACATACAGGTCCGTATTGAATTCTCTGCTTTTCTCAATGATGTTTCTCATGTTGAAGATATGGTCTCTCGTGCTTCTTCCTGGCCTGAACCCTGCTTGCCTTTTGTTTATTTCATAGTCCAGCTTTCTTTCTATTCGTTTAATAAGGATACGCAATAAGATCTTGCTAGCGTGGCTTATCAAGGCGATAATGTAATAGTTTGTATATACCTTTAGATTCCCTTTCTTAGGTATGGTTCGTTTCCATGCTTCAGGCCATTCTGTGTTATACGAGATCTTATTACACACTGCATTGTATATACGGATGCTTGCCTCTCCTCTCGCTTGTATCAGTTCAGCGGATATATATATATATATATATATATATATATATATATATATATATATATGTATATATATATATACATATTTACAAATATATATATATATATACATATATATATATACAAGTAAATTAACTCGTAGCATTACTGTGGTAGGGTTATGAGATGTTAGCGATCTCACATTTCAAAGAGTCGGCTATACGAGGGCGGTAGCCATCTCCTCTCCCTCGCCGCTTTAACTTCCCGAACTGAACCGGTACCCATTTAAGGCAGGGTCGCCACGAGAACCGTTGCGGTTTTCCAAAAAAACTAACATTTTCGCCTGAACTTGGGAATGAAGGCAAGACCACTCAGTTGCGGAGCCAGCTCGTTAACCACTGCGCTACGCAGATATATACATACGTCGTCACTAAGACATTTAGATAAAAGTCACACTTAAAGGAGTCACACGCGTATTAATTTAACGATTGAATAATGAGATAAGTAGTGAGAGCAATACAGTAAGGTGACCAACGAAGAGAAAGTATAACTCAAATCAACAGCACGTTTTCCTGTGTTCATCTTCCGTAGGAGCATTGTGGTATCCTGCTGATGCTCATTTTCAGGGTTCCTTCATGGAATGTTTACTTCCAGTGGCGGATACTGTACCACTATTTTGGGACATCTTCTGAAAAATACATCAGACTTCAACCACCAGTTTGAATCCCATCGTCAGACGTTCCCTTGTGTCCCCTCCCTCTGCAGATCTATAATAATCACATTACTTCATTGCTCTCAATACTCTGACTCTCTCAACACTCTGACTCTCTCAACACTCTGACTCTCTCAACACTCTGACTCTCTCAATACTCTGACTCTCTCAATACTCTAACTCTCCCAACACTCTGAATCTCTCAATACTCTGACTCGCTTTATCCATAAGGAAGGTATTTTCTCAATCTTAATTTGAGGCGATTTAGACTATTCAAAAGTGTAAATCTTAAACTGTTACTTATTCTCACCCCACTAGAAACAGGTTACGCCTCTGCGGATTCCTCTGCTATGTCCACGAGGCTTATCCACCCGACATTTGAATGGCACTTATGTTGCACTAAATCACACTGTTGGTCATGTTCGCCGGCTCCTACGTCAGGTTTTCAGTATGGCAGTAGTCCCTTCCTCTTCTATAGACACACACTTGGGGTCATATAGGAAACCATTCTACCAATTCCTTAAAACGAAGATCAGCGCACGTTGAGAGAAAAAGCTATCCGTTTTACCGCCATTTCCTTTTCCCTCCCATAGGAACTCGGCTACAATGCTGATGAAAGCAGAGTTTCGATGTGTGAAAAAAAGCGTTCAAGGAAAGTCATTGGTGTTACCAGGAAAGACAGAATTGAAAACGAAGACATTCGAAGTGTGTTCGGCAGTATGTCTTGTGAAGAGTACATTTCCAAGCAGAAGATACGTTGGTTCGATCATCTCATGAGAATACAGCCTCATTAACTTCCAGTAATGGCTGACATCGCTGATAGATCTGGCTACTGGCCAAGAGGGCGGTCGCGAGGCAAGTGGATAGATGACAAAGTGTTCTACATCAACTTCATGTGCTCAAAATTACCGACGCAACGCAATTGGCGAGGGGCAAACCACTTCAATTCCCCAAATGCTCAACGGCATAAGTGAAAAACAAAATAACAAATTAACCAACCAACCAGCCAGCTAGCCAACCAACCAGCCAATCAATCTACCAACCAACCAACCAGCTAGCCAGCCAACCTAGCAACCAATCTACCAACCAACCAACCAATCAGCCAGCCAACCAACCAACCACCCAGCTAGCCAGCCAGCCAGCCAGCTAACTAACCAACCAACCAACCAGCTAGCCAACCAACCTACCAACAAATCTACCAACCAACCAACCAACCAACGAATCAGCCAGCCAACCAACCAACCAGCCAGCCAGCCATTCAGCTAGCCAAACAACCAACCAACCAGCCAGCCAGCTAGCCAACCAACCAACCTACCAACCTACCAGACAGCCAGCCAGCTAACCAACCAACCTACCAACTTACCAGCCAGCTAGCCAATAAACCAACCAAACAACCAACCAGCCAGCTAACCAACCAGCCAGCCAGCCAGCCAACCAACCAGCCAACGAACCAACCAACCTACCAGACAGCCAGCCAGCTAGCCAACAAACCAACCAACCAACCAACCAACCAGCCAGCTAACCAATCAACTAACCAGCCAGCCAACCAACCAACCAACCAACCAGCCGGCCAACTAACCAACCAACCAACAAACCAACCAACCAGCCAGCTAACCAATCAACCAACCAGCCAGCCAACCAACCAACCAACCAACCAGCCAGCCAGCAAACCAACTAACCAATCAACCAACCAACCAGCCAGCCAGCCATCTAGCCAACAAACCAACCAACCAACCAACCAGCCAGCCAGCCAGCCAGCTAGCTAACTAGCCAACAAACCAACCAGCCAGCTAACCAATCAACCAACCAACCAACCAACTAACCATCCATCCATACAACCAACCAACCAACCAAACCAACCAACCAAACCAACCAACCAACCAACCAACCAACCAACCAACCAACCAACCAACCAACCAACCAGCCAGCCAGCCAACCAACCAGCCAGCCAGCCTACCAACTATCCAACCAACCAGCCAGCCAACCAACCAACTAACCAACCAACCAACCTTCACTAATCCCTATTTTGAGTTCTTACATCTTGCCTATGAGAGTCCAGTTACCCTCTGAATTGGACACGTTACATTGCTATCTCTCGACACTTATTGGTTCGCAATTCCTAGTGAAAACACAGATCAGAAACAATAATAAAACGTATATTTTATCAGTAAGACTGTCTCCAGTACCCATAGATATCTTCTAGAACACTGCATTTTCACAGCTAGCTTTCATATATACACACACATATATATTATACATACATATTTATAAATATGCATACATACACATATATATATATATATATATATATATATATATATATATATATATATATATATATATATATATATATATATATATATATAATCAATGTATGTCGTTCAGTCCGTCTGTCTGTCCGTATTCTCCATCACTCCCCCCACTACCATCTTACTAGCAAAACCCATGTCTATCTGTCCGCCAACATTTAATCGCTCTTTCAGTTTTCTTGTCGCTTAGTTTATCCGACTATATGTATATGTATCTGTTTCTTAATATGTGCGATGTGGGACTCCCTGTCACTCAGCCTGATCCTATAATCTCTGGGCCGGTCGCCTCCCTCACAATCTCAGTTTGTATCTTGGTGTCTCAACTAACATACTCTTCATTCCCTTTCATCTCTCGTCTCAACCCACCCCCACTCCCGTCTCTTCCATCTCTTATCTCAACCAACCCCCACTCCCGTCTCTTCCATCTCTTATCTCAACCAACCCCCACTCCCGTCTCTTCCATCACTTACCTCAACCAACACCCACTCCTGTCTCTTCCATCTCTTATCTCAACCAACACCCACTCCTGTCTCTTCCATCTCTTATCTCAACCAACACCCACTCCTATCTCTTCCATCTCTTATCTCAACCAACCCCCACTCCCGTCTCTCTTATCTCAACCAACACCCACTCCTGTCTGTTCCATCTCTTATCTCAACCAACACCCACTCCTGTCTCTTCCATCTCTTATCTCAACCAACACCCACTCCTGTCTCTTCCATCTCTTATCTCAACCAACCCCCACTCCCGTCTCTCTTATCTCAACCAACACCCACTCCTGTCTGTTCCATCTCTTATCTCAACCAACACCCACTCCTGTCTCTTCCATCTCTTATCTCAACCAACACCCACTCCTGTCTCTTCCATCTCTTATCTCAACCAACCCCCACTCCCGTCTCTCTTATCTCAACCAACACCCACTCCTGTCTGTTCCATCTCTTATCTCAACCAACACCCACTCCTGTCTCTTCCATCTCTTATCTCAACCAACACCCACTCCTGTCTCTTCCATCTCTTATCTCAACCAACACCCACTCCCGTCTTGTCCATCTCTCGTCTCGTCTCAACCAATCCACACTCCTGCTTCTTCCACCTCTTATCTCAACCAACACCCACTCCCGTCTCGTCCATCTCTCGTCTCCTCTCAACCAAACCCAATCCTGCTTCTTCCCACTCTCTTCTCAACCAACTCACACACTCGTCTCTTCCATCTCTTATCTCAACCAACACCTACTCCAGTCTTTTACATCTCTTATCTCAACCAACCCCCACTCCCGTCTCTTATATCTCTTATCTGAACCAAACCGAACTTCCGTCTCTCCCATCTCTTATCTCAACCAACTGACACTCTTGTCTCGTCCATCTCTCGTCTCGTCTCAACCAACCTCCACTCCTGCTTCTTCCGTCTCTCTTCTCAACAAACCCACACACCCGTCTCTTCCATCTCTTATCTCAACCAACCCACACTCTTGCTTCTTCCATCTCTCTTCTCAACCAACCCCCACTCCTGTTTCTTCCATCTCTCTTCTCATCCAAACCCACTCCTGCTTTTTCTCTCTCTCTTCTCAACCAACCCACACTCCCGTGACGTCTGCCTTCCCTCTAAAACCAGCCTACACTCTTGTCCAGAATCCCTACGCTTACATAACTACCCCAGGTTAGAAGACATACGTACAGACCGTCTGTCGTTTAATCCGACAGAGTGTTCAACGTAAGCTCTTCTGGTAATGAAAGCCATCACCACAGGCTTACATTTGACACACTCCTCTGTTCGTCATTGAGTGTGTACTTCCCTTCACACACCCAGGCGGCTCTTCTCTGGTTTAACTCGATAATGTCACAAGAGACGGAAGTAGACTGAAAAGACACATATAGAGGCAGATATGCTGAGAAACAGACATAGAAAGACAGATAAAACGACTGACGGGGAGACAGGCAGACTGAGAAATTTATACAGATTGACAGACAGAACGAAATTTAAAATAAAAATAGGGGAAATGATGTAGGGAAAGGTATACACCCAAAAAGAGTCACAGGCAGATTGAAACATTCATACACGCAGAGGCGGAACTGAGACGCTAGTCCAGTCAGGCACAACCTACTGACCAGGACGTCGCGTCAGGGTTAGGCACAATACACTGACCAAGACCACAATCTATCTTCCATTTAGCGTTCCCTGGAAACATTTTAGTTTTCAATGCAGCCTGACTGACGAGATGTGTATCGATGTGATCCCCGTAGTTGTGAGCACCACGCAGATGAAGCCAAGGATAACACAAATGCATGGACGACCAAGGTTTACCTTTATCATCATGCACGGGATGTGATGAAGGCTCCTACAATACGACACTTAACGACCTTTCAGGGCGTACATAAGAGTAAACTTACTCATTGCGGGCATTGAACAACTATTCACGCAGCAAGAAAGATAGACAGCGAAAGAAATAGAAAGGGAATATAACAGAAATAATTATTACATTAAGTATCTGGTTTAGGGTAGAAGACAGAGTGGATTGTATAAACTGATGGCAAATAGAAACAGGAGGACATAATGGTAATACGATAGGCGACAGACTGCAAGATATTTAGACAAACACACATCGCCTTGCATTGAACTCAATAATCGTAATCAATTTTTCAGTAATCTTCGGCAACGATTAACACATATTTTAGGATAATGCTTCTTCATCCGGGGACAGATAAATGGAACACTTTTTATGGCACTAGATAACAACTAATAAACACCTGCATTAACTAATACATGGCATTGGATCGAAGGGCGAGAGCCCGGATGCTGCTGGATCCGAAACAACAACAGTAACACATTAACACGGAGAATACTAATATATATATATATATATATACACGCACATCATCAACATCATGTAGCATGTCCTTTGCAGAACGTCGCTCTCACTGCAGCCGATCTGTAAGACTCTCGATCTCGCCTTTCATCTTCAGGGCCTCCGTAATGTATTGTGCCCATCTTCTCCTCGATCCGCCTCTGCACCGCTTTCCCGGTTTCATACACTCAGGTATCGTTCTCTCACGGCCATTATATATATATATAATATACACAAGGCGTGTTCAAATGAAACTGGACCAAACTACAAGTGAACATACGTACGACGCGCATGATGACGACACTTCTGGTGTTAACAGCACATACCAACCGTCAAGTTTGCAACATTTCATTGTCCTCCGACTCATAGTTTCCTCAGTAGACCATTGAAAACATGATGGTGTGATACGGAATCAGTCCAAAGTTGATCAGCGAGCGAGGATTCGGTTTCTAACAGCTGAAGGATGTCGAATAGTTGACATTCATCGCAGAATGCAGGCTGCGTATGGTGACAGAAATGTGTCGAAGACAACAGAGAAGAAATGGACAACTATATTTAAAGGACGCGAGTTAACAAACGATCTTCCGAGACCAGATCAGACACATATTGTTGCATTAACTTACGTTCTTCTTTAAACATCGTTATCCAGTTCTTCACTGTTGTTATCGACATACTTTGTCACCATACACTGCCTGCATTCTGCGATGAATGTCAACTGGTCGACATCCTTCAGCTGTTTGAAAACGAACCACCGCTCGATGTGGTACCTATTGGAACATTCACCTTACAGCCTCGACTATCACTGAGAGATTTCCGCCTAGTTTTTGCGCTAAATACCCACCGTGGCGGTAGACGTTACGCGAATTACGATGCGGTTGAATGTGAAATGTAAATGTGGATGAGACGGCAAACGAAAGACTAGTGAAAATGATTTTGGGAATTAAAGAATAATATAAGTTCATCAATAAATGATTTTGAAGTTGATATCTCTGTTTGATGTTTTTGTTTTCTTTCAAATATCCATTTGTAACCTACTGACTGACTTGCCATTGTATCTTATTTTACCGCACCCTAGCCATTTTACCTTTAGAACTAATTCCCAATAGTAATTGTCTCATTAAAATAATGTCAATCTATATCATTCAAAGTGAAGTGCACTGGTTTAAGGATTGATTAGCCATCAATATATACAAATTGTAAAAGGCTTAACAAAGAAATAAGCGTTGAGAAAAAAAAATACTCGAGACTTTAATTGGAAACAAATTTAGATCGGTATGAAATAAACAAAACAAAAACGCAGCGTAGAACTTTTTAATGATCTACTTTGGCTTGATATCACTCGCAGATATGTTTAATATTATGTGCAATATTGCTTAAACGTACTCTCGTTTCACCCTACAGAGAATATGTCGCAAACAGGGGAGTGTGTGGCTATAACTTCAATTCTTGGTTATGTGGTTAGTGGAGCGGTATAGATGGCGCATGACAGGCTGCGGGTCTACCTTGCTCTATATTACGCTCCACCACCACCAGTCCTCAAAATAGGCGATCGTATATTCTAGGGGCTAACATATGCTGGGATTGATCTGGCAATTCGCCAGCGAATATACGCCGGCTATAAAAATATGAAACAAAGGAGGTCACACATCCCCATAACGTCTAACGGCATAGTGGTCTGAAGATAGATATTTCGTGTCTTCCACAAACGTTTGTAACCTTTCTCGTGTATTTGTGTTTATATATATGAGCACAGAAAATACAAACTCAAATTAGCAAGAAGTTGAAAACTGCATGCGGATACCCACTGATAATACGTATTTATAGTTCATCAAATGGTACATATTTATTCTTTCATTTAAAAATGCCATTGTTACGTCTGCCAATGGATTCTTCTGTAAGATTGAGTATACAAGGGGCTTGTCGTAAGTCTTTAACTTGACTATGAAGGAGTAGGAAGGGAAAGATGAAATTTGGCACATATGTAGCTCATTAAATTTGTACTGAACTTGAGAAGAATGAATTTCCTCCATCCAATGGTTTACCCGGTATGATGCATGACGCAATACACCTTACTGATCGGATCTCACACTCTAAAGGTTTGTCAGAACAATGGACAAATGAGAAGCCAGAACTGTGATACAATTATTGATGTTGCAGGGAAAAATACCTACAGAAATACACAGAGAGATGGAACCAGTGTTTGGGGAATTCTGTCCTTCGTATGCTTCTGTAAAAAACTGGGTTAGGCAGTTTATGTGTGACTGCTGCCATGTTGCTGATCTTCCAAGATCAGGAAGACCATCCTCGGAGTGGAGCGATGAAATTGCTGCAAGAGTGACGACAATTATTGACCAGGATAGGAAAATGACAATTGCAGAGATATCTAAGTCAGCAAAACTGAATGAAAGTAGTTTTTAGAATTTTACGCAACAGACTTAACATGAGATAAGTGTGTGCCCGCTGGTCCTGCGTCTGCTGACATGTGAACAGAAACAAACGAAGGTTGATTGTTGTGGCCAGTCGCTCAAAATGTGTCGGTCGAAAAACATGTTGCCAACCATGGTGACAGTAGATAAGACTTGGGTTCACAATTATGACTCAGATTTTTTCTTTACCTAAAACTTAAAAAACAGCTGAAAGGAAATCATTTTGACAGTGACAAAGATGTCATTCTGGCTTGTGATAGATGGTTTTGTTCGAAAAATAGGTTACTTTATTCTGAAGGTCTTTTCAAGGTCACGCAGAAATTGCAGAAATGTATCAATTCAGGTGGTGGCTACATTGAGAAGGAATAAGCACTGTGCCAAATTTCAACTTTCTCCTCCTACTCCTTCATGGTCAGGGTCAAGACATGACAAGCCTCAAATTTCAACTTTCTCCTCCTACTCCTTCATGGTCAGGGTCAAGACTTATGACAAGCCCCAAATGTCAACTTTCTCCTCCATCTCCTTCATGGTCAGGGTCAAGACTTTTGACAAGCCCCTTGTATTACGGTTTGACAATTATTTTCTCCAGGCGAAAAGCGATGTTCATAAGCGAGGTACTCAAACGGCTTCAGATCGAAATCGAAACCAAGTAGCGCAGTATCTGTCATTCACACGGGACAAGCAGAAATTGTAGGAGTCGACATAATGACACAGGAAACGAAAACCCGTATATTCAACCTGTATGGCCCACCCAACAAAGACCAGTCGCTCTCGAGTATGGAAATCAAGGACTCCAGCTGCCTAATGGTTGGAGACTTCAACAGTCACTCGGAGAGATGGGGATATTCGGACACAGACAGCAGAGGTGATGAAGTGGAAGACTGGGAGATAGACATAAATCTCTATCTTATCAATAGGCCGGACGACAGCCCTAGCTTCTATTCTAGAACATGGCATACCACTTCCACTCCAGACTTGGCCTTTTCCACGGGAGATATTCCCCACAAAATAGATCGTCAGGTTCTCGACCAATTGGCAGGTAGCGACCACAGGCCAATTGGGTTATAAATTTATATGGAAGTAGGCCCACAGGAAATAAAACCGCTGCCACGTTGGAACTATAGACGAGCCGACTGGGACAGATTTGCAATGCTGACAGATGGACTGTGTGAAACTATCAACACACGAAATACCAATATGAAACCTATGGTGGAAAGCCTAAGCAAAGCAATACTACAAGCAGCCACCGAAACCATCCCAAGAGGGGCAGGGAAAAACTACAAGCCATATTGGAATCATGAACTGCAGAAAGCCGACGATGAAGTCTCAAATGCTAGGAACATGGCAGAGAGAGAGAGAGAGAGAGAGAGAGAGAGAGAGAGAGCAATCTATGGAAGCAAATATCGCCCTCAAGGCCATCACTGCAAAATACAAAAGAACACTGAACCAAATAACAAGAGACAGCTTGAAAAACAAAACAGAAAGCCTCAATCTAGATAAAGAAGGGAACAAACTTCGGAATTTAGTCAGAGCCATGAATGACGAAACACCATCAAATAAACAAATTACCACCAAGCAGGGCGACAACATGCTTACCGGAAAAAAAGCAGCAAACGCCTTTATAGAACATTATGCCAAAGCAAACCTGATTGATGTCCCTACAAACAGGCATACAGACATTAGTGAAGAACAAAAAGAGCCACGACAACACCAAAATGGCACCAGAGGAGCACATGATGGCAAAACTAACAATGAATGAAATGGATGAGGCCATGAAAACCTTAAAGAAAAAGAAATCGCCCGGAAAAGATGGGGTAACAAGCGAAATGCTGATGGGGTTGGGCCAAACAGCAAAGAGGAAGTTACTATCAGTCCTGAACCAAAGCTGGAAAAGGGGAATTGTACAGCAGGCATGGAAAGAGGCTGTACTTATACCAGTACCGAAGAAAGAAACAGATAGAACAGATCCAAATGGATACAGGCCCATCAGCCTACTGAGCTGTGTAGGTAAGCTGATAACGCGTATGATAAACACCAGAATGATGTGGCACCTGGCAGAAAAACACATATTAATCCGACAGCAAGCAGGCTTTAGACAGCACAGATCCACTGAGGACCAGATCACTCTCAGAGGACAGGAAATAGATTATGTTTACCAAGAGAAAAAGCATAGAGTTGCGGTTTGGGTGGATCTATAGAAGGCATTTGACAAGGTGTGGAAAGAGGGACTTAAAGTCAAGCTACGAAGAAGTAAAGTATCTGGAAAAATGTACAGATGGATCAGCCACTACCTCAAAACAGAACAGCCAGAGTTCAAGTACATAGGCAGATGAGCAAAAAGGTGACCCTACAGCAAGGAGTACCCCAAGGGGGAGTACTGTCACCCACACTTTTTCTAGTGTATATAAACAACATCACAGAGAATATACCAAGAAGAGTCCACAGCTCCTTGTTTGCAGACGATCTGGCTATGTGGACATCTGAAAAAAATCTCACCGTAGCTAATATCGTTGGAGGAGTGGGCGAGCTCATGGCTGATCAAAATAAACGAGGAAAAAACAATATGTACGATATTCTCGCTTTCAAATAAACCACAGAACACCAAAATAAGTCTCAACGGCAAATCTATGCGGCCAAACGACAATAAAAACTACTTGGGAGTCACATTTGATCGGCGAATGACATGGACAAGTCAGATCGTCAGAAACCGAGTGAGAGCGAGAGAAAAAATGACAATCATGAGGAAACTTGCTGGCACAAGCTGGAGAGCAGACGAAAGAATACTAAAGAAACTGTACACTGGAAGAGTGAGACCAGTTCTCGAGTATGGCATTGCGGCATGGACAACAGCAGCAAAGGCGAACTTTGATAAAATTAGCAAACTTTAAAACCAAGCCATGAGAGTTATAACAGGAGGCATAAAGTCAACGCCAATTGTAGAACTTGAAAAGATTACAAATCTGCAGTCCATGACCGACAGAAGAGACTGCAGAGCCTAGCAGCAAGCAGAGAAGCTCAGAAGGCTGACAGATCATCCAATACATCAGAGACTAAATAGATTTGGAAATGGGAAACTAAAGCGGAGAAACTTTGCAGAAATAGCCAAAGCAAAAATGAGCGAAGACCATATGAACACCGAAACAACACCAAAGCCCATCCCTACTGTATGCAAACCCACATGGAAGCAGAATATCATTCCGGAGGTGGTAGAAAATATACCAGGTATTGGAAACAAGAACAGCCAGACTGAAAAAGAAAGAAGAGACATAATCATGAGGTACATAGCAGAAAACTACCCAGGCATGGAATAGACCCATGCATACACCGACGGTTCTGTAACAAACACAACACAGAACGGAGGGGCGGGGGTATTCCTGAGCCTACCAAATGGTAGAAAAATAACACTGTCAGTGGCAACTGGAACATTCTCAAGCAATTTCTGAGCGGAGGCAGAGGCACTGAAGGCTGCAGTAGAAGCAATGCTAAAAGGCGAAAGCAATGAAAGCCAGATAGTCCTGTTCACAGATGCCCTGGCCGTGGTCACAGCACTAAAAAGCCAGAAAAATACAGAACTTAATGATTTAAGAGCAGTACTCTGTCAACTACGCCAGCAGTACGCACCAACAAGAGTAGTGGTACAGTGGGTTCCATCCCACTGTAACATCCAAGGCAACGAGGATGCAGACAGACTGGCAAAAGAAGGTGCAAGACTACCACAACCAGATTCTAGTGTGACCTACGAAGAGTCCAAAAGTCTTATTAGGGCCACATTCATGGCCAAATGGGAAACAGAACATACTGGCTACACAAACAATGATGCTTATTACCAGCTGAACAGAAGAGAGCATGTCGTGGTCTTCAGACTCCGCACAGGCAACAACAAACTGAGGTACCATCTATTCAACAAATTGAAGATAGGTTGTACTGACGAATGCTCGTGTGGCACAGGGAAAATGACCGCTGAAAATCTGCTGCAAAATTGCCCGACGTACGAGGACCAGAGAAAGCACATGTGGCCATTACCAGTGGCAACACTAGACAAGCTCAATGGCAGTGTCGACAGCCTCAGGATGACAGCCGCTTTCTTCGAACAAATACAAGTTGACGTCTGACAGCGTACGAAGAAGAAGAAGAAGAAGAAGAAGAAGAAGAAGATCGACATCGCCACCCTCCAAGAAAATCGTCTGGCCGAAAAATGGGCTGCTGCTATTGGAGCTGTGCGCCTATCAAACATAACCACAGCACAAACTATCAAGAATAGACCTAACTGACGGCTGGCTATTTGTGCTGCCTGCAAGTAGGGAAGGCAAATTGCGTCAAAATGCAATCTCCGAACGTATACGGCGAAAGGAAGGGCAACAACTAAGTCCTCCTTCTGTAGCGTGAAGACCAATCTCTTTCGTGACTGATAAGAAGTCAATCAGTCAATCATTTTGGATTGGTATAGATGATGTCAGCGGGTCTCTCAACCAATAGTAAACCTATACGCACAAGTTTGTGGAATAATATTGAATTCTTTCTTCTACGCACAAGTTTGTGCAATAGTATTGAATCATGTCTTCTACGCACAAGTTTGTGGAATAGTATTGAATCATGTCTTCTACGCACAAGTTTGTGGAATAGTATTGAATCATGTCTTCTACGCACAAGTTTGTGAAACAGTATTGAAATCTGTGTTCTACACAAAAGTTTATGAAATAGTATTGCATTCTTGTTTTTTATGTAGACGTTTGTGAAGTAGCATTGAATTCTCTCGTCAAGTACTTCCAGAAGTTCATAAATGTTTGTTTTCTATTTCATTGATATTTGTTGTAACGTCTAGTGAAAACACATCCTTGTTGCTTACCTTCATTGTAACAACGCAAATTCTAAATTTATCGTTCAGAATATTGATTTTGTCCAGCAGATTAATGAATTTTGTTCGGATTTCCCTTGGTTTTGGAATTAACGTTGTTTAATTATTTAAATATATTCAATAAGTACAAAACGTTATGGCTCTCAGACATCTCACGTGACTAAGCGTATTGCATTCAGACTGCAGACTTTCCTTAATAAGTGACTACGTTACTTGCTGCGTGTTAGATTGTCAGAGGCAATAGCAGCAGATCTAAAGGAAAGAATTGGAATCAACCAATACGCCAGAAGATTGGCAAGATCAAGTGGAGTTGGATGGGAATTAATCAAATAAAGACGCAAGACAGAGTAACCAAACCAGCCCTGGACTGGAACCCACAAGGAAAGAGACGAACGAGTAGACTAACGAACACGTTGCGGCGATCGGCCGAGGACGAGGTCAGTTCAATCGGCAGAAGACGGCAGAAAATAGAAACCGATGGTGAGCATCTATCGCTGCCCCATGCTCCAAGGGCAACCAGTCAGATAAATGGTGATGCAATTGTAGATACTTTTGCTGACCAAGTGTCGTCTGAAGGTAATTCACAAGGTAATCCGTCAAGAGGTAGTCACTTTTGAGCGGGTCCAAACTCAGGGTACAGTCGGGGCGCCTGTCGTCCAGTGGGACAGTAGTCTGTCTGTTATGGGGTCGTGTGTGTTGTGCTGTTCTAGTGAATCTTGCCAGCGAATTGAGGGTCGTTCCCGAGTTCTCTTTTTGCGGGTACCACATGGCGGTTATGGTACTCCATCTTTTGTCTTGTCATCTAGCTATATGACCTGCCCAGCGGTGTTTTGAATGGTTGACATGCTGTAGGCCATCCTTGATGTGTGACATTCTCTGGATGTCACTATTGTGTAGTTCGATTTGCGGCTGTTGACTGTGAGGCATGACCACAAGGATGCGTGTTTTGTTCTCAGTTTGTTCTCTGCTGCTTTTGTTCGAGACCAGGTTTGGCTACCATAGCAGAGTGCTGGTAGGACTACCGAGTCGAAGATGCCCGCTTGGAGTCTGGCGCCTATTGGTGCGTCTGTTGCTGTCATGATGAAGTTGAAGGCTGCGTAGCCCGCCGATCTTCATCTGGCGATCTCAGGTTTTATGTTGTTCTCCATTTTGAGGAGTTTTCTCAGGTGGGCATATTCGTCAGCATCCTCTATGGTCGTTCCATTTAAGAGTATGGGGTTGGGCATTGCGAAACGGTTAAGCATAGTTCTATTTTTCATTGGTTTTTGGCTAGACCTTTTTTCCTGCCTTCAGAATCTAGTATCCGTAGTTTCTCTGCTGCTTCTAGAAGCGTATCTGTGATGAGGACGATGTCGTCTGCGAAGTTGAGGTGATTTGGTCGTCTTTCGTCGATTTTGATGCCGTAGTTGTTCCAGAGTCAGTGTCTCATCATCGACTCCAGGCAAGCAGGGAATAGGTTCGGCGAGAGAGTGATCTCCTTGCCGTATCGACATGAAATTGCAAAATGTTATTTTTCGTGCACAGTATGTGCACGGGATCTCTGAATTCTTCGTCAATCTCCAATATGACTAGAATAAAGGAAAACAGATAATTAGATATCCTAGTCGTGATCCTTTGCTACACGCAGCGAAAGACCCACTGATCACACAACCACAAGCAACAACTAACAGACAACAACCACTAATGACAGACTATGTCATCTGAAACATGAAACCTGACGAGCCAATAATGTCACCATTGATCAGGGGCCGCAAGGTGGATAAAAAGCGAGAAAATTGATGTTGGTTGCGGGCCCTGACCAAGCCATACAAAACGTCAATAAGTCTGTGGCGAGAGCTCTTGTTGTGTAATTTGTCGGATATCGACCACGCATAAACTCAATAAGTGGGGAGAATAATGAAGAAAGTACATTCACCAAAGAATGATATACAAATCTGATAATTATAATATAAGAAGAAGACAATAGTGCAAACTATATAGAACATGCAAGCAGATACACTAAAATATGGCAAGAAAACAGATTATAATATAAGCCTGCCGATAAAAAGGATAGGAGAAGTAAACAGATTTGAAAAAAAGAAGAAGACAAATTAAAATAAGTGAAATTGACAAATTAGAATAACAGGCAGACAAAAGAAAATATTGTAAGGGACAAATCAGAAAAAAAGAAATAGGTTAATTAGAATAAGAGCAGAAGACACATTAGAATACAAGAGACAGACAAATTAGAATAAGAGAAGTACATAAACTAGAATAAGAAAAGCAGTCACATCAAATTAGAGAACTAGACTAACAAGAATAAGACAAATGGACATAATAAGAGAAAGACACACATTATAATACGATAAGTAGATAAATTTGAATAAGAGAAATCGACAAAATAGAATTGAAAATGTAGCCAACTTAGTCAGTGGTAGGAGACAGACTAGAATGAGAAATAAGGTCAAATTAGAATAACAGAAGCAGAGAAATTGGAATAAGAGAAGTAGACAAATTTGAATAAGAGAAGTAGACAAATTAGAATAAGAGAAGTTGACATTTGAATAAGAGAAATTGTAACAAATCTTAGCTGTAGAGACACATTACATAGAAGGAGCTTAGACATGTTTAAATTTAACAGATTTAGGAGAAAAATAGGAAAGGAGACAACCATTCATTTTTCTTTTTCGTTCTTCGAATTTAAAGGATTAAGTTAGTGCAGCTGAACTCAGTTCCGCTAGAATTTTAGTAGCCATAACGAATCACGTACGCTTGTGTCTCAAAACGCGCAGATGGGAGTTTAGGTAAACATACGTAACGTGACCTAAGTTACATGTTATGTGTCCCCATCTGTACGTGTACCGGGTAGATTTGTTGCCGCACAACAAGCCCGCGTCGTCTGGAAACTACGCGAATAGGATGGCAAACAAACGAACTAAACGCGCGCAGTTTTGAAAAACGTGCAAACTGGTGATGCCGATCGAATATAAATCCCGGCAGAGAGACGTGATGTAAATTATAATTGAGACTTTCGAAAGAGACGCACGGCGGAGGGGAGGCGACGGAGATATACAGATGAGGCAGATTTGAGTTGAGAGTGACAGAGAGGGAGCATTTCACTTCAGAGACTAGAGTATAACAGTGTACTTTAGAGACAGACTTGAGAGGAGACACACGTAAACAAGCAGTTGAATTGGATCCAGTTTTGTAGTTGAGATTTAGGCGACGGAGAAAGGCAGTTAAGATAGCACGCAGAAGGCTAAGAAACTACCCCTATATTACGCAGTGATCGTAATTACAAGTCGTCAGCAGATAGAGGCAGTATTCTAGTCATCCCATTCATCATATTGACGCAGTATTACCGATCAAGTCAACATCACCTTGATCACGTGAATGTTCGTAGTCAGTCGTAGATAGAGGCAGTTTTCCAGTGATCCCATGGATCATATTTGATACAGTCTATCCTGATCACGTCGAGACCACTTTGAACTACCGTCGACAAGGCGGAACAAGTCTCCGGACGTTATAGCTGGGTTTAGAACCTACGAACTTTACCACCAGCGGCAATCCGCAAAAAAAATCGATCGCGGCAGGCCAGATTAGAAGAAGAGAAAGAACAGGGCAATAACAGTATCGATAAGGTTAGGCTCAGCGGTAGGAGTCTTTTAGATAAGCTTGTGAGAGAAAAAAATTAAGTTGTTAGAAGCTTATAGTTGGTAGTGTTACTTGAACAAATAATCTATTGTATTGTGTTTATATTAAGTGTTACTTGAACAAATAATCTATTGTATTGTGTTTATATTTAGTGTTACTTGAACAAATAATCTATTGTATTGTGTTTATATTTAGTGTTACTTGAACAAATAATATATTGTATTGTGTTTATATTTAGTGTTACTTGAACAAATAATCTATTGTATTGTGTTTATATTTAGTGTTACTTGAACAAATAATCTATTGTATTGTGTTTATATTTAGTGTTACTTGAACAAATAATCTATTGTATTGTGTTTATATTTAGTGTTACTTGAACAAATAATCTATTGTATTGTGTTTATATTTAGTGTTACTTGAACAAATAATCTATTGTATTGTGTTTATATTTAGTGTTACTTGAACAAATAATCTATTGTATTGTGTTTATATTTAGTGTTACTTGAACAAATAATCTATTGTATTGTGTTTATATTTAGTGTTACTTGAATTTGTTTAGAGTGAGTGTAGAGGGCAATAGAATAGAGCAGACCCCTTTACCGTCTGCGACAGAGCTCCATCAAACAGATCGGCTCTGGCACAAAATAGACAAATTGGAATAAGAGAAGTTGACAAATTAGACTAAAAGAAGTAGGCTAATTAGAATTAAAGAAGTAGACTAATTAGAATAAGAGAAGTAGGCAAATTATAATAAAAGAAGTTCACTAATTACAATAAGAGAAGTAGAATAATTAGAATAAAAGAAGTAGACTAATTAGAATAAAAGAAGTAGACAAATTATAAAACGTGTAGCAGACAAACAATGACAAGAGAAGTATACTAATACGAATAATAGAAGTATCCAAATTAGAATTAGAGAAGTAGAGAAACTAGAATAAGAGAAATAGACACATTAGAATGAGATAGTAAAACAGGTAAAGGTAGTCCCAGTGCTACACTGCTGTCGGGGAAAAAGTGTTAGGCACTTGGTTTGGCTGCATGACAACATTTTTCTGAAGTGATTTTACCAGTTTCAGTCCATTCCGTCTTGCCGTCTCATCCCTTAACTATAAATTATGTACCAATTTTTAGCAAGATAGATCACAGCGTGTCGTTGCACATGATCAAACCCTGCCCCTTTCGCCAAGAAACACGAACGCTCTAACAGGTCTGCAACTCAGGGCCGCAAAAGGGGAGTAAATAGTCTGAACATGAAAGCAGATTCGTCAGGTCAAGCGCTCGTAGAAAACAGACATATCAGATCAGTCTGGGCTGAACATGATCTCCCAAATGAAGATGGCCACCATTGGTTCATTGCAATGTTGGATAGATTCACATAGCGAGTAATCGATAACATGTTTTGATGATTTGCCTTGGCTGTTAGCATGAAATTCGAAACAATAAAAAAAAAAGGAAAGGCTCCCAAACAAATTAGCTGTTTGGAGATTTCTGATCGATAAAACATTATAATCCAGTATTCTTCTCCCATCTCTACAGAGATCCCTGAATACGTACGTAAAACATATCGGCTACTCGCGATATCGATTTGCGAAAAACTGTTGTTCTTCATAAACGTGGCACCAGCGCAGACACACATACGCAAGCAAGCGCACACACACACAGAGACACACACACACACACACACACACACACACACACTCACACACACACACACAAACATACACACACACATATATATATATATATATGTATATATATGGGGAGGACGACTAAATCAGAGATGTTATTATTATTTATTATTATTATTATGGTAGTCGGAACTGTCACGTACGAAAGCGTATTTCATTGCAGTAATAAATTCCTTAATATTGCGCAAAGCTCAAGCTCTGTTCGGTGATTTTTAATTTTCAAGTTGTCTTGCGTATGCTTCCATTTCACCTTCCTAGTTAGGTCCAGTCAGGGTGATTCTTATAATGGATTCTGGTCAATTCTGAAGATATTGACATCATTAGAGATACTTCACAATCGCTGGGTTGAGTATTTCGAAGTCTTTAAAGAGACACAAGAGACACCAAACATCCTACCAGCAGAGGAGATACTGAACTTGTAGATTGCAATCCCCAAGTAAGTTATAAATCCAAAGGGCCATTTCTAAACTTAAGAAAGGGAAAACGACAGGACCAGATGGAATGGCAGAAGAAGCGATAATATCAGATAGAGATAAGGCCACCGATATATTGCTTGGATTATTCAATAAGACATGTGCAGAGAGTGCCAACAGAATGGAAAGAGGAGAGAGTGCCAACAGAATGGAAAGAGGAGAGAGTGCCAACAGAATGGAAAGAGGAGAGAGTGCCAACAGAATGGAAAGAGGAGAGAGTGCCAACAGAATGGAAAGCAGGACATCTGATTGCAGAGCTTAAATATAGGAGATTTGGCAGATTGTAGCGATTATAGGGGGATTACATTGCTGTCGGTGCCAGGCAAGATGTTTAACAGAATCATCTTGGACAGATTAAAAGAGAAAGTAGACACACAAAAAAAAAACAACTCAGAGAGGAACAGGAGAATTTCGTCAATGAAGATCATGTACAGATCATATAGATAATCTACGCATGAGAATGTTGAATTAACATTATCTCTATTCGCAAATTGTATATAATTTAAAATGGTGTTTGACATTAGCGATCGAAGTATTCAGTTGCAACTGTTAAGACACCTTTGGCTATCAGACAAGTTCATTACCCTCATACAGAATAGGTACGCAGATACAGTTAGTAGAGTAGCACATGAAGGAGCTCTGACTGACAGCTTCGGGGTTGAAACATGGATGAGACAGGTATGCCAGCTCTCACCTTCCATGTTATTGTTGGTTATTTTTGGATAATGAAGACATTAATCGAAGGAAAACGAACTGATTTTCAGTGGACGCTATTGTCACAATTGGAGGACCTGGACTATGCAGATGATCTGGTGCTTTTGCTCAGTCATAGTCAAATGAAAGGAAAAATTGATAAGGTGAAAGAAACATCAACCAAACTTGAACTTAAAACCAACATGAAGAAAACCAAGCTCCTCAAACTCAACACTGACAGCAAAGAACCAATCGTGCTGGAGGGAAAGCAGTTGGAAGAAGTGAATACCTATTTGGGCAGTACAATTGACACATCAGGAGGTACAAATGCAGGTATGAAGACCAGAACTGGAAAGGCAAGAGTGGCATTCCTCACACTAAACAACATATGGAGTTCCAGAGATATAAAGATTCTCACCAAAGTTAGAATATTCAACGCCACTGTCAAGTCGGTCCTGTTGTCTGAAGCGGAGACGTTGAGAACGACCAATGTCATTCAACAGAGATTCCAGTCCTTCGTTAACAGATGTATGAGAAGGATAATGGGCATACAGTGGCATGACATAGTGAGGAAGGAAGTCATATGGGAAAAGAGGCAACAACATTGAAATAACAGATTAAGCGAAGAAAATGGGGCTGGAGAGGACATACGCTACGAAAGGCACTACAAAACATAGCTAGACAGCTCCTTACTTGGAATTATCAAAGGAAGAGGAGAGAGAGAAAGAGAGAGAAACAGAGAGAGAAGGAGTGGCAGTTTTAGCCTCATGCCCATGTATAATACCATAGAACAATCAGGTTCGGCAAGCAAATCGGTCAATGGAAATTGTGATTGTTGTTAATTACCCAAAATGAGTAAGTTTACTCTTGTGTGCATCCTAAATAGGGCGTTAAGTGGCGGAATGTAGTAGTTTTTCTCACATCCCGAGCGTGCTGATGAAGGTAGACCGCGGCCTCCAGGCGGTTGTGCTATGCTTGGCTTCATCAAAGTGACATCTGCGTGACGCTCACTACTACGGGGATCACGTACATCCAAATCTCGTCAGCCAAACTGCCTTGAAAATAGCCTGTCTCCAGGGAACGCTGTATTGAAGAGAAATTGAGGTCTTAGTCAATATATTGTGCCTGACCTTGACACGACGTCCTGGTCAGTATGTTGTGCCTGACCAGACTAGCGGCTCAGTTCTCCTGATAGGGATGTGAACTAGAGGGATACACTTACGTCCCATAAGTGCCTCAAGTCGTTCGTATATAACGTCCTCGGTTATGTATCGAATACCCACATAATGCAGAGCTCTTTAACCTTTTCATACCTGGGGCCTACTTCTATAACTTTTGTGAGTGCAAATTTCTTTTACTGCCTTCTAAAATCAAAACTGAAGAAAATTCAGAGAAAATCCAATGATTCTGTAAATTTAAGATGTTTTTAATACACCATCATCCTATGGTATGTCCTTCGCTTACAGCCCGTCTGAAAGAAACTCGATCTCTTGCCGATCTCAGCCGATTTCAGAGTCACGATCAAGCATACCTCGACATCTTAGTGCCATCTTCTTCTTGGTCTGCCTCTCTTGCACCCTACTTTCCATCCTCTCACGATTGTTGTGTGTTTTGATGTGGCCAAAGTTTTTCAATTCTCTGTCATGATGGAATTTATGAACCAGTTCTCTTCTATCCCCAACTCTTGTCGAATGTCTTTTTGCTATTATTTTTGGTCCACAGATTTCTGAGGACCTTCTTATTACATTTCTCTTTCTCTCTCTCTATTTCTTTTTCTGTCTCTCTCTCTTTCTTTCTCTCTCTCTCTCTCTCTTTCTCCGTTCGCCTTATTTCTCTACTCCCCAAGACGGTGTGCGTTGAACTATAATTGTCCGTATTGTAGATTTTCAGTGTTGTAGTATATTTTCAGTGTTCTAAAT
The DNA here is from genome assembly GCA_036924085.1 of Ariolimax columbianus. Lineage (NCBI taxonomy): Eukaryota > Metazoa > Mollusca > Gastropoda > Stylommatophora > Arionidae > Ariolimax > Ariolimax columbianus. The sequence goes on along the minus strand of JAVGWX010000006.1, from coordinate 49,433,068 downwards.
TTTCAGTGTTGTAGATTGTCAGTATTGTAGATTTTCAGTGTTGTAGTAGATTTTCAGTGTTCTAAATTTTCAGTGTTGTAGATGTTCAGTGTTGCAGATTATCAGTATTGTAATAGATTTTCAATGTTGTAGTAGATTTTCATTGTTTTGGATTTGAAATGTCTAGCTTTGAAGTACATTAATGTAACAGTAATTGTGTGGATTTGAAGTAGTGTAGGTTCAAGTTTTGTAGATTTAAAGTATTGTAGATTTAAAGTATCGTAGATTTAAAGTATTGTAGATTTGAAGTGGTGTATGTCTCAGATATAACAATGTAAACACGTGACAATGGATACTGAAGGAACGCTATATAAGACGATATTCTTTCTCAAAATTGGGCACTAACAAGCACAGATATAAGAAATATTGAAACCGAAGATGAAATGCCTGTGCAAATTGCTTAAAGTACCAATAATAGATAGAATCAGAAACGAAGATATTAGGACTTAAGTAGATACAACAATGGGTGCTAGACTTCATCCAGAAACAGGAAACGATTCGGCCAAGTGACGCGACAAACACCAGATAGTATCCATCGGAAAGCAATGCTATACAGATACAATGGATACAAAGCCTAGGGTCGACTACGCAAAAGATGGCTAGTAGAAATAAAGAAGCAGTAAAGTTCCCCATGTACGAAACACATTCTAGGGCACGGTCAAGAAACCTCTTCATAACATGACGCTAAAAGGCACAAGCAGGACACAAGCGAAAAGAAGAAGAAGAAGAAGTAGAAGAAGAAGAGGACGAAGAAGAAGATGATGAAAAAGAAGAAGAAGAAGAATTTAAGTATTGTAGATTTTAAATGGCGTAGATTTGAAATTTTGTAGATTTTAGGTTTTTTAGATTTGCCTAATTGTAGATTTGAAGTCGCGTAGATTTGAAGTATTTTAGATTTGAGGGTTTTGTAGATTTGAAGTGCTGTATATATATATATATATATATATATATATATATATATATATATATATATATATATATATATATATATATGTATGTATATGACTTGGCTTCGTTCATTCTCAATCTCCCACTACCAAACACTGTAAAGGCTTAAGTAGTAGAATGTAGTCCAGAGAACGGAATGCGTTGTGTTGTAGTTTACAGCTTGACTGCGATATTTGCACCTTTCGGTCCAACACATCCGACTTCAGGAAGCATTTTTTGAATACTGGGTTAGCATTCCCTCTTCGATCCCTTCTCCTAAGCCAGTCTGCCCTGTTGCAGCCTGTTATCCAGGATCTCCGCGTGGAGGTGTAGAAGGGTCTTCGCAGCTTTTGTTCGCTGGCCCTAACACTAACAGTCAGCTATGAGTCGTTGACCACTGCAGCTCATGCGCTGCTCAGCATCTTTATCCCATATATATTTATATAGTTGTATATTTGGTTATATATCTAGCTATACAATCTACTGGTAAACCACTTTGTTTTCCATTCATAAATGTATACAATCGACAGTCACGATGCTGTAATAAAGTCTCGCCTCCTGATCCCACCTGATCGTATTGGCGTGCCTCGTAAACAAACGTACGTCATTGGCCAAAAGATAAGCCGCTGAGCTCTTTATTACGAAGGATTCTGCTGGAAGGGAATATCCTGGGCGACCGTATGGGACGACAGCCAGCTCAGAAACGTTAAACATTGCATTGTGACTGTCACGCAATATGTCTTCATTATTGTCATTCGATACATCTGCATGCCTTCATGCAATATTTCATCATAATTATCATGTAATATTTCATCATTATTGCCATGCAATATTTCTTAATGATTGTCATGCAATATTTATTCATAATTACCATGCAATATTTCATCATGATTGCCATGCAATATTTCTTCATGATTTTCATGTAATATGTATTAATAATTACCGTGCAATATGCATTCTTAATTACCATGCAATATTTCTTCATGATTTTCATGTAATATGTATTCATAATTACCATGCAATATTTCATCATTATTGCCATGCAATATTTCTTCATGAGTGTCATGTAATAAGTATTCACAATTACCATGGAATATTTCATCATGATTGCCATGCAATATTTCATTATGATTGCCTTGCAATATTTCTTCATGATCGTCATGCAATATTTCATCATGATTGCCATGCAATATTTTTTCATTACTGTCATGTAATATGTATTCATAATTACCATGCATTATTTCCTTATGCTTGTCATGCAATGTTTCATCCTGATTGCCATGCATTATTTCCTAATGATTGTCATGCACAATTTTTATCATGACATGTAATATATCATCATGATTGTCCTGCAATATTTCATTGTGATTACCATGCAATATTTGAAAATGCTTACCATTTAATATTTCATCACAAATGCCATTCATCATTTCATCATTTATATCCATGCAACATTTTCGGCTTAAACGAACAATTCATTTAAATTTTGCATCTGCGCATATACACAAATTAATAAATTAAAACCAAATCCGCCGTGCACGAACTGTCATGTGTCGCGCACAAATGTCCACATGTAAATGTAATACGATTTATCATTTTATTGGTTTTATTAATGTTAAGCTTTTAATGAAAGTGCGTTTTCATTTTTTAGTCCAAGAAACTCTCAAAATTGCTCAATGGAAATATTTGCACATTGGCTGACAATGGTGCACAGATGTCAGATAATATTTCAGCAGTGAGTCCTAAAAGGTTTTAGATCGGGGCGCACAAGGGTGAGGATCATTTGTTGAGGGCTTAAGGGGATATTTGATGTATACGAGGGTACACTGGAGGCATATATTAGTGTGCACTTAATGTCCAACAAGGTCTAGGGCTCAAACAGTGGAGTAAAAGCTAATGGCCAGGGTCGGGAAGTTGTAGAACGTTTTAAATATCTATGTTAGATTGTCAGTACAGAAGTATTTTCTTCTTCGTCAATCAAATCATCTACGCTTCTAGTCCGATGAGGTAACGATCAACTGATGCTACGCTTCTAGTCCGACGAGGTTCACGATCAAATGATGCTACGCTTCTAGTCCGATGAGGTTCACGATCAACTGATGCTACGCTTCTAGTCCGATGAGGTTCACGAAGGAGACTTCGTTTCAGGCCTTCGCCAGATCGCCACAGCTTTGTGAGAATGGTCGTTCTGTCAGGCAAGACTACCTCTCGTTGGTCTGCATATAACGGGCAGTCCTGTAGAATATGTTCTGGTCTTTTCCTGGGGGCTCCACAATCGCATGTGGTGGTGTCTCTGAGACTCTTTCTTCGGAAGCGTGCCTGAGTCAACAATGTCCGGTTCTGAGTCTAACGATCTCTGTCTGCCCATCTTTGTCAAATTTGTCTATGCTGTGATTTTCTGGGTTGTATTCTTTGTGCTGATCTCTCCATTTCACCCTTATTGATCGTTTGATGAGTGTCTTTGGTTCTTTATAGCTCTGTAGATGGGGAGTATGCGTGCCGCCACTTCCAGCTTTTGCGAACACATCTGCTTTGTCTTTTCCAGGGATCTCACAGTGGGTCGGAATCCACTGGAGGACTAAATCTATTTCTTGAGACTGCAATCATATGAGAGTCTTATCTTGTTTGGGGCTTGAGATGGTTTCGAGTACACTCCTGGAGTCTGTTAGAATGACTATTTTCCTTGTAGTTGTGTTTTGGCTGATAAGAATCTGAGTTGTTGCATGTACAGATCTTGCTTCAGCTCTGAAATTTGTACAGGGCTCTCCTGCTGGTAGGGAGTGATGTTCTATGTCGCCATTGGAGTGTGCAATGACAATTCCACTGCCTCCTCTTTTATCGCTCACCGAGGACAATCCATTTATGTACACGTCTGTCCAAGAGTTGCTGGGGAACTGTCTCTTGAGCTCCTGTAGAACGTCTGTCCAAGAGTTGCTGGGGAACTGTCTCTTGAGCTCCTGTTGAACGTCTGTCCAAGAGTTGCTGGGGAACTGTCTCTTGAGCTCCTGTAGAACGTCTGTCCAAGAGTTGCTGGGGAACTGTCTCTTGAGCTCCTGTAGAATGTCTGTCCAAGAGTTGCTGGGGAACTGTCTCTTGAGCTCCCGTAGAACGTCTGTCCAAGAGTTGCTGGGGAACTGTCTCTTGAGCTCCTGTAGAACGTCTGTCCAAGAGTTGCTGGGGAACTGTCTCTTGAGCTCCTGTTGAACGTCTGTCCAAGAGTTGCTGGGGAACTGTCTCTTGAGCTCCTGTAGAACGTCTGTCCAAGAGTTGCTGGGGAACTGTCTCTTGAGCTCCTGTAGAATGTCTGTCCAAGAGTTGCTGGGGAACTGTCTCTTGAGCTCCCGTAGAACGTCTGTCCAAGAGTTGCTGGGGAACTGTCTCTTGAGCTCCTGTAGAATGTCTGTCCAAGAGTTGCTGGGGAACTGTCTCTTGAGCTCCTGTAGAACGTTTGTCCAAGAGTTGCTGGGGAACTGTCTCTTGAGCTCCCGTAGAACGTCTGTCCAAGAGTTGCTGGGGAACTGTCTCTTGAGCTCCTGTAGAACGTCCGTCCAAGAGTTGCTGTGGTACGATCTCTTGAGCTCCTGTAGAACGTTTGTCCAAGAGTTGCTGGGGAACTGTCTTTTGAGCTCCTGTAGAACGTCTTCCAAGAGTTGCTGGGGAACTGTCTCTTGAGCTCCTGCAGAACGTGGATTGTTCTAGTGCTGACTGCTCATTTTTCTTCGTTAACCCTGGAACCTCCAAGAATATTTTGGACCTGTCTTGGCTCCATGCCCCAGGTTCTGGTTGTGGAATGAATGCTTCGCACTTTTTGGTTTCAGTTTCAAGGATGGCTGCGTGTTTAATGAAGCCTCAAAATATGAGGTGTTGCCCAGAATAGCACAGACAATAGCGGAGCCTGCATGGCTTAACAACATCTGGCAAGACGAAGGTTATCTAAATGCACGAAGATCCGATTAATGCGTACGTTGGTCCTGTCAATATGCATCTATGCTTGTGAGACATTAACAATTACAGCTGGCCTGCAGCGAAGGATGCAGGCCTTGAATGATGCGTTGCTTCCTAAGACTCCTAATCGTCACATACAAAGACCGAGTTACAAATAAGGAAATACGAGATAGAATTACAACAGTAATAGTGCCTTTTGAAGATCTTTTGGAAACGGTCAAAGGACGGCAACTCTCTTGGTACGGCCGCATATCTAGATCAAACGGTTTTGCAAATACGATCCTGCACTGAAAGGGAGACGACCAAGAGATGTCTCAAAAAGAGTTGGGCGCTATAAGCTATAAAGGAACGTACTTTTTTTCCGACCAGCGGCCGCTGAAAGAGAGTGGTGGCATGGATTGTGGGAATGTCTTCATGACTTCTAGAACCGACAAGGCATCAGTGTCGCAACCAGGGTAAAATTGTATTGTGCTGTTGTGTTATCCATTCTGCTGCATGCCAGTGAAACCATGACAGTGTATAGCAGACATGTCAGACAGCTAAATCGTTTTTACTTGAGCTGTGTGCGTATGCTGCTCAAGTTCAGGTGGCAGGACAAGTGGCCTAACTCTGAAATTCTTAGCAAGACTAATCAATTGAGCATCCATACAATTCTGTAAATAGTTCAGATAAAATTGACGAACATGTTCGCATTGCCGGATGAGTGCATCCCCAAACAGTTGCTATACGGTCAGCTCAGAACAGGCAGAAGATCAGCAGACACGCTTCAGAGACTCATTGAAAGTGTCTCTAAAAATATTCAATATTGATGAAAGCTCTTGGTTGATGCTTGCACAATACCGAACAAACTGACGCGCAAACATCACCGAAAGTGTTCAGAACGTAGAGAATATAGCCATTGGGGAGGGTCAGCGAAAGCGTGCTGCCCGATAACAAACAATTCGTACAACGACTTTATAGCCGACCCCGTACATGTGTGCCCCGAATGTGGAAGAGTATGCCGTTCCAGAATTGGTCATTGCAGCCATAAGAGAACACATTTCACGGAAAATGGCTGATGCTGCCAGCATCTTCGCTTTGAGTTGACACTAGTTGGCATTAGTTGGAGCTAGATTGGAGTAATATGTACAATTGTGGAGTACTTATCGTATAGGGGATATAAACACACAAAGATAACCCTACAAAACTGATAGTGGGATTCCGGAATTATAGTCTTGGATAAAACTCGACAAACTGGCCTACAGTGTCTAGAAAAGAGAAGAATTCGAGGTGATTTAATACAGGTTTATAAGATAATCTATACGAATATATGGGGTCTGCCATCAGCTACAATCTCTCGCTCGAGTCGGAGATAGACAGTAGGCTTGGAGGGCAGGTAGCGTCATGGCCCGCCTGACGAAGAGAGACCGGGAGAGCACTACACCAAGGTCTGGGTCTATCAGACTTGCATTCTTGGCACTCTCATGTATGGAAGCGAGACTTAGAGCACTTACACTAAACAGGAACGGCGGTTCAATACCTTTCACATTAGGTGTCTACGGTGTATATTGGAGATTGGGTGGCAAGAGAGAGCGTCACATAATATGGCCTTACAGAGAGCAAACACTCACATCATGTACTCGATGTTGAGCCAGCGACGTTTTCGGTGGTTGGGACATGTTTGTCGCATAGACGATGATAGGCTGGCAAAGGATATTATTTATGGACGGCTAGCCATTAGTGTTAGAAGAATCAGCCGTCTTACACTGCGATTCAAGGACCTATGCAAAAGAAACATGAAGTCATTTTGTGTTTCTGTCAGAGAGTGGGTGGGGTTTCTTGAAATACATTGCCACAGGAAATAGCGGAGACAGTGTCTAATACATGGAAGAATAGATTGGATAGGTGAATGAAGGCCCAGTACGGCGATGTATGCATTTCGCTTCAGAAGTGTATGAGTGGAGTAGGAAGTTAAGAAAAATGGCGGGAGTTTGGTCACATATTGTTCACAACCGTGCCAGGCATACCGAGCAGTGACCCAAGCGTCAATCGCCTCGTAACGGAAAATCGCAGATTGATTGTGTGCAACACTATACTGGACCTTCATTTGCCAATGAATTTCTATAGGTTTCACCCCTTTGCTGCCAACAAAACGGATAACAGATCGCTGGTTCTCTTTTGTGCATGTCAATAGTGGGGCGACCATGTTTTGACTACAATTACAACATCATTCTGTTTGCCCGCACCATCATGCAACGTGCAAGATACTCTTGACATACGTAGCGACCATATTAGCAATTCACAATACAAATTCATGATTTTTCTGCTTTCTGAACCACTGTTAATGTTATCATTTGACTACCTATCGGTTAAAAAAAACCAAATTATCTATGGCTGGCAGTTGCGCGCCTCACCAGGATAACACCAAACCCTCATAATGCGATTCCCTGCAACAGCTTTCTAGATCCCAGATTGAGAACCAGTGAATCAGATATCAGGACAGCTGGACGAGTGGGGAGATAGTGAACATTTATAATGGATTCGCACGTATAAAAAAGTCGTTAACACTCCAGCACTGAGGGTGTTATCATCATGTGATATGTCAGAGATCAATATCAAGATTGACTGGCCGTCGACGACGGATGTATAGGACCGAAAGGTGCAAATATTGCAGTCAAGCTGTAAGCTAGCAACACAATGCATTCCGTTCTCCGGAATACCTCCTACTCTTACAGATTGAAAATGGACGCAAAAGAAGAAGAAGAAGAAGAAGGAAGAAGAAGAAGAAGAAGAAGAAGAAGAAGAAGAAGAAGAAGAAGAAGAAGAAGAAGAAGAAGAAGAAGAAAAAGAAGAAGCAGGATTGACAGAAAAAACATAAGAAAAAATAGGGCCTTTATTTATTTACGCAATGATGTTCGATTTCTAACCCATGCATTGGGAGCATAGAATAGTTCAACTGCAACTTTCCAGGTACACCAATACCGCTGAAGAAAGATGTGCATGACACTAGCAGTCCCATCATGTCAAATAAAGTGCTACAGAAACCTACTGCTGCAGCTTACCAAGTACATAAAAAACACTAAAGAGGGATTGTGTATGGAACTATCAGCCTTACAATGTCAAATACATTTCGCCGCTGAAAAAACATACAAAGTGCTTTGGCGCAGGCTGTCTTATGGAACCACTTCAACATCAGCATCATGTCCTTGATCAATCTTAGGACTTGTTGAAAGGTGGTCTGAGAAAGTTTCTTCATTTTACCCTATCCATTGCATCTCTCATTTCATCACATGTTGTTACTTTCATGTCTCTGTCTGTCTAGTATGTATAAGTGGGCCTTGATTCTGCGATGAATGTCAACTGATCGACATTCTAAAGCTGTTAGAACCGAATCACTGCTCGCTAATCAACTCTGGACGGATTCCGTATCACACCCGCCATGTTTTCAAAGGTCTGCTGAGGAAACTATGAGTTGCAGGAAAATGATATTTTGCAAATTTGACGGTTGGTATGTGCTGTTTACATCAGAAGTGACGTCATCATGCACATCGTACGTATGTCACTTGGTGCAGTTAGGTCCGGTTTCATTTGAACACGCCTCATAGATTAAGAGATATTTTGTGAGTCTTGTGTTGAGCTCTATGTCCCATTCGGATAGCGGACAAACTGCAGATCGAGAATGGTCAAAGGACTCAACAATGAAGACAAACCTGAAAGAAGCTAAAGAAGAGCTCCAGACAACGGCCCAGCTTATTACATGATCACTCTCTACGTTAGAAGTTCCAAGAACTAACTAACAACAGACAGCTAAGAAAAAACCTCAACCATCATCTAGCCACATAAAACCACATACAGCATGTAAACATCTTCGAAACCGGAATCGAAAAGGGCGAACACCCATTCCAGAACCATGTATACGGACCCAGGACAGGTACACAATAACCTTGTAGGTCCGAGAGATAGCAAAAAATAGGGGCCGGTCGGCAACAGAAGAAACAATCTACATTATACAAGAGTTCAAGAGACTAAACGAAATTGAACCATCGTCTTATCAGTCTTGTTCTTGTCAGAGACTCAAGCCACAGTTTCGACCACAGCCCATCTTAATCATCCTGAGCATGCTCAAAGACTCAAGCCACAGTCTTCGATCCCAGCCCATCTCCTGACCATGCTCATAGACTCGACCCAAGCCCATCTTAATCTTATTGAGCATGTTCAGAGACTCAAGCCACAGTTTCGACCCCAGCCCATCTTAATTTTCCTGACCATGCTCATAGACTCGACCCCAACCCATCTTAATCTTCCTGAGCGTGCTCATAGACTCGACCCCAGCCCGTCTCAATCTTCCTGAGCGTGCTCATAGACTCGACCCCAGCCCATCTCAATCTTCATGAGCATGCTCATAGATTCGACCCTAACCCATCTTAATCTTCCTGAGCGTGCTCAGATTTTCAAGCCACAGCCTTCGACCCCAACCCATCTTAATGTTCATGAGCATGCCCAGAGACTCAAGCCACAGCCTTCGACCCCAACATATCTTAATCTTCATGAGCATGCCCAGAGACTCATTGAGAAAGTATGCGTGGGCAAAGGTCTGTGTCACCAGCCAAGCCATTGCCTTATCCAAATTATCTATATACAATCGCCCAAAGATTCGTCGCAATCCACCCCTCCCCCCTCCATGTCATCTCTGTATACCACAAACCACCAACCCCATCTCCCCCCCTCAACCCTCCACTTCACCCCCACCCTCTGCCGGGTCCCTGATCTTCTAGATTGTACAGAACATCGAGGGCCCCAAATGTCTAGAGCAGAAAACGTCAGTCTACAAGCAACTCTCGTGCTGAACGCGATGCGCCCAAATTTATTCATAATGAACCCAATTGGTTGTTTTCGATCTTAATTATGCAATTATTCTTCCAGTTTTGGATTTTCAATCTTAAAAGGAACCAAATGGAACCCTGACGCCAAATGTGGTAACGTTTAGACCTAAGATGGTGGATTGAATACTTATTATTTGCAGACACATAATGTCGCTTATAGACATAAATGAACAGAAGAGATTATAAATGGTTTTACTGTGGATAACAAACAGAAGCAGAGGACTACCTATTTAAATTGCAAATTCCTTAGTGTCCCGGAGAGACAGAAGGTAAAAAAAAAATAAAAAAAAAACACTACAGAGACGCAAAGTGAAATATAGACCGACAAAAAGATTTTTATTAGAAAATAAAGCAAACACTAACCCAGGACCTATTTAAACACTTCCAGAACACGAACAATGCTATTAGGCACGAAGCAAGGATATTGCAATATAGTGCTAATATTAGATACTTTTTAGGGAGTTTAGCTTTGTTCCAAGTGTCAAAATTTAACACGGGCAGGCATGCAAAAACATGCACTCCTTATTGCAAGCCGTATATGATGATAGCCAAACTAATCGGTTTGCATGGACGATGTCCGAGCTGGAAATGAGATTCTGCACAAGCAATTTGCATCTGTTAACCGACCATTGAGCACCTCTAGAAACACGCTAGATGCGATACGTGTGGGAGAGATGGAGATACAAGGGACATTACTGCGGAACAAGGCCAGTTATTGATTGATATTTAAACTGAAAGTAAATGACTACACTATAAAAGCGTTCCGTCAGAGGTCTTAAACTCAAGTTACAAGTTCAACGACCAAAGACAATCTGCAACAGTCCTTATTTACATAGAACACAAGATGATTTGTCTCTTCTGTCCCATACCCACAGTCAGATGCACAAATACGTATAATTGAACGGTCACTGCATTTTGGGCTAAGATTAACGTGACAGGTTTAACACAGATTTAAATTTGAAAATAGATACAATTAACAGCGATTGATTTGTGTTGGGGGACAGCCTCCTTCGGTATGTGGAACCTGTCATGTATCTTGGTAGCAGCACATATATATTAGTAGCTACAGAAAGTGATGTTAAGTTGAGAATACAGAAAGTCAGAGGAGCTTGCATTACATTTGGGGCCTTGTGAACGGCACCCCAGTTGCAGTCACCGAGAACTTCCGTCTACCTCGGCAAAAGGCAGTCCTCTAACGCACGCGACAGTCATGACCTCACCCGTGTGATGGGCTTAGCGGCTTCATCCGTGCACTCGCTCCGCAGAGTCTTATTCCAGCGAAGGTTCTGACTGGAGACCAGGCTTCGTATTTACTCCTCCTGCATTGTCCCCCTTCTCCTGTACGGCTCCGAGTCCTGGACACTACTACAGCAGGACCGGCAGCGTCTTGAGACCTTCCACCTGCACAACCAGAGGCATATCCTCGGGATCATCTGGCATGACATGATTTCCAACAGTGATCTAGTTCGATGTACTCAACTTGCAGGCATTGTCTCAACGATTGATCGCCGTCGTCCCTTCCTCTTCGGTAACCTTGTTCGCCTTTCCCCGGAAGTCCCAGCCCACGAGATGCTCTGGCAGGCTGAGGAGGGGTGGGGGGGGGGAAGTTACAAGAAGAAGCCGAGTTCATCCTGGACACGTCATCGGGGTCCCCTAGCAACTGTCTGTCTATCTATCTATCGTCTGATCCTGGTTTGCCCTTCGGCGTCAGGTGTATAAGTGCCATTTGGACAGCGTCTTGGTGTGCGCTTCGTATAAGGTGGAACTGGCTGCCTCAGATATTCCGTCAATACATCTATTGCGGGGTCGGCCTCTAGATCTAGTACCGCTGTGGTTAAGTGCAAAGGTCATCTGTGGGACGCTGCTGTGTTGCTGTCACGATATGTGGTCAAACCACTGAATTTACGATTTTCTAATGAAGTCTAGCACTGGCTAAGTGCCCATCTGTTTCCTGATCGCATCGTTTTTAATTCTGTCACATCTTGTCACATTTAGCATTCACCTCAGGCATTTCAATTCTGTTGTTTCTATTTTCTCTAATCTGTTGTTGTCAGTGTCCATGTTTGACACTGGTAGCATAGTGTAGGCATGAAAATTGTGGGCTCTTTTTGTGCCAATCTTTACGTGCTTGTTCTTCAGTATTGTTGACATCTGGCCAATGATTAGGTTTGCTTTGGTGCATCTGTGATCGATTTCTTCTTACATTCTTCCATTAAATGATATTATGTTTTCTAAATATTTGATATCCTTCAGTTGTTTGAGCTGTTGCTATTCTGAGTAGATCTTAGCGGTTGTTTCTGTTCTTGCTATTGTCATTATTTCAGCCCTACTCACTTTGATTCTCATGTTATGTCCTACCGCAGTTAAGTTAAGGTTGTTTAAGCGTTGTTGCAGCTGTTCTTCAGTGTTTGCAATACGTGCTTGGTCGTCGACGAAGAGTTTTATACAGCTGTTGTCATATTTAGATTGGGCTTCTTTGCTGATTTGGTCCATGTAGGGGATGAACAACAGGGAAGAAAGTCCACACCCCTGTCTAACTCCGGTTTTGACAAGAAACCGTTCTGACTCACCGGCACTGTTCGTACTGTGCAATGACAATTTTTATACAAACATTCACATATGCTTATCAAGGACTGACTAACTCCATAGTTCTTCAGTGTTCTCCACAGCTGTTGTGGGTTGACACGGTTGAACGCCTTTTCTTGATCTATGAATGTCACATAACGAGTTTCATCACATTCTATGGCCTTTACTGCTAGTTGCCGCAAGGCAAAGATGGCATCGGTGCAGCCCCCGTTGAAAAAAACAACTCCAATTTGCGCTTGGCTTAGTTGGAATTCTATGGTTGGGCGAAGTCTTTTCTCTACTATTTTACGGAAAATCTTTCCCTTGTGGCGCAGCAGTGAAATTCCTCTGTAAGTTGGGCAGTCTCTCTTACTACCCTTCTTCTTCCATTTGGGGACGATTATGGCATTTCTCCAATCCTCAGATGCCTCTTGCCTGTTCCATACTATGGTGAACAGTCTCTGAAGCCAGGCTATTCCCTAGCTTGCACTCTGTGGAGCAAATGCTGGGGTAAGTGACCTGTATTCCTTAGCACTTTATATCTCCCAAGATGGACTCAAGCAATGGGACAGACTTCAAAATGATATTTTTTTGGGTGCTACATTAAAAACACTACAACGTTTCTCTATATGAGAAAAAACACACAACAATCCGTTGATCTATACAATATATAAAAAAACAACATTCCATTACTGAAAGTGAGATATACAATTTCGCTACTCAATAGAAGATATAACATACCATTCCGTTACTCAATAGAAGATATAACATATTCCGTTAGTCAACATAGGAAGGCATATAGAAGGCATGTGAGGTAACTTAACCATTTTAATGTAAACTCTCTCCACAGACTGCTCAGAATCGGTTGGCATGACTGAGTTCCCAACTCTGAAGCCCTCAGCAGGGCTAGACTCTTTGGCCACAATACGTGCTACAGAGAGCCCAGATCAGATGGACAGGGCATGTCACATGCCAGATGAGCGCCTCCCTGAACAACTGTTGTACGGCGAGCTCATGACAGGACAGCGCTCGCAGGGGGGACAGCAGAAACGATACAGAGACCCTCTAAAAGTTTCTTTGAAGAGCTACATTGCTGTTGATGACTGAGAGCTGCTTGCTCCAAACCGCTTAGCCTAGCGCACTGCCGTCACACTTGGTGCTTGCACTACTGAGCAGAGGACCATTACGAAGACGCAGGAAAAGCGAGCTGCACGAAAGGTAAAAATACAATACTGACCAACTACAAATGCTGTTCACGTGTGTGCCCTACGTGTAGTAGAGTTTGCCACGCTCAGATCGGACTGTACAGTCACACCTGAATAAACATGTATGTCGTTGTCGCCGTTTTCGCTTGCGATGGGCAACTAACTAATTATAGAATACAACAAAACAAAGAGATCAAATGATTGAGCTACACTTAGTGGAAACAACCTGATTATTTGTGCCTGGCTGAGTGATTTCTCAGAAAGCTGTACGTGTGACAAAGACGAGAATTTAGCAACTCTTGCACAGGCCCCAACTCTTGTGCCGGTCCCAACTCTTGCACAGGCCCCAACTCTTGTGCAGGTCCCAACTCTTGTGCAGGTCCCAACTCTTGCACAGTCCCCAACTCTTGCACAGGCCCCAACTCTTGCACAGGTCCCAACTCTTGTGCAGGTCCCAACTCTTGTGCAGGTCCCAACTCTTGCACAGTCCCCAACTCTTGCACAGGTCCCAACTCTTGTGCAGGTCCCATCTCTTGTGCAGGTCCCAACTCTTGCACAGTCCCCAACTCTTGCACAGGCCCCAACTCTTGCACAGGTCCCAACTCTTGTGCAGGTCCCAACTCTTGTGCAGGTCCCAACTCTTGCACAGGTCCCAACTCTTGTGCAGGTCCCAACTCTTGTGCAGGTCCCAACTCTTGCACAGTCCCCAACTCTTGCACAGGTCCCAACTCTTGTGCAGGTCCCAACTCTTGTGCAGGTCCCAACTCTTGCACAGTCCCCAACTCTTGCACAGGCCCCAACTCTTGCACAGGTCCCAACTCTTGTGCAGGTCCCAACTCTTGCACAGGTCCCAACTCTTGCACAGGCCCCAACTCTTGCACAGGTCCCAACTCTTGCACAGGTCCCAACTCTTGCACAGGTCCCAACTCTTGTGCAGGTCCCAACTCTTGCACAGGTCCCAACTCTTGTGCAGGTCCCAACTCTTGCACAGGTCCCAACTCTTGCACAGTCCCCAACTCTTGCACAGGCCCCAACTCTTGCACAGGCCCCAACTCTTGTACAGGTCCCAACTCTTGTGCAGGTCCCAACTCTTGCACAGGTCCCAACTCTTGCACAGTCCCCAACTCTTGCACAGGCCCCAACTCTTGCACAGGTCCCAACTCTTGCACAGGTCCCAACTCTTGTGCAGGTCCCAACTCTTGCACAGGTCCCAACTCTTGCACAGGTCCCAACTCTTGTGCAGGTCCCAACTCTTGCACAGGTCCCAACTCTTGCACAGGCCCCAACTCTTGCACAGGTCCCAACTCTTGTGCAGGTCCCAACTCTTGCACAGGTCCCAACTCTTGTGCAGGTCCCAACTCTTGTGCAGGTCCCAACTCTTGTGCAGGTCCCAACTCTTGCACAGGTCCCAACTCTTGCACAGGTCCCAACTCTTGCACAGGTCCCAACTCTTGTGCAGGTCCCAACTCTTGCACAGGTCCCAACTCTTGTGCAGGTCCCAACTCTTGTGCAGGTCCCAACTCTTGCACAGGTCCCAACTCTTGTGCAGGTCCCAACTCTTGTGCCGGTCCCAACTCTTCTGCAGGTCCCAACTTTTGTGCCGGTCCTAACTCTTGTGCAGGTCCCAACTCTTCTGCAGGCCCCAACTTTTGTGCCGGTCCCAACTTTTGTGCCGGTGCCAACTCTTGTGCAGGTCCCAACTCTTCTGCAGGCCCCAACTTTTGTGCCGGTCCCAACTCTTGTGCAGGTCCTAACTCTTGTGTGAGTTGGTGGCAGTTAGTATGTGAATTTTTCTGCTCAGCGGTATGGGCTCGAGAAGTACTGCGTGTCTTTGGTCATATGCCGGTCCAAGCTCAGTTTTGTCTCGGGCACAGGAGTTCCAGTCGATAGCTACCTTGTTCGTTTCAGGGCAGGGAGAATTATTGTTCAGATCTAGTTAATCATCCCACCTAGAAGGAGATGATGAGGGTCTTCAATGATATCTCGTTTTGTCACAGGACAGAGCTGCTGCTGTAGTCCAGCGTTCGTCTTTTTTTTTCTGACTACGTAGACAGCTCAGCGGTTCTACGGGTTCATGAAATGCTGTAGGACATTCTTGACGTGTGACAATGCCCGGTTGTCTCTGTTGTGTAGCCCATATGGCGTTGCTGACAAAGTTAAAGACCCATCAGATGGCGCTCAATCGAGGCTTGTGTTGTCCTTAGCAGGTTCTCCGTGACTTTTGTCAGAGACAAGGTTTTATTTCCATATCATAGCGACGGTAGGACCGCTGATTCAAATCGGTCTGCACGTTGTCTGGTGACGTCTATTACCGTCTTGATCGAGTAGAAGACTTAGTCCACTAGGGGGGGGGGGGGGGAATTGGAAAGGGGATCCGAGGGGGGAGGAGGGGGGGGGGCTTTGGGGACGATGGCGCAAAAGATTTTCTGCAATGGATATTCACGGCATGCTTGCCTGTTTATGGTATGAAGTGATTGTCATATAAATCAATGCATGGCTGGGTCCATAAATAGCGCTAATAAATTGCTGATGAAGCCCCACCTGGTCATCCTGTTTAGATTGTAACAGAGGTATATGTGCGGCAGGTCAGTGAGATTATTCGAATTGACAGATGTGTCATGTTAGACAGTGTAACAACTACATTATGATGCTCGCATAGTTTAGCCTACACTATAATTCACGATCGATTGAATTTTCTGAAAATGTGCTCAAAGGTGATACCCACCCATTAGACGAAAGACTTCTATTCTGCAGATTTTGGTGAACTGATAAAACTGTTGGACTAGTGTGTAAATTTTGGCGGCAAATATGTTGAGAAATAAGCGGCAGTGTACGTGCAGTACATGATCTGTGCATGATGTTCTCTGGTGAAATCCTGCCTGTTCATAACCTGAGTTTGTTTTGAATCTGTCCAAGAGAATTCTGTTGAATATCTTGCCTGGCACCGACAGCAATGTAATCCCCCTTTAATTGCTGCAATATATCAGGTCCCTCTTCTTAGGAAGCTTAATCAGAGGTCCTTCTTTCCATTCTGTTGGATCTCTCTGCACTTCCTATATCTTCTTGAATAATCCTTGCAGTGTACCAGTGGCCTTATCTATATCTGCCATTATGTGTTCTGCTACTATTCCATCTGGTCCTGCCGCTTTCATTTTCTTGACTTTGGATATGACCTTTTGGATTTATATTTTACTTGATGGGTTGCCGTCCAAGTTCAGTGTCTCCTCTGCTGGTAGGATATTTGGTGTTTCTTGTGGTGGAGGTCTGTTTAGACTTTCTTTGAAATACTCATCCTATCGTTTCTGTTGGTCCTCCTATGATCTCAGGTTTTGGTGCACTGATAAAACTATAGGATAAGTTTGTCAATGTTGGTGGAAAATATGTTGAGAAATAAACGGTAGTGTACGTGCAATAATAACAGGTTTCCAAGTTCGTATCTCCTTTAGGTTTTTAAAAAATAAATATTTGCGACATATTGACTAACTTAACCTCGCACATTCGAGACAATAAGGTACTATTCTGCACGCAGTTTAAACAAGAAAAGAAATAGACTTATAGAGAGATGTACTGAAATACAATTATAATGGGCAATCGTTAGACAAGTCAAAGGGATCAGCGGACCAGCATATTGAGAGAGTAAGGGTTATCTTTGTTGTTGTTATTTATTGTAAAATGCACACAAAGAGTAAGTTTACTTTTTTGTGGGATGTGAAAGGGACGTTAAGTGGCGGGTTGTAGCAGCTTTCCTGACATCCGAAGCGTGCTGATGAAGGTGGGCCGGAGTCCTCAAGGCGGTTGTACTATGCTTAGCTTCATTTCGTGGCGGTCACTACTACGGGGATCACGTCGATCCACATCTCGTCAGTCAGGTTGCCTTGAAAACAGTCTGTTTCCAGGGAACGTTACATAGAAGAGAGATTGTGGTCTTGGTCAGTGTATTGATCCTGACGCGACGTCCTATTGAGTATTCTGTGCCTGACTGGACTAGCGTCTCAGTTCCCCTCGCCTCTTTGTAAATTCGTTGTAGTGAGGTGGCAGAGAGAGAGAGAGAGAGAGAGAGAGAAAGAGAGAGAAAGAGAGATAAGCAGTGAGGGGAGAGAGTTGGTAGAGAACATAATACTTTGGGATAACTGTGGGAAAATGAAGAAAGAGCAAGATTGAAAGAAAAGGAGAACGAGGAAGATTAAGAAGACGGGAAGAACAGAGGAGAAGAAGAAATGGACTATTGATGATTTAGAAGAAGAGATGGAGGAGCAGAGAGTCGGGAAGAGAGAGCGATATAGAGTGGAGAGAGAGAGGGGACATAACAAGAGGAAGATTGACACTAAGGGAGTAACGAAAGCGAAAAAGGAAGAGAGAGAAATGAGAGATGGAGAGAGGGAGAGAAAGAGAGAGAGAGAGAAAGACAGAGAGATAGAAAGAGATACGAAGATAAGAGACAGAGTGATGTGGAAAAAAGGGAGAGAAAGAGAAGAGAAGTAAACAGAAAGAAATACAATGAGATAGAAGAAGAAAGTGAGAATTATAAAGGTGAAGAGGACACGAGAGACGAAATATAAAGGTGGAAGGCACAGAAAAAGAGAGACGGCAAATGTAGGGGAGATAGATGGATAACAAGAGACAGACGAAGAGTCGGGAGAGGGCGAGTGAGGGACGAAAGGGATCAAAGAAAGCAAGTAGCAGTCTCAGAAAGAATGGTCCGATAGAGTGATGGAACACAAGAGGCAATTACAGAAGGATGAAGCGATACAAAGAAACATTGTTATAATAAAGTGGAGGACATTTGTTCAAGATGGATGGAGATTTAGGAAAAGATGGAAGACATACAGAGGGGAGGAAGACTAACGTCTGGTCAGACAAAATATACAGATTAGATATGTTAGTCAGGATCAGGCATACTATACTGATTAGACATGTTAGTCAGGGTCAGGCAAAATATACTAATTAGACATGTTAGTCAGGATCAGGCAAAATATACTGATTAGACATGTTAGTCAGGATCAAGCAAAATATACTGATCAGACATGTTAGTCAGAATCAGGCAAACTATACTGATTAGATATGTTAGTCAGGATCTGGCAAACTATACTGATCAGACATGTTAGTCAGGATCAGGCAAACTATTCTGATCAGACATGTTAGTCATGGTCAGGCAAAATATACTGATCATACATGTTAGTCTAGATCAGGCAAAATATACTGATCAGACATATTAGTCAGTGTCAGGCAAAATATACTTGCATAGACCCTCACCTCGGCTTCCTCATAGCCCTATCTGGAAATGGGCTGTTTTCTTGGCAGCTTGGCTAACTAGTTGAGGGATCGTCGTGATTTCCTTAGTAGTGAGCGACACGCAAATGAAGCCAAACCTAGCCTGGAGGATAGCAGTTCACCTTCATCAGCACGCTCAGAATGCGAGGAAAGTGTAACAGTTCTAGCCTGAGCATGAGCGTTTAGTGCGGGGGTGATGGGGTCAGCGACTCTGAGAACATAAGTACTTGAATGTGTTCCAATGTCACATTTCGTCTCGACACTACGCCAAGGTCACTCAATGTCTCGATACTAAGTCGACAAAGGGAAAAGAATGTGTCTAGTTCAGGTATGGGCTAGAAGCTGACCACTCTGGCGTTCCGATTTGAGTAGTGCGTGGTTAGTGACAGACAGAGACTAGCAGATCTTGCTGCGATATTTTTAGTGAAAGGAATTCAGAGGATTCGTGCCAATAACAACTAAATGGAGGTAGATCTAAAGTAGAGGATGGCTTGGTCAGACATCACACAGAGGACCATTGGACAGCCCTGATACTGCTTGAGACTATATAATACTAAACAAAAGTTAACTCAAGCAGATTCGCCATGGAGAGAGAGAGAGAGAGAGAGAGAAAGAGAGAGATGGAGAGAGAGAATTTAGCTTGGAGTCTGTTTTGTTTAGCTCTTCGACTTTATAGAAGATCGGTTGATAAGCTGTTTTACTAATGTTAGTGAGGGCGAATGGAATAAGCGTTGCTGAACCAGTCGCTCTATAAGGTGTTTGCTGGGCGCCCTGTGTCTAGAAGAGATCTGAATGTGTGTTGTACGTGCAGGACACCTTGTGAACGATGTATGTCCTCAATGGTTACACGAGTGTACAGATCGCCTAGGAGAGATCTTGATGTGTGTGTGGTGTGTGCAGGACACCGAGGAAACGATGTATGTTCCAGAAAGTGTATATACGCAGATTGACTGAGTGTGTGATCACATGTGAGTATACGTTGAATAGATTGAATGTATTATGTCAAGATCCCCCGCCTGAGGGGATCTGAGTGTGAGTGAATGCACAGAATACGAACGTGATGACGAGTTTTTGAGAGTGTGTTGAGGGTGCAGATAAGAGGAGGGGAGTGTGCGGCTAGAACTGAGTTGGGGCAGTTCGGAGCAATATTCAATAGCTTTTGCTTACATCCTCCGCGAAGATATAAATATTTTGTTCATATTCTTTTGTAATAATATCGTTTTTGCTGTTTGTTTGATAAATATTAGTTTTGTTAATATTCACGTAATAAATCTATTACCTGCCCTTTGATATGTTAATTGCTGTGTGTGGTCGTGAATGATGTGGATGCATTTGGTAACATTCTAGTTAGAAATACCAGAGTGAAAACCTTAACTCTGCTACAAAAGCCACGACAACTCGTCACTTAACGTCCTTTTCACTTCGCACAAAAGAGTAAACCTACTCATTGTGGGCATTCACAGCAACAACTATAACAAGACGTACAGAACTGTAGACAATTCAACCCTAACAGCCATATAATTATCTAAGAATAACAGACATTAAACAAACAAAGATAGAGTTGGAACTAGAAACACATAGCCCTTATCTATAGTATATATCATATCATGGACGTAGCGGGAAGAACACTGAACAAGATTAATGTAATACAGTTACAACACATTTTTACAATGTCTCCCTTGACACATTGTAAAAAAAATGTCGTAGCTGCCTTTAAAAGGATTCACCCAGAACTGAAAGCAGGAACGACAATTTTATAAGAACTGATCTTATCACGCATCAAGACACGAGAGACATGCCCATAGGAAAACGAAAATCCCACTGGAGATTTGGATCGATTTTCGTCAGAATATTAATGCAGCCTAAACGGGTGCCCGGAAATGAAACCTACACAATAAAAAACTTGCCTGGCTCAGAAAACCTGCAAGAGGCACATACAATAGATGACTTTCTCGTGAAATTTGATAAGACCGTAAGGAAGACATGCAAAAGTCGTGTTTGGCAAAATGAACACAAGGTGGGAAAGTGCAAGTTTGTCTAATTTTCACGCTTCACAAAACCATCTGAGATAAGCAGGACAAAATGTCTGATTTTTGTTTTTGTGTTTGGGAATATCCACAGTGAGTAGTTTACTCTTTTATGCGCCATTAAAAATGCGTTAAGTGGTGGGTTGTCGAAGCTATCCTCTCATCCCTAGCGTACTAATGAAGGTGGACCGGAGTCCTCCAGGCGGTTGTGCTATGCTTGGCTTCATTTGCGTGTTGCTCACTACTACGGGGATCACGTCGAAACTCACCTTGTTAGACAAACTGTTGTCTTTGACAACAGCAGGTTTACATGACGATTAACGAGGAGGTCAGGTGAGGGTCTT
The DNA here is from genome assembly GCA_036924085.1 of Ariolimax columbianus. Lineage (NCBI taxonomy): Eukaryota > Metazoa > Mollusca > Gastropoda > Stylommatophora > Arionidae > Ariolimax > Ariolimax columbianus. Next base: position 49,411,883 of record JAVGWX010000006.1, on the reverse strand, counting down.
GACCAATAAATTTCTCCTAACCCTGCTAACATTGTCTGACCAGTGTTTTCCTTGACCAGACGTTAGCCTCATCGTTCCGTTTCTGATTATAAAACAGCAACAGAATATAGACACATGATTGCAAAATTGGGGTCCAGTGGTCTCGAGATAAGGTGGTCACGGGTTCAAATCCCGATGGAGACCGGAATTTTTTCACCTGGATAATCCGGTAAATATGTCCCCTGATCTCTGAGTAGTAAGATCAGACACCCGTGTTTAGTGGCGCGCACGTTAAGAATACTTTAGCAGTTTTAAATCGAGAAGAGTAGGCCTAACGGCCGCTGCTCGGGCAAAATTCAAAGTTAAAAATCTACTAAATTATTCTAGGGAGTCTCGCCCCACAGAGAAAATGTAGTAAAAAGGGGAATGTAAGGCCATAACAACAGGTCTTGGTTATGTGGTTAGCGGAGCGGCTTAGATGGCGCCTGACAGGCTGTGGGTCTGTCTTTCTCTAATTTACGCTTCCACCACCACCAATCCCAAATATAGGCGATCGTATATTCCATGGGCTATCATATGCTGGGATTGACAAGTCCACAGCGGATATTCGCCTGTCAAAAAATATGAAACAAAGGAGGTTACACCTCTCCGCAACGTCTAACAACATAAGTGGACTGAAGATAAATAGAAGATAAATAGATTGCGAAATCTTACTTATAAATTCATACACAGCACCAGAAGCACGCATGGGAATTTATATAATTTAGATATACTTACAAAAAGACCACAATAGAACACGACAAAATAGTAACATTGACAAAACACAATATAAATTAGATAAAGTTTTAAATATTTTTTTTAAATTTCGGCAAATTAGGATCATTTATAAATGAAGATAAATATACAAACGACACGGTTTAAGATGTAGTCGTTCATAAACATTAACAAAAAAATAAACGGTATAAATGCACTTTGCAATTTTTAAACATCAACAATCATTAGTGGTAGTTAGGTCAGTTGGTTAGAAAAACTTTGACAAAGCTACGCGAGTCGAAATTAAAGTTGCATTTATAAACATCAGCAAAGTATCACAAGTAGAAATGCAAGTTGCATTTATGATAAAATCGACAACAAATCTCACGTAGAAATGAAATTTGAATTTTCATGTATTAACATCGGCGCAATATACATTGAGAAAGAAAAGTTGCAGTTATAAAACATGGATAAAACATCACACGCAGAAATGCAAGTTGCATTTATGTAAATCAAATGAAATCAGAGGTATAAATGCAAATTGTGTTCAGGTACATCAACAAAATACCAGAGGTGAACATTCAGTATTGCTCACAGAATATCTGCTAAACATCACAAGTAAAAAAATGCAAGTCGCATTTATACAAATCGATAAAAGGTTAGAAGCAATAATGCAAGTCGCATTTATACACATTGACAAAAGGTTAGAAGCAATAATGTAAGTCGTATTTATACAAATCGATAAAAGGTTAGAAGCAATAATGCAAGTCGCATTTATACACATTGACAAAAGGTTAGAAGCAATAATGCAAGTCGCATTTATACACATTAACAAAAGGTAGGAAGCAATAATGCAAGTCGCATTTATACACATTGACAAAAGGTTAGAAGCAATAATGTAAGTCGTATTTATACAAATCGATAAAAGGTTAGAAGCAATAATGCAAGTCGCATTTATACACATTGACAAAAGGTTAGAAGCAATAATGCAAGTCGCATTTATACACATTAACAAAAGGTAGGAAGCAATAATGCAAGTCGCATTTATACACATTGACAAAAGGTAGGAAGCAATAATGCAAGTCGCATTTATACACATCCAGCAATAGGCCTGTTGTAAAGGACCAAGCAGTTTTCACACAAAGATTGTCTTGGTCGCACATATACACTTGCCGAAAACCACCATATAATATATTTTTAGATGTTATGCTTAGAAAGGTAAAGGCCAGTACCATGGCAATAACTGCCGTCGGGGATGAAGCTAACTCTTCATGTAGTCAGCCGCACCATATGTGAGGCGGAGGTGGTCAGTTCTATTCCTTGCTGTTTGTACTTTTTCCCAAATTATACTTCAGGTACCCATTTACAATTGGATTTTTTTATGTCCGTCCGTGAACTCAAAAACTGGCACGCTGTAATCCCAGTCTAGTATCTCGGAATATTGGCTGAACGGAATTTTAAATAGCTTCAATGACATTTTAAAAGAAAGTCATTGTAATGCAAGAAATCTTCCACCAGATAAGAAATGTCAAGATTATCTTGGCCCTCCATCTTTGTTACAATCTCCCAGACAAATCAAGCGCACGATGGCGGTAGCAGAAATACAATGTAACTAGAGAAATGCTCGTGTGATCCGCTTGAATATCCGACTACCAATCAACAGATGGTCTGGGCACTAGCACATGAAATATTTCTGACCAACATTCCGTCTGTTGCAATCTAAATGCAAATGGTGAAAAAGACATATATGAGTCACGCATAATATACTTCTTGTCCGCGTTTCGTCGATTCACGCGGAGCATAAGGGTACTAGTGGTAGTGGTTTCTTTACTGGGAGACAGTATCTAAATATATATGAGGTGTGTTCAAAAAGTATCAGATCTTTATTATTTTTTGTTCTCGGAAACAACAGAAGTATGGGTGTTGTCAAATAGCATTGAGGTATAGGCGACCGTTATGCACATGCGAGAATTTGTTCCGTGCGCAGATTGCGTCAGTTACCGGCTGGCAGCCTTTAGTGCTGAGTGTAGTGAGCACCCGTTGAGTTTTCATTCAACACAAAATGAGGCAAAGTCAAAGTAATGTTAACCGTTTTCATTCAACACGAAATGAGGCAAAGTCAAAGTAATGTTAATCGTTTTCATTCAACACAAAATGAGGCAAAGTCAAAGTCATGTTAACTGTTTTCATTCAACACGAAATGAGGCAAAGTCAAAGTCATGTTAACCGTTGTCATTTACTCCCGTGGGGTTGCGCACCCAAAGTATACACCACAAGATCAAAACATTGCTAAAGTGTACCACCTGGAGGACATCTGGCACCTTCGTGTTGTTCGACGGAAAGGACCGGACCTGCGGACAACATGAACGTAGCAGCTCCATTATGATATTGCACCTCCCCCTACCCCCGAGTCACACCCCTACCCCCAATTCTTCCCATTTGATTGAAACTATCTTTGCCAAACACAACATTCCTCTGGTTGGCCAGGCTACCTTTTATCCTGACACATCTGTTCATGATTTTTGGCTGTTTCCCTAGCTGGAAATTTTTGCTAAAAAGGACCCGGTTTGAGTCACAAGAATACATTTTAGGACAAGCGACGACCCTGCTGTATTCCATTCACAAACACGTCTTGCTGAAATATTTCCTACAATCGTTGGACCACTGGGACAACTGTGGAGTCTAAAGAACCACTGGTGTGTGCAGTCCCAAGGACCATTGGGAGAAGTGTGTGGAGTCCCAAGGACCATTGGGAGAAGTGTGTGGCCTCCTAAGGACCACTGGAAGAAGTGTGTGCAGTCCCAAGGACCATTGGGAGAAGTGTGTGGAGTCCCAAGGACCGTTGGGAGAAGTGTGTGGAGTCCCAAGGACCGTTGGGAGAAGTGTGTGGAGTCCCAAGGACCGTTGGGAGAAGTGTGTGGAGTCCTAAGGACCGTTGGGAGAAGTGTGTGGAGTCCTAAGGACCACTAGAAGAAGTGTGTGGAGTCCTAAGGACCACTAGAAGAAGTGTGTGGACAACTAATGAACGTACTTTGAAGGGGATTAGTGTTTCCAACCTTCCGGAGACTAATTATATTTTCCAGCCCAAAGGTAGGAGTCCTGGTAAGTCCAGATAGCACAGCGCTACAAAAGTATCCAGATAGTACAGCTCAAAATATGGGACTATCAATCTGATTGGCGAAGATCAGACCAGTATCTTGACTCTGATACAAGGTCCCAGAACATAGTAGTTCGTGGTCACTCAGCGGAGAGAGTAAATGAACTTGCTTATCTTGGAGGAAACACAATGTTATCTGACGGACGCAGTGGCCCAGATATGTATAGACGGATTGGTCTCGCTGGTTCGGTGATGAACGATCTCCGTCGTGTGTGGAACAATAGTAGATTATAGTGGATTTCAAAGCTGCGTGTTTACCAATCCTGTGTGATTTCAGTGCTAATGTATGGAGCCGAAACTTGGACTTTGGAGAAAAAGGATATTTCAAGACTTGTCCTTTCATATGCGCAATCAGCGGCGTATTCTTAGAATCCGTTGGTACGATCTCGTACGTCATATCGAAGTCTCTACCGAGACCAATCTCCTACTGTATCGTCGCCTTTCCTTGTTTGGACATGATATTGGTCGGAATCAGGAAGTTCCAGATCACCAGATCCTCATCAAGTCAGTGCAAAGTGCTAAGGGTATCCAACCAGCTGTCTGAAAGCGCAGGAGAGGCCGTGCGCAAAACACGTGGCTTCAACAGATAGCAACTTGCTTCCCTCCTCCCTCCGTAACACAGCGGTTGATGAGGTCTGGCAGAGCGTCGTTTTGACTGGTCATGGTGACGTTTGACCATCATTTATTTATTATTATTTAAAGGTAGGATACGTCTTTGACACATCTCGTAAATCTTATCTTTTGTGGCAGGCTGCTGTTGTTTCTATAGCAATACGAAGTTGCTACGGTCTTCCACAGCATACTGCTTTGGAAGGGGAGGGGGAGCTGGGATGCTAGATATAAATAGTCGTTGGAAGGTATAGTTTTGCTGTTGTCGTTTATTATTTATTTAGAATCTCAGTTACACCGTCTAATGAAAGGTCCTCTGGCTTACTTCTGTAACAGACGTCACAAGAGACACCAGAGTGCGAGCTGACTTATTCGATTCAGTGGTGCTACCAGCGGTAATGCTATGGAAGTAAAACCTGGTCTCTGACAAAAGCCACGGAGAACCAGCTATTGACAACACATGCTTTGCTTGCGCGCCGTCCCGTTCGCCTATCACTTATGCAACATCGCCAGACAGGCTTACACAACAGTGACATCCGGGCATTGTCAGCCGTCAATGATGTCATACATCATGCCAACAACTCCGAGCACCGCCATGCACTGAGAAGCAAAGAAGGACGCTTTAAGCACAGCAACCACTTTGTGGTACTCGTGCGGCAAACAAAGACCACCTGGTAGACCCCCGACTAGATGGCAAGATTTGTTACTCAAACTCGCGATCCTAAGATATACCAATAATCCATCCACTGGATATACATGCACGAGACAGAATAGACTGGAAACCGAGATGAGACCAGCACAAAACAAAAACAACATAGCACAGCTAGAGACCAGCCCGCTAAGTAGAGTAATGCACCCGGCTTCTACGAACTCGCACAAGAATTGAGACATGCACATGGGCTAAGGCCCTTGCAGATGCACAAGTCGAGTAAGATTAAGACCTGTGCTGTTGGAGCTGTAATTTGTATTTCATGACAGCTCTCAGACTTTATGCCCAAATATCTTCTTCTTCTTCTTCTTCGTACGCAGTCAGACAGTAACCATTATTTTTTCGAAAAAAGCGGCGGTCATCCTGAGGCTGTCGACACTGCCATAGAGCTTGTCTTGCAGTTCCATTGGTGATGGCCACATCTGCTCTCTCTGATCCTCGTATGTCGGGCAGTTCTGCAGCACAGGTTCAGCGGTCATTTTACCGGTACCGCCGGCATTCGTCGGTACCACCTATCTTCAATTTGTTGAATAGGTGGTACCTCAGTCTATTGTGGCCAGTACGAAGTCTGAAGACAACGACCTGCTCTCTTCTGTTTAACTGGTAATAGGCATCGTTTTTGGTGTAACCAGTATGTTCGGTTTCCCATTTGGTCATGTATCTGGCTTTGATAAGCCGTTTTGACTCTTCGTACGTCATACTAGTATCTGTTTGTGGTAGTCTTGCACCTTCTTTTGCCAGTCTGTCTGCCTCCACGTTGCCTTGGATGTTGCAGTGTGATGGGACCCACTGTACCACTACCCTTTTTGGTGCGGGCTGCTGGCACAGTTGGCAGAGTGCTGCTCTTAAGTCATTAAGCTCAGTGTTTTTCTGGCTTTTTAGCGCTGTGACTACGGCCAGAGCATCTGTAAGCAGGACTGTATGGCTTTCATTTTCTTTATGTGTCACCATTTCTTCCACTGCCGCCCTCAGTGCCTCTGCTCTGAAATTGCTTGTGTACTTACCAGTAACAAATGACAGTGTTATTTTTCTGCCATTTGGTAGGTTCAGGAATGCTCCTGCCCCTCCGTTCTGTGTAGTGTTTGTTACAGAACCGTCGGTGTATGTATGGGTCCAGTCCATGCTTGGGTAGTTTTTCGATTTAAAGCTCAGGGTAGTATCTCTCCTTTCTTTTTCAGTCTGGCAGTTTTTGTTTCCAATACCTGGTATATTTTCTACCACCTCTGGAAATATATCCTGCCTCCAGGTAGGTTTTCGTACAGTAGTGATGGGTTTTGGTGTTGTTAGTGCGTTTATGGGATCTTCGTGCATCTTTGCTTTGGCTATATGCCCAAATATGATACATAGATCTTATCTTTGGCTCATCATAGCTGACAACATGTGATATCGGCTTTCCATCAGGGCAAGGGCTTTGTCAGACCGGTTAAACCAGTTGAGACTCGCTGACTAGCCACTAACTGGGTCAGCCTATCGATGAAGTCGCCTCATTTAAGTTATGTTTGACTATAGGATGATGCGACCTTGGAGTAAGAGCTCTCTACAGACTAGTTTACCTTTAAGCGTTGCTGTCTCCTTGTGTATTGCATGATCTTTTTTTCATCCAGCTCGAGGTATCTCTTCAGATCGCATCTCCATATGGATCTGCAACTGTGTCTTCCCAATATGTCAAATTCAAATCGAGTGCCATCATGTCCCACTTGCATGCGTCTTTGGACCTCAATTGTGGTCGGTCAGCTGTTCTTTTACCACATGCCATATGCCCATAGACAACATCTTTAGGGAAGTGACCGTCTTCCATGTCATGAGCATAACTATACCATCGCAGTTAACGCTGCCCAAGGAGGGTGCATATACTTTCGAGGCCGGTGAGAGAATACATCTCTACATTTGTAACTGTCTCTCCATGAGGCGATATAGGTCGAATATCTGACGCAGAAAGTGAAAGGTATTGAGCAAGCGCTCTTAGTTCTCTACGTTTCGCTACATATAGGAGAGAACTGACGACACAGGCATTGTAGACTATGACCTTCGTCTTGGCTGTGAGTTTTTGGTTTTCCGAGACAGGTGTCGTGAGATGAGAAAATAAGGTAGCAGCTCTGATAAAATGTGATCAATCATTTCGGCGCCTAGGTAGAGCTTACCTTTGGTGAGAGACCCCAGCTAGGTAAACTGGTCCACAGTTGCTAATTCATAGTTATCGATGGTGATGGTTGGGGTGACATGTGTACTTTCAATGCATGTGATGACTGGATTCGACAAAATACATGGAGGAGAACACGTGTTCGCTCAAGGGGTACGGTTGTGACTTTCAACAAGCTGTGGAACGTAAAGAGCACGGAGATACACATAGGAAACCCTGGTTACAACTGGACCTGGTTTCATCTCCATTCATCTCTACGTGTCTCGTAACTGTTTGCAGGTGAAATCAGATTAGAGTTGGGATAAATGTTCATTCATCCTGATAAACCAAATCCCCGCTCAAGTTACTCAACGCATTCATCCTTGCATCTATAAATCAACAAGACAATTGCGGTGGCGATTTACGACCGACGAAATAGCAGGCTTGGATGTAGACGTAGACATGTACCCATTCGGCTGAAGTCATCTGGTCGTCTTCCAATGATCTGAAGCGATAGTCCCCTGGACTTACATACCAACCCTCCTCAGGAAATGACTGCTCACCTCGTGGGATCGAGATGCTGAGCAGTGCATGAGCTGTAACGGTCAACTACCCAAAGCTGGCCTGTCAGCGTTAGGACGAATGACCCAGAGATGTCAAGACCCTTCTTTACCAACACGGAGTGATCCTGGATAACATACTGTAACAGGACAGACTGCGTAAGGAGAAGGGATCGAAGATGGAAGGCTAACCCGCTACTCAAAAATACCAAGCTGAAATTGGATGAGTCGGACCAAAATGTGAACATATCGCGGACAAGATATAAACTATGTCACAGCACATTCGGTTCTCTGGACTACATCCTGTTACTTGCAAAGCCCCTTTCATGGCTTGGTAGAGTAGCTTTGAGAACGAATTACAAAGAAAACGACTTCTCTCCATCTCAATGGCACTGGAACGGGGCTACACAAAGATACACTACACATTCCCTGTTCTAACATAACCGAAACAGCTAACCGCGGTTGGCTGCTGCCTATCTCAACGCTCGACCCATACAGAAAAAGAGAAAACAATAAATGTTCCTCCTAAATCTAGGGACAAGCAATGCCCGTACGCTGCATGATAGAGACCCCAACACAAACATACCCTGGAGGGGCAATGCTCTCTCAACTAGAGAACTGGTCAGACAACGTTGACATAGAAACATTGGTTATGCTGGCCGACCTCCTTCTGAGATTGCGCCCTATCCATCTCACTTTCTCTCTGCAATTCCCTGCTGTATTGGCTGATGCGGCTCTTTCTCTCACAAATCTGTACCTGCCATTACCTCTGACCATCTTCTTCTTCTTCTTCTTTTTCTTCGTCTTCTTCTTCTTCGTCTTCTTCTTCTTCTTCGGCTTCTTATGCGTTCGTTCTCAATCTCCGGCTACGAAGCCCTGAACCAGGTTTTGTAAGTAGCAGGATGTAGTCCGGAGAACGGAATGCGTTGTATCGCTAGTTTACAGTTTGACTGCGATATTTGCACCTTTCAGTCCGACACCTCCGTCTTCGGCAGTACTGGCCATCTAAATCCCTGAGTACTTCGCGGTTAGAACTGGTGTGTATCATGGGTATCCCTTATCACCATTTCTTCCAGAGGATTATTGTCTGGATTATGAGAGGAATATTGTCTAGATTGTGAGAGGGATATTGTCAGGATTATGAAGACAATAATATCAATAACAACAACAAAATTGAATGGATTCTAACAAAACAACAACGATCTGGACTTTGTCGATGATTTGGCTCTTCTGTTCTGTCAACATAATTAGATGCACAATAAAAAAGTATACTTGATGAGAGCTCGCAGTTGGACTTAAAATACACAACAGCAAGAAAAGGAACATACACATTTTCAAATTACATTTAAGTAGCAACAATGAGATTGTGTTGAAATACATACTCCTACAAGATTTGGAAATTCAAAGAAATGAAGTCCAAAACAAAAATACAAATCTCCAACTCAAATATAAAGTACGAACTATTGTTTAGTCCAGAAACAAGGAAAACAAGGGATAAAAAGGTGAAAATAGTTCAGGTATTCATAAGTGAGTGTTTGTGCAAAACAGGAATATTGAAATGATAGGAGACCACTTATGTGGAGTCGTTGGAAAACATCAGTCGTATATACGGGGAGAAAGCGCCTTCATTACAAAACTGCCAATTGTGGTAGAGTCCAGGTTTCACTGGGAGTCAGCTATCTATAATGTTATTACATGCATCCACATCATTCACGACACAACCACACTCAGAAAATAACACAGCAACACTCTCCAGCAACCATCTTCATATTAAATAATATGACATTCAAACAAACGATACATTTACACTCAACTAGTGAAATACATCTTAACTAAGTAATCATATATTATATATAATTATTAATTACATAGGAGGTTGTAAGCACTAGCTTTTGAATATTGTCCCCAACTAATACAACCCAGTTCTAGCCGCTACACTCCCCTCCCCTTATCTGCACACTCAACACACTCTCACAAATTCGTCTTTACGATCGTATTTTGTGCATTCACTCACACTCAGATCCCTTCAGGCAGGTGATCTTGACATTACACATTCAATCTTGTCAATGTATACTCACATGTGGTCATACACTCAATCTCATCTGCGTATACACATACTTCGGAACACACATCGTTCCCTCGGTGTCCTGCATACCCCACACACACATTAACAGTGTTAGGTGAGCTATTGACAACTGGGGAACTCAGAAAGGTAGATCCATTCGTATATCTTGATAGCGATATAGTAACAATCAAGAGACGATTATTTCAATCAAAGAAGGACTAACAGATCCAGTTTCAATAAGACACGGGACATAACAGGGTTAATTGCTTTCATCGAGCCTGTGACGCAGGTTGTTTGGATTTGTAATATTGGTCATAGATGATGTGATACGAATGAAACGTCATGCCATCAAATTTGGTGATGACCAAGCCATAGTGGGATGGTCAGCTCAACGTTGCAAATGCTACTTGAACAAATTAACCCGCACAGTCAAAGAGTTTGGCATGTAAATAAACACATTGAAGACAAGGACTTTGGTAATAGCTAAGCAACATAGGCATGTGTATATAATCATCAATGGAGAAATAATGGAACAAGTAAAGAAGTGTATATATTTAAGGTAAACCATAACAATATATTTGCAATGAGACATAAAGTAAGACTATGATTTCATTGATAAAAGAAGGGCTTAAAAAACAGAAATTGCTAGTATAAAAGAATCTCATGATAAAACTGAGAAGATGAATAATCGCCACTCATATGTGGCCAATTGTACAGTATGGGGCTGAAATATGGACTCTAGCATAGAAAGATGAACAAAGCTTGGAAGCGTTTGAAATATGGGGCTACCGTTGGACAGAAAGAAGATACAATGACAATATTCTCACTGAAGTGGACGTACTAAGATACATATTGACAATACTTCAGAAATGAAGATTGTGTTGGCTGGGTCATAATATGAGACATGAGAATCTTCTACACAAGATACTAGAGGGCAAGATTCAAAGGCAGAGACGACCGGGGTAACTAAGACTCACATATACATCTGAGGCATGCAGGGACATTCAAGTGCAGACTGATGCTGAAATTAAGAGAGCTTCAGAGGACAGGGTCAAACTGAGAGACATAGACAACCTTACAACCAGTTCTAGAACTCTTTAACTAGATGATGATGAGGATGACGACGATGACGAAATAGACAAAGGTCGGAGTCACTGATAGAGATATTAACTTAAGGTTATCCGCCGAAGACGGATTTGTCAAACCGAAAGGTGCAAATATCGCAGTCAAGTTGTAAACTAGCGACACAAAGCATTCCGTTCTCCGGACTTCATACTGCTACTTGCGAAGCCCTATTAAGGGTTTGGTAGTTGGAGATTGAGAACGAACGCAGAAGAAGAAGATTTTAAGAATACAAACTGCGAATATGGCTTTTATAGCTCTATGGGCTTTGGGGAAATCGACAGAAATTAAGTCCACCACAAAAATACAGATCTTCTACTTCAATGTCACATTCGTCCTGTTATATGGCTCTGGAGAACAACTAAAAGCACAATTAAAAAGGTCCAAACTTTCATCAATGGATACTTGTACCGTTTAGAAAAAAGAAAATGGTTTGATAAAGTCATTAATTTGATGTTGTTTTCCCATCGTTTCCGAAAAGGACCACTTTGTCATCTGTCATTCCTGGTTGGGTTCGTAGTTGGCTGATCAAACCAATCCGAGCCTGAAAGCGTCTGCCACTCTGAGGGCATAGAAACACTGTCTGACCGTCAGACGGAGGCAACTCGTCTCTTGCCTTTTGTGTCGCTCATCTCCGTGCAGTTTTCTTGATTCTTGTCTTAAGAAAGGTAATGGGTATGTTCTGTACAGAACCTCGCTTCTTATAGTCGCCACCTTTATGGCTGTTATGCATTTCTTGGCAAATGTGCAGTACGTTATGTTGCCATTACTCTATGTACGTGCAATAGTGATCGCACCGCAAAAACCTGTCTCAGACGTTTTCAGCCCTAAAGGCCACGCTGCCTTCCTGATTCTTGTCTCAGTCACAAGTATTGAAATGTGTGAAAGAACAAAAGAGATGCAGGTAAGAAAATGCGTTAGCGATGGATAGGACACACATTACGGAAACAGCTGGTATCATTACTAGACGATCACTGTTCTTGAATCATCAGGCCAAGAGAAATAAGGACGGTCCTAAGCATTCACGGAGGAGCAAGGTCGAGAGGAACCTAAAGACGTGGGTGAAAGCTGGAAATGATTCTATTTGACAGGAATATTTGGCGAGTGTTAAAAACCCATGCTCAGCAGAGACTTCCATTTCATTGATTAATTGATTGATTGAACGTAACGCGTTATGTGACAAACATGCATTTATTATCTGTCTGTAACTTCTTTGTCGCAAAAAGACCACATCCGCAACGCAGAGATCAGACGTCGAATTTCCTTATCTGACATTATAGATGTCGCGCTGTTACATAAATACGGATGGCCCAGCCATGTGGTGCGCATGTCGGATTACAAATGAACACGTAAAGTGACGTCCTGGGGGCCATACAACATTAGCCGCCCTCGCGGGCCACTGAGGATGAAGTGGAGTGATGGAATAATGGAGGCCCTGGGCCCAACATGGCACACCAATGCAAATGACCGAAAAGAGTTTACTAAACATTTGCCTACCTGGCATCAGACACGCGTGCCTGATTGAATTCAAAAGGATTTTGAGATTTTTTTGAGATTGTCGCAAAACGGATTGTGCACATAACTCCCACGTCAAATGAATTTGATTTACTCTCCGAGCACGACACCTTACGGTATCTAACAGATAAAGAAGGAAAGACATGATATGTATACATAGTCTAAGATGTCATTTCTACTGTGGGAACATCGTTCACCTGTTTTACGAAATACCCATATATTTTGGACAGTCAGAGGTATAGTACCTATTGTTCAGCACTAAACTATAGAAGGAAAGTATAATGCACTGAAATGGGAATGGAAAAAAGATATTTGAAGAACGTTGAAAGTACAGAACTGAATATAGATTATGAGAGAGTGCTCACGTTTATCCAAGCCAACTTTTTGACTCGCGTTATTGCCACTAGTTTGTTAACCCTACCCAATCATTGGTTTTATAACGCCAAATTACGTGCTCGCCAGGCGTTCATTAGCGCAAAACTCAGATCAATGTTTCCACATCGCTAGCCGCCTGTCTATCAGGGGCGTAGATATTGTCTGGGAAGGTAGGGTACGTCATGTGTCCCTTCAACTGTGTACAGTAGGGTCCCAATCCTTCACTTATACAATATGTTAGGTTTCAGACACCATCCCAGAAGTGATACTTAACAACTGCAAAGGAAATCCTAATCTCTTCTTTCAACTTTCGTACACAACTACAAACTAACTAAAAAAAAGTCCAGATTAGATTTTGTGAAATATTTTTTCAGACAGAGATTGGTGAATACTTGGAAAGCATTGCCACAGGAAGTAGTGGAGGCAGGGACAATTAATGCATTAAGAATAGATTCAATGAACATAGCTTCAAAAGCAAGGGAGTGTAGATAAAACGTTGTATACAGACTCTGCAGAGTCTTCTAAACGAGCATAAAGACGTTAAGTAAAGTATAGGAAAGTACAGTACAGTACCGTACAGTACACTGCAGTTGAGTTGAGTTATTACTGCGCAACAGAATTGGCCTAATAAAAATTAATCGAAAAGGAAAAAAACATGTAGCACACAAACCTTCATGGTTGACTCAACTGCTGATTTTCTATCATGCGGTGCCTTTCCATCATTATTATTTAGCTTATGGTCTAAACCCTGGGCCCTAGCGACCACTGGTGGGTATGGAAATGTGTTATGGTCTAAACCAGTGATTTCAACCTGGGCCCTAGCGACCACTGGTGGGTATGGAAATGTGTTATGGTCTAAACCAGTGATTTCAACCTGCGCCCTAGCGACCACTGGTGGGTATGGAAATGTGTTATGGTCTAAACATAATGAAGCATCCGCCCTCAAACTCAACCCTCTTGTGTTATCGCTTGCAATATGTCTTCTTCAATCTCCTCTCGGGCCCCGGTAGCACACACACACACATGATGAATTAGTTGCTGAAATGGTAGCTGACAACGATCACAAAACAAGTATCTATCTGCACTCGAAGTAATAGGAAGCTTGGAATTCTAACACTGGACCGCCAGATGACGGAAGCGCCTTGCCACAAGAGAGAAATGAGTTGAGGTACTAGACCAGCAAGACACCTGAAAAAGTTGTGTCGCAACTGGCCAAGCCTTTCGTTATATTCTGGGCTTCCTGTTGCTTCGCTTTTTTTTCTGTTGTTCGTTATGTGTGTTTAGTTTAGTTTAGTTTAGCCAAAGAATCAGCGTCATTGCACACGGTATAACCCATACGTGCTCTGTTCTTCTTCATATTTTTTGAGAGAATCTCATCAAAATGCACGAACTCCATAGCACCGACGAGGATCACCTTATAGATTGGGTTGATTTTCAACATAATTTTGGATTTTGCTCAGACAGCGGCTGTTAAGCCTATTCTATTCGATTTCCAACTGCCAAGGGATTTTTAACGTGCGTGACACAGATGTCCGATCTCTACTACCCAGAGATCTGGGGTCCGATCTCTACTACCCAGAGATCCGGGGTCCGATCTCTACTACCCAGAGATCCGGGGAAATACCAGAAAGTCCACGTTAAAAACGTCCCGGTCTCCATCGTGATTTGAACCCTCGTCCATCAGCACCCTTGACCGACATCTTACCTAGAGACCACTCAGTGCAGATAAATACTAATCTTGTAATCACTGTCATGAACAAACATTCCTTTATTAAAACTGGTTGCATCGAGGTTTTCTGATATTCCTGTAAATACGAGGCGAGTTCAAATAAAAACGGACCAAACTGCAACAAGTGAAAATACGTACGATGCGCATGACGAAGTCACTTCTAGTGTAAACAGCGCATACCAACCGCGACGTTTGCAAAATTTCATTATCCTCCGACTCCTATTTTCCTCAGCAGACCGTTGAAAACATGACAGGTGTGAAACGGAAACCGTCAAGAGTTGATGAGCGTGCGGTGTTTCGGTTTCTAACAGCTGAAGGATTTTGACCAGTTGACATTCATCGCAAAATGCAGGCAGTGTATGACGACAAACGTGTATCGAAGACAACAGTGAAAAACTGGACAACGATGTTTAATGAAGGATGTTCTGATATGAGAGTGCAAAAAACACAATGCATATTTTCCAGTATGAGTGCCAATAATACAATGTCAGTTTTCTGATATGTGCGCAAATAATGCAATGTCTGTGTATGTGCTGATAAGAGTTGACAAAAAATACAATGTCATCTGCGTATTCCATATCTTCTAGTGTATACAATAATGTCAATCTTATTCCTCTTGGAGTGTCCTGTCGTATTCCCCATTTTTCCTGTCAATGACAGTTAGGAATAGAATGGTTGACAGGGGAAATCCCTGCCCAACTCCTGTGCACAAAAGGGTAACCTATTCTATGTGGGCATTCGCAAACAACAACAATAACAACAACAGCGACAACACCAACGACAACAACAGCGACAGTAAGCTCTCAGCATCATCGTCTTAGTCGCTCGTATTCATATTATCGGATTTCAACGCCTGGCAAAGAATTAAACGTCTATCAGGACCGGGAACAGTACTTTGTAGTCTTTGCGACTCAGGGATAAGATAGACATGCGAATACGAGAAGAACAATATGGTTTTAGACCGCAGTGTTCTTATTGCGATGCCCATTTTCACTCTGGAAACGATTATTATAGAATCCCCACTTATCGTTAACTTTATTGATTTTCAAAAAAGCTTTTTGGTTGTTTACATCGACCGACACTTTGGATGATGCTCTCCAGCTACGGTGTTTAACAAAAGTACATAAACACAATGGCAGCTCATTACCATGATTCCCAATGCTGTGTATGGATCACTGGGCAAAACTCTTTGGTTTCGCTTAGAAACTGGAGTATAACCAGGCTAGATTGTGTCATCTCTGCTATTTGACATAGCTATGGTTTGTCATGTGCTGTTGAGAAGAGTGCTTCCCAAATGTGAAACATTATGAAAGATATGTCCTTCCCAACACATCTGGTTCAACTAGTAGAAACCCTGTACAGTGGGCAGCAAGCAGCCGTCAGAATTCAAGTTGAAACCTGCAATTGGGTTTAGATATACAAGGAAGTCAGACAGGGCTGTATTCTTTCACCATAACTGTTTGACATATATGTGGAACAAATTATCAGAAATGTAAAGGCAGAGACAATTTCTGCAGACTTCGATCCCTTCACAATAGGAGGAAAGGGGATACTGGAAATACTATATGCCGACGACACAGTTTTGCTCTCGAACAGCTCCAAGGGTCTAGAACAAATAATTACATCAGTCCAGAAACATAGTTAAGCCCACAATGTCTACCTGAATACAAAGTAAACAAAGATAAGGACAACTGATAAGACAAAACTCCAACCTAAAATCGAGATAGCTGACGAAGAGATTGAAAATGTTGCACATTATAAATATTTGGAATCAATACTGAACAAAAATTGAGACTGTACAAACGAAGTAAGAAGACGAATGATTGTGGCAATGCAGAAGATAAGGAGTATGCAGACCCTATGACATAATACAAAGAACTAAAATTAAAGATCCTACAAACATGCATTTTTCCCGTGGCGACCTATGGATGTGAATCATGGGCGATTACAAAAGAAATAAGAGCGAAGATCGGTGCTTTTCAAACATAGTGCTAGAGAAGAGTCCTGAAAATCCCGTGGACAAAGAAAAAAACAAACAAACAAATCCATCCGGTAAAACCTGAATGTAGAGAATAATTGGCTCATAAATGACCTAATGACCCGAAAACTGAGGTTTTTGATTGATTCGTCAAACGACCCAACGGACTGGAAAGAGCCGTTATGGAAGGCATGGTCACTAGAAAGAGAAGCAGGGGCCGACCGAGAAGACGATGGATTAGGACATCAATGAAACGTGGGATGTGACCTTGGGGCAGGCCGGAAGACTGGCGGGAGATAGAGTATCCCACAGACAGGCTGTCATGAGAACGACGTTCTGCAAACGATATGCTTCATGATGATGGTTTGAGTTATGAAAAATTATGCCCGGGCAGAACATTTTGGCATACCATGGAGACTAGAGGGCATTGGTTTCGCATATGACATGACGCTCTTGAGTTCCACTCCTGAAGAAGCGCAAAACAAGAAGGACAGTAATTCGGAGTGGTTCGTTCCAATAACAATTAGTTGGAAGTAGATCCAAACTAGAGTGATGGCTGAGTCAGACACCCCACATAAGAGCATTGGACAGTCCTGATACTGCTTTCGACTATATAATACTAGGCAAACTTTAACTCAGGAAGACTGGCCATGGAGAGAGATACTGTTTAGCTAGCAAACTGCCTGGAAAGAAATGAGACTTCAGCTCACAGACTTTCTAGAAGAGCGATTGATAGGCTGCTACTAGTTTAGCAGGCTGTCTTAGGAATGTTTAAAATATGAAACGACTTGCAGGGTGATTGAACCAGCATACGCTTTTGAGTCTCGACAGCTGCTCTATAAGGTGTGTGTTGGACACCCTGTGACTAGAAGAGATCTTAAGAGATTGGGAACTCGCCATCAAGGACAAGAACAGATTGATACCCTCACAACAGCCTGAGGCCTCGTACAATGGCGACGACAACACTTCATTCCCAAGGAGAAGTTCAGCCACGAGAGCAACCTTTTATTGAAATGCCACGTTAAGAAAAACACCGAGCAGTGGAGAGGTTAGAGCGATAGCCTGACCTAGAAAAGCAAACAGGTTTGCACCTGCGATCCTAATATCTTCGTTTACTGTTCTGTCAATTGGGTATCTGACTGTTTTTGAAGGCACACAGCAAGACAAGAAGGTGGTCACTTTTTATATAACACACTCTCATCTGGCACTTCCTTTGCTGGTCCCCTAGAAAACACATTTTCATTCGTGTATACCTTTGTCATATATGGGGTATTGGTTCTAGAGCTTTCTTTTTTTCTTTGAGGTATTGTTTCTACAGTTTAAAAAAAAATTCCTTTACCATATATAGGGTATTGCCTCTGGAGCTTTCTTTTATTCCTGTATCATAAATGGAATATTGTTTCTATAGCTTTTGTTATTCCTGTATCATATATGAAGTATTGTTTATAGAGCTTTTGTTATTCCTGTATCATATATGAAGTATTGTTTATAGAGCTTTTGTTATTCCTGTATCATATATGAAGTATTGTTTATAGAGCTTTTGTTATTCCTGTATCATATATGAAGTATTGTTTATAGAGCTTTTGTTATTCCTGTATCATATATGAAGTATTGTTTATAGAGCTTTTGTTATTCCTGTATCATATATGAAGTATTGTTTATAGAGCTTTTGTTATTCCTGTATCATATATGAAGTATTGTTTACAGAGCTTTTGTTATTCCTGTATCATATATGAAGTATTGTTTATAGAGCTTTTGTTATTCCTGTTGAAAATTGGGATACTGTTTCTGAAGCTTTCTTGTATACCTGTATATGGAGTAATTTTTCTAGAGGTTTTGTTATTCATGAATCATTTATTGAGTATTCTTTTCTAGAGCGTTATTTTATTCCTGTATCATATATGGGGTAGGGATCAAGATGCTGAGCATTGCATGAGTTGCAGCAGTCAGCGACTCATACCCGTCAGGCCCAGTGAACCATATCTGCCAAGACCCTTCTACACATCCATACGGTGATCCTGAATAACAACCTGCTGCAGAGCAAACTGGTTTAGTAGAAGGTATCGAAGAGGGAAGGCTAACCCTGAACTCAGAAATGCCTGCTAAAGTCGGATGTATCGGTCCGAAATGTGCAAATATCGCAGCCAAGCTATAAACTACGACACAACGCATTTCCTTCTCCGGACAACATCCTCCTACTTGCAAAGTCCTTTTCATAGCTGGGTAGCGGGTGATTGAGAACGAACAACGAAGAAGAAAAACAAGAAGATATACAGGGTATGGTTTATAGAGCTTTCTATTATTCCTCAACCATATCTAGGATGATGTTTCTAAAGCTTTTTGTATTCATGTATCATTGTGAGGTATGGCTTTTAGAGCTCTCTTCTATTCCTGAACCATATTTGGAGTATTGTTTCTAGAGCGTTCTTCTATTCTTTAACCATTATTAGGGTAATCGTTCTGTAGTTTTCGTTTATTTCTGTATTTTATATGGGCTATTGTTTCTAGAGCTTTATCCTAAACCTAAATCGTATATGTGTTATTGTTTGTAGAGCCTTTTTTCAATTCATGTATCATATATTGGCTATTGTTGCCAGAGCTTTCTCCTATACCTAAATCGTATATGTGGTAATGTTTGTAGAGTCTTTTTTTAATTCATGTATAATATATTGGCTATGGTTGCTAGAGCTTTCTACCGATCTCAGAAGGTTACTGTACACAAACGGCAGGCGCTTGACGTGTGAATGGTGGGGAAATCAACGTCCTATGAGTTGGCGAGTCATCTATCATAGAGATGGATAGACATTCGGTTTTTTGTCTTTAAGAGCATGCTCTCAGCTTGGCCGTAGACATGCTCTCAGCTTGGCCGTAGACATGCTCTCAGCTTGGCCGTAGACATGCTCTCAGCTTGGTCGTAGACATGCTCTCATCTTGGTCGTAGACATGCTCTCAGCTTGGTCGTAGTCATGCTCTCAGCTTGGTCGTAGGCATGCTCTCAGCTTGGTCGTAGACATGCTCTCAGCTTGGTCGTAGACATGCTCTCAGCTTGGTCGTAGACATGCTCTCAGCTTGGTCGTAGACATGCTCTCATCTTGGTCGTAGTCATGCTCTCAGCTTGGTCGTAGTCATGCTCTCATCTTGGTCGTAGACATGCTCTCAGCTTGGTCGTAGACATGCTCTCAGCTTGGTCGTAGACATGCTCTCAGCTTGGTCGTAGGCATGCTCTCAGCTTGGTCGTAGACATGCTCTCAGCTTGGTCGTAGACATGCTCTCATCTTGGTCGTAGACATGCTCTCAGCTTGGTCGTAGACATGCTCTCCCAGGAAGAATGTCTCCAACACTTTAACCTCGGCAATAGGATTACATGGCGAGGGGCAAACAAATACAACCACCAACAAAAAAATAGTTACATCATCCCCGCTGATGGAGACACCACTTGATGAAGTAGTGGAGATGGCTGGTATGAAGAGGTTTCGCGGTTTGTTATCATGGAACTAAGTTCTAAGAGTGCGCGTTCTTTCAATCGGCAAATTATTATCGGTGATATATTATACTGGTGGTATATATAAAGTATTATACTGGTGGTATATATAAAGTATTATACTGGTGGTATATATAAAGTATTATACTGGTGGTATATATAAAGTATTATACTGGTGGTATATATAAAGTATTATACTGGTGGTATATATAAAGTATTATACTGGTGGTATATATAAAGTATTATACTGGTGGTATATATAAAGTATTATACTGGTGGTATATATAAAGTATTATACTGGTGGTATATATAAAGTATTATACTGGTGGTATATATAAAGTATTATACTGGTGGTATATATATAAAGTATTATACTCCTGAAGACGAGATTAGTATATTAACTCCTCTGGCACATGGCCATGGCTATACGACCAGCTGAATACGTTCTTAGTATATAAAGCATGACCTCGCATTCTAAATGACATTGTAATGTCACAAGCTGTAAGATGCTGACGTAAACATGTCTCACTTCACTTGAAGACATGCCGATGTCACATTTGGCTGGGTGGTTGGTTGTTAATGCCCACAATGGATTGGTAACCTAATTTGTGAGTCCTGAAAAGGACGGAACTTGTGGCAGAATGTAGTAGCTTTCCTGACATTCCGAGCGTGCTGATGAAGTGGACCGGGGTCATTCGAGCGGTTGTGCAATGCTTGGCTTCATCTGCGTGTCACTCACTACTACGGGGATCCCATCAAACCTCACCTTGTTAGCGAGAAATTTGTCTTTGACAACAGCCCGTTTCCAGGACGACCAACGAGGAGGTCAGGTGAGGGTCTTGGCCAGTACATTTATCCTGACCCTGGCTAACATTGTCTGACCAGTGTGTTTTGTCTGCCCAGAAGTTAGCCTCATCGTTTCAATGTCACATTTAAACTAACGTGACATTTCTGACCTCAGCTGTTCTTCTATAGTCGGATACCCCTGTTGCTGTTGTTGTTGGTGTGTTGTTGTTGCTGCTTTTGTTGTTATTGTTGTTTCTTCTTTCTGAAATGTTATATGTCCGTTAAGAAAAAATGTAACATACATTTTGTAAGTCAGAGTGAGAGAGAGAGATACAGAGAGTAGGAGGGAGATAGAGATGGAGAGATATAGAGATACATTTACATATATATATATGATAGAGATAGAGATCAAGAGTTAGAGGGGGAGAGATAGATAGAGAGATAGAGAGAGAAAGATATATATATATATATGGAGAGAGAGAGATAGAGAAATATATAGAGAGAGATCTATAGAGACAGAGAGATAGAGATGGCGAGAGAAACACACAGAATGACACGCTCAGAATGGGTAAGAATATATTTATAGTTGAAGAGGCTTGATTAAGAATGTAAATCGGGGACAGAGATTGGAAATGGGTGAGGTTTGGGGTGGAAAGGGGGGGGGGCGTTGGAGAATAGGGGAGGGCATAGCGACTCAAAGAAAGGTAAACAAGTTAAGAAAACTCAGAGCTAAAATGCTGGTAGAGAGGATAATCGAGAAAGAGACGAAAATAAGAAGAGATGAAGAGATAGAATAAGGGATGAGAAACTAGGAGAGTTGGCAAGAAGAAGACATGAAGAAGGAGTAGGAAATGACGAGAAAAGAAGAGATGATATAAAGAAATTTAAAAGAGATGGATAGATGAAGGAAAAGGAAGCGAGAAAGAGATGACAGAGAGAGAGAGAGAGAGATAGAGAGAGAGACAGAGAGCAAGAAATTAATAGATAGAGCAAGGAGAAGAGCTGAGAACGGGAGCAAGACATGGAAGAAGTGAAGACAGGAAGAGCTGAAGAGAGGGGAAGAGATACATATGTGAGGTTGAAGAGAGAAATGAAGAGAGAGGAAGAGATACATATGTGAGGTTGAAGAGAGAAATGAAGAGATAGTAAGAGATACATATGTGAGATTGATGAGAGAAATGAATAGAGAGAGGAAGAGATACATATGTGAGGTTGAAGAGAGAAATGAAGAGAGAGGAAGAGATACATATGTGAGGTTGAAGAGAGAAATGAAGAGATAGTAAGAGATACATATGTGAGATTGATGAGAGAAATGAATAGAGAGAGGAAGAGATACATATGTGAGGTTGATGAGATAAATGAATAGAGAGAGGAAGAGATACATATGTGAGGTTGAAGAGAGAAATGAAGAGAGAGGAAGAGATACATATGTGAGGTTGAAGAGAGAAATGAAGAGATAGTAAGAGATACATATGTGAGATTGAAAAGAGAAATGAAGAGAGAGTAAGAGATACATATGTGAGGTTGATGAGAGAAATGAAGAGAGATGAAGAGATACATATGTGAGATTGAAGAGAGAAATTAAGAGATAGTAAGAGATTCATATGTGAGGTTGAAGAGAGAAATTAAGAGATAGTAAGAGATTCATATGTGAGGTTGAAGAGAGAAATGAAGAGATGGTAAGAGATACATATGTGAGGTTGAAGAGAGAAATGAAGAGAGAGTAAGATACATATGTGAGGTTGAAGAGAGATTAAAAGAGAGAAATAGAGTAGATGCAAGCAGTGAGAAAGAGAGACGAAATAAGAAATAAAGACGAAGAAAGAGAAAAAAACACATGAATGTAGAGGTAGAAAAGAAAAGCTGAAATAAGAGGGATTTATGGAACAAGTGAGATGAAGAGATGAAATTAGAAGAACAGATGAATATCGAGGAAGAAATAATGAAAGGAACACGTGAAGAGAGAGACGAATAAATGAAGAGATCTGACTCAGTGAAGATGTTAAAAGTGAGAAAGAGAAGAAGAGATAACAAGACATGAAATGGGAGAATTAGATGAAGAGAGAAGAATAGAAGAAAAAGGAAGATAAGAAGAAAGAGGCTGCATTAAAGAGTTAGATAAGGGTTGAAAAAACACAAATGTACAAGAACAGGTGTCTGACCACCACTAATTCAAAAAAAAAAGAGAATGACTTTTAGAATACAGTGGCAGTTTATTTAAAAGACAACACTGCAGAAATAGACAATACATTCAAGCGAATGAAAGAAGAAGAAGAATACAAATGTACAAGTTTGGTAACGATGAACAGACAAATCGAATTGGTATTCAAAATATACATTGTTTTCAGAAACAGCAAACAATGAAAGCATGCTTATGTACCAAATGTACTTCCATTTGTTGTTTGGCATTTTCATAAACAGTGTGGCAATCATTTATTAATAGCGGTATTAATCATCTTTACTGTGTGAATTACGTTGGATCGTTATGTTGATGTATGAGGTTGCGAATTAATGGCGTCTTTTATCTGCAGCGTAAATCACAATTATCAGCAAAGATATGTATGTCCATCACATATTTGCTTTACCAGTTGAAAATTATCGTGCGCTCATGGAGACACATGAACACACTAACAGGCGCACACATCACAGACGCGTTGGCACGCGCATGCACGAGCACACACAGGCGCAGACCACATATACGAGGTGTGTTAAAAAGGTATTCCATCTTAATTTTTTTCCGCGGAAACAAATGATGCATGACTGTTTTCTGTGGGCAGGGAGGTAAACGAGAACGTCTTGCGCATGCGTGATTTTTTATCCGCCCGTAAATTGCGTCAGTCGTTGGCAGTCAACCTATCAGTGTTGAATGTAGTGACCATTCGTCGGTTTTCATTCAACACGAAAGGACAGAAAATATTTGGCATCGGTGTTGCATGAGATTTTGTCAAAAGCTGGAAGATACCCAAATGGAAACCATTCGGAAGATTTAAGACATTCGGTGAAGATGTTATGAGCATCAGGTGAATTAAGGAGTGGTACAATAGCTATGTCTATGACAAGGACACGAATAGCACTACTGCCCCACAGAAAGCATGTCGAAAGAGGCGACTAATTGTGTGACATGGCATAACAGTGGCCAGGGTTAGGTGGTTTGGTATAATCATGCATAGATGGCGCCTATTAGGCTGCGGGTCTACTTTGCTTTAGTGTTTGAGTTCATTAAGATGGACTCGCACATCAGGTAACCGCCCTCCATATGGGGACTAATAAACTGCTCGAGCCTAGCCCGCTAAGCAGGAAATCCTCCTCTTGGCTACATCCAGCTGACATCAGAGATGGGATCTACATAGGGGCTTTTGCCCCTGTAGAAGTACAGGCCGACTAAGACTAATAAGACAATCGCTTTAAAGATGGCCGCATATCGGTAAAGAGTGGATCATGTTCTGGTAGGCCCTCAACAAGCCGAAATGATGAAGTCATTGACCAAGCACGAACCTCCGTCTTACAGAACCGTTGTGTCACCACCATACGAGAACTTGCGGATGAGGTTGGGGATAAGCATTGGTTTGATAGACTCCATTTTGAGCTAGGATTTGGCTTTGCGGAGAGTGTCCGCGAAATTCGTGACGACGCTGTTAAGGATGGAACAGAACCAACTCCGTCTTTAAGTCTCACAGGACTTGCTGGACTGCACAAACGGCGACTCCGACTTCAAGAACGCTGTGATCACTGGTCAAGAGTTGTGGGTTTATCGGTACGACCCGGGAGAGCAAGCTGAAGTCGCCACAGTGGAAACAGTCATTATACCCTATCCACACAAAAAAGCCAGGCAGATTCGCATCAATGACAAAGTCATGTTGACCGTGTCCTTCGACTCTCGTGGGGTTGTGCATCACGAGTACACACCACAAGGTCAAAACATTACCAAAGCGTACTACCTGGAGGTCATTCGTGGGGTTGTGCATTCCGAGTACACACCACAAGGTCAAAATATTACCAAAGCGTACTACCTGGAGGTCATTCGTCACCTTCGTGATGCTGTTAGAAGTAAACGACCGGGTCTGTGGACAACGGAAATTTGGCAGCTCCATCATGGCAACGCACCCACCCATGGTTCACATCTGATTCAGACTGCCATGTCCAAACACAACGTTCGTTTGGTTTGCCAGACTCCCTCTTCTCTCGACATGACTACTTGCGATTTTTGGCTGTTCCCCAAGCTGAAATTCCGATGAAAGTGACCCGATTTTTGAATATTTTGTAAATTTTCTTTTTGCGTTCGCATTATTTCTCTCATCCCCAAAGCGGTGTGCGTTGCATCGTAGTTTTTATTTTGCGCCTGTCGGCCCAGTGCATTCGACTTCAGCATGCATTTTATGTAAGGGTCTGCTTCCTCCTGCATTTTCTAAGGGTTTGCTTCTCCGGGGTAACGGCCGGGGCTGTGATGGGGATCGAACCCAGCACCTTCTGGTTGTGAGCCGTATCACTTAACCACTAGTCCACGCGTCCCCACCGGACCCGATTTGAGTCTCGCGAAAATATTATGCGGAATGCAGCTGTTCTCCATTCCCAAACAGGCCTCCCTGACATGCTTAAAACAATGGTGGGACCGCTGGGAGAAGTTCCTGGATTCCCAGGGAAGGTACTTTGCAGGGGATTAGGGTTTCAAACCTCCTGTGTGAGTAATTTCACTTTACTTGCGCGAAGGTCGAATTTTTTTTGAACACAACTGTAGTGTTGTTTTTTTGTATATAAATATAATTAAATATGCTTCCATGTGTGCTGTCTTATACTCTTGGTAGAATTGGTTGGAGTTGTGAAGATTTTAAACTGCTGATAACTTTGAACGTCGGTCGTGAAAGTGCACTAGTGAAGGTTGTGTATGAGATTGCTTCCTCATTACATAAAATATAGTGTCCTAGCATCCACTATTGTAATTGCATATATGCATTTTTAGCACCGGCTTACAACGAGTAGGATAATACATTGTGCAACTCTGTACTCATACTTGAACGATACAAGGAAAGATGGCGATGGCTCATAAGCAATGATGATCGAATTTATTTATGTCAGCGTCGGTGAATTATGAATGATGACGTTGTGCGATACTCGGACATATCGATCAGTTGTAGGCATCTTTGCTTACCTTCGTTGAGCTGAGATGACAGTTCAATATTTGGAGCTATTGAACTTCAGAAACATATATCTCAGGTTTACGTGTAGTGAAAATAGGTAAATGTCTTTTGTAAAATGAGGAAATGTGGACAAATAAATAGAGGGATGATTTTTTTGGGTAGTACTGACACATACAAAAACACGCTGGCATAACGGAAGTACAAATACAAAATGAAAGGAAACAGGGGCTGAAACACATTTTTGACATTCAAGGGAAACAGCCAGACATTAACGAAAGAGGAACTACTGAAACAAAGGAAATATTGATTTTTTATGGATTACCAAATTCAAAGAGAATATTGATATTTAAGAGCAGAACGGATGCAACTGACATATATATATTTAAGGGAGGAACGCATGCAAAGAAAATATTGATATCTAAGGGAGGAAGGGATGCAAAGAAAATTTAGGCATTTTAGGGAAAACGGATGCAAAGGAAATATTGACATTTACCTCATGGGAAGAACTTCCTAATACACACACACACACACACACACACACACACATATATTCATTCCCCTTTCTCTCACACACATGCATTCCCTATTTGTCCCATACAGATGTATTCCCACTTTCTCTCACATACATGTATTCCCACTTTCTCTCACATACATGTATTCATCCTTTCACACACACACATGCATTTCCTTTTCTTTCTCTCACACCCATGCATTTACCCTTTCTCACACACACAGAAGCATATCCATTTTCTCTCGTCCACACATATACGTATCCCCTGTTAAACTTATAAACACAATCCAGACTCCAAAATACATATATGCATTCTATTCCTGACTACCGCGTTGTCTACTGGCATCCAGACAAAACAATTTAGTGCTGATCATGCTCGTAAGTAACTCTCTTCTTACAATAGCCACGGTTGCATACAATGAAGCCTAAGTTCCATATAATTAAGCCTCGTTTCCACATAATGAAGCCTAAGTTCCATATAATTAAGCCTCGTTTCCACATAATGAAGCCTAAGTTCCATATAATTAAGCCTCGTTTTCACATAATGAAGCCTAAGTTCCATATAATTAAGCCTCGTTTTCACATAATGAAGCCTAGGTTCCATATAATTAAGCCTCGTTTCCACATAATGAAGCCTAGGTTCCATATAATTAAGTCTCGTTTTCACATAATGAAGCCTTGGTTCCATATAATTAAGCCTCGTTTTCACATAATGAAGCCTAGGTTCCATATAATTAAGCCTCGTTTCCACATAATGAAGCCTAAGTTCCATACAATTAAGCCTCGTTTTCACATAATGATGCCTAGGTTCCATATAATTAAGCCTCGTTTTCACATAATAAAGCCTAGGTTCCATATAATTAAGCCTCGTTTCCACATAATGAAGCCTAAGTTCCATACAATGAAGCCTCGGTTATATATAATGAAGCCTCGATCAACAAGGTAACCGTCTATCGGTTAAGTTATACACCATAAAGGTAGATTTATAGTAGGTACTCCTAACGAGGATGAAGTGTTGGAGACCTCGTTGTACTAGGTCTCCGTTTTATATAAGGTAGATAGCCAGGTCCCTTCCTCACTGCTTTTCCTGGCCTAAAAACAAGCCAAGTACCCATTTGCACCTGGTATTACCGGATTGTGTAGATTACTGGAATCAAACGCGGTACGTTTACCGTGAGAAGTAAATGCTCCACCAATATACTGCCCATCTTACATTAATAATGTTATACGATGAGGGGTGACGAACGGTAAAGCCCAATGACGAATGGGAAAACCTAGTTCAGAACGCAGTATGACATCACCAATTTCTTCCATTAGTCGCTGATATTCTACCCCTGGAGGTATTGAGGTCTTTTTTTTTACAAGATTTTATTTAACTTGGTTCGACCGTTGTCAGGATGCGTTTCCGTCTATTTCTCAAACGTTAAACGGCTTCCCGATGACATAGAGATGATAAATTTTGCATATATGCTTCACTAGCAAATTCAATGCTGCATATCGGTAAGCTACCGTCTAAGACATGTGAGGTCACAATTTTTTATCTCTCCAATGAAATGTTCGAGGAAGGTCATCGGTGTTACCAGGAAAGACAGAATGAGAAACGAAAACATTCAAAGTGTGGTCGGCACTATATTTTGTACAGAGTTAACTTCCAAGCAATAGATACGTTGGTTCGGTCACCTCATCAGAATACATCCTCATTAACTTGCACTGACGGCTTACATCGCTGGTAGATTTGGTTGCATGGCAAGACGGCTGCCGCGAGGCTGTTGGATGTTCACAATGAAGGACGTAATACACTTGGCGCAGGACAGAAGGCGTAAGCTCCCTACGTTGCTCAACGGCATAAGTTGAAAGAAAACTCACTCCACTAGTAAAGCCTGTTAATCTATCACATGTTGATGAATATTGGACAGTTCATTTATAAGGTTTACCTAAGACGTAGTCTCTTTTTTTTTAAGTTAAAAGATAGACATACGAATTTACATTGTCGATGTAAAGCGCATATTTCTTTTTGGGCAGAAGGTGTTGAGCATGAACTGGGTTTTCTTTCTATGTTCCCTCGAAAACGTAAATTGTTATATCTACCTAGACCAAGAGATCACCAACTCCCATATAATAAATCTGGATATCACCCAAA
Organism: Ariolimax columbianus; assembly: GCA_036924085.1. Classification (NCBI taxonomy): domain Eukaryota; kingdom Metazoa; phylum Mollusca; class Gastropoda; order Stylommatophora; family Arionidae; genus Ariolimax; species Ariolimax columbianus. Next base: position 49,383,160 of record JAVGWX010000006.1, on the reverse strand, counting down.
GGATAACAGCGGGCTTACTCAGGTTCACCTGTATTAAACCATACTGGAACAGATGAAAAACCTCCACATTAGGGCTCACACCTTCAACAGTGTGGTTATTCCAGCCATGGTGTATGGCTGCGTTATGTGGAACCTACGGGAAGTTGATGCAGATATGCTCAGCGTTGCCCAACAAGCGATGGAGCGAAGAACATTGAAGGTTTCATTCGAGACCAAATCCGTAACGCCAAGATCAGACGTTGAACTTCCTTCTCTGGCATCATAGATGTCGCGCTGTTACGGAAATACAGATGGGCCGCCATGTTGTGCGCATGTCAGATAGAGAATTGACACGTAGGGTGACGTCGTGAGGATCATACAACTTTAGCCGCATCACGGGCAACGGAGGATGAGGTGGATAGATGAACTCAAGGAGGCCCTGTGCCCAACATAATACACCAAGGCAAAAGAGCGAAATGAGTTTGCTCAACATTTGGCTACCTGGCATCAGACACGCGTGCCTGATTGAATACCAGGATTTTGATGTTAAGAGTTAGTTGCCCAGCGACATCACCCAACGGTTGTGTTGTGATGTAACTTGTGCTGTTTTTGGATAATAGTAAGAAGCTGCACTAATTATCAACCTCATGCTCTGGTACCCAATTAAATTCAGGATGCAGGTACCTCGGTACTTTGGTACCTTGGCATTTTGCGACCTGGGTTCGCTTGAAACCTGCGGGGCTCGAGCCTGCTCATTTTCTATTCATAGCCTTAAGAAGCGAGTGCCTTACCTCTAAACCACAGCCACTCATATTTATATTCACATCCACACATTCATATTTATGTTATACATACACATGTTAAATTCCTCTCACGCCTAATGTAGTGACACCTCGTCCTTCGAGTCAAAATGTTACAGAAAGATCCTCAGAATACCATGGACAGAGAAAAAGACAAATGTAGACGTTCGGCAAGAGTTGAACATAGAGGAGAATTGGTTTATCAATTTCATTTTGGCTAGAAAATGCAAATACTTTGGTCACACCAAGAGACACAACGGTCTCGAGAGAACGGTGATGGAAGGTATGGTGCCAGGCAAAAGAGGAAGGGGTAGACCAAGAAGACGATGGCACCACGATATCCAGGAATGTCTGGGTATGGCTGTGGCGGAGGCTGGAGTTTTGACAAGGGAAAGAGTTTCTTTCATACAGACTGTGATGGGAGCGACGTTCTATAACAAACATACTACATGATGAGGATACAAAAAAAAGCGACAAAGATGATAGTGGGATTCCAGAATTACAGTTATGAAGAAAGACTCATAAAAACCGGCCTACAGTGTCTAGAAGAGAGGAGAATTCGAGGTGACGTAATACAGGTTTATAAGATAATCAAAGGAACGGATAAATTACAATATAAGAAGTTTTTTTTTCAAAATACAACCACCTACAAGAACAAGAGGGCATAGCTACAAATTAACTAAAGAAAGGCCCAGATATTTGGAAATATTTTTGTAGTCAAATGTGAATGTTTAGAATGAATTTTAACAGGAAGTAGTGGAGGCAAGGACAATTAATGCATTAATAATAGATTTGATGCGCATAGCTTTTAGAGCAAGGAAATGGAAATGAAACTGGTTGTATACATATTCTGCAGAGTCTTCTAAACCAGTATAAAGATGTTAAGATAATAACGGATTGCGCTGTGCGGTAGTTTACAGCTTGACTGCGATATTTGCACCGTTCGGTACTATTTCAGCATGGTATCTTTAGGTACCGACTTAGTCTTCCCTCTTCTAGCTTACTCATAGTCTGTCTGCCCTGAGCCTTCTCTCTTCTAACCTTCGCCTAGTCTGTCTGCCCTGAGCCTTCCCTCTTCTAACCTTCACCTAGTCTGTCTGTCCTGAGCCTTCTCTCTTCTAACCTTCGCCTAGTCTGTCTGCCCTGAGCCTTCCCTCTTCTAACCTTCATCTAGTCTGTCTGCCCTGAGCCTTCCCTCTTCTAACCTTCATCTAGTCTGTCTGCCCTGAGCCTACCCTCTTCTAACCTACACCTAGTCTGTCTGCCCTGAGCCTACCCTCTTCTAACCTTCATCTAGTCTGTCTGCCCTGAGCCTTCCCTCTTCTAACCTTCATCTAGTCTGTCTGCCCTGAGCCTTCCCTCTTCTAACCTTCATCTAGTCTGTCTGCCCTGAGCCTACCCTCTTCTAACCTTCACCTAGTCTGTCTGCCCTGAGCCTACCCTCTTCTAACCTTCATCTAGTCTGTCTGCCCTGAGCCTACCCTCTTCTAACCTACACCTAGTCTGTCTGCCCTGAGCCTACCCTCTTCTAACCTTCATCTAGTCTGTCTGCCCTGAGCCTTCCATCTTCTAACCTTCACCTAGTCTGTCTGCCCTGAGCCTATCCTCTTCTAACCTTCATCTAGTCTGTCTGCCCTGAGCCTACCCTCTTCTAACCTTCATCTAGTCTGTCTGCCCTGAGCCTTCCATCTTCTAACCTTCATCTAGTCTGTCTGCCCTGAGCCTTCCATCTTCTAACCTTCATCTAGTCTGTCTGCCCTGAGCCTATCCTCTTCTAACCTTCACCTAGTCTGTCTGCCCTGTTGCAGTATACTATCCAGGATCACCACGTGGACGTGAAATAGGGTCTTGGTAGCTCTGGTTCTCTGACCCTGACACTGCAGTCAGCTTTAGGCCACTAAGAGCAACAACTTATATACTACTCACAGCTTGATTCTTGTTGACATTCATCAACAACAACAACAACATTATATTCAGAAGCTACTAGCAGTCATTAAAGAAACAATGAACTATTTAAAACTCTTTAGCAGTATGACAATTCCGAGTATAAAACGTTAGTACCCGAACTAGGAATCCACTGGTATGCTGTCAGGAATACAAGAATGAATAAAAAACTACCTAGGGGTTCACTATACCAATGAAATATAAGAACCGCTGCTGTCCACTGTTCAATATTTAGTATTAACAATTCGGCACTAGTAAACGAGTTTGAGAGAAAATGTACGATGTATAGTCAACTTATGTAGCTCACCTCAAATGTCAGCTCTTGTACAAGGTCTAAAATATTCTTCCGCCAAATTGTGCCCAGTGAGTGAGGGGACTAGAACACACGCGGAGGAATGAGGCTGTCAGAAAGCATAGGCGAGGAAGCGGGAGAGAGAGGTAGAGGTGCTAGATTATCATAGAATAGAGGGGGAAAATGAGAAGTGAAAAGGATACTGGAGTGACAGATGAAAATATAAGATAATCACTGAATGAGGAGTGAAGAGGATCCTGGAGTGACAGACGGAGATATTAGATAATTTTCGAGTGAGAAGTGATGAGGATACTGGAGTGACAGATGAAAATGTTAGATAATCATCGAGTGAGAAGTGAAGAGGATCCTGGAGTGGTAGATAAAGATGTTAGACAATCACAAAATAAAGTCTGTGGGGATGGTGAGAAGGACGAAAGGCTCAGTATGGAGAGGTTGAGATCTTCGATAGGCACACAATAGAGAGAGAGAGAGGGACACAACGAACACATTTTGTTGATGAAACGGTATACGAGAGTGAGAGGTACAGATGATACGACCTACAAAATAAATAAGAATAATTTTTTGAGAGAGAGAGATAAAACTGAACGGAGAGGTATGATGTCAGATAGACATGAAATACAGAATGAGAGGAAGAAAGAAAAGGATGAGAATGGTTACATATAGACACACAATGGAGGTAGACTAACGTCTGGTCAGGCATAGCATACTGATCAGACGTTAGTGAGGGTCAGGTAAAATATACTGGCCAAGTCCCTAATCTCGGCTTCCTAGTTGCCCGCGCTGGAAACGGGCTGTTTTCATGGCAGGATGGCTAACGACGTGAAAGATCGATATTATCCCCGTAGTAGTAGGCGACACGCAGATGAAACCCAGTAGAGCAACAACCGCCTGCAGGATACCGGTCCATCTTCATCAGCGAGCTAGTGATGTGAGCAAAACACACCACTTAACGTCCTTTTTAGGGCTCATAAAAGAGGTAACACTATTCACTGTGGGCATTCGAAACAAACAGATAAACATAGACAATGAGAGGAAGAATGAGAGGAAGAATGAGAGGCAGAAGGAGAGGCAGAATGAGAGAAAGAATGAGAGGAAGAATGAGAGGAAGAATGAGAGGAAGAATAAGAGGCAGAATGAGAGAAAGAATGAGAGGAAGAGTGAGAGGAAGAGTGAGAGGAAGAATGAGAGGAAGAGTGAGAGGAAGAATGAGACACAGATTGAGAAGAAGAATGAGAGGAAGAATGAGAGGAAGAATGAATTACAGGAAGAATGAGAGGCAGAATAAGAGGCAGAATGAGAGGCAGAATGAGAGGAAGAATGAGAGGAAGAATGAGAGGCAGAATGAGAGGAAGAATGAGAGGAAGAATGAGAGGAAGAATGAGAGGAAGAATGAGAGGCAGAATGAGAGAAAGAATGAGAGGCAGAATAAGAGGCAGAATGAGAGGAAGAATGAGAGGCAGAATGAGAGGAAGAATGAGAGGCAGAATGAGAGGCAGAATGAGAGGAAGAATGAGAGGAAGAATGAGAGGCAGAATGAGAGGAAGAATGAGAGGAAGAATGAGAGGAAGAATGAGAGGAAGAATGAGAGGCAGAATGAGAGGAAGAATGAGAGGCAGAATGAGAGGCAGAATAAGAGGAAGAATGAGAGGCAGAATGAGAGGAAGAATGAGAGTAAGAATGAGAGGCAGAATGATATATCAGTGACAGGGATGATTTTTTTCCATTTTCGGGGATATGCACCTATCGGTCTCACGGGAGATATGGGAAGAGAAAACAGGGGACAGTTAATGAAGAGGAATATTTGAGGGAAGTGCTGATAACAACATATATGAGAGCATGCCAACTGTCGGGGTTATTTCTATAGGAGCAGAAGTGCTGAAGCTCTCGTCCCTCTACCCAATGCCATGTAGAATTATATTAGTCTCTTTCCGTTTATCTATGTTGTTGTTGTTGTTGTTTCGAATGTCCACAATGAGTAGGTTTACTCTTTTGTGTGCGCTGAAAAGGACGTTAAGTGGCAGGTTGCAGTAGTTTCTCTCCCATCACTAGAGTGCTAATGAAAATGAACCGGGGTCCTCCAGACGGTTGTGCTATCCTTGGCTTCATCTCCGTGTCGCTCACTACTATGGGGATCACATCGATCCCTTACCTCGTTAGCCAGGTTGACATGAAAACTGCCCGTTTCCAGGGAGATCTACCAGGGAGCCGAGGTGAGGGTCTTGGCCAGTATATCTTGTCTGACCCTGACTAACATGTCTGATCAGTTTATGTTGCCTGACCAGACGTTAGCCTTCCTTCCAATCTTTATATACATAATAATATAGTTCGTTTTAGCGTCAGAAACCGATGCGTCGGTCAACCATTCTGCACATTGTGAAACATTGACTAAGACTGAGTTAGAGCGATCCTTCTGTCAACGTAGTGAAACGTGGGAGCTTTTTCTCCTGCGCTTCTAACCGGCCGGTTGGTAGTCGTTGACCCAGAACACAGATGTGTGGAGAATCTGATGAGCCGTGGTATCATGAGCCAGGTGAACAACATGGCAGAATCGAGACAGGCGACAGCGATTCTAGTTTCCACAGACGAGTAGGAATTTTGCCGTTGATGTGACATCTGGCTTTTCAACAAAGTAATTTCAGCGGAAACCAAGAGTACGTCTCTGATTTCGCATTTGAAGACTTCGGGTCTTGATATGTCAAATATAATTAGGGTCCGTGTCTCAGAGTCGTTTAGAAGTACACGAATCACACATGGACTGGTAGATGATTAGTTTGGTTTAAAAGTAGAACCTGCTGTTATTCCATGCGCGGTGAAGTTCATTCATTACGAAGGCGGGGACAGCAATCTACCTTTACATATCAGGGCCGATGCGCCTGTCTGATGTAATAGTGCTGCCTTCGGTATGTAATTTCTGTAGTTTGAACCTGGACTGCTATTTCCTGAGTTCGCATACCGGGACTGAGGTTCTAGACTTTAGTCTTTGCTCAGGATATCGATAAACCCGTGTGTGTTGTTAAGCGTTCCGTTATTTGAAATTGGATGGCTAATGGAAGCCATAACACAGACATAGAATAGACACAGTAATCCTGGATGATAGCCCCCCGCTGGAGCAGTAGAAAAGTTGCAGCAGCAGTTCAGATAGACCGAACAGACCAAAGATAAAAGATACCATATGTATGGACATTACGTACATAAAATGAGCCATTAGTTGAAACCCAGTTCCCGACAACAAAACACAACCTCTCCAAGGAAGCCACGGACAGCATGGCATCGAGAAATGGCGGGAATAACAACAGAAACAACGAATAGAGTTGCATGAGGAGGCCGCACCAGAAGCACACCTACCATATCTGATTTGTTTTTCTTTTTCTGCGGTCGCCTTATACTTCAATTCCACTAGGCGACGTGCGTTATATTATGTTTTTATGTTCCGCCTGTTGGCCCAGTGCATCCGACTTCGGCATGAATTTTATGTAAGGATCTGCTTCTTTCTGCATTTTCTAAGGGTCTGCTTCCCAGGGGTACTGGAGTAAACCCAGACAGAAAATCGCAAGTGGTAGCACCTAAGGCGGATGGTTTCAGAATTGCAAACTCATTCTGGTAGCTCCGGCAGCTCTTGCAGCTCAGCTGGTGCCTAATTGTCATGCTTTGCATTCCTTTGGATTACACCAGCGAGGCACCAGAGAGGGGGGTCCTGCAGATTGGACAGCCCAGGGTCTCCATATTCAGCGCCCAGTCTTGCGCCCCGGAGGCTACTCACAGAGTGCCACGCGATCTGCAAATACTGAGACGTCTACGACAGACGACTTCTCCTTGGGCATCACTGAACGTCTTAGTGGTTTACAAACGCAATGATGTCATTAACCCGGTGAATGTTTTAAGAATGTTTTCATTTTCTAAAATGAAAACCCGTTAGATTGCATGGTGCTCGCACACTTCATATTACACGGGAACTGTGCTCGTAATCTTAAGAGGTTGAGATCCCCTGGTATAAGCCAATGGGTGTACATGTCTAAGTCAGATCTTTTAAAAGTCTGACACCATCTCTTCCCAACTTCAATGTCGTTGGCTAAATTAAACGTCACCCCTGGTTTTGAGGTCTGTGAATGTCCCTATAATCTTTGAGTTCTTTGTTGGGTTGTAGGTTTCACCATAATTGATTATTATATCGCCCATTTTCTGCTACCCAGACATCTTCTACTTCATTTTACATTATTGATTCCACAACGTAGCAGCACCAATTCCTTCACTCCTGTTTTGGATCGTCTTCCGCAGTGCGTCCATCCGAGAAACCTTTTCATTTGTATTTATCATTCACTCGTTTGGAAGGTGATAGTATCCTCATTCCTCTATTTTGTTGTGTGATTTAATGCAGCGCCTGCCTGGTTATAGTGTATGTTTTAATTGTGTGTAATGCCGTTAAGATTTATAAATTCTCTCATTTTCCCTCATAGTGTATGTTTTTGAGATGTATAGTGTCTGTCACTTGGACATTTAATGTCTTCAAGACGATTAATGTCTGTCTAAGATGTCTAATGTATGTCTTTAAAAAACATAATGTTCATCTTTAAAATATGTAATGTAGGTTTTCGGTATATGTGTGTCTTTGTTATGTTTCATGTCCATCTTTAAGATGGGTAAATTGTGCCAGATAGACGAGTAAAGTCAGTATTTTAGGTAGAAAAATGTCGGTCATGTAGGACAATTAAAGTCTGCCATGTAAGTCGAGTAAAGTCTGCCATGTAAGACGAGTAAAGTCTGTTCTAAAACACGTGTCATGTCTGCCCTGTAAGACGACTATAGTCTACACTGTAAAATAGGTAAAGACTGCCAATGTAAGACGAGTAAAATCTGCATTGTAGGACAGGTAAACTCTGCCATGTAAGACGAGTAAAGTCTGCATTGTAAAACAAGTAAAGTCTGCCCTAAAAGACGAGCAAAGTCTGCTATGTAATACGAATAAAATCTGAGCTGCAATAATAATAAAGTTTGTCTCATAAAACGAATACTGTCTGCCATCTGAGACTAGGAAAGTCTGCCCTGTAAGTTTATCCTATAACACGAGTAAAGTCTTCATTGTCAAACGCGCAATGTCTGCTATGTGAGTCGAGTGTGACATATAAGACGTGTAAAGTCTGCCATGTGAGACGAGTAAAGTGTATCCTGTTAGACGAGTAAAGTCTGCATCTGAGACGTGAAAAATCTGCTCTGTACGACAAATAGAGTCTGTCCTGTAAGACGTGTAGAGTCTGTCATGTGAAACGAGTAAAGTCTGCCATCTAAGACAAGTAAAGTCTGCTGTATAAAACGAGTAAAAATACGACACATAAAACAATAAAAACTGCTGTATAAGACTAGGGAGCGTATTTTAAGTGAGATGAGTAGAGTCTGTCAGGTAAGAAGAGTAAAGTCTGCCGTCTAAGACGAGTGAAATCTGTCTTATAAGGTAAAGTAAAGACTTTACTATACGACGAGTAAAGTTTGCTATGCAAGACGAGAAACGTTTGCACTGTGAGGCTATCAAAATGTGCCATGTAAGACAAATATGGTATGCCATAAAAGACGACTAAAGATTGGCAAAACATACAAGTAAAATATGTCGCGTTAAACGAGTAAAGTCTGTCCTGTAAAACAAGAAAATTCTAATCTGTAAAACAAGAACAGTCCGTTTTATAAGACGAGTAAATTATGCCATGTAACATTTAATAAATTATGTCGTGTGAGTCAAATAAAGTCTGCCATATAAAGCGAATAAAGTCTGAGATGTGAGATGAATAAAGTCTGTCAAGGGAAACCAGTAGGTTCAACCATATAAGATTGTTAAAGCCTGCCCGTTAAGACAATTTTAGTCGGTCATGTAAGACAAGTAAAGTATGTCTTAATAGACGAGAATAGTCTGCCTTGAAATTAGAGTAAAATCTGTCATCTAAGACGAGTGTAGTCTGCCATGTGAGACGAGTAACGTCTGCCAAGTGAGACGAGTAAAGTATGCAATGTGAGATGAGTAAAGTCTGCAATGTGAGATGAGTAAAGTCTGTCATCTAAGAATGGTGTAGTCTGCTATGTAAGATGAGTAAAGTCTGACATGTGCTATAAAGACGAGAAAAGTATGTCGTGTAAGACGAGCAAAGTTTGTTTTATATGACGTGTAAAATGTGTGCCCTAAACAAATTCAAACCTATCCTGTAAAATAAAGTTAAGTCTGCCTTGCAAGAAAAAGTAATGTCTGCCTTTCAAGACAGAATAATGTCTGTCTTGGAAGACAAAGTAAAGTCTGCCCTGTAAGACAAAGTACATTCTGCCTTGTAAATTAAAGTAAAGTTTGCTCTGTAAGACAAAGTAATTTCTGTCCTGTAAGACAAAGTAAAGTCTATCTTTTATGATAAAGCAAAGTCGGCCATATAAGACAAATTAAAGTATGTCCTATAAGACAAAGTAAAATATGTCCTGTAAAACAAAGTAAAGTCTGCCATGTAAGACTTGGTAAAGTCTGATTATAAAATAAAGTAAATGAAGTTTGTATTGTTAGGCAAACTAAAGTCTTCCATGTAAAACAAAGTGAAGTCTACAAGACAAAGTAAAGTCTACATTGTAAGACAAAGTAAGTTCTGATCTATAAGACACATGAAAGTCTGCCCTGTAAGAAAATATGTATTGTAAGACAAAGTAAAGTCTGCCCTACAAGACAAAGCAAAGTCGGCCCTGTAAGACAAAGTAAAGTCAATCCTACAAGACAAAATAAAGTCTGCTCTGTGACACGAGTAAAGATATCTGTTTCTAGCCACAGACAAATTTTCATCAGTTTTGATGTAGCGAAACACGACTTCATATCCGGGGCAACCCAGAAAAAGAACAAGGCTGGTTAGACCGGAAATCACCGGATATACTTTCCGTGATGAAACTATAAGGGAGACTCTAACAAAAAAACCGTTACTGTTGCTATGGAAACGATGTTAGTGGGAGGATATATTGGATGATGACAGCGGAGCAAAGTTATTAAACTGCGGGATATTTAGGTCGATTTTAAAGGAAGAGACGGGTCATGCATTCTCAAGAGATCAGTTCTTGGCATTCATTTGTTTGTAATGGTACGTCTACCATATTATAATCAAAAGGACTAGGTATATGGTTGGCTTGGCTTCGTTCATTCTCAATCTCCCACTACCAAACACTTAAAGGGCTTAAGTAGCATAATGCAGTCCAAAGAACGGGATGCGTTGTGTCGTAGTTTACAGCTGGACTGCGATATTTGCACCGTTCGGTCCAACACATCCGACTTCAGCAAGCATTTTTTGAGTACCGGGTTAGCATTCCCTCTTCGATCCCTTCTCCTTAGCCAGTCTGCCCTGCTGCAGCCTGTTATCCAGGATCACCACGTGGAGGTGTAGAAGGGTCTTGGCAGCTTTGGTTCGCTGGCCCTGACGCTAGCAGTCAGCTATGGGTCGCTGACCACTGCAGCTCAGGATCTTGATCCCAGGTATATGGTTGAAAGACCAGTGTGTGACCAAAAAGCAGCTTAATGAATGAGCTCTGATGAAGATGGATGTTTTGGACCGAAAGTTGAAAATATCACAGTCAAGCTGTAAACTAGCGACACAACGCATTCCGTTCTCCGGACTACATCCTGCTACTTGCAAAGCCCTGTTCAGGGCTTAGTAACGAAAGATTGAGAACGAACGAAGAAGAAGAAGAAGAAGAAGAAGAAAAAGAAGAAGAAGAAGAAGAAGAAGAAGAAGAAGAAGAAGAAAGAATGAGCTGACATATGTATTTGAGGGATTCATAAATTGTAACTTTCATTATTAGTTTTGAAATTACTACCGGTGTGGGGCAGAGGTGTGTGCTATTTTCTCTGCTGTTTAACATCTACATGGACAAAACCACATCGTAGACCAGTCAAATTGAGACATTTGATGCAGAACCGAACTCAATACACGAATTGCTCTTTGCATGTGGTCAGTGTGTGTTGTACAACGATGAAAATAAATGACAAAATCACACGAACGTACTTGCGACTACTTTTGTTAAATATAATATGCAAATTAACGAGATAAAAACATAAAATATGAGGATCAACATAAGTGTAAATGATATTGCTATTCAACAGGCCCCTAAGTAAGTATTTGGGCAGTATTTTTTCGGAAGACGATAGGATCGATAAGAAATCGAGACCAGGTGTCAGAAAGCATATGCCGTCACTTATCCCCACTGCTTAGACACTCGAGCATTAGTTTGGCAACAAAGCAACATCTGATGAGCTATATATAAATGCCGAATCTGTTTTACGAGTGCTAAACATGGCAGCATTTCGACGTGTGAAATAAAGGGCTTAAGCAAGGTCATCGATGTTACCAGAAAAGACAGAATGCGAAACAACGACATTCGAAGTATGGTCGGCACTACATCTTGTGAAGGCTACATTTCCAGGCACAGAATTCGTTGGTTTGGTCATCTCACGAAAATGCACTTTCATCAGCTTCCATTGATGGCTTAAAACGCTGGTAGATCTGGATATAGGCATTTGGGAGACCACGGGGCAGGTAGATAGATGACAGAATGGTTGTGCAACGAAACGGGCTCACATTGACCGCCGCTACGCACTTGGCGCAGGACAGACGACTTAAGCTATCAAGACACCAAACGACATAAGGTTCGAAAAAAATAACTAACTGTAAAGACGTTTTCATATTAATGTATTCATTTAGAAGGGAACAAGTGGCACAGCACACAGACCAACTCTGCGTGTGTTCAACTTTACGAACAGGCAAGATCGTGCACCTATGGGATATGAACCAATTCATATATGTTCTCAAATCAGAAACATTGTACCGTAAGGAACAAAATAGTACACCGCACTACGGCTTAGAAAGTAAGGACGACAATGCTTTAGAAGAGTTACGAATTGTTTGTTTGAGGTACCCACTCCAGTTGCGGTGCGTCAGTTGGATTGATGTAGCCACTCCAGTTGTGGTGTGTCAGTTGGATTGAGGTAGCCACTCCAGTTGTGATGTGCCATTTGGTTTGAGGTAGCCACTCCAGTTGCGGTGTGTCAATTGGTTTGAGGTAGCCAATCCAGTTGTGATATGCCATTTGGTTTGAGGTAGCCACTCCAGTTGTGATGTGCCATTTGGTTTGAGGTAGCCACTCCAGTTGCGGTGTGTCAGTTGGTTTGAGGTAGCCAATCCAGTTGTGATGTGTCAGTTAAATTGAGGTAGCTACTCCAGTTGTTATATGTCAGTTGGTTTGAGGTAGACACACAAGTTGTAACGTGTCAGTTGCTTTCAGGTAGCCACTCAAATTGGGATGTGCCAGATGGTTTGAGGTAGCCACTCAAAGTTCGGATGTGCCTGATGGTTTAAGGTAGGAACTGGAGTTGTGATATGCCAGTTAGTTTCAGGTAGCCCTTCCAGTTCTGATGTGTCGATTGGTTTGAGGTAGCCCTCCCCAGCTGTGCTGTACCAGTAAAGATACGGTTCGCGGCATTTCTTTGTTCTATTCCAGTTGTGCTGTACCAAATTCTGATTACTACAGGTCGGGCTCCATGTGAGTAGCCTTTGCTGAAACAATGAATTGCTTTGCTATGGTAGTAGTCTTTGTAGCTCTATGTGTATATATGATTATGATACCAGTCATGTGACTAACCAATGCGGATTCCGTGGTGAAGTGGTTCGACTCCGGACTCCGCCTTTTTTTTATGCGGAGTCCCCTGCATCTCGTAGCCACCTCCTAGTCGTCTTGTTCTTGACTTGTCACTTGGGGTCGGGCGGCTCGAGACGAGAGAGTGAGGATAAAAAGAAGCGCAGTTATCCTTCCTAAAAATAGGGCTAGCAAAATAAATTATGCCATCATCGTTTGCAATGGACGGGTGGCTTTGCCTTTGCCATGTGACCAACCCTCTTTATTAACCTTTTACGACTCACTTATTGACGGCAAAGTAGGCCTATTCTTTAATGAGCAAACAGTGGGCCCGAGAAGTACATAGGAAAGTACCATATGTAGCTCAAGATGTAAACAGCAGCGTATTGTACACACTATTTAAATAATGAGCGAGATAGGTAACTTCCTGCGGCTTACTAGGCCTGGGGGAAGGTACAAATGATTTGGATATACCTTAAACTTGATTTAGAAATTTTGCCCGGACAGCAGCCTACTTTTTTCGATTTCTAACCGCCAAGAGATTTTAACGTAATCGACACTCTGATGTCACTAAACAGAAATAAGGGGAATTTTTACCTCAATTTTCACGTAAAAAAATCCAGGTCTCCACCATGATTCGAACCCGCACCTTCGGCACTCGAGTCAGCCACCTTACCTTGAGACCACTGATCGTTCTCTCGACTAAACATAGCTCAAAGAATAAGTGACGTCAAGCATGACCTACTTTAAATAGATCGTCTGACTCACCGGGACAACCCCTTTGAAACGTCACATTAAAAGGCCGACTTAATAACGGAAGTCCAATTGCATTAATATTTTTTTCCAATCGATGGTCCAGACAGAGAAATAAAACAAATTCACGGCACAAAACACAACAAATCACTATTCATAGTGATCCTTTTACAGAATCCTGCAATGAAACCAACTGCATATCCATCTTTGTTTCCCGAACACGCTATTATATTTACACTGAAAGTTGACACATGAAAGTTCCGTTATTTAGTCAGTCTTTGAATGAGACGTTTCAAAGGGATTTATCCGTGAATTAGAGCGCATGTATCTATTCAAAGCTGTTAGTGAGATCAGGTCGACTAAAAATAGTTGAAATAATGAATTAGGTCAGGTCGCTTAATAATAACTCAAATAATGAGTTAGGTGAGGTCAACTAAAAATAGCTAAAATAATGAGTTAGGTCAGGTCAACTAAAAATAACTCAAAACAATGAATTAGGTCAGGTCAACTAAGAATAACCCAAATAATGACTTAGGTCAGGTCGATTAAGAATAGATAAAAAAAAAGAGTGAGATCAAGGTAGTCCTGATGAAGAGAAATAAGAGATAGATTAGGAACACACTAAAATAACTTAAATGTATAGGGTACACATCAGAAATCGGGGATTGGTAGGACGCGCTCTTAGAAAATGGAGATATATAGTACGCGTCAAAATGTGAAGGTAGATACGACAGAACATCAGAAATTAGAGATGAATAGGACACATCATCAGATAATAGAGATATATAGTACAAGTCAAAATGTGAAGGTAAATACGACAGAACATCAGAAATTAGAGATGAATAGGACACATCATCAGATAATAGAGATAGATAGTACGCGTCAAAATGTGAAGGTAGATACGACAGAACATCAGAAGTTAGAGATGAATAGGACACATCATCAGATAATAGATATAGATATGACACTCTTAGAAAATAAAAATAGATAGGAAGCAGCACCATAAACTAGAGACTGATGGGAAACAACATCAAAAGGTAGAGATCGAAAGGAAAAATCATCAAAAATAAGAGATGGATTGGAAACAGAATCAACAATTAGAGCTGGATAAATACCAGCATCCTAAATTATAGATGGATAGAACACAGCATCAGAAATTAGCCATAGATAGGATAAAAAATCACAAATTAGAGATAGATAAAACACATCATCATAAATTAGAGATGAAAAGGACACAGAATAAGAAATTAGAAATGGATAGGACACAGAACAAAAAACTACAGATTAATATGACATCATCAGAAATTAGAGAGGGATAAAACACATCATCCAAAATTAGTAATGGATACGACACATTATCAGACAGTAGAGACGTAAATACAGATGTGTGTCCTAAGGAAGATCTTGCCATTATTCCACACACGTCGGAGGTCGTGCATAACGGACGCAGCTAGTCCGATCCGCCTTGACATATCGGGACCGCTGCGCCCATCGCATGATATTTTGCTACCCGAGGTAGATGAATTCGTTGGTGCCCACCGCAGTGTGACCTTGAGTTTCAATACCCTGGGGTGCTGTGTCGGAAATGAGATTTTGAACTTTGGTCTTGGTCCAAGGACATAGACAGGCTTAGGGAGGGCGTTTCAGTGTTTAACATTTCCAGAGAGCGCTGCAGCACAGATCTGTCTCTGCCAAATAGGGCAATGTCGTCCGGGTAAATGAGATCAGTGAAGATTGGCGGATCATGCGATCAGGTATCTCTCCTTTCCAGCAGATCTTCAAGAGCACAATGTCTGTGAAAACTATTGATACGTTTTTCCAAACTTTGTCTCTGTCTCTCCAAGTGAACAGATTGCCTATACGTCTTGCTTTACATGAAATCACCCATTCGCACCAATGGGCGGTAGTGCAATTGCTCCTGATGTATCGTGAGATAAATTCTCCGTCAAGCTCTCTCTTCTGTATCGTGAGATAAATTGGCCGTCAAGCTCTCTCTTCTGTATCGTGAAATAAATTCTCTGTCAAACTCTCTCTTCTGTATCGTGAGATAAATTCTCCGTCAAACTCTCTCTTCTGAATCGTGAGATAAATTCTCCGTCAAACTCTCTCTTCTGTATCGTGAGATAAATTCTCAGTCAAACTCTCTCTTCTGTATCGTGAGATAAATTCTCCGTCAAACTCTCTCTTCTGTATCGTGAGATAAATTCTCCGTCAAGCTCTCTCTTCTTTGTCCCCAGTTCCTAAATGTTAAAGCCCCTTTAGATCCACATCAAAAAGATTGCTATGGTCACGTGGTACATATGTCCCTTCCATATTGACCGGGACAGCAGTCTAGACATCACTCCTCTGGCTGAAAGTCTTGTCGCTCTGATAAGCTTCTCCCACTATACCGATTTTCCTCTTGTCATTCGTGTCAATCTGCCAGGGTCAGTTAATATCGGATCGCATGATCTGTCATATACCCCCACCTCTTTCTGACAATTGTTTCCAACTCAAAGTAAACACTAGCTGCTACTCTCTCGTGTTGCCAATCCAAACCCAGCTCTGACTGTGGATACACATCTTGTGACCCTAGATTGACCCGCACTTGTCCAAGTTAAGATACTGAGTTGAGATATCCAGATACCTTCTCAGCCAGGTTTGGCTTTCGTATAAATAGTTTTCACCCCGAATCTCTTCTGCTCGACAGGGATATGTTAATAGAGAAATATTGCAGGGTATAATCCGAATGCGTCAACACTAGACTCTGGACTGACTAACAGGTGGCAGTGGTCTTACATGATCAGAAGACTTCAACACCAGTCTTTGGACTGACTAACATAGTGCAGTGGAGTGACATGATCAGAAGACTTCAACACCAGTCTCTGGACTGACTAACATAGGGCAGTGGCGTGACATGATCAAAAGATTTCAAAACGTCGCTGGACTGACTAACATAGGGCAGTGGCGTGACATGATCAAAAGATTTCAAAACGTCGCTGGACTGACTAACCAGCTGATAACTAATATTAATTTATCAAAAATAATGAGGGGAAAGAACCATAACAATTACGCGAACTTAAGTATTTCATGAGTTGCCTTACGTTTGAACAAGAAACTGCTCAGAAAGGTCAAACACGAATAGCAACAACACACTATTTGAGCTTATGTGTACCAAAAAGGAACAACTAGAATTCATACAGAAACAAATGTTTTAATGTCGCTTTGTATTGTTCCAAACGTCGATATACTTCATACAGTTGATTATAGCAAGACCTCACACAATGACAGCTTAACACAGGCATTGACAAATCAGGACCTCCCATGTCGCCTATAACTGCTACTGCAGCACTTGACATTTCATGAAAAGTGTTATTATTAGTCGCACAATTTCTCGCATCTCTTATATCCTCCATCAGTTTTACACAAAATATACTTTCTAGTGTCATTTCCTCTCTTTCCGCCGATTCACGTTACGCAACAGCTAAACTATAAAGCAAATAAGGAATAGCAGAAACCAAACAACGAACTGATGTTATCAGACATCAGAACAGAACTAGAAAAACTCCAGAGATCATCAACAATAGAAATAGAGCTGTACAGGAATCACAGGAACACTAGAAACATGATGCTCTAGCAAATAATGACAATAAAATGCATAATTTAATCGTCTAGTACCATATAGAAAGATCAATAAAATCATCATAAATCAGTTTATACACAAATGGAGAAAAGACATGAAGATAAGCAGTAGACCAGCCCCAATTCACCAACCTTATTTCGCATGAGAATTGGTCACTGTAGACTACTAGAACATTAAACCGACTACGGATCTCGCACATCCCCGATGAATGCCCATATGAACCAGGTTACCAGAATCATGAACATATTCTACAGGAATACCCACTCTATAGGGAAATGAGATACCAGACCTGGCCAGAGGGTGCGGAGCTGAGACCAAAGCTGTGGGGCAGCCGCTCCAACCTGGTGACGACTGCAAATTTCATCATGGCGACTGGTCGGCATATATACCATAACCAACGATTCTGAACGTAAAGATGTGTTGAAATAAATAAATATTACTTTCAAAATAAACTTACATTTGCAATTTTAATTTTTCAGGAATAATTGACACATACAACATGGAACTGTTTATCGAAGACCAGGTTTGGCTCCTACATGTTGCATTTGGGGCCTAGATCCCATATATAAATGTTGCCCTAGCGTTTAACGATTTTCAGCACCGCAAAAATCAAAGTACATACATGCTACGAGTGGGTACAGTTACGGTCAACAAAGCAAAGCTTGAAGTCTAGAAAAAACAAAGCCACTAACCACTAGCCTAAAAAGCCACAGGAAGAAAACTTCTCACACATTTACTACTAATTATTATCATCAAGCGCCTTGCCAGTTGGCGTTAGCGTTCATGGACCTCCATTTGCTCTTATTTAGATTGTCGGTGATGAGTTCGTGCGTTGATCACCTCCCATGTAATGCCTTCAAGCTGCCTCTCTTTGTCAACTCTTTGTCCATCCTACTTGCCATTCTGCCCTTCGCCACGTTCTGTTCCAACCCGTCTCTTCTCATGATATGCCCGAAAAAAGATCACTGCTTTGCCTTGATGTTTACCATAAGCTGTCTTTGCCACTGTGCTTCCACGATAACCATGCTTTTAAATTCGATTTCTTTACAGTCGATGAAACTTTCAACATTTTTGCGGAACACTACATTTCCGTTGTCTCCAAAGACCCATGGCTCCACGTAGCATACTTAACTTAACTTAACATCTTTATACTGGTTTAGAAGACCCTGCAGAGTCTGTATACAACCAGTTACATTTACATCACCTTGCTCTAAAATCTATGCGCATCCAGTTTATTCTTAAATGCATTAACTGTCCCTGCCTCTACTACCTCCCCTGGCAATGCATTCCAAGCAGACACCACTCTCTGACTAAAAAAATATTTCCTAATATCTAACCTGGACCTCTCTTTAATCAGCTTGTAGCTATGCCCTCGTGTTATTGTAGGTAGCTGTATTTAAAAAAAACTTGTTATAGTCTAATTTATCGATTCCTCTGATCATCTTATAAACCTGTATTAAGTCACCACGAATTCTTCTCTCTTTGAGACACTGTAGGCCGGTTTTTCTGAGTCGTTCCTCATAACTGTAATTCTGGAATCCCACTATCATCTTTGTCGCTCTTTTTTGTATTTTTTCTAGCATGTTTATGTCCCCTCTATGATAAGGACTCCACACATGTACACAGTACTCCAATCTAGGTCTAACTAAAGCTTTATACAGTTTGACGATCACTTCCTTGCTCCTATGTTTAATTTTTTTTTTTTATCATACCTAACATTGCATTTGCCTTTTTCACTGCTACCTTAACTTGCTCACTCACCTTTCCTGTATGATCTATTAAAACCCCTAGGTCCCTTTCCTTATCTATCTTTCTAATATTGTTTTCTCCCATTCTGTAATTATGTTCCATATTGGATCTACCCATGTGGATGACTGTACATTTATCTACATTAAACTCCATTTGCCAGCTTACAGACCATTCTCGAATTTTATCTAAATCCGACATCAATATATCCACTTCCGCTTTAGATGAGACACTACTGCATAGTTTTGTGTCATCAGCAAATTTTGCAATCATGGATCTCATATCAATGTCCAAATCATTTATATATATCAAGAACAAAATTGGTCCCAAAACCGAGCCCTGTGGCACACCACTTTTCACTTCACTCCACTCAGAGTACTCCTTATTTATGCCCACCCTCTGCCTTCTTCCCGTTAACCAATTTTCAATCCATTTGGCAACTTCGCCGCCTATTCCATGTGATTTTAACTTTCGAAATAATCTTTGATGAGGTACTCTATCAAAGGCCTTTGCAAAGTCTAGATAAATAACATCCACTGGCTCCCCTTTATCTATGATTTTAGTAACCTCCTCCATGAATTCCAATAGATTTGTTAAGCATGATCTCCCTCTAGTAAACCCATGCTGACTATTTCTAATTAGATTAAATTTGTCTAAATGCATTACAATGTTTTCTTTGATTATTGACTCTAACAATTTACAGACTATGCTCGTTAAACTCACCGGTCTATAATTTGCCGGATCTGATTTTTTGCCTTTTTTGAATAAGGGGATCACTCCTGCATCTTTACAATCCCGTGGAACAATCCCTTTTGTAAGTGATTGAGAACATAATATAGTCAATGGTTTTGCTAGTTGGTCTCTAATTTCGTACAGCAATTTTGGGTGAATACCATCTTGACCTGGACATTTATTCACTTTCAACCCCTCCAATTTTTTAAAAACCATTTCCTCTGTAATACAGATTGATCTTAATCCCGCTGTATCCATGTCTCTTTGAAAAATATCTATAGGCTCTGGGATCTCGGAGCAGTCCTCCTTTGTGAAGACTGTGCCAAAGTACTGATTGAGCAGATTAGCAGCCTTCCTATTCTCACTTATTATTTTCCCTGTACTGTCCATGAGAGGGCCTACTTTGTCTTTCGTTCTTTGTTTATTTCTAATATAAGAAAAGAAGCTTTTACTGTCAGTCTTGATCCTCTGAGCAAGTTTTTTTTCAAAGTCTATTTTTGCTGTTTTATTCGCTTTCTGAGATATGTTCTGCTTGTCCAAATATTTTACATATGTTTCTTTTGATTTACCTGCCTCTATATATTTTGTCCATGCTTTATTTTTTGCTCTTCTACATTTCACTACAAATCTAGTTATCCACTTTTTACGCTTGGGGTTTACCTCCCTACATGGAACACATTCCTCTTTTAGCGTTTCTAGAACTGTTTTAAAACTTTCCCACTCCTGTTCAACATCTGTTCCTACAATAATATCTTTCCAGATTAAGTGGTTCGCTGCTTCTTTCATCCTCTTAACATCTGCCTTAAAATAGTCGTATGTTCGCGTGTTTATGTTTACTTCTTTCCCTGCAATAAGATCCCAACGGATGATTTGATGGTCACTTGAGCCAAACAGTTCCCCAACGGTAACGTTTTCAATCATATTTTCCTCTGTGGTAAAAACTAGGTCGAGTATGTTTTTGCCTCTGGTGGTTGCTTCTACATGTTGAATTAAAAAATTGTCAGTTATGCACGTAACAAAAGGTTTTGACTCTACAAGTGCTTCTGCCATATCCCATTTTATTTCTGGATAGTTGAAATCTCCCATTAATAATAATTTCCCTTTACTTGCCTTTGCTATACTACTAATCAGCTCCTCATCTTCCTCTTTTTGACTTGATGGACATCTATAGCACACTCCAATCACTGTTTTTTCACCCCCACTTTCTATTTCTCCCCATACACTTTCATTTTTGTTAACACATGATAAATAATCTTTGATCGTTATATTAACAGAATTTATACAGTATAATAAAACGCCACCTCCCTTAGTTTTGTCTCCAATTATCCTATCTTTCCTTAACATTGTATATCCCTCAATTTCAAGTTCACTATCTGCAATCTCCTCATATGTCCATGATTCTGTTAACCCTATTATATCTGGTTTTTCTTCTTCTACATACAGTTCCAATTCTTCTCTTTTATTTACTATGCTTCTCACATACGACAATTCTCTTTTTTAAAACCAGTGATAGTCTTTTGTTGCACAAGATTCCTCTCATTCTCTGGAAGACTTATTGTTCTTTGGCTATTCTGTTCTTTATTTTATAAGTGCATCTACCATGAGATCTGATGTGGGTGCCCACGTATTGAAATAAATGTACTGGTTTTAGTTCCGTTTTGTTCATCTATATACACAAATTTGACGATTTGTGTTTCTTAGTTACCACCATTACTTTTCATTTCTTTTAAATTAAACAGATCGATACGTACGTTAACCTTAGAAGGTATTTGTCGGAAACAAAAAGCACAAACAAACGAAAACAACTATCATATCACAACAGAAAACAAGATGATATTGAAGATTTTGAGGTAACCAGACAAAGATTAATGAAAAGTGAATAAGTAGCTATGGGATTCAACTCCAGATAAAGGCAGCTTCAGTTTACTCTGATGTAAACGGGTACATGACTGATGGCTAGAGAAGGAAAACGAAAGAGAGAAAGGTAACTGGCTACCCCACTCCCCCTCCTCACAAAACTATTGCTTAGTACAATGAAGGCTCTAACACTTCATCCCCGTCGGCAGTGATTGCTCTGAGACTACCTTTACCTTTTAAGAAGGTAGCGTGTCCTGATTGTTTCGATGTCTGCTGACAAGGAGGGCAGCGGATCGAATCCCCGGTAAGCTGAAATGTTCCACATATTATCTTACTGTCCAGAAGTTAACATACTGACACAGAGCTTAAATGTTCCACATATTATCTTACTGTCCAGAAGTTAACATACTGGACAGAGCTGTAATGTCCCACATGTTATCTTACTGTCCACATGTTATCTTACTGTCCACATGTTAAGATAATGACAAAAAGCTTTACTTTACTACATAGAAGAATGCTACCCACTTGTTAACACACCCACAGTAAGCTTTCATGTTCTACATATTTTCTTAATATTTAAACGTTAATACACAACAACCAAGATATAATGTCGCATATATTATCTCACTATACACATCAAAACAGACCAACACCATGAATTGGTGTCCTACATAGTGTATCATTATGACTAGGTAAACAGACAGAAACTGAGCAGTGATGCCCTACATATAATCTTACTATCCACATGTTAACAGACCAACACAAAGCTGTTATGTCCTATATAGTATCTTACTTTCCACACGTTAACAGACCAACACAGAATTGTAATGTCCGATATAGTATCTTACTATCCACACGTTAAAAAACCAACACCAAGATCTGATGCCCTACATATTATCTTACCACTCACATGATAACAGACCAACAGAGATTTGATATCACATATTAACAGACCAACACCAAAATGTGTGCACTGCATAGCATTTTAAACATTTTAAGCACGGTAAAAAAAATCATTCGTATCTTTCTTATATCAAATATAGGATTTTCTTTCAAACAGATTACTTCACACAAAGCTGCCTTTTGGTATTTGTGAATGGTGTGGTGTGCAAACACATGAAATGTGTCGTCTTCTACCATGTGTTGGTTTTTCACGCAATTATTCACTTAATGAGCAACTCAGAACTGAACATGCAGGTTGGAATGGACCAGTTCTCTGCCGCATGCGAAAATTTTGGCCTGACCATAAATGCCAAAAAAACAGAGGTCATGTACCAACCAGCACCAGGCATGCCGTACACAAAACCAGAGACTACAGTCAGCGGGCAGACGTTGAATGCCGTAGACAAATTCACATATCTGGGCAGCACGCTGTCGAGATGTCAGCCTAGACGATGAGTTGGCAAGCAGAATAGCAAAGGCCAGCACAGCCTTTGGTAGAATGCGCTCGATGGTCTGGGCACGTCGTGGCATCAGCGTCAAGACCAAATTGAAAGTCTACCGTGGAACCATCATTCCAACCCTACTATACGCTTGCGAAAGCTGGACTGTATACTCTGGACATGCAAGGAGGTTAAACCACTTCCACACAGGTTGCCTGAGGCGAATATTCCACATCCGAAGGCAAGATCGTGTCACTGACATCGAGGTTCTCTCGAGGGCTAACATGCCCAGCATACATGCACTGCTAGAAAAAGCACGATTAGGATGGGCCGGACACCTCGTCCGTATGTCAGACGAGCGGCTCCCAAAGAAGCCTCTCTACGGCGAGCTGAGAGACGGATGGCGCGAGAGAGGGCGCCCAAAGAAACGTTTTAAAGACGGTCTGAAGGACTCACTAAAAAGTTGCCAGATAGACTTCGACACCTGGGAATGTCTTGCGAAAAACAGATCTGACTGGAGAAGTGCAGTCAAATCGGGTGTAGCTGCCGGTGAAGATTACCGTGTTGTGAAAGCCCAGAACAGACGCGAGACGCGGAAATCCCGAGGAGCGGGAACACCATCCCCTTCTACAAACCTCGTGTGCCCGATATGTAGCAGATGTTTTCGTGCTCGCATTGGCCTGTTCAGCCACATGCGCACCCACACCCAACAGGGAAATCTGTGACAAGGATGATGTCGGCGGTCCTCATCGACAACGATGGACTGCTATTATTATTATTATTATTATTCACTTAATGCTGCACTCTGCCAGTGGACAGATCCATGTTTCAATAAGCCTTGTTCGCATCGAAGGCTCCGCTGGCTGGGACATATTCGGAGGATAGATGATGACAGAATATCAAAATATCTTCTCTATGGGGAATTACAGGCTAGTTCAAGGCTGTGTTTGAAGCGATCAGTCATTTTGTGTGTTCACTTTCTTCAAGGGAATGTAAATAAGCACACACACATACACACAAACACCTACAGGCACACAAACACACGTACACACACACTCATGTCATTTTTAAATAGAAGCGTGCATTCCAAAGATTTGGCTTTCCTTTCATAACGGATGGCTTTACACGGTCACACACATACACGCAAAACTACGACATGAATGTCTACATATGCATGTCTAATGTACTTAGGTGTGTATGACTACAAGGACATCCATCTGGTATATGTTACATATGTGTAGAACTTGACAGTAATGTGTATTTGTGTCCATACCTGGACTGTAAGAATGTGTACATCGTCAGCTGTTTGTTTGGATTCAGGAATGTAGTAACTTAAGGTAATCAAACATTTTTACAACAAACAAACACATACTAGTGTAACGTATAGTTTCATGTTTACATGTTTCAAATGTCATACTATGACTACTACGCCCACAATTATTTAGCCATCAGCAAACCTTCAAGATTCCAAATGATTGATGTAATCATAATGATAGTAGTGGACGCTTTGTGACTGGAAAAGGTCAGTGTAACGTTTAGAGATGCACAGAGAGATTAACAGTTTACATATGATTTGTTAGAGAGAATGTATATAACAAAAGTTCACATACCTTTGCATACGTTTTGTTATTATCCAATACAAGAATAACCCAAAAACGAACACATCTTTAGTACAAGCACCGTATATTTAAACCCTACACATCACTCAGTATAGGCTATCCAATTACCAAGACAACAGTTACACGACCTAGTCGTGAATAATGTTCACAAGACGATTGTTTACCTCGTCACAAGGGCAATGTATCCTTTACAATAAAGAAAGCCAATGAATACTATCATCATTTGGTTCCCTTTATACATCAAAGGATGATAATAAATAAATACTTAATTTACTAAATTATTCAATATTTTATCAACGCAAATGTGCACCTATAATTGTATGCAATGATACAATTCAATTGATGACACAAACTAATTTTATGTTAGTTATAACATTCAGTTGTATTTAATGTATATGATAAAATTAATTTTCAAAACGATATACAAATAGTGGAAACCAAAAGAGCCACGTCTTCCACAGTCTGCGGCATATAGGTTAAGTCTAACATTACTATTTGCAACTACATGGAACATGGACTACACAGGTAGATTGGGGTCAGAGCGGTTCCTCCCTATATGTGCGATAAACGAGCAAGAGAAATTTGGTCTTGTGGAAAATTAAAACCTTATATCCTACGTGCATACTCGCAATATGTACAGTCATGTGGATCTGCTGCAGGGCCATAGATCACTCTTTCTAGGCTGTATTAAATTACCCCTAGATTGAAGGGAGACACCCAAGGCAGATTCTCTCTCGCGACTTTAAAAAAAAATTATTTTTTTAACAACATTTAAGGAAAGATAACTCTTGTTATCTTTAATATTTTTATATTTATGTGGTTGCAACCCTTTATGATTTTAAACATAATTCTTAGCACACTTTGTTTTTATGCCTTTGAACGTAAATAATAGTTCGAATTTAATTATCCAAAACGATATTCCTTTTTACAACTTTTACACAATTTATGTAGATTATGTAAAGATATGTCAAACACACCCCATCTACTGCAGACCTCGCTTTGAACGTTATTTTTATCTACGACAAGCATCAAGAACTTACTGGAAAATAATTAATAAGATCGTTGAGCTAAATGCCATCATGGAATAATTGTTCAATAAGAAAAATAGCAGATATAAATGTGGTTGGTTCCCATAGAGGCATAACAAGGTGCTAGCAAACAAACACACTTACAACATTGAAAAACCCCAGAACATGTATGTAGAGCCCATATAGCAATGTTAGTGCAGATGCTTCTAATGAGAAAGAACAGGGTTCGTTTCGTGGTTTCGTTGTGTAGATGAATACATTATTTGTTATTAGAGAAGAAATGACAGAAATTAAACGAACTGGATCTCATAAAATGTGCTTTCTCGGAACAAATGAAGCCTCTAGTATTTAATTACTAACATCATTGACTAAATGTATCTCTTTAGGATTTGTAAGACAAACAGCGAGAAAGTGGACCAGTCACCTTCACCTCACAACAGCTGAGACACCTTTCAGTAAAGTCTGTAACACAGAATCACATGCCTCATTGTTTGTTATGCAACGTCCTTTCTTTAATTTGATAATTCCATGAACATAAAAAACGAAATAACAAAGTTGAAATACTTACACCATTTTCCTTGACATCATTTCTGATTTAATCAATAGTTTTTTGTTGGGTGGATAGTCCTTATAGTTGGAGATTTGACAGGCCATGCTCATGTTCGTCTATGTTGTTTCGTTATACCTTAGTTAGTAGCGAGCTGCGAACATTGGGATGTCCTTGATCACCCCATTAGTTTACGTTGTAATTCGTTTATTTTGTATTCTGAACTGATTGTTGAAATTACGGAGAAAAGAGATGACTTTACTATATATATATATATATATATATATATATGCCTATTTTTATCTCTGTCGCCTTGTTGTCAATATTCTCTCTCTCTGTCTCTCTCCCTCTCTCTCTCTAATTATATATATATATATATATATATATATATATATATTTATATATATATATATATATATATATAAATATATATAATTAGAGAGAGAGAGAGAGAGAGAGAGAGAGAGAGAGAGAGAGAGAGAGAGAGAAAGAATACGGACAATAAGGTGAGTGAGATAGAGACAGGCAGACATACAGACAGACACATAGGCAGGCAGGCAGAGATATATGGGGAGGTGGAGGGATGGAATGGGGATGAACGCGTTTTGGACGGGTGGATGCGTAGGAGATTGATGAATGGGTTGGAATTGGATGGATGTATGGGTAAGTGAGTGGATGGATGGATGAGTGAAAGGATATATGGGTGGATAGATGGCTGGGTGAGTGAGTGGATGCATGGGTAAGTGAGTAGATAGATGGGTGGATGGGTCAGTGAAAAGATGGAAGGATGAATGGGTGAGTGAGTGGATGGATGGGTGGATGTGAGGATGGATGGGGGAGTGAGTTGATGCATGAGTAAGTGAGTGAATAGATTGGTAGATGGGTGATTAAAAAAATGGAAGGATGGATGGGTAAGTGAGTGGATTGATAGGTGGGTGAGTGAGTGAATGGATTGGTAGGTGGATGAGTGAGTGGATGGATGGATAGGTGGATGAGTGAGTGGATAGTTGTGTTTAAGGATGTATGTGTGGGTGGGTGAGTGAGTGGATGGGTGGGTGAGTGAGTGGATGGATGGGTGGGTGGGTGGGTGAGTGAGTGGATGGGTGGGTGAGTGAGTGGATGGATGGGTGGGTGGGTGAGTGAGTGGATGCATGAGTGATTGAGTGGACGGATGCATGGTTGGTAGGTGAGTGAATGGATGGATGGGTGAGTGAGTGGATGGATGGGTGGGTGGGTGAGTGAGTGGATGCATGAGTGATTGAGTGGATGGATGCATGGTTGGTAGGTGAGTGAATGGATGGATGGGTGAGTGAAAGGATGTATGGGTGGATGGGTGAGTGAGGGGATGCATGAGTGATTGAGTGGACGGATGTATGGTTGGTAGGTGAGTGAATGGATGGATGGGTGAGTGAGTGGATGGATGGGTGGGTGGATGGGTGAGTGAGGGAGTAAATGGATGGGTGAGTGGATGGATGAATTAATGGTTGTCATTGGATGGATGAATGGATAAATGAGTTGGTGGATGGATCGGAGAGTGAGTGGATGAATGGGTGAGTGAGTGAATGGATGGATGAATGTTGAATGAGTAGATGGATGGGTGAGAAAGTGGATGGATGAATAGATGGGTGAGTGAGCGGATGGATGAGTGAGAAGGTGAATGGATGGGTGAGTGAGTGGATGGATGGATGGGTGAGTAAGTTAATGGTTGCATGGATGGATGGGTGGGTGAGTGGATGGATGCATGAGTGATTGGATGTATGGATGAGTGAGTGGATGGATGAATGAGCGAGTGAGTAGATGGATGACAGAATGGATGGATGGATGGACGGGTTGGAATTGGATGAATGTATGAGTGAGAGGATGGATTGATGAAAAAATGGATGGATGGGTTGGAATTAGATGGATGGATGGGTGAGTGGATGAATGGATGAAAGAATGGATGAAAGAATTGATAGATGGATAGACCGATTTACTTACTTTCCGTGTACAGTATTCAGCCACTTGATTCCCCTGTCACTAGTTACTCGGCAGG
Organism: Ariolimax columbianus; assembly: GCA_036924085.1. Lineage (NCBI taxonomy): Eukaryota > Metazoa > Mollusca > Gastropoda > Stylommatophora > Arionidae > Ariolimax > Ariolimax columbianus. The sequence continues at coordinate 49,355,173 of JAVGWX010000006.1, read as the reverse complement.
TCATCCATGCTACAAGTCTTAGGGAGGTTTCTGCAGATCACCAGTTGGTCCTGGGCTTTTTTACTCCACATTCCATATATACAGAGAGAGAGAGAGAGAGAGAGATGTACTCTGATAATTAATCGATTCAGAATTAAATGATATGCAAGGTAAATAATGATGGCGGGAAAAGATTCAAGGAATCCCGTATCAGTCACTGTTGTGAATGATGAAGTGTTATAGACTTATTGGAATTAGGCCTCATCTTTGTAAACGACTTTATTTGATATTTTACTTTACATGACCGCTCTCAGTATGCGTGGAATTCTATTTAATTATTGTTAACCAGTGTTCCACTAGCCTAGAGAGCTGAAATTGTTTATTCCAACCTCTACTAGTGCGACCTGTTAGTCTCCAATTTTGATGGATACTGGACAGGTCTTTCAAAAGTACTTACATACATTTAAAAAAAAAATCTACAGTTATGTAAACACATGTTATATTATAATTATCGGATGCAGCGATAATCAAAGTCTCTTTGTAAACATAAACAAAACAAAGATAATCCAATAAAAAAAACAAAAAGTCGACATAATATTTAATTTTGGGATAAGGAAATAGAACATGCCACGAAATTCGAGTCTCTGAGTTACAGAATTAACAACAATGGCGGCTGCTCAAAGAAAATCAGAAGGAGATTGGCAATGACATTGCAGAAGCTACACAATCTGAGGAAATATTGGAAGAATACAAGCAAACCGACAACAGTGAGAATTTTGAGAACATGTGTTTCGCCCGTGGCAGCATACGGTTGCGAAACATAGACATATACCAAATACTAAAAAAACCAAAATCGTGCCCTTCAAGTCAAAATATTAAAGAAGGATCCTGAGAACTGCATGGACGGATACAAGAAGAATGCAGTCATTCAACAAGAGTTGAGCATAGAGGAGTACAGCATGGACCGATACAAGAAGAATGCAGTCATTCAACATGAGTTGAGCATAGAGGAGAACTGCATGGACCGATACAAGAAGAATGCAGTCATTCAACAAGAGTTGAGCATAGAGGAGAACTGCATGGACGGATACAAGAAGAATGCAGTCATTCAACAAGAGTTGAGCATAGAGGAGAACTGCATGGACCGATACAAGAAGAATGCAGTCATTCAACATGAGTTGAGCATAGAGGAGTACAGCATGGACCGATACAAGAAGAATGCAGTCATTCAACAAGAGTTGAGCATAGAGGAGAACTGCATGGACCGATACAAGAAGAATGCAGTCATTCAACAAGAGTTGAGCATAGAGGAGAACTGCATGGACCTATACAAGAAGAATGCAGTCATTCAACATGAGTTGAGCATAGAGGAGTACAGCATGGACCGATACAAGAAGAATGCAGTCATTCAACAAGAGTTGAGCATAGAGGAGAACTGCATGGACCGATACAAGAAGAATGCAGTCATTCAACAAGAGTTGAGCATAGAGGAGAACTGCATGGACCTATACAAGAAGAATGCAGTCATTCAACAAGAGTTGAGCATAGAGGAGAACTGCATGGACCGATACAAGAAGAATGCAGTCATTCAACAAAAGTTGAGCATAGAGAAGAACTGCTTCATAAATTACATCATGAACATAACATTTAAATACTTTATCCACACAAATGGACACAACGGACTTAAGAGAACGATAATGGAAGATCACGGTGCCATGCAAGAAAGGCAGAGGCAGACTAAGAAGGTGATGGCCCTAAGATGTCAAGGAATGTTTGGGCATGACTCTGGAGCAGGCTGGAGATTTGGCAAGAGATCGAGTTTCTTTCACTTGGGCTGTGATTGGAGCGACGTTCTGCATAAGACATGCTACATGATACTGCAGCTATACTCCACTCACTCAAAGTCTTGTGTAATGATAGCCTCGTTTCATAACCTTTTGGAACAAAGTTCGTCGCGATTATACTCGCACAACCCAACAAAAAATAAAAACAATATTGACTTGGTTTAAATATAATGTCTTACCGAACGACACATATTTTATATCTAATTGTTTTTAGGTAAGGAGGCCAGATCACTTACCACATTTCATTCGCTGATAGTAAACTTGGTAGCAATTTACAACTATAGCCTCCGCTTTGCTCTAATGAGAGAAAAAAGAATCACAAATTCGTAACTGTTAAAGCTTGCAGTGAACCAAGACAGAATCGAGAATAATATCACAGTCATGCCGTCAGCGACTAACAGGGTGGTGAAACCATTTTGGAATACAAGAACCTCTCAGTGTGACATGGACTTGAATAATGCCACTACCACACTGGGAGTGACTAGCAGTGTTGTCTAATCATTATAAAATGTAATAATCTCTCTGTATATTAAAAAAGAAGTAATAGCGTCACTACGGCAATGAGAATATGTTGCACCTTGTGAATATCATTGCGTCCTACAACCTTTAGAGTGTTTCTAAAGTGTCTACGTGTTTCCGACTTCCATCATTTTTCATTTTAAATTTAACAGCGTGGAATTCAAAATATTCGACAACATTACTTCTGTTCCAGGTGGTCCGCCGAGGTCTTTGTGAATGACTAGGACAAGAATAGCCCCACTGGCACACGGAGAGCATGTCCCTTCTACACCTCCACGCGGTGATCCTGGACAACAGTCTGCAACTGAGCAATATGGCTAAGTAGAAGGAAACGAAGAGGTGTAAATGTTTTGAGGAAAGAACAAAAATCACACACAATTAAGTCTAACACACGCACGCATTCATACATACACACACACACACATACAGTCACACATACATACACATACACACAGACACGTACGCACTAGCATGGGACACACACACACACACACACACACAGACACAGACACACACGCAGACACAGCCACAGCCACAGACACAGACACAGGCATAGACACATGTAACAGTTCCCGCCGGAGCAAGGGGAGTTTAGGATGCCTGAACATGTTAAAGCTGAAAGCTACCTGAATGCATGTCAAGGTCACTCACAGTCTCAGCAAAGGAGAACAGAGTTGAGTTAAGGAATGTGGACAGGTAGAAACTGACCACTGGCCTTCCGATTTTGGTAGGTGGAGATTGATTGACAGACGAAATTGGCAGCGGGGCTTGCTGCGAGAGAATGAATGACAGGTGGGCAAAGTGTTTCGTTCCAATTGGGATTGAAGATGACCATACCTGAGATCGATTGGTCAAGCTCTGGCCTTGCTTGAGGATATATAACTCGAGACAAAGTTTAGCTCGGGAGGGGAGAGAGAGTGAGGCTGGAGAGAGAGTGAGGCTGTATGGAAGAGAGAGAGAGACTGAATGTGGATAGTATGTTTAATTCACCGACTTAGATAGAGGAGCGATTGATTGACGGTTGGACGAATGTTTAGTGATAGAACAGGATCGCTCAAATAGGTGTGTGAGTTTTGCATTAATAGATAATGTGAAAGTGTGTTTGTAAGCAAGGACACATTGTGAACGAGTTATGTCGAGATCGCCCGCCTAAGGGGATTTCAGTGAGGAAGAGTATTTTATAAGGTGTGTTGAAGACGCAGTTAAGGCGATGTGTGTGTGATGTAATTGCAAGGCAATAGAACTGGGTTTTTAGATAGTTGGGAATTCCATCAATAGCTAATGCTTACAATTCCCGTTTTAGTTGAATGTTTAGTTAAGATATGTATTATATTGTGTTTGTAATTTCTCTACTCATTCTATGATATGAGTATGATTTAATAAATATGCCACCTGATGTGTGATATGTCATTTACTGAGTATGGTCATGATGATGTGGATGAGTGTGAGAATGTTCTAAGTTAGATCACGGCCAGGGCAAAGAAATAGAGGATCTGCTACACACAGCCACAGAGACAGACACAGGCACAGACGCAGACGCAGACACAGCCACACACACACACACACACACACACTCACACACTGTAATTGTTGCAATCTCCCTCATCTCTCTTTTTTCTGTGTGTAAAGGCTGACTATGTTGGCGTCTCTCGTATCTTGTGATACGGCCCCTCATCCCAACACTGGCAGATATGTCCGTACAGGTATTGAAGAAGTACGATTACCTCACATTTGATGATTTCTCCTGGGATGCCATCCCTACCGGGTACCTTTCCTACTGACATGCCCTCAATAGCTTTACCCAACTCATTATCGTTAGGTTCCTGCAATACCCACAGAATCTCAATTTAAAGAAAAACCACCTACAAAGTCTTGATGATATTGGGAGTGATAACAGACCAATCCTCCCCATCATAACCACTCACGGTCAAGATTACGAGCCTCATTTCCGACACAGCATCCCAGGATATTCAAACTCAAGGTCACACTGCGGTGGACACCAACGAATTCATCTAACTCGGCAGCATCATCCGATAGGCGCAGCGGTCCCGATACACCAAGACGGATCGGACTAGCTGCGTCCGCTAGGAACGACCTCCTTCGTGTATGTAGTAATGGCAATATCTCTCTTGGGACAACACATGGGCATCTACCAGTCCTGTGTGGTCCCAGTCCTGCTTTACGGCTCCGAAACCTGGACATTGCTGAAACATGACATGTCGAGACTGAAAGCCTTTCACATTCACAACCAGCGGCGTATCATGGGTATCCGATTGCATGACTACATCCGCAACGTGGTGGTCTCTGTTAAAACAGGCCTCCACCCAATCTCAGAAACACTTGACCTGCGCCGAATTTCTTTGTCTCGTCATGTTGTACAGCAGGACCAGGAAACCCCTGTCGACAAGATCCTACACAAGTCGTTCCTCAGTGGTAAAAGTCTTCTCCCGACCTGCTGGATGGGCTCTAGCAAGTCGCAACCTCACCCTCCACCCTAGACGAGGCCAGGAACCACGCTACAGCTGTGGGTCATGGATGCGGCTGACCGACGCAACGGGCCGCAGACACCTAAGCGAACATTATTATTATTATTGTTCAAACTCATAAGATCATAGTTCAGATTCTCATTGAACTTCTCCTTGACATTCTCTTGGTTGCTCAGAGGGATAGGATGGTTGGTGTAGCAGACTTTGTGTTTCCCGGTGAATTTTCTAGAGATATGAGGTGGTTATTGAAGCCTTTGGGTGTTTAAGAAGCTGGCGAACAAGGGGGACATCTGATGGCGAATCCAAAAGCAACCTTATGCATTTCATTGTCGTCGTGTCGACTCTAGAAGAATGTCAAACCGCCAATTGTCACGATATCTACTCGTAAGTTTCACTGGGGCAATTCCCTGACCACCAGTGCCTTCCGTCTCTCAGATCATGTCGACCGCAGCATTGTCTTGTAACGTGCGAATGTTGCGTGTGTCGAGAACTAAAGCCTTCTGCTTTCTCTTGTCCGAACATGTACGTGGGGTTTGTCTTGTGTGTCTGTGTCGTGTGTGTCTGTGGCTGTGTCTTGTGTGTCTGTGACTGTGTCGTGTGTGTCTGTGGCTGTGTCTTGTGTGTCTGTGACTGTGTCTTGTGTGTCTGTGGCTGTGTCTTGTGTGTCTGTGACTGTGTCTGTGTCGTGTGTGTCTGTGGCTGTGTCTTGTGTGTCTGTGTCGTGTGTGTCTGTGGCTGTGTCTTGTGTGTCTGTGTCTGTGTCTTGTGTGTCTGTGACTGTGTCTTGTGTGTCTGTGTCTTGTCTGTCTGTGGTAGTGTCTCATGTGGCTGTGTCTTGTGTGTCTGTGGCTGTGTCTTCTGTGACTGTGTCTTGTGTGTCTGTGGCTGTGTCTTGTCTGTCTGTGGCAGTGTCTCATGTGTCTGTGGCTGTGTCTTGTGTGTCTGTGGCTGTGTCTTGTGTGTCTGTGACTGTGTCTTGTGTGTCTGTGGCTGTGTCTTGTCTGTCTGTGGCAGTGTCTCATGTGTCTGTGGCTGTGTCTTGTGTGTCTGTGACTGTGTCTTGTGTGTCTGTGACTGTGTCTTATGTGTCTTGTCTGTCTGTGGTAGTGTCTCATGTGGCTGTGTCTTGTGTGTCTGTGGCTGTGTCTTGTGTGTCTGTGACTGTGTCTTGTGTGTCTGTGGCTGTGTCTTGTCTGTCTGTGGCAGTATCTCATGTGGCTGTGTCTTGTGTGTCTGTGACTGTGTCTTGTGTGTCTGTGACTGTGTCTTGTGTGTCTGTGTCTTGTCTGTCTGTGGTAGTGTCTCATGGGGCTGTGTCTTGTGTGTCTGTGGCTGTGTCTTCTGTGACTGTGTCTTGTGTGTCTGTGGCTGTGTCTTGTCTGTCTGTGGCAGTGTCTCATGTGTCTGTGGCTGTGTCTTGTGTGTCTGTGGCTGTGTCTTGTGTGTCTGTGACTGTGTCTTGTGTGTCTGTGGCTGTGTCTTGTCTGTCTGTGGCAGTATCTCATGTGTCTGTGGCTGTGTCTTGTGTGTCTGTGACTGTGTCTTGTGTGTCTGTGACTGTGTCTTCTGTGTCTTGTCTGTCTGTGGTAGTGTCTCATGTGGCTGTGTCTTGTGTGTCTGTGGCTGTGTCTTGTGTGTCTGTGACTGTGTCTTGTGTGTCTGTGGCTGTGTCTTGTCTGTCTGTGGCAGTATCTCATGTGGCTGTGTCTTGTGTGTCTGTGACTGTGTCTTGTGTGTCTGTGACTGTGTCTTGTGTGTCTGTGTCTTTTCTGTCTGTGGTAGTGTCTCATGTGGCTGTGTCTTGTGTGTCTGTGGCTGTGTCTTGTGTGTCTGTGACTGTGTCTTGTGTGTCTGTGGCTGTGTCTTGTCTGTCTGTGGCAGTGTCTCATGTGTCTGTGGCTGTGTCTTGTGTGTCTGTGGCTGTGTCTTGTGTGTCTGTGACTGTGTCTTGTCTATCTGTGGCAGTGTCTCATGTGTCTGTGGCTGTGTCTTGTGTATCTGTGGCTGTGTCTTGTACTGCCGTTTGATTAAAAGGAGAGGGAGTTGCGCTAGTTGTCAACCTCACTCTCTAGTCCTAAACTATCTGTGCCTAGTGGTGAGATTTGGTAAAGACGAATGGAAACTTAAATAGTTGTGTTGACCATGACATTCTGAGTGTAATTAAATGTTCTGTGTGTTCTATTTCACTGCTGGAACTCGCCGTCCTATCCAAGGTTTTATCCCCATACTTAGCGAGTCTAGGCTTCATATGCTCACACACATAAACTCTAACGGAGTTGTCAGAATAGTGATGAAACCACCACTAGACAGCCTTAGGTACCAGCTAGGATTTGTACACAGGGTTTGTTTTATATCCTTACCGTGCACAAGTAGCCCATAAGGCAGTGGGGACAATAACACGTTATCAAGCTACTGGCTTGTTAGACCTGCTCGGTTGGCAAGTCGAACCGGCGGCCTATTTACGGGCCTCGTGACCACGTATGCACTATTTCATGTTACTAGACGAATACTGTTGCTGATTATAACGTTTTGGTGGGTAATTTGATGACTTTTGTCTCCAAAAACTGTATTTATATTAATGTTTATCCCGTATCGACGAAAACATGTCAGCCATTTGAGATCGTTTAGAAATGTAGTAGCAGCAGTAGCAGTAGTAGTAGTAGTAGTAGTAGTAGTAGTAGTAGTAGTAGAAGTATCAGCGGTAGCAGTCGTAGTAGTAGTAGTAGTAGTAGTAGAAGTAGCAGCGGTAGCAGTCGTAGTAGTAGTAGTAGTAGCAGTAGCAGTCGTAGCAGCAGTAGTAGTAGTAGTAGTAGTAGTAGTAGTAGTAGAAGTATCAGCGGCAGCAGTCGTAGTAGTAGTAGTAGTAGTAGTAGTAGTAGTAGAAGTAGCAGCGGTAGCAGTCGTAGTAGTAGTAGAAGTAGAAGTATTAGTAGTAGCAGCATTAGTATAAATATTAGTAGTATCAGAAGTAGTAGAATTATTATTAAAAGCAGTAGTATTAGTATTAGTAGTGGTGGTAGCAGTGGTAGTAGTATTAGTAGTAGTAGTAGTATTAGTAGTAGTAGTAGTATTAGTATTAGTAGTATCAGTAGTATTAGTAGTAGTAGCAGTAGTAATAGTAGTAGTATTAGTGGTAGTAGTAGTGGTAGTATTAATAGTAGTATTAGTGGGAGTAGTAGTAGTATTAGTAGTAGTATTAGTAGTAGTATTAGTAGTAGTATTAGTAGTAGTAGAAGTAGTAGTATTATTGGTAGTAGCAGTATTAATTGTATTAGTAGTGGTAGTAGTAGCAGCAGTAGTAGTAGTATTAGTAGTAGTAGTTGTACTATTAGTAGTAGTAGTAGTATTAGTAGTAGTAGTAGTAGTGGTAGTAGTAGCAGTAGTATTAGTGATAGTATTAGTTGTTATTGTTGATTATTTCGCAGTCAATGTCAAGTTGTATAATTTGCAATTCTTTTAATTGGTTGGTGATTGTTGGGGTGCCCTGCAATAACTGTTCTCTGTCTGTGGTGAGTCTGGGGAAAGCGAAGCACATGTTGCACTGTCTTGTATGGGTGGATCCAGGTGTGGTAGTTGGGTTTGTGTGCATGGTCTAACTTGTTTAACTATTTGTTAAGTCCGATGTGTTCTGTTCTTAGTTTGAAAATTATGCTCTGCTTCCTACGGTGAAGTTTGTTGATGTTATTTTTGTTTGGATGTGTCATTTCTTTATACATGTCACACCCTGTAGACCCCGTCGTCCAACGGTTCAACCATTCCTCTTTGAAGTTGTATTGAAGTATCTCCTTTGCTGTCTGTAAGTTGGCTGGTGTGTTTATTTGAACCATGCCTGCTCCTAGATTTGCTAGTCTTGTCTGCTTTATCATTGCCTGATATGTGTATATGTCCTGGAATCAACTGAGGGGGACAATGATGTTGTATGTTGGTTACATCTTTTCAATCGTCTCAGGTAGTGTTGTAACTTTTTTTGTTGATAGTTTGTCGGTATGTCTCTAGTGCTTGTAGGTATGTCTCTAGTGCTTGTATGTATGTCTCTAGTGCTTGTAGGTATGTCTCTAGTGCTTGTGGGTATGTCTCTAGTGCTTGTAGGTATGGCTCTAGTGCTTGTAGGTATGTCTCCAGTGCTTGTGGGTATGTCTCTAGTGCTTGTAGGTACGGCTCTAGTGTTTGTAGATATGGTTTTACTGCTTGTAGGTATGTCTCTAGTGCTTAAAGGTATGTCTCTAGTGCTTGTAGGTATGTCTCTAATCCTTATAGGTATGTCTCTAGTGTATATAGGTATGTCTCTAGTGTTTGTAGCGTTTTTTTTGAGTCAGCGAAGACTTCATTATCAGACTGTTTTTGCTTTCTTTGCTAGAACTTCTTAAGTATTGCCTGTATGTTAGTGTTTATTGCTGTGATTTCTGCTTGGTGATTATTATAGTATTTTCCACATGGTTCATATAGTTGGAATGTATGGCCATTTTTGGTACTTTATTAAGGTTCCAAGCCCAGCATTTATAGTGGCTTTAAATGCAGAGCAAACTGTATATGCATGTATCATAATGTTATAGTTCGTCTTTTAATTCATGAACTAGGTCCGAAGAAATTTTCTACTAAACTGCATGTCAGATCCAAATGATTTTTCGCATGCAGCTTTAGAATATCCATGACGTTGAAACAGTGATATTATTTAGTCCATAGATTTTAAGAGATTTGCTTATCGGCGAATTATTTTGATCTTTTAGGACCATTGTACAGAAATGACATTAAATTTTAAGATGTCGCAGTACGCAGCTTAATTTCTCGTAGTATTTTGTCCCTATCCTTAATATTTTGCTAGATCAATCAATTGATTATTTGGGTACCATTTATGTACAATCGTAAAAATGGGACCAATATGTAACAGTTAGTACAACCCTTTGGTCATCATTAGACCCCAAGGTTGGATCAACTGGACAGCGAATTTTATGTCTCTTAAAGAAATTGAATATTGAAATGTATTTATTGTCATTGTATATACAATTAATTGTTTTTATAAACAAACACTAATTCATCCAATTCTGCTAATCAGTATCTCTACAAAAGATGATATTAATTATTCCGAATCTGTCCATTCAAAAAGATTAACAATTGTTACTGGCTGGACAAATTGTAATCCATCTCGTTGCCAGTACTGTACTTCTTCCCGGAGCACATGTTCAACACACTTCTTCCAGAACTAAATGTCTATTTTTGAAAGTTACTCACGTGTCAGCACTTCAACTCCACACATTTTAAATGTTCTGTTCGGGAACTTGTCCTTTAACTTTAGCCCACACAAGCTCTGTAGGGTTTAGTAGCGCATGATGTGCAGGTAGTCGGAGAGAAATGTGAATGTTTTATTCAATAATTTTGTCAATATTATACACATCTGTCTTCCTCACAAGCTACAAAAACTCTAGTTTAAAATGCGTGTCTTCAAAATTCACTTTTTATTTACATAGCATTGTGTTTTTTTTTAGCTTTATATTTGATGGAGTTGGTACTTTGTGTTCCTCTGATACTGCATTGTGATATGATGCATTATCCATTACTAGACATAATGTTCTATCCAGAATTAGAAGCAGTCCATTCGTCACCAGTGCCTGGCAATTTGTCTATTCATTTGGCTTGACTTGGCTTGGCTTGGCGTCGTTCGTTTTCAATCTCCCGCTACCAAACCCTGGCACGGGCCTTTGTAGCAGAATGTAGTCTAGAGAACGGACTGCGCTGTGTCGCAGTTTACAGTTTGACTGCGATATTTGCACCATTCGGTCCAACACATCCGACATCAGTAAGCATTTTTTCAGTACCGGGTTAGCGTTCCCTCTTCGATCCCTTCTCTTTAGCCAGTCTTCTCTGTTGCAGCCTGTTATCCAGGACCACAACGTGGAGGTGTAGAAGGGTCTTGGAAGCTCTGGTTCGCTGGCCATGATGCTAGCAGTCAGCTATTGGTCGCTGACTGCTGCAGCTCATGCGCTGGTCAGCATCTTTATCTCATTCATTTCAGTGTGGTAGTCTCTACCGTCATTACTTTCCGTTTGGAAAATAACTTTAGCATCATGGGCAAGTCCGTTTTCACTGCTTCCGGCATACGTTAGTATAATGCGCTGCCCTTTACTGCTTGACATCTGTCTTTTCTATACACCGGGGGGGGGGGGGGAGGGGGTGGGGGTTAATTTATGTAAACGAGGAAGAGAGTGCAGTTTAATACAGATCCCCCTCTAGTGTTTTTTTAGTTGATGTGGTGCCATCTTTTGTTCTTTGAATTGTTAGATTTTTCAAGAAGGCTCTTATTCAATCGAACATTTTTCTTTCTATGCCCGTTGTTGTCATGTTATTACAAGTCCGTGCCTCCATATTCTGTGGTATGCTTACTGGAAGTCGACGAATACTGGTCTGTTTAGACTTTCTTTGAAATATCCTGCCTTCTCTATCTTTGATTGGTTTGTATGTCTGTATATACCTAATTGCCATTGTCTTTTTTAATGCTGCCTCTTCTGCCTTCTGTACCAGCTTGTCAATATATTCCCTTTATTTTTCTTTATACATGTCTTGACCTCTTTGTCTGTAACAGTATACTTACTTTGTGCTTCTGATTTGGTGGCTTGGGTTCGGCAATTTCTTCTTTTGCCTTTCTTCTTTTGTATGTAATGTCTCTGTTGTGATCCATTCTTTGTGTTGGTTTCTCTTGAATTCTAGTTTCTTCACATGTCTTATTCCACATCTCTTTAGCCTGTTCCCACATTCTAATAATGTCCATTTCTTCATCCTCATATAGCTCTTGGGGGACGGCGTGGGCTAGTGGTTAGGTGACACGGCTCACAACCCAAAGGTGCTGGGTTCGATCCTCATCACAGCAACGGCCGTTACCCCGGGGAAGCAAACCCTTATAAAATGCAGGAGGAAGCAGGCCCTTACATAAAATGCATGCTGAAGTCGGATGCACTGGGCCGACAGGCGCAAAATAAAAACCACAGTACAACGCAACACCACCTTGGGGAATAGAGAAATAAGGCGAACGCAAAAAAATAAATAAATAAATAAAAATAAATATAGCTCTTGTAGCACTAGATATTTGTTATTATGTGCCATGTACTGAGTGCATTTTTAGTTTGAGCTACAAAATCCCCAGCAACATGTGGTGGTCTGACGCTAAATCTGCATCTCACTTTACTCTTACATCTTGTAGTGTACTTCCGAACGCTTGAATGACACATATGTGATCAATCTGATTTTCCGTTACATATTCTGGAGATCTCCATGTGACCTTATGTATCTTATTATGTTGAAACATGCTTCCTCCAACTATCATTTTGTGTGTCGCACATAGCTCTGCAAACATTTCTCCATTTTCGTTTAACTGTCCCATTCCTTGTTTTCCCATAATCATTTCGAAACCTTGGTTGTCTGCTCCCACTTTTGCAATTAAAGTCTCCCATTAAAATTAAAAGATCTTCCCTTTTCTGCGTGTCAAGGACTTATACCATCTTGTTGTAGAACTCTTGGTTTTCATCATCGTCATCCTCGTTAGTTGAGGCATTCCACTAAATTATATTTATATTGATGTGTTTGTTCCTCGTTCTAAAGCTTGCGATCATGATTCGGTTGGTAATAGCCTCCCAGTTTATGAGCGCCTGCTGTGCTTCTCTGGAGAGCATCAGTGCTACTCCCTGTGTATGTTGCATCAGTTCCCTCGTTTCCAAAATACATGATCATTTCCCCAATAGTCAGTCTCATCTTTCCTGATTGTGTCCATCTTGATTCGCACAGTCCTAGCACTGCCAATTTGAAATTCCTCATCTCTTTCGCTATTTGCTCTGTTTTACCTGCGTGGTACATTGTTCTAACATTCCATGGTGCTAACACACCTCATGTGCCATCAACCAAACCTAACACACCTCATGTACCATCAACTAGTCCTAACACACCTCATGTACCATCAACTAAACCTAACACATCTCCTGTACCATCAACTAAACCTAACACATCTCCTGTAATATCCACTAGTCGTAACGGAGCTTCTTTTCAAACAACTAGTCTTCCTGCAGCTCTGCTACCATCAACTAAACCTAAAACACCTCATGTACCATCAACTACTCCTAACACACCTCATGTACCATCAACTACTCCTAACACACCTCATGTACCATCAACTACTCCTAACGCACATCATGTACCATCAACTAGCCCTGTACCATATATTAGGCCTAACAGAAGTCCTATACTATCAACTAGTCGTAACGCACCTCCTCTACCATAAGCAAGTCCTTATACACCTCATGTACTCTACACTAGTCCTAACAAAGCGGATGTAATATAAACACGTCCTAACGCGTTCTACACTATTAACTAGTGCTAACACAGCTTATGTACCATCAACTAGTCATAATACACGCCATGTACCATCAGCTATTACAAAGACAACTCCTTTACCATCAGATAGACAAAATACAGCTCCTGTGCATTGAAATTATTCTTACACAGCACATGTACCATCAACTAGTCATAACGCAGCTCATGTTCCATCAGCTAGTACTGACGTATCTCCTGTACCATCAACTAGTCCTAACGTGGCTCCTGTGCCATCAAGTAATCCTAACGCACCTCCTGTGCCATCAACGAGTCCTAACGTACCTCCTGTACCCTCAACTTGTCCTATCTCAGCTCATGTACCACTAACTACTCCTCACACCTCCTGTGCCATCAACGAGTCCTAACGTACCTCCTGTACCCTCAACTTGTCCTATCTCAGCTCATGTACCACCAACCACTCCTCACACCTCCTGTGCCATCAACGAGTCCTAACGTACCTCCTGTGCCATCAACGAGTCCTAACGTACCTCCTGTGCCATCAACTTGTCCTAACGTACCTCTTGTACCCTCAACTTGTCCTATCTCAGCTCATGTACCACCAACCACTCCTCACACCTCCTGTACCATCAACGAGTCCTAACGTACCTCTTGTACCTTCAACTTGTCCTATCTCAGCTCATGTACCACCAACCACTCCTCACACCTCTTGTACCATGAACTAGTCATAAAACAGCTTCTCTACGATGACATAGTCTTAATGCAGCTCGTGTATAATCAACTAGTCCTAACAGACGTTCTGTGCCATCAAATAGTCCTAACAAACGTCATGTGCTATGAACTTGTCCTAAAATACGTCCTGTACCATCAACTAGTCCTACCACTTCTCATGTATAATCGACGTGTACTAGCACAGCTCCTCTACCACCAACTAGTCCTATACCATTTTCCATACCATCAACCAGTCCCTATACACCTCATGTACCATCACCTTGTCCTAACACACCTCATGTACCATATTCTTGTCCTAACACAGCTTGTGTAGCATTACTAGTCCTAACACACGTTCTATACCACCAAGTTGTCCTAACTAACGTCTTTTACCATCAACCAGTCTTTATTAAATTCATGTACCATCACTTTCTCATAACACATGTCCTGATACATCAACTAGACCTAAGATACACCATGTACCATCAACTAAACATAACCCACGTCCTGTAACATCACCTAGATCTAACACATCTCCTGTGCTCTTTACGAGAACTAACACTGCTGTTTTACTATCAAATAGACGTTACACACCTCATGTACCATAACATATACCTACAACATATCATGTACCATAAACTAGACCTAACAAACTTCCTGTACCATCAACTAGAACTAATACACTCCTGTAACATCAACTAGACCTAACAAACCTCTTGTACCATCAACTAGACTTAACAAACCTCTTGTACTATCAACTAGACCTCATATAGCAACTATTACATAAATTGCTCCTAACACACCTCCTGTACCATCAACTAGACCTAACACACCTCTTGTACCATCAACTAGACCTAACAAACCTCGTGTACCATCAACTAGACCTAACAAAACTCTTGTGCCATCAACTAGATCTAACACACCTCTTGTACCATCAACTAGACCTAACACACCTCTTGTACCATCAACTAGACCTAACACACCTCTTGTACCATCAACTAGACCTAACACACCTCTTGTACCATCAACTAGACCTAATGGAGCAACTGTTACATAAACTGCTCCTAACACACCTCTTGTACCATCAACTAGACCTAACACACCTCTTGTACCATCAACTAGATCTAACACACCTCTTGTACCATCATCTAGACCTAACACACCTCTTGTACCAGCAACTAGACCTAACACATCTCTTGTACCATCAACTAGATCTAACACAGCAACTGTTACATAAACTGCTCCTAACACACCTCTTGTACCATCAATTAGACCTAAGACACCTCTTGTACGATCAATTAGACCTAACACACCTCCTGTACCATCAACTAGTATTAATATACCTCATATTTCATCAAATATGCGTCAAGTAGTTAAAATACCATAATATATTCCTGAAACTAGCTTCTCTACCATCAAGTAGATCTAAATCAGCCATTGTACTACCTACTAGTCTAACTAGGATCCTGTACCATCAATTAGACCTAACACATGTCCTGTACCATTAACTAGCCCTAACGCAACTCCTGTACGTTCTACTTGTCCTAACGCATCTCATGTACAATCATTTGGTCCTTACGCACATCCTGTCCCATCAACTAGTCCTAACGCCGATCCTATAGCATTATTAGTCCCAATCCACGTACCGTACCATCAACTAGTCCTATAACACGTCATGTACCATCAACAATTCTTACCAAATGTCATATGCCATCAATTATTCACAGTGAAGCTCATGTACCATCAACTAAACGTTACCCACCTCTTGTACCATGAACTAGTCCCATCACAGCAACTGTATCATCATCTAGTTCTAATAACCTCATATAACATAAGCTAGGCGTAACATAGCTCATATATCATCAACTAATCCTAACACAGCTTCTCTACGATCGAATAGCGCTAAACCAGGTCTTGTACCATCAACTATTACTCAAGTAGATCATGTACTATCCAATAGTCCTAACGCAGATTATGTACTAACAACTAGTCATAACGTAGTTCTTGTATCATCATCTAGACCTTTCACACGACCTATACCATCGGTTAGTCCGTGCATAGCTCCTATACCATCAACTAGTCCTATGTCAGCTAATGTACTATCAACTAGTCCCAAGAAAGGTGCTATACCATCAACTATATCTAACAATCCTCATGTACCATCAACAAGTCGTAAGACACCGCATGTTCTATCAACTAGACCTAACACACCTGCTGTAGTATCAACTAGATCTAATGCTTCTCCTGTACCATCAAATAGACCTAACACGACTCATGTACGACCAATTAGAAGTAAAAAGCTCTTGTACCATGAACTTGTCCTAATACAGCAACTGTACCATCAACTAGTCCTAATACAGCAACTGTACTAGTAAGTATTCCTAACACAGCAACTGTACCATCAACTAGTCCTAATACAGCAACTGTACCATCAACTAGTCCTAACACAGCAACTGTACCATCAACTAGTCCTAACACAGCAACTGTACCATCAACTAGTACTAATACAGCAACTGTACCATCAACTAGTCCTAATACAGTAACTGTACCATCAACTAGTCCTAACACAGCAACTGTACCATCAACTAGTCCTAACACAGCAAATGTACCATCAACTAGTCCTAATACAGCAACTGTACCATCAACTAGTCCTAATACAGCAACTGTACCATCAACTAGTCCTAATACAGCAACTGTACCATCAACTAGTCCTAATACAGCAACTGTACCATCAACTAGTCCTAATACGGCAACTGTACCATCAACTAATCCTAACACAGCAACTGTACCATCAACTAGTCCTAACACAGCAACTGTACCATCAACTAGTCCTAACACAGCAACTGTACCATCAACTAGTCCTAACACAGCAACTATACCATCAACTAGTCCTAACACAGCAACTGTACCATCAACTAGTCCTAATAATACACCTCAAATTTCATCAACTAGGGGTAAGACAGCTCATATACCATCAACTATTCCTGAAACAGTTTCTCTACCATCGAATAGTTCTAACGCAGCGTTTGTACCATTAACTAGTTCTAAAGCAGCTCATGTACTTTCTACTAGTCTAACTTAACTACTGTACCACTAACATGTTTTGTATTATCAACTAGTCATAACACGCGTCCGGTACTATCAACTAGTCCTAACGCAAATACTGTACGATCAATAGACCTAACACATACCCTGTACCATAAACTAGTCTTAACTCAGCACCTGTACCATCAATTAGACCTAAGAAACGTCCTGTAACATCATTTAGTTCTAACATAGCTCCTGTACCATCGTGTCGCTCTTACGCACCCCAGGTAAGGTCAACTAGCCCTAACAATCGGCCTGTTATATCAACTAGTCCTAACGCAGATCCGGTAGCTTTACTAGTCCTAATACACGTCCTGTACCATCGAACATTTCTAAAACAACTTCTATACCAGCGATAAGTCCTAACACAGCTCTTGTATTATCAACTAAACCTAAAACAGCTGTTGTACATTGAAATAGTCCTAACACAGCAACTGTACAGTCAACTGCTCCTAACGTATCTATTGTACCAACAACTAGTCCCAACGCCGCTCACGTACCAACTAGTCCTAACGCAGCTCACTTCTTTCGCCTAGTCCTAACGCAGCTCATGTTCCATCTATTTCTAGAACACGTCATATACCCTCAACTAGTCCTACGACACGACCTGTACCATCATCCATTCCTAAAACACTTCCTATTCCATTAATTAGTCCTTTTCACAGGTCCTGTACCATCAACTAGTCGCAGCGCAGCTCATGTACCACCAACTAGTCTCAAGAAAGCTCCTGTACCACTAATTATCCCTAACAATCGTCTTGTACCATCAACTAGTTCGAAGATTTCATGTTACATCACCTAGTTCTAACACAGCTCATGTACCATCAACTAGTTCTAACACAGCTCATGTACCATCACCTAGTTCTAACACAGCTCATGTACCATCATCAAATCATGACACAGTTCCTGAACCATCAACTAGACCTAACACACGCTCTGCAACACCAACTAGTCCTAATACATCGCAAACCATAAATTAGTCCTTACGCACATTCTGTACCACCAACTAGACTTAAGATACCTCCCGTACCATAAACTAGATCCAACGCAGCTCATGTACCAACAACTAGTCCTAACGCAGCTTCTGCAGCATTACTAGTCCTAACGCACGTCCTGTATCATCAACTAGTCCTAACACATGTCATGTTCCATCAACTAGTCCTAACACACGTGCTGCACCATCAACCATTCCTAAAAAAATCGCCTATACCATAAATTAGTAGTAACACATATATTGTACCATCAACTAGACCTAACACACCTTTTGTGCCCTAAGCTGCACCTAACGCGGTTCCTGTGCCATGAACTAGACCAAACGCACATCCTGTCCTATCAACTAGTAGAGCAACCGGCTCCTGTACCATCAACTACTCCTAACACTCATCATGTACAATCAACTAGTCCTGACACGGCTGCTTGTTGTCAATTAGTCTTTAAGCACCTCCTATACCATCAAAACGTAGCTCCCGTACCACCAAATAGTCATAACACACCTGCTGTACTTTCAACAAATCCTAAAACGTTTTGCACAATTAAATAGCCCTCACACCTCACACCCCTACGGCAGTAATGCTATGGGTTACTTTACTTTACTTTATACCATAAATTAGTAATAGCCCACGCCATGTACCACCAACTAGACCTAACACACGTCATATACCACCAGCTAGTCATAACACATGTCCTGTACCATCAACCATTCCAGATCATGCACCATCAAATAGTCCTAACGCACGTCTTGTACCAGCAACTAGTCCTTTTGCAGCTAATGTACCATAAACTAGTCCTAAGGCAGTTTCTGTACTATCAAATAGTGATACCACACCTCTTATACTACTAACAAGACCTAACACACATGTAACATCAACTAATTCCAACGCTGTTCATGCAACAACAACTAGTCCTAACGCAGCTCCTGTTGCTTCAGTTAGTCCTTACAGCTTCTATGCCATCAACTAGTCTAACATAGCTCATGTCCCATCAACTGTTTCTATAGCAGCTCCTGTGCCGTCAACTAGTCCTATCGCAGCTCGTGTACCATCATGTATACCTACCACACTTCCTTTGCAATAAACTATACCTAAAACCACTCCTGCACCGTCATCTAGACGTAACAGCTCTTGCACCATGAACTATTATTGACACAGCAATTGTTCCATCAACTGCTCCTAATTCATCTCCTGTACCATCAACTAGTCATAACACATGTCATGTACCATCAACCATTCCTAAAACACCCCTAGACCATAAATTAGCACTAGCACAGCTCATGCACCATCAAATAGTCCTAACGCACGTCTTGTACCAGCAACTAATCCTAACGCATCTCCTGTACCATCAACTAGTCCTAACGCATCTCCTGTACCATCAACTAGTCCTAACGCATCTCCTGTACCATCAACTAGTCCTAACGCAGCTCCTGTACCATCAACTAGTTCTAACGCGGCTTTTGTGCCATCAACTAGTCCTAACGCAGCTCCTGTACCATCAACTAATCCTAACGCAGCTCCTGTACCATCAACTAGTCCTAACGCGGCTTTTGTGCCATCAACTAGTCCTAACGCAGCTCCTGTACTATCAACTAGTCCTAACGCAGCTCCTGTACCATCAACTAGTCCTAACGCGGCTTTTGTGCCATCAACTAGTCCTAACGCAGCTCCTGTACCATCAACTACTCCTAACGCAGCTCCTGTACCATCAAATAGTCCTAACGCGGCTCTTGTGCCATCAACTAGTCCTAACGCAGCTCTTGAACCATCAACTAGTCCTAACGCAGCTCCTGTACCATCAACTAGTCCTAACGCAGCTCCTGTACCATCAACTAGTCATAACGCAGCTCCTGTACCATCAACGAGTCCTAACGCAGCTGTTGTGCAATCTGATAGTTCTGTTCAAAATACAACATGCTATGTATGGCAAGTATGAGAAATGGTAATAGCTGACAGGAAATACATATAGACGGTGCAGAAACTGCAATAGTGTGTTCGCATGGTTTAGCTTACAGGGTAAAATATGATCCCAACGTGATGGTAGTCGTTTCGAGAATGATGAAGAGGTTGAACGTGAGTTTCAAATGTTGCTCATGGAGTAGACCAGAGATTTATCTATTGCGGATTGGTGTGCATTGATACGATGAGATAGGTTGATCAGTCTTGATTGGAAATTATGTTGAGAAATAAGGGACATTGAAATGGTGTTGGTGGAAATTATGTTGAGAAATAAGGGACATTGTAACAGTGTTGGTGGAAATTATGTTGAGAAATAAGGGACATTGTAACATTGTTGGTTGGAAATTATGCTGAGAAATAAGGGACATTGAAATGGTGTTGGTGGAAATTATGTTGAGAAATAAGGGACATTGTAACAGTGTTGGTGGAAATTATGTTGAGAAATAACGGACATTATAACAGTGTTGGTGGAAATTATGTTGAGAAATAAGGGACATTGTAACAGTGTTGGTGGAAATTATGTTGAGAAATAAGGGACGTTGTAACAGTGTTGGTTGGAAAGTATGCTGAGAAATAAGGGACATTGTGAAGGCAATAATCAATGATTTTCAAATTCATATCTTATTTATATTTGGTTTCCGTTACCAATTGTGATCTATTTAATGACTTGTCCTCGTGAATGAAATTTGCATCAAAGAACTGATGTGTACTCCTTTGGATTCTGTAACAATTCGATTATTTGTTTGACATGATGACGTTGCTAGCGCCATGCACAATCCTTTATAGTCACCTTTAATATGTCAGCCAAACCACAACTACAAGGAAAACGGTCATCTAACAAGCTCCAAAAGCATAATCTAAGCCATCTCAAGCCCTAAACAAGATAGACTCTCATACGAAATAAAACATAGCATTGGCTTGCTGTCCCTTAAGAAAGATTTAGTCGTACAGTGGATTCCGGCAAACTCTGGGATCCTTGGAAACGAAAAGGCAGTAAGCTCTCGAAAGCCGGTACTGACGGCACACAGACTAGCCATCCCCAAAGCTATAAAGAAGCAAAGACACTAATAAAGCGATCCAAGAAGACAGAATGGATAGACCAGCATAAATAATCCAAGCCAGAAAATGTCAGCATAGACAAACTTGGCAGAGATGGGCAGACACAGTTCTTCAGAGTCAGAACGGAACATTGCAGACACAAGGCTCACTTCCACAGAATTTATTTTAGAGACAAGGCCCAGTGCGATTGTGGGACATCCAAGCGAACACCCCAACATATATTGCATGACTTCTTCACTTATGCAAATCAGAGGAAGAAGAAGAAGAAGAAGAGGAAGAAGAAGAAGAAGAAGAAGAAGAAGAAGAAGAGCAACAAGAAGAAGAAGAAGAGGAATGAGAAGAAAATGAAGAAGAAGAATAGGTAGAGGAAGAAGAGGAAGAGGAACAAGAAGAAGACGAAGAAGAAGATGAGCAAGAAGGAAAAGAAGAAGAAGAAGTAGACGAAGAAGACATTAGCTCTGTACATTCCTCATCCGGGATACCACGCGACCACTACTTGAATTTTAAAACAATTACGAGCCACTTAAGTGTAAACTCTTATCAACCAACAACCGTAGTTTATTGCATCAATACATTCGCCCGTTACAAATTACACGTCATTCATTTCAGACACTAGGACAGCAGAGATCGCGTTCGGTGATCACTGACAGGCCTGTCCTAGACTGAAGCCAACACAGTCCCGTAATTCGTGCTGGCGATCGTGCAAACAAGGGGAGACACAACTGTGCTCGGCTGCAAACATGGTGAGAGCGTGTAATGTTGTGTTTTTGTCTTCCTCTATGCTGGCTTGTATCAGGGACAGGTTTTTGTGAATTGGTATCAAGTTTGAATTTTGCTGTTGTGATTTTAAGTTTGATACTGACAAGTATACTGGTGTTCGAACTGTAAGTAAGCGAAGATGTTCAATATTGTTATTCATTCATCATCATCATCATGTAGCATGTCATTTGTAGAACGTCGCTCCCATCACAGTCTGTCTGAAAGAAGCTCGTTCTTTTGCCAAAACTCCAGCCTCCGCCACAGTCATACTCAGGCATTCCTGGATATCTTGGTGCCATCGTCTTCTTGGTCTATCCCTTCTTCTTTTGCCTGGCACCATACCTTCCAGCACTGTTCTCTCAAGACCGCTTTGTCTCTTGATGTGACCAAAGTATTTGCATTTTTTTCTAGCCAAAATGGAATTGATAAACCAGTTCTCCTCTATGCTCAACTCTTGCCGAATGTCTACATTTGCTTTTTTCTCTGTCCAGGGTATTTTGAGGATCTTTCTGTAACATTTTGACTCGAGGGATTCGATTCTTTGTCTAGAAGTTTTGGTAATCGTCCATGATTCACAGCCAAAATCTGCCACAGGAAAAACACAGGGTCCATTAGCACAATTATTTGAGTTTAGTTTAGTTGAAGAATCAACGTCATTGCAGACGGTTTAACCCATACGTGCTCTGCTCTTCTTCATATTTTTTGGAGAATCTCAGCACAATGTACGAACTCCGTAGCACCGGCGAGGAGCCAGTAATAGATTGGGTTGAACTATCATCCAATCCATTGAATTATCATCCGATCCATTGAACTACCATCCAATCCATTGAATTATCATCCAATCCATTGAACTATCATCCAATCCAATGAACAATGAACAAGAAGCAATTTGATGAAAATCAATCACGAGAACAAGCAAGCTTCAGGAGGGCCTACTCAATCGATCCCCTCCACACAATCAACCAGTTAATGGAGAGGGTACTGGAAGTGCATATGTCTCTGTGTCTTGTGGTTGTAGACTACGGAAAAGCCTTCAGCAGTATTACAATGACTGCAGTGGTAAATGGATTGAGACATCAGCTGATAGAAGAAATGAAGGCTGCTCAACCTAGATTACCACATTCCAGCACTAAATTAACATCATCATCATCAGGTGCCCTTTGGCGATTATGGGCTTCCATCCATTTCTATCACGTGTGACGATTACCAACTCTGTTGCTGATTGTCGCCCATGACATTCTCTCAGTCTATCCAGTATCTACTCTTTCGGCCCTCCTCTGTCTCTATTTTATGCTTTCTTTCCGGTTGTCACGATGTGCTCTAAACCGCCTCTTCTCATAACATGCCCCCAAAAAAGGATGGCTGTCTTGTTCTGATTCTTGCAATAAGCTAATTACGATACCAACGCGGCATTCGTCAAAACGACACAATCCCCCCCCCCCCCCCCCCCCAAAAAAAAAAAAATAATAATTAAAAAAACTCCTCATCGCTGCCCTTAAGGAAAATTAAATTGTAAAGACACTAGTATCAACATAGACGTAGCAATTCTCACCAATCTAAGGTTTTCTGTTGCCACAGTTAGCTGAGCAAAATCTTAATGAGATCAAAGAAGCAAGCGGTGGAGCAGGCTCTAGAATTCATGGAAAGACAACACCAAGAATGCTAAACAGATTTTGCACATGTGGTTAAATGCGGCTAGGAAATGATCTAGTTCAAAACGTGATTTCGAACATTTACGTGAACCAACACACTGCAAACGCCGAAAAAAAAAAAAAAAAAAAAAAAACGAAATCGAGAAATTCCGTATATCTTCTTCTTCTTCTTCATCGTGCGCAGTCAGACAGTAACCATTATTTTTTCGAAAAAACCAGCCGTCATTCTGAGGCTGTCGACACTGCTATAGAGCTTGTCTAGTGTTGCCACTGGTGATGGCCACATCTGCTCTCTCTGATCCTCGTATGTCGGGTAGTTTTGCAGCAAATGCTCAGAGGTCATTTTGCCGGTACCACACGGGCATTCGTCGGTGCCACCTATCTTCAATTTGTTGAATAAGTGGTACCTGAGTCTATTGTGGCCAGTGCGAAGTCTGAAGACCACGACCTGCTCTTTTCTGTTCAACTGGTAATAGGCATCGTTTTTGGTGTAGCCAGTATATTCGGTTTCCCATTTGGTCATGTATCTAGCTCTAATAAGCCGTTTTGACTCTTCGTATGTCATACTAGTATCAGGTTGTGGTAGTTTTGCACCTTCTTTTGCCAGTCTGTCTGCCTCCTCGTTGCCTTGGATGTTGCAGTGAGATGGAACCCACTGCACCACTACCCTTTTTGGTGCGGCCTGCTGGCATAGTTGACAGAGTACTGCTCTTAATTCATTAAGTTCAGTATTTATCTGGCTTTTCAGTGCTGTGACTACGGCCAGTGCATCTGTAAGCAGGACTATGTGGCTTTCATTCCTTTTACCTGTCACCATTTCTTCCACTACCGCCCTCAGTGCCTCTGCCTCCGCTCAGAAATTTCTTGTGTATTTTCCAGTAGCGAATGACTGTTATTTATCTGCCATTTTGTAGGCTCAGGAATGCTCCTGCCCCTCCGTTCTGTGTTGTATTTGTTACGGAACCGTCGGTGTATGCATGGGTCCAGTCCATGCCTGGGTAGTTTTGCGTAATGAAACTTAGGGTAGAATCTCTTGTTTCTTTTTCAGACTGGCAGTTTTTGTTTCTAATACCTGGTATATTTTCTACCACCTCTGGAAATATATGCTGCCTCCAGGTAGGTTTTCGTACAGTAGGGATGGGCTTTGGTGTGGTTAGTGCGTTCATAGGGTCTTCGTGCTTCTTTGCTTTGGCTATTTCTGCAAAGTTTCTTCGCGTTAGCTTCCCATTTCCGAAATTGTTTAGTCTCTGGTGCATTGGGTGGTCAGTCAGTCTTCTGAGTTAGTTTCTCTGATTGCAGCTGGGCTCTGCAGTCTCTTCTGTCGGCCATGGATTGCAGTTTTGTAATCTTTTCAAGTTGTACAATTGGCGTTGACTTCGTACCTCCTGTTATAACTCTCATGGCTTGGTCTTGG
This sequence comes from Ariolimax columbianus, assembly GCA_036924085.1. Lineage (NCBI taxonomy): Eukaryota > Metazoa > Mollusca > Gastropoda > Stylommatophora > Arionidae > Ariolimax > Ariolimax columbianus. The sequence continues at coordinate 49,330,402 of JAVGWX010000006.1, read as the reverse complement.
AGTTTGCTAACTTTATCGAAGTTCGCCTTTGCTGTTGTTGTCCATGCCGCAATGCCATACTCGAGAACTGGTCTCACTCTTTCAGTGTACAGTTTCTTTAGTATTTTTTCGTCTGCTCCCCAGCTTATGCCAGCAAGTTTCCTCATGATTGCCATTCTTTCTCTGGCTCTCATTCGGTTTCTCTCGATCTGACTTTTCCATGTCATGCGCCGATCAAATGTGACTCCCAGGTAGTTTTGGTTGTCGTTTGGCTGAAGGTATTTGCCGTTTAGACTTAATTTGGTGTTTTGGGGTTTGATTGATAGCGAGAATATTGTACATGTGGTGATTCCGTATATGATATGAGCAGAATGGTTCAGCTTTAACCATGCTAAACCCATACTTTAACAGATCAGAAACGACATGACAAAAGTTCACACTTAGTTCCCCAGGTATTTGTCGTTTAAGCCCTTGCACCATATCCTGTCCTCACTCGTATTTTCTGGTGAAGGTCACATTATTTGGCATGTCCGTACTGACCGCTCTCGACACGTAGCAGAGACATCTCACCGTATTTTCGTTTCTCCCTTATTTCTGTTGGCCTGTAAATCTGTTTTCTTCAGGCACATAACAGATACAAGAGAATGAAAAGTTATACATTCAACAGTGGCGTAACATCACTGGCAGTGGCCTGTGGGCACAAAGTAATTTTTAGTTCCCTTAAATAAAATGGCAAGCCTGTGGCCGAATGATTATGATATGGATATGTTAACCAACGAGAATGACGATTAGAAGAAGCCCTAACTATAAGGTCCCTTCTGTAGACAACATATCGGCAGATGCCGTAAAAGCTTGTCACGATGTAGTATAATCCGTCTTTTAATTCATAAACAAGGTCCGAAGCAATTTTCTACAAAACTGCATGTCATATACAAATGATTTTTCGTATGCAACCTTAGAATATCAATGACGTTAAGGAAATATTTATTTCTTCAAGAAAGTTGATATATTTTAAAGAATGTATTCATTAGGCTATATAAAAAGCAACCTCACTGAATTGGACATTATTTTAACATGTTCACGGTACACAGTCGTGTTGTTTTAAAACTATATGTTTTGACATTCAAATTCAATGAGTAAAAACAAGTTCTTCATTATCTCGTGCGCCAAATTAGACAATTTTTTTAATCTCCGAAAACAATCAAGGCCATTGATGTAAAACTGTCAGGACATAGTTTGTGGGGTTGTTATCGTTCCATAAAGTTGCTTTTCAGAATTTATATTGTTATCAATTTCAAAATGAGTTTGAAGTGTAAATTTATAGCAGTGCAGAAGGTTACCATTATATTAAACACGTTTTTTCAGCAGGGAATCTAAGGTGGGTCATTTACGATATTCATGACTCAGAGAAACGAACGGAATTGACGCTTGGTCTGGATAAATCATCCATTTACTGATGGATTGGACAGGACATATCAAGCAAGGTTCAAAGAGACGTCGTGAGCTAGTGGTTAAGTGACACGACTCCCCACCCGAAGGTGCTGTGTTCATTCCTCATCTGCTGTTACCCCAGAGAAGCAAACCCCTAGAAAATGCAGGAGGAAGCAGACCCTTGCATAACATGCCTCCCGAAGTCGGATACACTGGGCCGACAGGCGCAAAAATAAAAACATAGTGCAACATACACCGGCTTAGGGAATCGATAAATAAGGCGAACACAGAAACAAGAATATCAAGCAATATAGGAAAAGGAAATTTGACGATTTCGACAGAGGTGTCATAAAACGGAATATTTTGAAACTTGACGAAAAATCAATTTGTTTCTCTCCGAAAACTAAAATAACTTTGCAATCTGACAGCAGCATGAAATTTCCAAAAGTTCTCTTTGGAAATTTGTAAGAGCCGCCGGAGTTAAATTCAGGAAAACTTCAGGCGGCAGGAATATTATATGTGAAAAGCTACATTTTATTGCTGTCAACAGGAAATACATAAGACAGATTCGTGAACGGCGTAGGCAAAGCTATGATATTGTATACTTGAACGAATCCTGGGTCAGTGCTTACCACATCTATGGTAAAGATGGCAATTAGTTGACGGTGAACAGAAAAGATAGATTCCAAGCAGCAAAGGGCAGCGCATTATATTAACGTATGCAGTGAAAAAGGACTTGTCCATGGCGCTGAACTTATTTTCAAATAAAAAAGGAACGACGGTAGAGACTACCACACTGTAGTGAATGAACACATTTCCAGGCACTGGCTGACGAATTATCTGCTTCCACTTCTGGATAGACCGTCAAGCACAGTAATCGATTATACATTATATCACAATGCTGTATCAGAGGAAGACAAAGTACCAACTGCATGAAATATAAAAGCTCAAATCACGACATGGCTAGATAAGGAAAAAGTTAATTTCGACGAAAAGTATTTGAAGCCTTAGTTGTTGTAACTTATAAGGAAGACAAATAAGACACGGGTGTATCGTATCGACAAAATCATTGAAGAGTACGGTCACACCTCTCTGCCACTACCCGCATATCACGCGCATCGAAACCATATAGAACTTGTGTGGGCTAAAGTCAAAAGACAAGTTGCCGAACAGAACAGGACATTTCTTCTTCTTCTTCTTCTTCTTCTTCTTCTTCGTTCGTTCTCAATCTCCCGCTACAAAACCCTGAAAGGGCTTGAGCAGCAAAATGTAGTACAGAGAACGGAATGCGTTGTGTCATAGTTTACAGTTTGACTACGATATTTGCACCTTTCGGTCTAACACATCCGACTTCAGGAAGCATTTTTTGAGTACCGGGTTAGCATTCCCTCTTCGATCCCTTCTACTTAGCCAGTCTGCACTGGTGCAGACTGTTATCCAGGATCACCGTGTGGAGGTGTAGAAGGGTCTTTGCAGCTCTGGTTCGCTGGCCCCGACGCTAGCAGTCAGCTATGGGTCGCTGACCACTGCAGCTCATGCGCTGCTCGCTTCTTGATCCCGAACAGGACGTTTAAAATGTGTGATGTTCAAATGCTGACACGTGAGTGAGTGCCATTTAAAAACAGACATTCAGTTCTGGAAGAAGTGTGTTGAGCATGTGCTACGGGAAGAAGACTTGTACTGGCAACGAGATGGATTACAATGTGTGCAGCCAGTAACAATTATCAACGTCTTTGAATCGAGAGATTCGAAATGATTAATATCATCTGTTGTGGACATATTCATTAGCATATTTGGATGAATTAGCGTGGTGATTAGCAAAGAGCAGTTGTGATACCTATTTGGAAAAAAAAACAAGGGCAGCAGAAAAGATTTCAAAAATCTTATAGTGTCATATCTCTTCGTAGCCACGTCTGACAAATTTTCGCACCGGTACTAGAACAGCGTGCACGAGCTATTGGGGAGCCACTGTTTAGTGATTCACATTCAGGATTTCGGAAAAGCAGGGAATTTACGGATGCTATATTTACGCTCAGACAGTCAAGAGAAGAAGGCCATATAATACAATTAAAAACTGCACGTGGCCTTCATTGATCAGGTAAAGGCATTTGACCGGGTAAACAGATGTAAGCTATGGGAGGTAATTGAGGAATATGGTGTGGAGGGTCAACTACTGGATGGCATTCGTGTCTTGTACGTAAACATTAAAGCTGCAGAACGAACAAATGCAGGTAGAGGGGAACGGCGTGGCCTAGTGGTTAAGTGACACGGCTCACAACCCGAAGGTGCTGGGTTCGATTCCCATCACTGCACCGGCCGTTACCTCGAGGAAGCAAACCCTTAGAAAATGCAGGAGGAAGCAGACCCGTACATAAAATGCATGCTGAAGTCGGATGCACTGGGCCGACAGGCGCAAAAATAAAAAACACAGTGCAAAGCACACCGCCTTGGGGATTAGAAAAATAAGGCGAACGCAAAAAAAAAAATGCAGGTAGGACAATTTAGTTTCCAGTGAGGTACGACAGGGGTGTGTTCTTACTCCACTTATATTCATAATTTGTATGGGTACAATTACCCACATAATAAGACCCTAAATAAACTTCTCACGTCCTCTTTGTCCAAAATGGAGAAGGCATACATCACCTAACATTTCCCAATTCCTCTTGTAACAAATATGACTTGGCTTGGCTTCGTTCGTTCTCAATCTTCCACTACCAAACACGATCCAACACATCCGACTTCAGCAACCATTTTCTGAGTGCCGGGTTAGCATTCCCTCTTCGTTATCCATAATCACAACGTAGAGGTGTAGAAGGGTCTTGGTAGGTCTGGTTCGCTGGCACTGACGCTAGCAGTCAGGTACGAGTCGCTGACCATTGCAGCTCATGCGCTGCTCAGCATCTTGATCCCGTTACGAATATGACATGAAGATCGACATAGACAAGACCGAGACTTGGTTGATGACACTTTTTCACAAGCAGGGAATTGTTCACAGCATTGACAAAAGTATTAAGCAAGTGCTGAATTCAAATACCTAGGTAGTATGTTCACTGATGACGGCAGAGTGGACAGAGATTGCACATATAATTTAAAAGACGAACAGTGTCCACTATCAAATTGCACCTATTTTGAAACACCATATAATGCTTCTTTCGACTAAGAAGAGGCTGATAAATGCACCGGTTATTCCTACATTGTGTTATCAATGTCAACCTTGATCTTTACTAGAAACCCATAAGAGTAAGATTAAGATCTGTGAGTTGCTCTGTGTGAGAAGTGCAGCCGGAAAAACAATCCGTGAGAGAATCCGCAACACCACGCTGAGGCATTTAGTGGGGACAACCCCAGCTAGTGCTTACATTAACGCCCACAATATTAAGTGGTTTTGTCATTTAGTCAGAATGCCTTATGACCAGCCTGCAGAGAGAGCATATCAACGACAGGTACCCGGTCCAGGTGCAAGAGTGTCTCTGACACATTCAGGAAGTTACACCTAACGACATCACAAATATCCCACCTGGCGATAACAAGAAATCTACGCATGCTGCCTCTTTCGTGGCAAGGACAGAAGTACACATGAAGTAGAAGAAACCAAAGAGGCCCGGGTTCAAAACCTTATTATGGCCGAAATTTTTATCGGAGGTACAAATACACACACACAACTTACACGATCACTGCGTGACGACTGTATGTGGAATTGACCTTTATAATCTGTGGCCTAGAATCTTTGCAGTGACTCCAATTATTTGATATGTTCTGCTAAAGATCAACGTCACTGCATTCTTGGCAGACTCATAGGTGCTCAATCCTCTCAGTAAATGGCGAAATGTGTAGATACTGTCAGGTCTCGCAGCTCGCTGGTCGTACACACTCCTGTTCCATGCTCCCATGTGCCTCTCTCTGCTGAACATGATTTCTAAACTTCGCATTCTGTGCATTTCTCGGTCATCGATTTCATATGTGGTCATACAAGATGGGGGGGGGGGGGGGGCTCATCAATCTCACAATGTCTGTTTTCTATTTCCAATGTTTTCCCACTTTTGGTGCCTTTGAGATCAGGATTCCAGCACTTTGATGTACACAGACCACAACCTGACACGGGCAGTTGATCCATATGCGATACACAAGAGATCCCGCAGTTTCGAGGTGACCGTGTTGTTGTTCGTTTAGGCTTTACCTTGGCATATGTCCATGTCTGGCACTGGTAACAGCGAGTTGGTATAAACGTTCTTTTTATTAACTGTCTCTTTCTCTCTATTGCAATGTTTGTCTTAGTAACGAAGGAATCTGAAAGGAAACCGCATTTGATTTTTGTGTTCTTGATCCCACCTCTGTATCCATCTTTCCATCTTGTGTGAACACGTTACCCAAGTATTTGAATTGTCCGACCTATTTAAATTCGGTTCTTTTTACCTGAATAGTCTTTTCTATTCTGAAAATTTTCTTTGCTTCTGTCCAAGATGTGTTAATCCTCATGTTATATCTATCGCAGACATTGTCAAGGACATTAACATGTTGTTAGAGATGATGTTCATCTGACTTTCTTCTTCTTCTGCGTTCGTTTTCAATCTCCCCATACCAAGCCCGGAACAGGGCTTTGCAAGCAGCAGGGTGTAGTCTAGAGAGCGGAATACGTTGTGTCGCTAGTTTACAGCTGCAAGGCATAGAGCTAGCATACCTTTAATACCCACGGACAAGAATCCATTTTAAAGAAGATTGTACTGTTTACGGTAGTTTGAAACTTTAAAAAAAATATGAACGGGATTAAGAGACTAAGCGTGAAAGCAATCAAATCAACAAAGAAAGGAAGCAAATCTTATTTACAGGATATCGTGAAGAATAGGCAAACTAGAATACATTTACAAGAATGGATGGTAAGAATTACCTACATTAAATAGTACCACTTATACGACGTTTACCATAACTCGTTGGTTCAGTATTCCTCGAAATGTATATTGAGATTAGTGTCACAATGTGTTAAAGTATCCTATACGAGACAGTTTAAACTCTACACTTACATTTACATACGTATATGTACACCTACACCAAGTCTCTTGTTCGTATAAGTAACGATTCGCGTAAAACAAGTCCTAATCTATTCTTATTTATATAGACCTGCCCCCCCCCCTCCCCCGTCCCTTCATCCTTCTGTGTTAGTTCATCTACGTCTATATATACTACCCTAAATAAGCTAAGGGCTAACAATTTAAAAAAATGAGAAGTCAATTATATTTAATCGAATTATTGTTCGGTAATTTGGACATCAGATTGTGACAGTTTTATCAAGAAGAAAACAAACAAGTCTGGGAGAAACTGCTGTTCAATGGGACACACCTTTCTTTCTGAAATTCTCCTTACATTATTCGTCAGTTTGGAGCGAGTAGCCTTGGGTGGAACGAGTAGCCTGGGGTGGAGTGAGTAGCCTGGAGTGAAGCGAGTAGCCTGGAGTGAAGCGTTTAGCCTGGGGTAGAGCGTGTAGCCTGGGGTGGAGCGAGTAGCCTAGGGTGGATCGTGTAGGCTGGGGTGGAGCGAGTAGCAAGGAGTGGAGCGAGTAGCCTGGGGTGGAGCGTGGAGTCTAGTGTGGAGCGTGTAGTCTGGTGTGGAGCGTGGAGTATAGTGTGGAGTGTGTAGTCTAGTGTGGAGCGTGGAGTCTAGTGTGGAGTGTGTAGTCTAGTGTGGAGCGTGGAGTATAGTGTGGAGTGTGTAGTCTAGTGTAGAGCGTGCAGTCTGGAGTGGAGCGTCTAGTCTAATGTGGAGTGTGGAGTCTAGTGTGAAGCGTGGAGTCTAGTGTGGAGCGTGGAGTCTAGTGTGGAGCGTGTAGTCTGGTGTGGAGCGTGGAGTCTAGTGTGGAGCGTGTAGTCTGGTGTGGAGCGTGGAGTCTAGTGTGGAGTGTGTAGCTTAGTGTGGAGTGTGTAGTCTAGTGTGGAATGTGTAGCCTAGTGTGGAGCGTGCAGTCTAGGGTGGAGTGTGTGAAGTCTGGAATGAATCGTATAGTCCAGTGTGGAGTGTGTAGTCTAGTGTGGAGCGTGTAGTCTAGTGTGGAGCGTGTAGCCTAGTATGGAGCGTGCAGCCTAAAGTAGAGCATGCAGCCTAAAGTGGAGCGTGCAGCCTAAAGTGTAGCCTAAAGGGGAGCGTGCAGTCTAGTGGGGAGCGCGTAGCCTGGTATGGAGCGTAAAGCCTAGTCGGCAGTGAGCTGTCGTGCTAAGACTGCGATTATACCGCACCAGGGTTCGAAATCACGACCGAAGAGAAAACAGGTGCCCTGATCCAATTGCTTCAAATCCTTCTGCAGGAGTGACAGGGGATCCCCTAGCACACTATCAGAAGGTTGATGTTTATCCCTCAAGCGTCGCTGCCTAGCTTGTACCAATGCCCGTATAGGTCACAAATTAATCAGAAACTGTCACACTCTGATTTCCAAATTACCGATGAACAATGTAAGCAGAATTTCAATCAAACGGACGTGTCAATTTAAATAGCAATTTTGGGGATGGAATAATAACGTCTGGTCAGGCAAAATATACTGATCCGAAATGCTAGTCAGGTTCAGGAAAAACATACTGATCCGACATGCTAGTGAGGATCAGGCAAAACATACTGGAGAAAACCCTAACCTTGGCTTCCTCGTAGCCTTTCGTGGAAACAAGCTGTTTTCATGGTAGCCTGGATAACAAGGTGAGGGATCAACTTGATCCCCGTAGTAGTGAGCGACACGCAGGTGAAGCCAAGCTTGGCGCAACCGCCTGACTACCCCGGCCCACCTTCATCAGCACACTCGGGATGTGAGGAAAGCTACGACAACCGCCCCAATGAACGTCATTTTTAGGGCACACACAAGAGTAATCCTTCTCAATGTGGGCATTCAACAACAACAAACAGCAGTTTCTACAATACAGCTTTGTCCTTCTTCATAAAACTGTCACACTCTGATGTACAAATAACGGACAACAGTTTGATTACACATAATCAAATTCAAATTTTATGAATGTTTCTACGGTGGGATTTTGAAAGTGACCCATCACTTATTTTGAGAAGTAAATGTACATCTGACCACTTATAACCACTTACATTAATGTAATAGCACAGGGGGCTGAAAATTGTCTGTATGATTTAGGATACAGGTAATACATGCAGGAGGAGCCATGTATAGTGCGGAAACAATAGCTCTCGTGTGGTTGCCCAATATGTCGGACTGTATGTGTTAATTGTTCTTGAAAATATGAATTCTAAATTTGTAAATTTAAGGTTGTTTTCAAAGTAATACTTATCAGTTTCTGCTATTCATTTGTGTTATTCCTTAGCTGCTGCATAACTTGATGCCGGTAGTCTGACATTGAAGGTCTAAGGACGAAGTGGAAAATATAACGTAACAACGTTTTTATTCTGGTTTAGAAGACTCATCAGAGTCTGTATAGATCCAGTTATATTTGCATTACCCTAATCTAAAAGCTATGAGCATCCAATCTATTCTTAAATGCATTAACTGTCCTTGCCTCCACTACCTCCCGGCTCAATGCATTCCAAGGATTCACAACTCTCTGACTAAAAAAATATTTCCAAATATCCAATCTTTCGTTAGTTAATTTGTATATGTGCCTGCTTGTTCTCGTTGGTGGTTGTATTTTGAAAAACTTGTTATAGTATAATTTAACCTTTCCTATTAAGCCTCAGACAGGCGAGGCTTAATATGCGGGGATAACGGAGGTTTCATATGTTCTGACAGATGACATTTCATATGCGGAACATCTGGGGTTTCTAATGCTGGAACAGCTGAGGTTTCATCTGCGGGGTCAGCTGAGGCTGCTTTTGCGAGACCAGTAAGGCCTTAACAATATATGGGAAGATATTTTATTTTGTGTCCCTTAAAACTTAGGAGAGATATACCCGATGGGCGAATATTATGCCAGTAAATACGCCACTGATATTCACGTGTTATAATTCACATCTACATTTCTAGGCGCGATGGCCATTTCGATTTGTTGGGTTCTGTACTAACATATATCCCAACATGTAAGTACATATCTATATATAATTGTCCACCGTCGTCGATGGTGTCCGACAATATCATCCGGTGCCATACTACATTCTTAAGAGTGTGGGAACGTATATGAGTTCTATTGTAAACCTGGCAAATATGATCTACAGTTGGAAGTGATATTTTCTTTGATCTGTACTTTCTGGCCTGGTGTCTATTTTAGGTTGCCCGCACACGTTGGCCCTGATCGGATGCAACACCCTTTTAGCACACGCCTTTCTAAACGATTATCTGCCATGTTTCACATGATGCTCCATATGAAGCGGCCTTCTGATGCTTCTTCTGCGGGGTCAGGTGATGTTTCATATGCGGGGTCAGCTGATGTTTCATATGCGGGGTCAGCTGATGTTTCATATGCGGGGCAGCTCCATGTTTCATATGCGGGGTCAGCTGATGTTTCATATGCGGGGCAGCTCCATGTTTCATATGCCGGGTCAGCTGATGTTTCATATGCGGGGTCAGCTGATGTTTCATATGCGGGGTCAGGTGATGTTTCATATGCGGGGTCAGGTGATGTTTCATATGCGGGGTCAGGTGATGTTTCATATGCGGGGTCAGGTGATGTTTCATATGCGGGGTCAGCTGATGTTTCATATGCGGGGTCAGCTGATGTTTCATATGCGGGGTCAGCTGATGTTTCATATGCGGGGTCAGCTGATGTTTCATATGCGGGGTCAGCTGATGTTTCATATGCGGGGTCAGGTGATGTTTCATATGCGGGGTCAGCTGATGTTTCATATGCGGGGTCAGGTGATGTTTCATATGTGGGGTCAGCTGATGTTTCATATGCGGGGTCAGCTGATGTTTCATATGCGGGGTCAGCTCATGTTTCATATGCGGGGTCAGCTGATGTTTCATGTGCGGGGTCAGTTGATGTTGCATATGTGGGGTCAGCTGATGTGTCATATGCGGGGTCAGCTGATGTTTCATATGCGGGGCAGCTGATGTTTCATATGCGGGGTCAGCTGATGTTTCAAATGCGAGGTCAGGTGGTGTTTCATATGCGGGGCAGCTGAGGTTTCATTTGTTGGGACATCTGAGGTTTCATTAGTGGGGACATCTGAGGTGTCATATGTGGGAACATCTGAGGTTTCATATGGGGGGACATGTGAGGTTTCATATGTGGGGACGTCTGAGGTGTCATATGTGGGGACATCTGAGGTGTCATATGTGGGGACATCTGAGGTTTCATATGTAGGGACATGTGAGGTTTCATATGCTGGGAGATCTGAGGGTTTTAATGCTGGGGCTTCTGATGTTTCATATTCTGGGACATATGAGGCTTCATATGCAGGACCAGCTGAGTCCTATGCAGGACCATCTGAGGTTTCATATGGGGGTCCAGCTGAGGCTTCCTATGCGGGTCCAGTTGAGTCTTCCTATGCGGGTCCAGCTGAGATTTGATGCAACTAGGCGGATTCATCCACAGTAAAGGGTCATGTGATCCACACGGAAAAGTCCGCGTTTGATTTTTCATTGCTTCGTGGACTACATGAGTTTCTTCCCTTGTGTCGTTTTCTTTGGGTGATTGGGGATTTTCCAACTCGATGAACTGGTCTTTCTTTTCCACATAATTCGGTATTTAAGGAGAGGTCATTAGACGATTTTTCAAAAATTTAACTGATTAGCAGATCGTACTGGGGGATCAAGACGCTGAGCAGGGCATGAGCTGCAGTTGTGAGCGACCCATAGCTAACTGCTAGCGTCAGGGCCAGCGAACCAGAGCTGCCAAGACCCTTCTACACCTCCATGCGGTGATCCTGGATAACAGGCTGCAACAGGGCAGACTGGCTAAGGAGAAGGGATCGAAAAGGGAATGCTAATCCGGTACTCAAAAAATGATTACTGAAGTCGGAATTGTTGGACCAAAAGGTGCAAATATCGCAGTGAAGCTGTAAACTACAACACAACGCATTCCGTTCTCTGGACAACATTCTGCTACTTAAGCCCTTTCAGGGTTTGGTAGCAGGAGATTGAGAACGAACGAAGCCAAGCCAAGCCAAGCTAGATCGTATTGGTAGAGGCTGTATACAAAAGGTCAGTCTAGGTTTTGGTAAGTCGGTTAAAAAAAGAAAAAATATATGTCCGCGCAAACAGAAAACGGCCCTATCAGGTTAAATTAAAAACTTGTAGCAAATCATCATCATGTAGCATATCTTTAATAGAACGTCGCACACATCACATCCTCACTGAGAACAACTAGCCAAATATCCAGCCCCCGGCAAAGTTATGCCCAGGCATTCCTGGATATCTTGATGACACAGTCTTCTCTGTCTGGCCCTGCCACTTTTGCTCCTCACCGCACCTTCCGTCACGGTCCTCTGAAGGCCGTTGTGCCTCTTGATGTGACCAAACTATTTCAATTTTCTGATGATGATGGAATTGGTAAACCAGTTCTCTTCTATGTTCAACTCAACGAGTTCTCTTCTATGTTTAACTCAACGAGTTCTCTTCTATGTTCAACTCTTGCTGAATGTCTGTTTTTTTGTCCTTCTCTCAGTTCAAGGGATTCTGGTGATTTTTCTGTAACATTTTGATTCTTTCTAGATGTTTTTGTAACCGTCCATGATTCGCAGCCATATGCTGCCACAGTAAAAACACAGGCTCTCAATACCTTTACTTTTGTCGTTTTGCTGGTGCTCTGTCATATTTTCTTCGGGTTATTTAGCCTTTGCGCTGTCATGGCTAGTCGCCATTTTTGTGAAGTCTGGAGACCATATATTCAAAATGCGTGACCTACCCACCTATTGTAGCAAGTAAATGTTTATTTTCGTAAACTATGTTTTTCGGCCCAAAACCTTTTGAACTATAGCGAAATGAGGAGGCACGAGATAATGTTAATGAATTTTAAGAAATATTTAAAAAAAAATTGTATATGTAACAAAACTAATTGGTAAAACCTTTTAAGTGACATGTCCATTATCCATCACAATTTGGTAGATTACACTGCTGATCAGTGAGCGCATGAGCTGTTGCGGTCAGCGACCCAAAGCCGTTTGCCAGAATCAGGACCAGCAAACAAGAGCGGCAAAGACCCTTCTTCACCTCTACGTGGTGATCCTGGATAACAGGCTGCAAAAGGCCAGACTGGCTAAGTAGAAGGGATCAAAGAGGGAAGGCTAACCCGGTACCCAGACTGCCTAAGTAGAAGGGATCGAAGAGGGAAGGCTAACCCTGTACCCAGACTGGCTAAGTAGAAGGGATCGAAGAGGGCAGGCTAACCCGGTACCATGACTGGCTAAGTAGAAGGGATCGAAGAGGGAAGGCTAACCAGGAACCCAGACTGGCTAAGTAGAACGGATCGAAGAGGGCAGGCTAACCCGGTACTCAGACTGGCTAAGGAGAAGGGATCGAAGAGGGAAGGATAAAGCGGTACCCAGACTGGCTAAGGAGAAGGGATCGAAGAAAGAAGGATAACCAGGTACCCATACTGGCTAAGTATAATGGATCGAAGAGGGAATGATAACTCTGTACCAGACTGGCTAAGTAGAAGGTTTCGAAGAGGGAAGGCTAACCTGGTACAGACTGGCTAAGTAGTATGGATCCAAAAGGAAGGTTAACCCGATACTCAGACTGGCTAAGTAGAAGGGATCGAAGAGGGAAGGCTAACCCTGTACCCAGACTGGCTAAGGAGAAGGGATCGAAAAGGGAAGGCTAATCCGGTACCTAGACTGGCTAAGTAGAATGGATCGAAGAGGGAAGGCTAACCTGGTACATAATGGCTACGTAGAAGGGATCGAAGAGGGAAGGCTGACCCGGTTCTCAGACTGGCTAAGTAGAAGGGATCGAAGAGGGAAGGCTAACCCTGTACCCAGACTGGCTAAGTAGAAGGGATCGAAGAGGGCAGGCTAACCCGGTACCATGACTGGCTAAGTAGAAGGGATCGAAGAGGGAAGGCTAACCCTGTACCCAGACTGGCTAAGTAGAAGGGATCGAAGAGGGAAGGCTAACCCTGTACCCAGACTGGCTAAGTAGAAGGGATCGAAGAGGGCAGGCTAACCCGGTACCATGACTGGCTAAGTAGAAGGGATCGAAGAGGGAAGGCTAACCCGGAACCCAGACTGGCTAAGTAGAACGGATCGAAGAGGGGAGGCTAACCCGGTACTCAGACTGGCTAAGGAGAAGGGATCGAAGAAAGAAGGATAACCAGGTACCCATACTGGCTAAGTATAATGGATCGAAGAGGGAATGATAACCCTGTACCAGACTGGCTAAGTAGAAGGTTTCGAAGAGGGAAGGCTAACCTGGTACAGACTGGCTAAGTACTATGGATCCAAAAGGAAGGTTAACCCGGTACCCAGACTGGCTAAGTAGAAGGGATCGAAGAGGGAAGGCTAACTCGGTACCCAGACTGGCTAAGGAGAAGGGATCGAAAAGGGAAGGCTAATCCGGTACCTAGACTGGCTAAGTAGAATGGATCGAAGAGGGAAGGCTAACCTGGTACATAATGGCTAAGTAGAAGGGATCGAAGAGGGAAGGCTGACCCGGTTCTCAGACTGGCTAAGTAGAAGGGATCGTTGAGGGAAGGCTAACCCGGTACCCAGACTGGCTAAGTAGAAGGGATCGTTGAGGGAAGGCTAACTCGGTACGCACAAATGCCTTGCTGAAGTCGGATGTGTCGGACCAAAAGGTACAAATGCCGTTAAGCTGTAAACTATGACATAACGCTTTCCGCTTTTCTGGATTACATCCTGCTACTTGCAAAGCTTTTTTCAGGGCTTGGTACCGAGAGTTGCAGAAAGAAGAAGAAGATGAAAAAGAAGACGGAGAAAGAAAAAAGAAGAAAGAAGAAAGGAAGAAGGAAAAGAAGGGGAAGGGGAAAAGGAGGAGGAAAAAAACCATAGATTATCATTTCAGCGTTCCAGGTTATCGATAAGTTTGGTTGAAATTTGAGAAATAAAGGGCCCTCAAACTGTTGCGTGAAGTTAAATAAAAGCTATTGAAAAGGAAAGAATGCACACATGGAACACGCTAGCTAGCCTACACTTCTATTTGTTCAATGGTAACACCACGAAGTCGTTTGATTACTGTAGACACACTGGTTAGAAGAAGGTCTGTATGGTTACATCTATTTTTATAACAAGGATGTAGTCAAATTGTGTTCAATGTGTAACCATCTTTCATTCGTTCTGTGCTCAATGCAGGTAGGACAAGCTCCGTGTAAAATCAGTACACTATGTGTTGTGTTTGCTGTTTGGTTGCTCCTTGTCCTTGGCCTAGGTATGGTTTTGTGTGTAAATATTATTGTTGTTTTAACTAATGTGCCGTTCGGTTTGCATATTTTGTGTGTGTGTATGTGTGTGTGAGCACATATATTTTATGTGTGTATATTTATTTGGATTTTTGTAGTATATGTATGTATGTAATTCAATGCAGATATGTGTTAAATGTGAACGTAAGTGTATATTTAATTTGCTATATATTTATATATATATTTATATATATACGAGGTGTGTTCAAATGAAACCTGACCTAACTGCACCAAGTACGATGCGCATGATGACGTCACTTCTGATGTAAACAGCACTTTCCATCCGTCACGTTTTCAAAATTCCATTATCCTCCGACTCTTAGTTTTCTCAGCAGACCGTTGAAAATATGGCGGGTGCGATATGGAATCCATTCAGAGTTGATCAGCGATCGGTGAGTCGGTTTCTAACAGCTGAAAGTTGTCGACCAATTGACATTCGTTGCAGAATACAGGCTGTGTAATGGTGACAAAGTGTGTTGAAGACAATAGTGAAGAACTGGACAACGATGTTTAAAAGCTGTGAGTTAACGAAAGTTTTTTCCGAGACCAGATATGGCGCATATTTTTGGGTCAGAACATGCAATCGCCAAAATTGATGCGTTGCATTTCGGGTCGTGCGTCGCCGGAGCTTACGTTCGCCAAATATTTGTATATAATTGTATATTCTATGCAGACAATGCAAAAAATAGATGGGAAGTTAACATTTGTTACGACGATACGATGGTCGATGGAGCACGGCGACATCAATCTAGTACCCCCGAGACAAAAAAAAAAAAGACCGCGAGGAAGGCCTCCAATGCCTTGGCTTTTGCTACAGCAACGTCATTCGAGACACCTCCGGTGGAATGCGTACCGAGCACTGGAACTCAGTAACCCATGACATAGCCGGTTAAAGAGGACATTGGAGCCCGCATTAACTCATCCGCAGCTGAGGAAGGGATTATCAAGGAAGAGCAAGATCAAGAATATATATATATATATTACCCATCTATGAGGGAAGCAAGACTAACTTAAGGTCTAGCAAAATACACTGATCAGACTACACCAGTCAGGTTCAGGCAAACTGTATTGGACACGACTCTCACCACGGCTTCCTAATAGCCCTCCTTGGAAACGGGCTGTTTTCATGACCGCCTAGCTAACGAGGTAAGGCATAGACGTGATCCCCGTAATAGTGAGCGATACGCAGAAACAGTCAATCATAGCACAAGCGCTTGGAAGACTCCAGTCCACCTTCATCAGTACGTTCGGGAAGTGAGGAAAGCTACTGCAACCGGCACTTAACGTCCTTTTTAGGGCGTACAAAACAGTCACCTACTTATTGTGGGCATTCGCAAACAAGAACAACATTCCTTTTATTAAAGCTTGAATATATTTATGAAGGTAAATCCCTCAGCGAACAATAACATCTAAACTAATGAGCAAAGCTGAAAATCTCGTCACCCAACATGGAACTCGTATAATTGCATTTTGGTCACAAGAATAATTATCGTCCAAGTCCTGAAGTCACAGTTAATAATCTATCTGATGGAGGCATCGGTCCCGACATGTCAAGGCAGATTGTATTAGCAATGAAGTAACCGCAAGATGTCCTTTAAAACACATCCTCAAGTGTGGTTTCAGTTCTGCTTTACGGATATAAGACCTGGACATTACTCAAATTTGAGATATCAATACTAGACATGCGGAACCAAAGAGCTGCACAAAAGTCAGATCACAAGAGGGAGAACCAGACAAAACCGCTACGCTGGAAGCCAAAGGAGACTAGTGAACCAGCACAAAATTGGTGCCGTGAGCCGATATTAGCTGGGGGATATACTGAAGAAGAGAGCTGATCACATATGAACTTGTTTGATGTGAAGTGAGGCTGATCTGTCGACTAATTAACTAACTAACCAAATGGCGTATTCTAGACATCCGTTGGCATGACTAAATTAGCAACATGCAGGTTTCTGCTAAAACATGTTTCTACTCAATGTTTGAAATACTGGACCGGGCCAAGTGTCTTTGCTCCGTCATGTCATACCGCTAGGCCGGGATTCCGAAGTTTACAAGATATATCTCAAATAATTCCTCAGCGCCAACGGACCTCCCCGACCGGCTGGAAGCTCGGAAGAGGTCGCCCCCGCACAGTCTGGCATCAAGAACTATCAGCACCCCCACCCCCTCCCCCCCCAACCACCTTCTCTCTGAACGACGTATGGGACCATGCCGCATCAGTGGACCAGGGATGTATCCGATCGACGCAATGGGCTTTAGACCCCAGAGCAAACTTACCTGAACTCTGCAAAATTGGACCAATTTTAGTCATACATGAGATAAACCTGGATCGAACAGGGAAATTACAGAGAACAAATATGTATGTTGTTGTGTTAAGTTGTGTCTCATTGCGACAGTTGTCTCCAGTCTTCAGCTAACAAGTTGCTTTCAATGTTTCAGCTCTACGTGTGGACACAGAAACCTGCACTGGTCGCAGTGATGAGCAATTATTTCCCTTACCAAGCGATTGTACTAAATATATCAGGTAATATATTCACATAAAGTTAAGGCGAGGCTGCGACGGTAGTGTGGATTAAAATAACAAGTACAAGACCATAAATAGTTGTAGTTTAGATACCGCGCTGAATCGAAAACAAGAACGAAGCTACTGTACAACCAAAAGTTTTTTATTAGCGACAAAAGCCGATACACATAAGGAAAACTAATAAATTATATATAATATACTTAACTGACTTCCGCCCAACATATTTCGCATTCCCCACCTATTCTGAGCTAAATATATCCCCCACTTCCTTGCTTGATAAATGTTTATGGAAGAGACTTCTTTAGTAAACCCTAAGGAAGAATCTGCATCCCGTCTCGATAATGTCTTGCCACTGGCCAAATGAAGTTGAGGACAAGAGAGTGAGGTTGAGAAATTAGGCAAAACGTGTCACTTTAATCCGAATCACCGGGCAAATCAACCATTTCGGCGGACAGAGGAAATGGAAAATATTGTCCACACAACTGAAAGGAGACAGGGTCTTCATTATACGTAAAGGAAGAGCATCAACAAGATTCTGCGCTAGATATCTTTGTTATGTGTTTCTATATCTTTGTTATGTGTTTCTATATCTTTGTTATGTGTTTCTATATCTTTGTTATGTGTTTCTATATCTTTGTTATGTGTTTCTATATCTTTGTTATGTGTTTCTATATCTTTGTTATGTGTTTCTATATCTTGTTTATTTGTTTCTATATCTTTGTTATGTGTTTCTATATCTTGTTTATTTGTTTCTATATCTTTGTTATGTGTTTCTATATCTTGTTTATTTGTTTCTATATCTTTGTTATGTGTTTCTATATCTTGTTTATTTGTTTCTATATCTTTGTTATGTGTTTCTATATCTTGTTTATTTGTTTCTATATCTTTTTTATTTGTTTCTATATCTTTATGCGTTTCTTTAATATTTTTTTGTTTATATATCCGTATTATTTGTTTCTATATCTTTTTATGTGTTCCTCTATGAACACGAATATGTTGGACTATCAATCATGTTGAGAGAATCTCAGCTAAGTATTCTTTCTATTTGTTCATTTATACTTCAATGGAGATGTTGATTAGCGCAGTGTCCCACTACAGGTAGATTCAGCCAATCTATCAGTACATTAGTACCTAACTTACGGTTAGGTATGGCAAAGACAGCGAGAACTGGCTACCCCACCTCACAAGCTGGGGTATACTGAAGTCTCTAACACTTCATTCCTGTCCAGCGGTTAAGTCTGCTGTAGGACTTCCTTTGCCTTTTTTATGCCTCTTTGATCTGTTAGTTGTTCTAATATATATATTGCCCGTTGTCCCCGAGGAAGAGCTTGTGGTAGCCTCCTTCTTCTTCTATTGTTCCACACACGACGGAGATCGTTCATCAGTCATAATAGTAGATTATCCCTGAGTTTGATGTTGCGTATTTACCAATCGTGTGTGATTTCAGTGCTAATGCATGGAACTGAAACCTGGAAAAAGAACATTTCATATGCGTAATCAGCGGCGTATGTTTGGAATTCGTTAGTACAATCTCGTACGCAATGTCGAGGTCTCTACTAATACTTATCTCCCAGCTGTATCAGAAGTCTTTGACCGACGACTCTTTTCCCTGTTTGGACACGTTGTTCACATAGATCAAAAAGTTCCAGCTCACCAGATCCTTCTCAAGGCAGTTCAACGTGTTAAGGGTATCCAACCAGCCGGCTGGTGGTTTCAACAGATAGGAACTTCCCCACCTGCCGTAGAAGAAGTCTGGCAGAGCGCCGTTTAGACTGGTCATGGTGGCGTTTGACCGAAGCAACGAGCCTCAAATGCCTAGGCGAGCATTTATTTTATTCTTTCTCTCGTTGGCAAGGTTTTGATAAAAGTATTTCTTCATGTGAAGTCCAGTTCTCTGGATAAAAGTTGATGTAGAGAGTTCTTCAATTCCTCAAAGTAGCTTTGCGTGGAGGTCGTCTCCGTGGGCCTGTGTTCAGTACGCAATCATCTTAGCATATAACTAACTTGTAGGGAATGTTCGGCTGTCTGTGCTGCTTGTCTGCATGTTCACATGGTTGATGGAGCCAATTTTAGCCTGTGTAAGTCGCCATTGGCCAAGACCTAAGAGTCTCCCTCTTCAATTCCACTGCACTCTCTGCGATAGGATACGGTTCCGAGACGTGGACACTAGAGGAAAAATAGAGAAATAACCAGGCCTCCCCTGAGAGACGCTTAATAGGAATCACTCTCCGGAAACAACGTATGCAAGGTCTCCACAATTCTGGCATAAGACGATTGTCCCTGGAGAACGATACGGTAACCCATGCAGACAAGGCAAAACATAGATGGGCAGGTCACATGTTGCGACGAAACGATGGTCGATGGAGCACAACGACAGCAGTCAGGTACCCATGAGGTAAGAAGACACTGCGGGGAAGACCTCCAATGCTTTGTTGTGACCCCCATGCTGTAACTGCAACATGTGAGATGTCTCTAGAGAAGCACTTACCACGCATTGGACTTCCGTGACCCAAGACAGGGTCCACTGGAGACGAAGTTGGGACCCGTAGCTTCGCCGAGTAACGGATCACGAAGATCAAGAAGAAGATCAAGTGGCCATTCAGTCTGCTTGTCCCCTTCTCATGTGGAACAGGCACACTTGCTCGCTCGATCAAGACTGTGATAGTGGTCTCTCGTTTGATTCACTGTTGGTAGTCATGAAGGTAGCATTCGTGTTGTCGTTCCAGCGAGGTACCTGAACAACACCTAACCATGTGGTTATACACTCACAGGAGCGTGCATACAGAATATCCTTCCTTGACGTGCGTATCTCACTCGTGCGTGAATCGTCATCAATCAAAACTTGTTCAGTTCCATGTGGAGCTTAGGTTTTAGGTCATCAAGCATCCCCTGTCTACGTCTGTAGAGCTTAGGTCTTAGGTCATCAAGCATCCCCTGTCTGCGTCTGTAAAGCTTAGGTCTTAGGTCATCAAGCATCCCCTGTCTGCGTCTGTAGAGCTTAGGTCTTAGGTTATCAAGTATCCCCTGTCTGCGTCTGTAGAGCTTAGGTCTTAGGTCATCAAGTATCCCCTGTCTGCGTCTGTCGAACTTTGTTTGAATTCAAGTTTACCCACGATGGGGATCTAGTTATGCTCAATCCTTCTTAGTCGCCTCTTACGACATGCATAGTAGGTTACAGTGTTACTATGCTTTGCTCCTCATTCGGACCGCGGTAGCACGCGTGCAACCGAATCTAAGAAGATTATCACACTACAGACAATGTCGTTAGGGATAACACTCTTAAAATACTTCAGTGGAATGAGGAGGGAGTCCTTAACAAAAAGGTTTCTCTAACAAATCGCCTGTACGAAGGCAAGATAGACGTGGCATGGATCCAAGAAACGCACCTCAACACAACCACAGATTCTCAATCAGAGGATACCAGACCTTCCATCTTGATAGAGAAGGTCACAAAGGAGGGGTTCTGATACTGACACGTAACTGCATACCAAGAAGCGCAGTATCTTTAATCACACCAGACAAGCAGAAATTGTAGGAGTCGACATAATGATACAAAAAACGAAAATACGTATATTCAACCCAACAAAGACCTGTCGCTCTCGAGTATGGACATCAAGGACTCCAGCTGCCTAGTGGTTGGAGACTTCAACAGTCACTCGGAGAGATGGGGATATTCAGACACAGACAGCAGAGGGGACGAAGTGGAAGACTGGGAGATAGACACAAATCTCTATCTTATCAATAGGCCGGACGACAGCCCTAGCTTCTATTCCAGAACATGGCATACCACCTCCACTTCAGACTTGGCCTTCTCCACGGGGGATATTCACCACAAAATAGATCGTCAGGTGCTAGACCAATTGGCAGGTAGCGACCACAGGCCAATTAGGTTATAAATTTATATGGAAGTAGGCCCACAGGAAATAAAACCGCTGCCACGTTGGAACTACAGACGAGCCGACTGGGACAGATTTGCAATTCTGACAGATGGACTGTGTGAAACTATCAACACACGGAATAACAATATGAAACCTATGGTTGAAAGCCTAAGCAAAGCAATAATGCAACCAGCCATCGAGACCATTCCAAGAGGGGCAAGGAAAAACTACAAGCCATATTGGAATCATGAACTGCAGATAGCTGAGGATGAAGTCTCAAATGCTAGGAACATGACAAAGAGAGAGCAATCTATGGAAGCAGATATCGCCCTCAAAGCCATCACTGCGAAATACAAAAGAACACTGAATCAAATAACAAGAGACAGTTGGAAAAAAAAAACAGAAAGCCTCAATTTAGATAAAGAAGGGAACAAACTATAGAATTTAGTCAGAGCCATGAACGACGAAACACCATCAAATAAACAAATTACCATCAAGCAGGGCGACAACATGCTTATCGGAAAAAAAGCAGCAAACCCCTTTATAGAACATTATGCCAGAGCAAACCACATTGATGTCCCTACAGATAGGCATACAAACATTAATGAAGAACAAAAGAGCCACGACAACATCAAGATTGCACCAGAGGAGCACATGATGGCAAAACTAACAATGAATGAAATGAATGAGGCCATAAGAACTGTAACGAAAAAGAAATGTTCGGAAAAGATGGGGTAACAAACGAAATACTGATGGGGTTGGGCCAAACAGCAAAGAGGAAGTTACTTTCAGTCCTGAACAAAAGCTGGAAAAGGGGAATTGTACCGCAGGCATGGAAAGATGCTGTACTTATACCAGTACCAAAGAAAGAAAACGATAGAGCAGATCCAAATGGATACAGGCCTATCAGTCTACTGAGCTGTGTAGGAAAACTGGTGGAGCGTATGATGAACACCAGACTGATGTGGCACCCGGAAGAAAAGCACATATTAATTCCACAGCAAGCAGGATTTAGACAACACAGATCCACTGAGGACCAGATCACTCTCATAGCACAGGAAATAAAGGATGCTTACCAAGAGAAAAAGCACACAGTAGAGGTTTGGGTGGATCTATAGAAGGCATTTGACAAGGTGTGGAGAGAGGCACTTAAAGTCAAGCTACGAAGAAGTGAAGTATCTGGAAAAATGCCATAGTTAAAGTACAAGGGCAGATCAGTAAAAAGGTGACACTGAAGCAATGAGTACCTCAAGGGGGAGTATTGTCACCGACACATTTTCTGGTGTATATAAACAACATAATAGAGAATATACCAAGAAGAGTTCACAGCTCCATGTTTGCAGACGATCTGGCTATGTGGGCCTCTGAAAAAAATCTCACCGTAGCAAACAATCGGATGCAGCAGGCCCTAACATCGTTGGAGGAGTGGGCGAAATCCTGGCTCGTCAAAATAGATGAAGAAAAAACAACATGTACGATATTCTCGCTTTCAAATTAACCACAGAACACCAAAATAAGTCTTAACGGCAAATATCTGCAGCCAAACGACAACCCAAACTACTTGGGAGTCACATTTGATCGGAACATGACATGGAAAAGTCAGATCGAGAGAAACCGAATGAGAGCCAAACAAAGAATGGCAATCATGAGGAAACTTGCTGGCACAAGCTGGGGAGCAGATGAAAGTATACTAAAGAAACTGTACACTGTAAGAGTGAGACCAGTTCTCGAGTATGGCATTGCGGCATGGGCAACAGCAGCAAAGGCGAACTTTAATAAAATTAGCAAACTTCAAAACCAAGCCATGAGAGTTATAACAGGAGGCATGAAGTCAACGCCAATTGTAGAACTTGAAATGATTACAAATCTGCAATCCATGACCGACAGAAGAGACTGCAGAGCCCAGCAGCAAGCAGAGAAACTCAGAAGACTGACATACCATCCAATGCACCAGTGACTAAATAGATTTGGAAAAGGGAAACCAAAGCGAAGAAACTTTGCAGAAATAGCCAAAGCAAAGATGAGCGAAGATCCTATCAACACAATAACAACACCAAAGCCCATCCCTACTGTACGCAAACCCACATGGAAGCAGCATATCATTTCGGAGGTGGTAGAAAATATACCAGGTAGTGGAAACAAGAAAGAAGAGACATGACCCTGAGGTACATAGCGAAAAACTACCCAAGCATGGACTGGACCCATGCATACCCCTAGGGAGGGAACGGCGTGGCCTAGTGGTTAAGTGGCACGGCTCACAACCAGAAGGTGCTGGGTTCGATCCCCATCACAGCACCGGCCGTTACCCCGGGGAAGCAAACCCTTAGAAAATGCAGGAGGAAGCAGACCCTTACATAAAATGCATGCTGAAGTCGGATGCACTGGGCCGACAGGCGCAAAATAAAAACCACAGTGTAACGCACACACGCCTTGGGGAATAGATAAATAAGGCGAACACAAAAAAAAAAAAAAAAAAAAAATACCCCTAGGGTTCCGTAAAAAACACAATACAGAATGGAGGGAGACGGGTATTCCTGAGAATAACAAATGGTAGAAAAATAACACTGTCAGTGGCAACTGGAAAATTCTCTAGCAATTTCAGAGCAGAGGCAGAGGCACTGAAGGCTGCAGGAGAAGCATAGCTGACAGACGAAATCAATGAAAGCCAGATGGTCCTGTTTACAGATGCCCTGGCCGTGGTTACAGTTCTAAAAAGCCAGAAAAATATTCTGAACCTAATGATTTAAGAGCAGTACTCTGTCAACTATGCTAGCAGTCTGCACTAAAAAAAGTGGGGGTACAGTCGGTTCCATCCCACTGTAACATCCAAGGCAACGAGGAGGCAGACATACTGGCAA
Organism: Ariolimax columbianus; assembly: GCA_036924085.1. Classification (NCBI taxonomy): domain Eukaryota; kingdom Metazoa; phylum Mollusca; class Gastropoda; order Stylommatophora; family Arionidae; genus Ariolimax; species Ariolimax columbianus. The sequence goes on along the minus strand of JAVGWX010000006.1, from coordinate 49,306,446 downwards.
AAGACTACCACAACCAGATTTTAGTGTGACCTACGAAGAGTCCAAAAGGTTTATTAGGTCCAGATAAATGGCCAAATGGGAAACAGAACATACTGGCTACACAAAAAATGATGCCTACTACCAGTTGAACAGAAGAGAGCAGGTCGTGGTCTTCAGACTCCGCACAGGCCACATCAGACTGAGGTACCATCTATTCAATAAACTGAAGATAGGTGGCACTCACGAATGCACCTGTGGTACATGGAAAATGGAAGCTGAACATCTGTTGAGAAATTGCCCGACATACGAGGAACAGAGAAAACACATGTGGTCATCACCAATGCCAACACTAGACAAGCTCTATGTCAGTGTCGACAGCCTCAGAATGACAGCTGCTTTCTTCGAACAAATTCAAGTTGTCTGACAGCGTACGAAGAAGAAGAAGAAGAAGTTAAGGATAACGTGTTAAAGACTTCCTTGCAAGAATTTGCATTAAGTAAAGAGATATGAGGGGCGTGTTAGCTCAGCTCATAGCGAACAAGTCGCTATAGTCTGTGGAAACAGCGTGCCTCGGTTCGAATCGCGTCCGGAGACTAAAAAAATCCCTGTGACGATTTTAATCGGGGACCACTTCTCCAGTCAACCCAGCTGTAAATGGGTACCTGACGCATGAGTTAGGGAAAGTTAAAACAGCAAAGAAGGGCACTGGCCACGCCACCTATCACAGGCTACAACTTAGAACAATGGAGTCTTTACAAAAAAAATTCCAACCAGCGGTTAATTCTGCTGAATTTCCACTTTACATTTTTTAAAAATCAGACAGAACATCTGTTTGGCGCCTGTGGAGAGATATATTCTATCTATGAAGCCGAAATAACTGCACTGGAAGTAGCCCCGTTCCACTTCAAGACTGTATTTGGTGCCTTCTCCATCTATACAGACTCATTGTCCGCACTTCAAGACTGTATTTGGTGCCTTCTCGATCTATACAGACTCAATGTCCGCACGACAAGACTGTATTTGGTGCTTTCTCGATCTATACAGATTCATTGTCCGCACTTCAAGACTGTATTTGGTGCCTTCTCGATCTATACAGATTCATTGTCCGCACTTCAAGACTACTTGGTGCCTTCTCCATCTATACAGACTCATTGTCCGCACGACAATACTATTTGGTGCCTTCTCCATCTATACAGACTCAATGTCCACACTTAAAGACTGTATTGGTGCCTTCATGATCTATACAGACTCATTGTCCACACGACAAGAAGACGGTAGCCAATGTAGGCCTGAACTACTCCAAATATAACAATTGTATCACTTCCCATCCACGTCAGAATAGTTATGCAATGGTCTCACGTCAATAGCAAGCCAGACAGAATGGCTAAGAAGGGATCAAGTGAAGAACAACAATATACACCAACAACTGAGTATTTACTGAGAGAGAGAGAGAGATATAGAGAGGGAGAGCGAGGGAGAGAGAGATTGAGAGAGAGAGAGAGAGAGATCTACAAACATCTGACTATCTCAAATCACAAAGACATCGTCAACCTCCTAAATAATATAGATCAAAGCACCATTTTCCGACATCGTTTTTAACACAAACAGTTCTTGAACAGAATCTAATCAGACTAGACTACAAATCCCTATGAAACTGTTGAACACAATGTTTTTGAGTGTCCGACGCTTAACGGTGTTATGAATCATCTTCTGCCAAGTTAAGACAAATGGAACACACTACATATAACTAAACAACAGCTCACACTTACAAATACCACTAAATGACATTGGGACAAAGGGCAAGAGCTCAAAGGCTGGTAAATCAAAAACATATGTAAACGAACCAAATTACGAGTTCTGCGATTTTGTGAGGTACGCTGAATAGTACCCTACCTTACTGCATTCACTTCGCAAAGTTGTGTACCCATTTACAACGTGGTAGACTAAAATTGAAATGCATTGCCATCAGGAAGTAGTGGAGGCAGGGTCAATTAATGCATTCAAGAAAAGTTTGGATGCGCATAGTTTCTTTTAGATCAAGTGAATGTAAAAAGAAACTGGCTGTATGCAGACTCTGCAGAGTCTTCTAAGCCAGTATAAGACATTGAGTTAAAGTTGAAATTAAACATAATTTATGTTCTCTATAGCGTGTTTAAATGACGTTCTCCAATTGTATACTCAATTGATGTTCTCAAATGTAATTCTCAATGGATGTTCTCAAATGTAATTCTCAATGGATGTTCTCAAATGTAATTCTCAATGGATGTTTTCAAATGCAATTCTCAATGGATGTTCTCAAATGTAATTCTCAATGGATGTTCTCAAATGTAATTCTCAATGGATGTTCTAAAATGTAATTCGAAATGGATGTTCTCAAATGTAATTCTCAATGGATGTTTTCAAATGTAATTCTCAATGGATGTTCTAAAATGTAATTCTAAATGGATGTTCTCAAATGTAATTCTCAATGGATGTTCTAAAATGTAATTCTCAATGGATGTTCTCAAATTCAATACCCAAGTGATATTCTTAAATCATCATCATTATCATGAAGCATGTCCTTCACAGAACGTCGCTCTCATGACAGCTGTCTGTAGGAAACTATCTTTCGCCAGTCTTCTCGCCTGTTTTAAGGTAAAAGCCATCCTCTCCTTGATGTCTTAGGTCCATCGTCTTTTTGGTCGGCCCCAGCCTCTCTCCCCAAAGACCATGCCTTCCATAACCAATCTCTCCAGTCCGTTGTGTCGTTTGAAGTGTCAAAAAAACAACAACTCAGTTTTAGGGTCATTTATGAGCCAAGTCTCCTCTACATTCAGGTCTTGCCGGATGGATTTGTTTGTTTGTTTTTTTGTCCACGGGATTTTCAGGACTCTTCAGTAACACTGTGTTTCAAAAGCATCGATCTTCGCTCTTATTGCTTATGTAAATGTACATGTTGCACACCATAGTTCGCCACAGGAAAAATGCATGTTCTTAGGATGTTTAGTTTCAGTATTTTGTTTATATTATGCCATATATTCTGCCACTCCTTATCTGCTGCATTGCCATAGTCAGTCGTCTTCTTACTTCTTTTGTACAGTCTCCATTGTTCTTCAGATTTAATCCAAGATATTAAAATGTGCAACATTTTCAATCTTTTCGCCAGCTATCTCGATTTTAGGTTGAAGTTTCGTCTTAACAGTTGTCATTATCTTTTGTTTTCTTTGTATTGAGTAGAGATTCTGAGCTTCACTACGTTTCTGGACTGATGTAATTATTTGTTCTAGGCCCTTGGCGCTATTCAAGAGCAAAATGTGTCGTCGGCATATCGTATTTCCGGTATCTCCTTTCCTCCTATTGTGAATGGTTCGACGTATGTAGAAATTGTCTCTGCCATTACATTCCTGATAATGTTTTTCGCATATATGCTGAACAGGAATGGTGAAAGAATGCAGCACTAACTGACCACCTTGTCTATCTCAAATCAAACTTAGGTTTCACCATGTACTCTGTCTGCTGCTTGCTGCCCCCTGTAGGTGGTTTTTGTTAGTTGAACCAAATGTGTTGGGAAGTCCATATCTTTCCTAATGTTTCACATTTGCTGATGTCTTTGCAGTCAAATGACTTGGTGTAGTCTACAAATCAGGCATGCAGGTCTGTATTGAATTCTCTGCTTTTCTCAATGATGTTTCTCATGTTGAAGATATGGTCTCTCGTGCCTCTTCCTGGTCTGAACCCTGCTTGCCTTTTGTTTATTTCATAGTCCAGCTGTCTTTCTATTCTTTTCATAATGATGCGCAATAAGATCTTGCTGGTGTGGCTTATCAAGGCCATAGTGCGATAGTTTGTATATAACTTTAGATTCCAATTCTTTGGTATGGGGATGTACACAGATCGTTTCCATGCTTTGGGCCATTCTGTGTTGCGGCAGATCTTATTACAGACTGCATGGTATTTGCGGATGCTAGCATGTCCTCCCGCTTGTATCAGTTCAGTGGGTATATTATCGAAGCCTGCGGTTTGCCCTTATTTTCAGTGCCTTAATCGCTGCTCGAACTTTGTTTAATGTGGGTTCTGGTTCTTCTTCTTCATTGTTCGTTAGCATGTCTTCGTTTTTTTGTGTTGTCCCCGTACATCTCTCCGCAGTATTCCAGCCATATTTCTAGAATGGTTTTCTTTTCTGTCATAGCTGCTCCATTTATGTCATGTATTGCCTGTAGAGCTGACCGGAATTCTCTAGTGAATACTTCACCTTCCTTTCCTCTATTCTGTTACATGTTTCTATTATGTGATATTTCTTATCTTATCTAATCTTTCTCCTGATTTCTCTTGTGAAATTTCTGAATTTGTCGGTGTTTTGGTCTGTTCCTGCCTCTCAGTTTTCTTCTTCCCTTTACGACTCGCAGTGTTTCCTCCCTAATACAGTTCTGTTTCTTACAAACGTTCTTATGTCCCGCGCTATTGAGATGACTCACACTTGTGACACCAACTCTTTAGTACCTTACACTCATTTTGTGTTTCGACGTCATAGTCATATGGTATTGCTTGCACATGGAAACGTATTGGTCGTGCACCTGTGTTCACTTTTCGTAGTCTTATCGTAAGTACTCGAGCACATGTGCTCGAGTCTATCACAAGCTGTGTAAACAGATATGGCACAGTGCAGAGTGGCCAGAAGCATGGAAGAAATCAATTTATATTCCTCTCCCCAAAAAAGTGCAACCTGAAGCTGTGCACGAACTAACGAACTATCGCGCTGATGAGCCACGCTAGCAAGATAATCTTGCGAATCCTAATAAGAAGGATAACGAAAAGGTTTGAATCTGAAATTCACGTAGTCCAGGCAGGTTTTAGGAAAGACAGAGGGACCCGGGACCACATATTCAATTTAAGGAATATCTATGAAAAATGTAGAGAGTTTAATGTAGACCTGTACACATGTTTCATTGATTACACTAAGGCCTTCGACACGGTAAAACATCACAATCTGTGGAGAATCATGAAGGAAATGGGGTTTTCTTTGCATATAGTCCATCTCATTTAAACATTATACCAAGATCAACAAGCCGCTGTCCGAGTATCTGGGCAAACATCAGATTGGTTTGCAGTACAAAAGGGAGTCCGACAGGGATGTCTCCTCTCACCTTATCTGTACAACATATATGAGGAATGTATAATGAGAAATGTTCGAGAAAATGAGAAATGTTCGAGAAGATGAGAACATTGAAAGTTTCGAACCATTTACGATTGGGGGGTACCAGATTCCAGAGTTACGATATGCAGATGACACAGTGATACTATCAAGAAGTGCAGAAGGGCTAGAGCAGCTACTTTCAGCCTTTAATGGACATAGTAAAGATCAAAATCTGTTCATAAACATAAACAAAACAAACATAATTACCACTAATAAAACACAATGTCAGCATAAATTTACAGTGGGTGGTGAGAAAATAGATCAGGTCACACATTTTGAATATCTGGGCTCCAGAATTGACACAAATGGTGACTGCTCGAAAGAAATCAGAAGAAGACTAGCTATGGCAATGCAGAGACTGAACAGCCTGAAGAAATTATGGCAGGGCACCAACAAAACGATAAAAGTAACAGTCTTGAGAGCCTGTGTTTTTCCTGTGGCAGCTTATGGATGTGAAGTATGGACGATTACCAAAACTTCTAGACAAAGAATCGAATCCTTCGAATCAAAATGTTACAGAAAGATCCTCAGAATACACTGGACAGAGAAAAGAACAAATGCAGACATTCGGCAAGAGTTGAGCATAGAGGAGAACTGGTTTATCAATTCCATTTTGGCTAGAAAATGCAAATACTTTGGTCACATCAAGAGACACACCGGTCTTGAGAGAACGGTGATGGACGGTATGGTGCCAGGTAAAAGAGAAAGGGGTAGACCAAGAAGACGATGGCACAAATATATCCAGGAATGCTTGGGTATGACTGTGGCGGAATCTGGTGTTTTGGAAAGAGAACGAGTTTCTTTCAGACAGACTGTGATGGGAGCGACGTTCTACAAAGGACATGCTACATGATGATCGTAAGTCCTGCAACTAGCAATTCATGATCTGTGTCACAGTCCGCTCCTGGAAGCGTCTTGACAGTACACTGGACTGCCATCTGTGTCACAGTCCGCTCCTGGAAGCGTCTTGACAGTACACTGGACTGCCATCTGTGTCACAGTCCGCTCCTGGAAGCGTCTTGACAGTACACTGGACTGCCATCTGTGTCACAGTCCGCTCCTGGAAGCGTCTTGCCAGTTCACTGGACTGCCATCTGTGTCACAGTCCGCTCCTGGAAGCGTCTTGATAGTACACTGGACTGCCATCTGTGTCACATTCCGCTCCTGGAAGCGTCTTGACAGTACACTGGACTGTCATCTGTGTCACAGTCCGCTCCTGGAAGCGTCTTGACAGTACACTGGACCGCCATCTGTGTCACAGTCCGCTCCTGGAAGCGTCTTGACAGTACACTGGACTGCCATCTGTGTCACAGTCCGCTCCTAGAAGCGTCTTGACAGTACACTGGACTGCCATCTGTGTCACATTCCGCTCCTGGAAGCGTCTTGACAGTACACTGGACTGCCATCTGTGTCACAGTCCGCTCCTGGAAGCGTCTTGACCGTTCACTGGACTGCCATCTGTGTCACAGTCGGCTCCGGGAAGCGTCTTGACAGTACACTGGACAGCCATCTGTGTCACAGTCCGCTCCTGGAAGCGTCTTGACAGTACACTGGACTGCCATCTGTGTCACAGTCCGCTCCTGGAAGCGTCTTGAAAGTACACTGGACGGCCATCTATGTTGTACTAGGATGTAATTAATCTGATTTCTGTGTTTGCCATCAGGGAAGGTCCATGCATACAATCGCCTCGGATGATGCTTAAATAGGCTGTTGGCAATGGTGAGATTATTCTCCATACATAACTCAACTAATTGTTCCCCTCTTTCGTTCCTGTGTCCAAGACCGAAGGATCCTCGTACTCTTCTTCCTTTTGCTGTTCTTTCTGCGGCGACTTTCGCCTGAAAATCCCCAATGATGATCAAGGTGCCTCGTCTATCTGTCTTATCCAATGTGTCTTGCAAGGTATTATCTTCAAATTCACAATCTTCTGATGTTGATGTTGGTGCGTAAACCTGCATTACTGGGAGGTTTGTTTTCTTTATATTTAGCCTAATCGTAATTACCCGGTCGTTTCCCGTGTTTTACCCAAACAGCGAAGGTGCTGTCCTCTTGGACAGGAGGAAACCTACCCCGCTCTGACCAATTGTGTCCCTCCCAGAGTATTCTCAAATATTGCACGCAGTTGATGTTTTACAATACAATACTGAATTGTTTGTCTTCCCAAAAAAGTGAAAGTTAAAGTAAACATATAGATACAATACATTAGCTATGCATAGTACATGTCTGCATAATTATGCCGTCTTGGAATCAGGTGTGCTTCAGGACAATCTATTTTGGAGAGATGCCCCAAAGATACGTACTACAACCCAACTATCTTACAGTGTGACTTCTACTCCTCTGTACGGTGTTTTTACGTCACTCAGTCACCTCGGCAAATCAATCACATACATGTAAGTCATGGACACGTAAGCACATTCTGCATCATTTGACATTAATTTGAGAGAGAGAGAGAGAGAGAGAGAGAGAGAGAGAGAGAGAGAGAGAGAGATAGAGATAAACAGAGAAAGAGAGACGTAAGTAGTATTTACTTTGCAGAACGTCGCTTCTTGAAGCCGCCAGCCTATTTGGTTGTTACAAGTCTCTCTGCAAGTGTGCAGTACGGTAGCTTGCCATTAGCTTGATAGTGGGATTCCAGAATTACAGTTATGAGGAACGACTCAGAAAAACCGGCCTACAGTGTCTCGAAGAGAGAAGAATTCGTGGTGACTTAATACAGGTTTATAAGATGATCAGAGGAATCGATGAATTAGACTATAACAAGTTTTTTAAAATACAGCCACCTACAATAACACGAGGGCATAGCTACAAGCTGATTAAAGAGAGCTCCAGGTTAGATATTAGGAAATATTTTTTTAGCCAGAGAGTGGTGTCTGCTTGGAATGCATTGCCAGGGGAGGTAGTGGAGGCAGGGACAGTTAATGCATTTAAGAATAAACTGGATGCGCATAGATTTTAGAGCAAGGTGATGTAAATGTAACTGGTTGTATACAGACTCTGCAGGGTCTTCTAAACCAGTATAAAGATGTTAAGTTAAGTTATTACTTTCCGTACGTGAAGAAGCGATCGTCTGAGAAAGAAATCCCAGTGTTTGTCCAACTGGACACGATTGGAATCGAAGGCCGTGAGTTGGGATTGTGAAAACCGAACGAGTTTCACCCCTAGGCTACACAGCCTCCATCTCATGTATATATATATATATATATATATATATATATATATATATATATATATATATATATATATATCATCCCTTCATATTGTAACTTGTTAATGTGGTTGATAAGGATGTCTAGAGTGTCCTGTATGTGCCATCATAGTTCAGACGAACAACATGACTTCATAATGACATTTAAAAGATGATCCCCCCCCTTTTGTCATGAACCAAAAAGGAGCAGCGTTCTGTTATCCGTTTTTCTTAGCAGCGAAGGTTTGAAACCTATAGAAATCCATCTTGAAGTGAAGGTTTGGTTTTGGGATGCATGCCTTTCACTCCAGCAAGTGTATGCGTTTAGTAGGAAGTTGCAAAACGGCGTGACTTCTGTGACAGACTGTTCATGACCGTGCCAGGCACACCCAGACGAGACATCCTATTCACCTGCAGCCGTTGCGTTTCGTTAAGTAAACTTGCCGATCGACTGTGAATGAAAGGCATGCACCATCATACTTGACCTTCATTTCCAATTAATTTATATAGGTTCCACACTTTCGCTTCTTGAAACAAACATATAACAGAACGCTGGTCTTCATTGGTGCATGTCAATAGTGGGGCGGCCAGCTTTTTAACTACAAGAGTACTTGTAACACGCAGCAGTGGAAAGTGAAAAAGAAATGACCAACTGTCGCTGAATTCCTGTTCCTTTCAAAACCACTACAACAGTAATACCATGTTTCGTCTGCCCACCTGAAACAACATTGTGGATGCCCCTTCTAAATAAGCAGTGGTATCTCATCGACTATTTCATCGGGCAGGAAGACTAAAGTCTGGTCAGGCTAAATATGATGATCAGATATATTAGTCAGGGTCAGACAAAACATACTGGCCAAGACACTCACCTCGGCTTCCAAGTAGCCCTTCCTGGAATTGGGCTGTTTTCATTGCAGCACGGCTAACGAAGTGAGGGGTCTGCGTAATCCCCGTAGTAGTGAGTGACACGCAGATGAAGTCAAGCATAGCACAACCGCCTGGAGTAATGCTCACTGATGATGTACATGGGGCTGATGATTGCATGCATATCAAGTACAGGACGTAAGGTCGTCTGTTCATTTCGAGACGTCTGAAGTGTTACACCAGAGCAAGTGTGGCCACGATCTTGGATTTCCTGAACGCTGACAACTGCGCCATTAACGTCTGCTCAGAACAAGATATGCAATCCATGCTGACGGTTTTTTTTGCTGCAAGCAGTAACTTTGGTCTCACGATCAACACCAGAAAAAATTGAGGCACTCTTCCAAACTGCTCCTTGGAAGCCGTACATTGAACCAAACAATTCCGTAAAAAACCAACGTCTCCAGGCAGTCGGTAGCTTCGCCCACCTAGGCAGCAACCTCACCAGAGAGATGAATATCGACTCAACAACAATAGGGTGGCAAAAGCGAGCTGTTTGTTTTGAGAGTTTGGGAAGCTATAAGTTTATTATATTTCTGTTTAGTTCTTCCAAACATTATTTTTTGTTTGTAAAATACCATTACAGTGAAAACAAATTATTTACTGAATACCACCACACCTCTTATAAAAGATTTTGTAACAGTGAATCAGGGGATCACTATAGTAGAAAGGTACAGTGCCTGCCTTTCAAGCAAGGAAAGTGTAGAACAATAGGACAGAATGCCTCATATTGCAAGCATGATCTGATTTCATGGAAGTCATCTTGGAGATAGACGAAAACACTTGGAGATCCCGTGTACACGATGATGACTTATAAGAACCATCGGCAGTTGAAATTCGATAAGCGTAGGTTGTTAGCTGATGTCTGGGCAACATTTTAAAATAATGAAATCTCTATCCAATACGCAATCTACCTTCCGCCACAGGAAGTAAACATGAATAAAACGAAACGTACTTTGCATAGCCTTCGGCTAGCTGGAAGCAGGTATACACAACTTTGAATTCCAGGATTTAAAGTATTTCAATGAAGATTTAATGTCGTCTCTGATACGTGCCAATAATTTTAGTTTAACAATTTCCGATTGTCATCCCCAGAACACGCCAGTACCATCAACCAAAGGTCCTCAGGTGTCTTCATGGTCACAAGTAACGCACAAGAGTTTCAACGTCATCTCCCATTGGAGCAGCGGTAACCACCAAAGAAGTAAGCAGGCAGAGCAAAGCCACACACCCAACAATCGACTGACAGTGCCACCTTGGAATGGTTTAATAAACTATAAACTAAAATTTAACGAGGATCTGTCAAGAAAAGGATCGCACGTAAAGTCATCTCAAAATTACTTGTCTGGACTCGCACACAGTAACGTGAAAGACATTACAGTTTCTAAAAGTCATCTTCAGCTTTCTTTGAATAGTTTACCTAACAGAACAGTTATACCACAGGATAAGTCAAAGAGGTTTTCAAGTTGGAATGGTTTTAATCAATCATTAAAAAAAAATTTGCATTTAAAAAATGTGTTACTGTTTAAGAATCAAGCAGTAACAACAAACAAAAATAAATCGCAGAAGACTAAAACGGTTTCATTGATTTTGTTTAGTTCAAATGGAAATCCATCACAGAAGAGTCGAACTGTTATCTTCAATTGGCACACTCTTCCAGGACGAAGAACAATGACAATAGTTCCCTCACCACAAAATGCAATCCTTAAGCAGCGTTTGAATAGCTTCAATTGGAAAAGACACGATAAATCTTCGCTGAAGGTACCTTTCCCTTCCTTCGGTCAAAGAGATAAAATCTTCAGCTTCTACACACCAATCAGAAAAATGGACTCTAAGCTGGAAAGTGTAACAACTACACCTGTAGAATATCCCAAAACAAAAGTACCAATTGATCAGACCACACGAACGAAACATTCACCTGCGTTTAGCCGTTCGGAAACACAACAGAAAATGTTGGTGTGTTACTACACTAACTGGGCCCAGTACAGACAAGGCGACGCCAAATTTGTTCCAGAAAACATAGATCCTTTTCTATGTACGCATATTCATTACGCCTTTGCCAAGCTTAATAGCAGCAGTGAACTGGCGCCTTATGAGTGGAATGATGAGAGCACGCCTTGGAGTGTTGGGATGTAAGTATGATCAAATCTTGGAGTGTTGGGATGTAAGTATGATCAAATCTTGGAGTGTTGGGATGTAAGTATGATCAAATCTTGGAGTGTTGGGATGTAAGTATGATCAAATCTTGGAGTGTTGGGATGTAAGTATGATCAAATCTTGGAGTGTTGGGATGTAAGTATGATCAAATCTTGGAGTGTTGGGATGTAAGTATGATCAAATCTTGGAGTGTTGGAATGTAAGTATGATCAAATCTTGGAGTGTTGGAATGTAAGTATGATCAAATCTTGGAGTGTTGGGATGTAAGTATGATCAAATCTTGGAGTGTTGGGATGTAAGTATGATCAAATCTTGGAGTGTTGGGATGTAAGTATGATCAAATCTTGGAGTGTTGGGATGTAAGTATGATCAAATCTTGGAGTGTTGGGATGTAAGTATGATCAAATCTTGGAGTGTTGGGATGTAAGTATGATCAAATCTTGGAGTGTTGGGATGTAAGTATGATCAAATCTTGGAGTGTTGGGATGTAAGTATGATCAAATCTTGGAGTGTTGGGATGTAAGTATGATCAAATCTTGGAGTGTTGGAATGTAAGTATGATCAAATCTTGGAGTGTTGGGATGTAAGTATGATCAAATCTTGGAGTGTTGGGATGTAAGTATGATCAAATCTTGGAGTGTTGGGATGTAAGTATGATCAAATCTTGGAGTGTTGGGATGTAAGTATGATCAAATCTTGGAGTGTTGGGATGTAAGTATGATCAAATCTTGGAGTGTTGGGATGTAAGTATGATCAAATCTTGGAGTGTTGGGATGTAAGTATGATCAAATCTTGGAGTGAGTCAAATGTTTAGATAAGATCCTGGAGTGGGTGGTAAGATAAGAGCAATCATAGAGTGAGTGGAATTATGAGATACGATCTTGGAGTAGGTGAAATGATGAGATAAGATCCTGGAGTGAGTGGAATGATGAGATAAGATCCTGGAGTGAGTGGGATGATGAGATAAGGTTCTGGAATGAGTGGGATGATGAGATAAGATCCTGGAGTGAGTGGAATGATGAGATAAGATCCTGGAGTGAGTGGGATGATGAGATAAGATCCTGGAGTGATTGGAATGATGAGATAAGATCCTGGAGTGAGTTGAATGATGAGATAAGGTTCTGGAATGAGTGGGATGATGAGATAAAGTCCTGGAGTGAGTAGAATGATGAGATAAGGTCCTGGAGTGAGTGGAATGATGAGATAAGATCCTGGAGTGAGTGGAATGATGAGATAAGATCCTGGAGTGAGTTGAATGATGAGATAAGGTTCTGGAATGAGTGGGATGATGAGATAAGGTCCTGGAGTGAGTGGAATGATGAGATAAGATCCTTGAGAGTGGAATGATGAGATAAGGTTCTGGAATGAGTGGGATGATGAGATAAGGTCATGGAGTGAGTGGAATGATGAGATAAGGTCCTGGAGTGAGTGGAATGATGAGATAAGATCATGGAGTGAGTGGAATGATGAGATAAGATCATGGAGTGAGTGGAATGATGAGATAAGATCCTGGAGTGAGTGGAATGATGAGATAAGATCCTGGAGTGAGTGGAATGATGAGATACGATCCTGGAGTGGGTGGAATGATGAGATAAGATCCTGGAGATAGTGGAATGATGAGATAAGATCCTGGAGTGAGTGGAATGATGAGATAAGATCCTGGAGTGAGTGGAATGATGAGATAAGATCCTGGAGTGAGTGGAATGATGAGATAAGATCCTGGAGTGAGTGGAATGATGAGATAAGATCCTGGAGTGAGTGGAATGATGAGATAAGATCCTGGAGTGGGTGTTAAGACAAGAGCAATCATTGGTGCGAGTGGAATGTTGAGATCACATTTTGGAGTTAGTGGAATGATGAGATCACATTTTGGAGTTAGTGAAATGATGAGATCACATTTTGGAGTTAGTGGAATGATGCGATCACATTTTGGAGTTAGTGGAATGATGAGATCACATTTTGGAGTTAGTGGAATGATGAGATCACATTTTGGAGTAAGTGAAATGATGAGATCACATTTTGGAGTTAGTGGAATGATGCGATCACATTTTGGAGTTAGTGAAATGATGAGATCACATTTTGGAGTTAGTGGAATATATGTATTACCAAATGAAGGATTGAGAAGAAGACTAACGTCTGGTCAGGCAAAATATACTAACCAAAACCCTCACCTCGGCTTCCTAGTAGCCCTTCCTGGAAACTGGCTTCTTTCATGGCTGCCTGGCTAGCGAGGTGAGGAATAGACGTGATCGCGTAGTAGTAATAATTGAAACGCAGATGAAGCCAATCATAGCACAACCGCCTGGAGAACCCCGTTCTACCTTCATCACACACTCAGGATGTGAGGAAATCTACCAACCAGTCCTTTTCAGGGCTCACAAATGAATAAAACTACTCACTGTGGGCATTCGAAACAACAACATAATTTTCAACGAAGGACAGAGGACGGCGTGCGGTAGTGGTTACGTGATACGGCTCACAAACAGAAGGTGCTGGCTTCGATCCCCATCACAGCACCGGCATTTACCCCGGGGAAGCAAACCCTTAGATAATGCAGGAGGAAGCAGAACCTTACATAAAATGCATGCTGAAGTCGGACGCACTGGGCCGACATGCCCAAAATAAAAACCACAGTGCAACGCACACTGCCTTGGAGTTTAGAGAAATAAGGCGAATGGACAAAGAAAAAAAACCAAAACAAAAAAAACAACGAAGAACTACATAACCCAACCCAAAATGTGCTATTGATGATGTTCTGCACTGGTTATCTGCCGTGGCAGCAAGCGCCGTTGGTGTTCCTGTGCTCTGTAGGGTGCTAGGATGGACAGTATATAGATGCTGACTTTGAATATTAGCCTCCTCCTGCTCCTCCTCCTTCATCTTTGTTTTCTTTACACTCCTCACAAAGTGTGCCGATATTCTTGCACTTGCATTTGATAGGAATTCTGTGTAAAGGAACTTCGTTTCTGTAACAATTTGTTTCCAATGATGAAGCTGCTAGCCGCATGCATGATTGTTGTTGTTGTTGTTGGTGTTGTTGTTGTTGTTCATAGCTACTCCTACTGGAGGCTGAGTTGAATTACCTTAACGGAATTTCAATTTGTACCGTGTTACACGGAATTTTCTTACTTCTGTTTGAGAAGGTGCACCAGGGTCCTTCTGGCTGTAGTGCATTGCGACTCTTCAATATGCTCACCCCTATCGGAATTACAGTGTCGTTCCCCGCGACGTTGTGCAGACTGCTGTGACACATTCTGTTTTCAGGAGCTTCAGCGAGTGCGTGACATGATGTCTTGATGAGTATATGAGGGACGTTCAAATCAAACCGGGACTTTTTTCTAGTTTTACCTGAATGGGTAATAGCGTGCTGGAACATCCATTACTAGTTAAAGACACGTGTGTCCTATTACTGCTAGGTGGCCCACTTGCCATAGGCTAGTCATGTGACACATGCATACAAATGGCGGACACCACTGTTAACCAGCCTCTTGTTGTGAAGTTTTTTGTGAAAGAAAGCGTGAATCCTGCGAAACTTTTTCCCAAGAACATAAATCACAATACGGCGATGAGACACTCAGTTGGAGTAAGACACGTGCTCATGCAAGAATCAATTTCGGCCTCATTTGACTCACCGCACTATGTGCCATCTACAGCAACTCGGCTGTGATGTATTGCCCCATCAACCTGACAGCCCAGACCTCACTCCCAGCGATTTCCACCTGTTTGGAACCTTAACTGAATTTCTTGGAGGTCAGCATTTCAGCAATGATGACGAAGTGAAACAGGCTGTCCTGGATTAGTTCAGAAGTACTGACAAATATTTTTACGCTGAAGCTATTCAAGCATTGCTTAAACGCTGGAATACGTGCATAAACGTTGCAGGAGATTATATCGTAAAACAAATGTAATTTTTCATTACATAAATAAAGTCCCAATTTTACTTGAATGCCCCTTGTACTTGATCTGACCCTGACTTCTATTACCTCCCCCTTCTTCACTCCACTATACATAATTAAGCTTATATATCCGTGGTCCATTCTCATACTCTGTCAATGACATATAACTGTCTCACCTTTACCACTCCATTCTTACTCACTAAGCAGGTATGAGAGAGTGACCAATATGAAGAAGACGAATCCCAATCTGAAGATCTTACTTTCCCTCGGAGGCTGGAATATGGCATCAGCACCTTTCAGTGTCATGGTTGCTACACAAGAAAGTAGACGCACATTCATTCAGGTAAGCTGGGGAGCTGAGACGCTAGTGTGGTCATGGATAACGTCGCGCCAGGGTCAGGCACAGCATACTGACCAGGTATTGAATAAAACTATTTAGTCTAATTGTTGATATCCCTTGATTTTCGTATGTAACAGAAAAACTGTCAATATGACTTTTTCCTATTGCTGGGGCAGTCGAGGTTTTTTTAATGCTGAGAACTACATGCCGCTGCTGTCGCCACGTCGCGTGCTGCCTATGTTTTGTTTATTTCCCCCCCAACATAAAAACAACACATGCCATACCGGGATTCGAACCGCTGCCCTCCTTGTCGGCAGGCAAGCCTGGAAACCATTCGGCCACCCCCCACCCCCTATTATCTTATAAACCTGTATTAAATAACCTCAAATTATTCCCTTTTCTAGACACTGTAGGGCATTCATCATTTTCCAGGCCATTCCTAATCGTTGCTGCAGCTCTGCTTCCACTGTAATTGTGGCAGTCTCCTCTGTCTTCCTTGCTCTTGTAAAGGGTGATTTTGTTGGCGTCTCTCATGTCCTGTGATACCGCCCCCTCATCCCAACACGGACAGGTATGTTTCTACTTGTATTGAAGAAGTACATTCTCCCCGCATTTTATGATTTCTGCAGGAATGCCATTTCTACCGGTTACCTTTCCCACTGGCATGCCCTCAATAGCTTTTTCCAATTCTTGTAAAATCTTCCAAATCGGTTTATTGTCAAGTTCGGGCAATACCTGCAGAATCTAAATTTTGTTGAGAGCAGAGTCCGCCACTACGTTATTACAGGTGTACAAGACTGAATAGTGTTCGACCCATCTCGAGACCAGAGTCCGCCAGTTATTACAGGTGTACAAGACTGGATAGTGTTCGACCCATCTCGAGACCAGAGTCCACCAGTTATTACAGGTGTACAAGACTGAATAGTGTTCGGCCCATCTCGAGACCAGAGTCCGCCCCTACGTTATTACAGATGTACAAGACTGAATAGTGTTCGACCCATCTCGAGACCAGAGTTCGCCAGGTATTACAGGTGTACAAGACTGAATAGTGTTCGACCCATCTCTTTAATGTCATAGCTCTGGTCAGAATAATCTCGCCTTTCGCAGATTTCAGATGCGCTGTATACTTGTTTGTTGGTACAAGTGCTTTCTGTATGCCTTCCCTTGTTCATTGCCCTGATGTTACCAGTATCTGCTTCCGACTGTATGGACTTACAGAGTTGAAACCAGTAGTCATTTGCACATTTCCTTGCCAGTCTCTGTACTAGATCCATACTAGATCTATCCATATGGATGAATTCTCACATAACTCGATTTGCCAGTTCTCAAGCCATTCTTGAATGTTATCTCATCCCTCATTGTATCGAAAGTTATTATCATGTACTTTAAATTAAATATTGGTGATAACTGCATAACGATCTGACTTGCCTTGTTTTATCGTTCTTGGATTTCCGCGGCAGATCGTTGTTGCGCTTAAAGATGCACTGGGCAAGAAGGCCAGTGACCCACGAAACTAAGAAGCAGAAACGCATCAATCAATAGTATGCGTTTCTGATGCCGCGTCCCAGGCGGCCTGCAGTTCTGTTGAGGAGGTGGCGATCTTTTTTATGCAGGTTTTTCGATGGCGACCCCGAGGACGTCTCCAGGATGAGCATGGGTTCTTCCCGTAACTCACCAGCAGTTCTTGCCAGGGCATCTCGTGAGATGGGACTTCCCTAGAACAGCGAGCCCTGTGACCAAACAGAGAGAGAGAGTGACGACGGCGATCAATCGTTGAGACAATGCCTATAAGTGAGTACGTCGAACTATTTACCTGTTGGAAATCATGCCGTGGCAGACGATCCCGAGTATGTGCCTTTCTTTACGCAGGTGACGGCCCTAAGACGCTGCCTGTCCTGCTGTAGTGGTGTCCAGGACTCGGAGCTGTATAAGAAAATGGAGACAATGCAGGAGGAGTAAATGCAAATCCTGGTCTCCAGGAGGAGTCTTCGCTGGGACCAGACTCTGGAGAGCGAGTGTATGGATGAAACCGCAAGCCCATTCTACAGGTGATGTCGTGGCTGCTGCGTGCGTCAGGGGACTGCCTGCTGTTGAGGTAGACGAAGTCCTCAGTTGCTGCAACAGGGTTGACGTTAAGTGATACTCAGCGCAAAGGGGCCCCTGTTGAGATTTTGGATTTTCATCTTCGAACAATAGATGTGGCAGCCTAGGTGGCTAGCCGATTGATCCAGTGCCTCTAGGGGGCCTACCAGGGCCTGAGAATCGTGGCCCGGTATGACGACGTTTTCAGCATAGATGAGAACGGTTACCCGGGAGTCGGTGACAAGGGCCCCTGGGTTGTGTGCAGAAAACTGTGAGGACCCAGAAAGTGCAGTGGCGAGGACGCAGCCCTGTCGAACACCGGGTAAAGAATGATAAAAATGAAATAGATTTCTAGTTTTGAAAGAAAACTAGAAACAAAACGATATTGTTGGACATTAACATAATAATTAGTAACTCAGTTTTCTAGCATTCTAATTATGGAAAAGAAGAACGACCAATTTCTAGTATGTGTATATAAATTAGAAAATCTGGCTAAATGATAATATCAAATCAATGATACCCAATGTGTTATATGACTTTTTGAACAGGCAGCTATTGAGTTTCTTCGTCAGTGGAAGTTTGATGGCATTGACATTGACTGGGAGTATCCAGGCGATCGAGGTAGTCCTGCAAGCGATAAGCACCGGTTTACTCTGTTGGCTCAGGTACTTGGTTGCCAGCTTTTTGTCTATACATAATCCTTTGACTATATATATCATTCCTGTCCTAGATTGTTCTTCTACCTTAACTCTGTCTCCCATGCTTAGTTAATTTATCTCAATTTTTCCTATCGTGTTCTTCTAGCTTATCTTAGTCTCTCAAATAGTGTTCTCCTACATTATCCCAGTCTCTCAAATCTTGTTCTCTACATTATCCCAGTCTCTCAAATCTTGTTCTCCTACATTATCTTAGTCTCTTAAATCTTGTTCTCCTACATTATCTTAGTCTCTCGAATCGTTTTCTCCTACCTTATCTCAGTCTCTCAATCGTGTTCTTCTACCTTATCTCAGTCTCTCAATCGTGTTCTTCTACCTTATCTCAGTCTCTCAATCTTTTTCTTCTACCTTATCTCAGTCTCTCAATCTTTTTCTTCTACCTTATCTCAGTCTCTCAATCTTTTTCTTCTACCTTATCTCAGTCTCTCAATCTTGTTCTTCTACCTTATCTCAGTTTCTCAATCTTGTTCTTCTACCTTATCTAAGTCTCTCAATCGTGTTCTTCTACCTTATCTCAGTCTCTCAATCGTGTTCTTCTACCTTATCTCAGTCTCTCAATCTTGTTCTTCTACCTTATCTCAGTCTCTCAATCTTGTTCTTCTACCTTATCTCAGTCTCTCAATCTTGTTCTTCTACCTTATCTCAGTCTCTCAATCTTGTTCTTCTACCTTTTCTCAGTCTCTCAATCTTGTTCTTCTACCTTATCTCAGTCTCTCAATCTTGTTCTTCTACCTTATCCCAGTCTCCCTCTTCATTCTTGGATACTAAAACTAATCAAATGAATCATTTATCTTCTACTAGTTAATGAAACTATTCAAATCAATCAGTACAGCATGGGCTGGTGTGTTAGTGACACGGCTCACATGCCAAAGGTGCTGGGTTTGTATCACAGCATCGACCGCTAACCCTTATAAAATGCAGGAGGAAGCAGACCCTTACATAAAATGAATGCCAAAGTTGAATGCACAATAAGAACATAGTGCAACGCACATCACCTTGGGGAATGGAGAAAAAGGCGAACAAAAATCACAACATAAAATCAATGAACTCCTACTAAACAATAACACTATTTAATTCAGTCAGTGACATTCTATTGGATAATGAAACTATTTAATTCAGTCAGTGACATCCTACTGAATAATAACACTATTTAATTCAGTAAATTGCTGCATACTGGATAATGACACTATTTAATTCAGTCAATGACCTCTCACTAGATAATGAAACTATTTAATTCAGTCAATGACCTCTCACTGGATAATGAAACTATTTAATTCAGTAAATGACCTCTCACTGGATAATGAAACTATTTAATTCAGTAAATGACCTCTCATTGAATAATGAAACTATTTAATTCAGTCAGTGACCTCTCACTGGATAATGAAACTATTTAATTCAGTTAATGACCTCTCACTGGATAATGACAATATTTAATTCAGCCAGTGACCTCCTACTGGATATTAAAACTATTTAATTCAGTCAATTATCTCCTACTGGATAATGAGGCTGAACTGATTTCAATAAAATATTGCCTGCTGGATAATAATGTGGTCTGCAAAGAATTTGCAATCTTCAGACTACAGGAGTTAGACATCAAATGTGGTAGAGAAGATGAAGCCGGAGTGTGTACAACCAGTGAACTACAACCATCATCAGTCTCTATAGATTTTACCACTTGCTGAGTGAAGGAGATTGAGAATCTATGGTTCTGCCTGGAGCACAGTGATATCAGTGTCACGTGTCATACCACCTACTTCTGTTCTGTTCTCGCTCTCTCTAACTTTTGAAGTCGCACCAAGATGGCGATTAAGCAGCTTAACTTAACTTTACGTTTTTTATGCTGGTTTAGAAGACCCTGCAGAGTCTGTATACAACCAGTTACATTTACATCGCCTTGCTCTAAAAGCTATGCGCATCCAGTTTATTCTTAAATGCATTAACTGTCCCTGCCTCCACTACCTCCCCTGGCAATGCATTCCAAGCAGACACCACTCTCTGACTAAAAACATATTTCCTTATATCTAGCCTGGACCTCTCTTTAGTCAGCTTGTAGCTATGCCCTCGTGTTATTGTAGGTGGCTGTATTTTAAAAAACTTGTTATAGTCTAATTTATCGATTCCTCTGATCATCTTATAAACCTGTATTAAGTCACCACGAATTCTTCTCTCTTCGAGACACTGTAGGCCGGTTTTTTTGAGTCGTTCCTCATAACTGTAATTCTGGAATCCCACTATCATCTTTGTCGCTCTTTTTTGTATTCTTTCTAGCATGTTTATGTCCCCTCTATGATAAGGACTCTACACCTGTACACAGTACTCCAATCTAGGTCTAACTAAAGCTCTATACATTTTGGCGATCACTTCCTTGCTCCTATGTTTAATATTTCTTTTTATCATACCTAACATTGCATTTGCCTTTTTCACTGCTACCTTAACTTGCTCACTCACCTTTCTTGTATGATCTATTATAACCCCTAGGTCCCTTTCCTTATCTATCTTTCTAATATTGTTTTCTCCCATTCTGTAATTATGTTCCATATTGGATCTACCCGTGTGGATGACTGTACATTTATCTACATTAAACTCCATTTGCCAGCTTACAGACCATTCTCGAATTTTATCTAAATCCGACATCAATATATCCACTTCCGCTTTAGATGAGACACTACTGCATAGTTTTGTGTCATCAGCAAATTTTGCAATCATGGATCTCATATCAATGTCCAAATCATTTATATATATCAAGAACAAAATTGGTCCCAAAACCGAGCCCTATGGCACACCACTTTTCACTTCACACCACTCAGAGTACTCCTTATTTATGCCCACCCTCTGCCTTTTTCCCGTTAACCAATTTTCAATCCATTTGGCAACTTCCCCACCTATCCCATGTGATTTTAACTTTCTAAATAGCTGCGGTCTAGTTTTAATATTGTGTTTTATTCCATTATGTAATTGGACTGGCCATGGATTTGACAGGAATTCACACTAGTCGACCCCTAACACTTGCGTTCACTGAAACGCGATGTGGTTTTCCATTTGGATTAGTTAGTTTGTTCATTGTGGGCTGTTTTGACCAATAGATTATCCCAGCATGGTCTTCCGCTTTTTGCAATAATATTTTGGCTAATCTGTGTCGTATTTCAACCGTCTCAATTTCACCAGATTGGTGTCCTGCGCCCTTTTTGCTGAGAGAGCCTGTTTTTGGTGGGGCTGGGAAATGTACACACGGGCCAAAAATAATAATAGACTAACACATCGCATTGGAGTGATCACTCCCTGCCCAGTTAGCAGAACATCTCCACAACACATCGTTTACACGATGAGAAATGTTGTCGAGATGTAAGGTATTTGTCTCTCAAAGCGATGAATAGAAACGGTGACTGAATACCGCAAGTTTCAAGCGACTCCTGGTCTCAAGGGAGGTATGACTAGAGTCCTTGCACCTTGAGTTACCTCCAGTTGTCTTGACTTATGTTTTGCCACTGGTCCAATGCAGCTTGGGATCAGAGAGTGAGGTTGATGACCAAGCAGTTTAATACTAACTATAATCCAAATACAACGTAAGTTACAACATCAAGACAACCCCGTCTAATGATGTGGCCATCATCGCTTGCAATGGGCAACTAACTAACTTTTGATAAATGGTAATCTCCCTTGCGTCTAACAAATCTCAATTGCTCTATTAAGACCTGTAATTACGTCACTTGTATTCTCAACAGGAAATGATGGCAGCCTTCCAAGAGGAAGCCTATAAGACAGGACAGACAAGAATGCTGATGTCAGCCGCAGTCGCAGCAGGGCAGGACGTCATTGATAATGCATATGAAGTACCAGAAATCTCCCAGTAAGTGTGAGGTACAATGTCAGGTGGATATGTGCCTATCTCTGTATTTGAAATATGCATCATGCATGTTATCTTGGAAAGAGCAATATTAAAAAGATAAATAAGGAAAGGGACCTAGGGTTTATAATAGATCATACAGTTAAGGTGAGTGAGCAAGTTCAGGTAGCAGTTAAAAAGGCAAATGCAATGTTAGGTATAATAAAAAGAAATATTAAACATAGGAGCAAGGAAGTGATAATTAAACTGTATAAAGCATTAGTTAGACCTAGATTAGAGTACTGTGTTCAGGTGGGCAGTCCTTATCATAGAGGGGATATAAAGATGATAGAAAGAATACAAAAAAGAGCGACAAAGCTGTTAGTGGGATTCCAGAATTACAGTTATGAGGAAAGACTTAGAAAAACCGACCTACGATGTCTAGAAAAGAGACGAATTCGAGGTGACTTAATTCAGGTTTATAAGATGATCAGAGGAACAAATAAATTAAACTAAAACAAGTTTTTTTTCAAAATACAACCGCCCACAATAACAAGAGGGCATAGCTACACATTAACTAAAGAGAGGTCCAGGTTAGATATTAGGAAATAATTTTTTAGTCAAATAGTGGAATGCATTGCCACAGAAGGTAGTGGAGGCAAGGACAATTAATGCATTTAAGAATAAATTGGATGTGCATAGCTTTTAGACCAAAGTAATGTAAATGAAACTGGTTGTATACAGACTCTGCAGAGTATTCTAAACCAGTATAAAGATGTTAAGGTAAGTTAAGCTGAAGTGTTTCTTTATGTTAATAAAGTTAATGTGCTTTTATATGTAAAGTTAATGTGATTCTGTATGTTAAATTGATGTGATTCTATATGGTGCGCAGTGGTGGGGAGTCACGGAAAGAGAACTATTAAAATCGTAATCTTTTCATACAAACTACCTAAGAAGGATTCATTTAATTGTCTTGTCAGACAACATCATTAACTGAAAACTGTTTGTCTACACCAGCTAAGTAATTATAAACACCATCAAAAATCGCAGACGCTGGATTTGGATAGGTCATTTCCTGAGAAAAAGGTACGGCGATTTCTTTGGAGAAAGTTGTTTCTTTACAACTGTTAACTTTTTCTGATGTTGTAAGTTTCGTTGCAGGTGTGCAGCTCGCTAGGTTGCCACTACTTTCCGTACGCGGAGAAGCGATTGTACGAATACAAATGTTGTGTCCCCCAAACTGGATACAGGGGGATTCGAACTGAGTGTGTTGGAATTGTGAAACAAGTCTTTCACCTCTAGGCATGAAGACATCTAAGAAAATAACCAATTACCATCACCAAAACTGACTTGAGGTGAACCCTAGTGGGAAGGAGAGAGGCCAGCCCAAAAGAACTTAGTGAAGAACCCTAGAAGCTGAAATGAGAATTATGAATCAAGGTTGGGGCACTGTACCAAGGATTGTTGAAGACCGAGTGAAGTGGAGGATGTTTGTTGCTGCCCTTAAAGACTCGATAAGACTTGATGGTCACAGACACTTTTTCAGTCTCTGACCAACAAACTAAGAAGAATAGACAACAAACTAACCATACGACATTAACAAAAAAATATTGTTTGCCTAGTTCGCCATAACAATGCACATTACCTAGTAAGCATTATGTCTGACATGGTTCTCAGAACAGTGTAAACATTATGTCTGACGTAATGCCCAGAACATTGGAAGCATTATGTCTGACATGATGTCCTAACATTGGAAACATTATGTCTGACGTGGTGTCCTAACATTGGAAACATTATGTCTGACGTGGTGTCCTAGCAGTGGAAGCATTATGTCTGACGTGGTGTCCTAACATTAGAAGCATTATGTCTGACGTGGTGTCCTAACATTAAAAGCATTATGTCTGACGTGATGTCCTAACATTGAAAGCATTATGTCTGATATGATGCCCAGAACATTGGAAGCATTATGTCTGACATGATGCCCAGAACATTGGAAGCATTATGTCTGACGTGATGTCCTAACATTGGAAGCATTATGTCTGATATGATGCCCAGAACATTAGAAGCATTGTGTCTGACGTGGTGTCCTAACATTAGAAGAATTATTTCTGACATGATGCCCAGAACATTAGAAGCATTATGTCTGACGTGGTGTCCTAACATCGGTAGCATTATGTCTGACGTGGTGCCCATGATGGAAGAATTAATTAAATAAGCTACCGACAAAGATCCTTAATAAAGACACATTCCAAATTAGGCGTCTGGACTAATGGATACGTAAAACAGCTACCTTGCATGCAGAGTGAGGACAGTCTAAGGAATAGAGGAAGCATCTGTTGTAACTGGTTGCAGCAGGATACATTTAAAAAAAAATACAGTGTCGTGTAATTTCACTTGTTGATGACGCGACAAATAGAAAGTCTTTTACATTTCCCAGCTTTAAACAATTTTTTATTCATTATTATTATAAATATTATTTGTCTAAATATATATGCAGCACTGCTACACATCAACAGTTCAAATCAACATATTCTGCCCCTCCCCCCTCCCTCCCACACCCAAAATACGCGCCTTGGAGATTGTACAGTCAAAAACATACATTTCTTATCTGCTTGGGACAAAAGATCATAAACTCCCATTTAATAAATCGGGAGATCTTACGAAGGCTAGCAGCAGGCTGATCAGTTGCAACTGCTTTAAGCCCATACTACAACAGATGCGTAAGGTCAACAGTGTGGTTAGTCCAGCCATGGTATATGGCTTTGAGGTGGGGAACCTACAAAAAGCTGCTGCAGATAGACTCTGCGTTGCCCAACGAGTGATGGAACAAAGAACATTGCAGATTTCAAGACCAAATCCACAACGCAGACATCAGACGTCGAATTTCCTTCTCTGGCGTCATAGATGTCCTGCTGTCACTAAAATACAGATGGGCCGGCCATGTGGTGCGCATTCCAGATAACATGGACACGTAGAGTGATGTCGTGGTGGTCCTTCAACATCATATGTCCTAAAATTTCTTAGATGTCCTACATGAATTCCTGCGTCCAAATTGTTACACCAGGGCGAAATGAGTTTACTCAACATTTGGCTACCTGGATTCAGACACATGTCTCTGACTGAATACCAGGGTTCAGAGATCAAAGATTAGAGACTAAACATAGTAAAAAGAACATTGGCTGTCACTTTAAGAGACTGAGTTCAGAACACAGAAATATGGCCCCAAAACAACTTTAATCACACCGAAGACAGCATTTCGTAGACAATGTAGATGGGTCGAGCACGCAGTTAGTGTCTGACAACAGATAGACATGAATATTGACGTCCTGGTGGCTCTTAGCTTCAAACGTCCACTCTGACGTCCACCAATGGGATGAACAGATGATCTGAGTGAATCCGTTGTTCCAACATTGTACTCTAAGATAAAACACTGAAATACGTTTACATATTTCACTACCCGGAATCAAAAACCTGATATGTTTTATTGAATACCAGGATTACAAATAAAGGCTGTCTTTCAGTGGTGGCCGGTGGTCTTACCATGTCCGTAATGTTGAGGTCTCTGCAGACGATTCATCCCTCTATCGGGAACACACTGGCCCGCCGTCGCCTTTCTGTGTTTTGCCACGTGGTTTGACTGGACCAGGAAGTTCCAGCTCACCAGTTTATGTCCGTCAGATATGTGTAACAACGGTCTCCCATCGGCCGACTGGACGCATGGGACGGGTCGCTCCCGTTCTGCATGGCTCTGGCAGATAGCAGTCTCTCCTTCGGCATTGGTTATAAGCATCAGTGGTTTAACATGGGAGTGATCGATCGACGCAACGGGACTTAGATCCACAATCGAACATTATTATTATTCAGCAGACATAACTGCTCGTCCGTAATGACAAGGTAGAGACTTCAATATACGAACCCACACCTTGTGTAAGATGTAGCAACCAGTTCTCTTTCTTGCTGCATTTGTCTTCATAACAATAAGTCAGATACACATACAAGGCTGGGCCAACTGGCCCATGACGGTTGCAGAAGTTGAACCATATACCTTTGCTGTGAAGATTGATCGCTCTACATAAATCGTATGCTTATAAAAATTAATTATATTTAGTTGCCCAAATGAGAGCGTTCAAATTTCTGACTTTCTGAAAAAAACAAAAATAACAGACAGATAATGTAAATTTCATATTTTGGTTCCACAGAATTTTTGATTATATCAACCTGATGAGCTATGATTTCTTTGGTGCCTGGGACAGTGTGACAGGTCATGTTAGCCCATTGTACCCACCACACGATGCGCAGGGTCTTGACAAGATTTTCAATCTGGTTGGTAAAACATTAACACAGCAGACTTATTTTTGTTTTCCGTAAACTTCCAGCCAAGAGTTTCATAAAACACGACCACTCTGTGGGGCAGGGATTACTACATGTTGAAGGAAATAAATTCCTCCATGTTGAAGGATATAGATTCCTCCATGTTGAAGGATATAGATTCCTCCATGTTGAAGGATATAGATTCCTCCATGTTGAAGGATATAGATTCCTCCATGTTGAAGGATATAGATTCCTCCATGCTGAAGGACGGTGATTGGTACATGTTGTGAAACAGGAATGCCCAACTTTTATTTAACTAGCCATATCCTAATTTTAGCTTTTGTATTTGATACTTTGTCTTCCTCTGATACTGTATTGTGATAATATGCACTATCCATTACTAGGCATGATGGTATATCCAGAATCGGAAGCAGATCATTTGCCATCCATTCATTTCAGTGTGGTTGTCTCTACCATCGGTACTTTTTGATTGGAAAATAAGTTCAGCGTCATGGACAAGTCTTTTTTCACTGCTTTCAGCATACATTAGTGTAAAGTGCCGCCCTTTAATGCTTGGAATTTGTCTTTTCTGTTCAGCGTCAACTGATTGTCATTCTTTACTGTAAGTGACTCAAGATTCGTCCAAGTATACAATAGCATTATCTTGAATACGCCGTTCTCATATCTGTCTCACGTATTTGCTTCTGACAGCAATCAAATGTGGCTTTTAACATATCATATTCCAGCCGCCTGAAGTTTTCCTCAAAGTGAAACAGGCGGCTGTTACAATTTTTCCAAAGAGGAAATTTCAAAACTGCAGTCGGATTGTAATGTTAATTTTAGTTTTCGAAGAGTAACAAGTTGCTTTTTCGTCAACAGTTTCAAAATTTCCAGTTTAATGACAACATTAAAAGGATGATTTATCCAGACCAAGCGTCAATTACGTTTGTTTCTCTCGGTCAATAATATCGCCATATAAATGAGACATCTTAGATTTCCTGCGGAACAAAACTTGTATAGTAAAATGGTAACCTTGAAATTAACATAAATGTTTACTTTTGAAAAAGCAACTATAAGTCACAATGATGACCCGAAACTATAATATCATGATACACCTGTATCTAAACTACAATTTCGCGTGAATGGTCTTGGTTGTTTTCTCGCATTCGACAAAGTGTCTGATTTGTGCATGGGATAATCAGGAATTTGATCTTTACTCAGCCTATTTGAATATCAAGACATGTATTTTTAAAACAGTGCGACTGTGTACCATACACATGTTAAAATTATGACCAATTCACTGAGATTGCTTTTAATATAGCTTAATGAATACATCTTTCAAAATACATCATAATTTCTTAGAGAAAACAATATTTACTTAATTTCATGGATATTTTAAGGCTGCATGCAAAAAATCATTTGGATCTGACATGCAGTTTAGTAGAAAATAGCGTCGGACCTTGTTTATTAATTAAAAGACGGACTATATCTGCTCAAATAGGTACAATGGCATACCATGAGAGGTAGTTAAAGGGGGTACATTGTATCCAGGTCTAGGTTGCAAAAGGTGGGCGGGGAGCCAAAGTTTGAACTGTGTCATTCCGTACACTTTATTGGCTTTCAATATATTCCTTGAAGGAATTATGAGTGAGGCACTTGGAGGTCACGTTGGTACTGTCAAGATAGGGGGCGGAACGATTTCCAACCTTCGTTTTGCAGATGATATCGACGGGTTGGCGGGTTCAGAAGCAGAACTCCAGAAATGGGTCAGAAGGCTCAATGAAACAGCTCTTGACTATGGTATATTCTATACGAGATAGAATTACAACAGCAATAGGGCCTTTCGAAGATCTTTAGACAACTGTCAAAAGAAGGAAACTCAGTTGGTACGGTCACATATCGAGATCAAATGGTCTTGCAAACACTATCCTCAACGGGAAGGTGCATGGCAGACGACGAAGAGGCCGGCCTAAAAAGAGGTGGGAGGACAACATAAAAGAATGGACCAGTCTCAGACCAGAAGAGTCACAGGCAGCGGAGCGGCATCTGACAGAGAGGGATGGCGTGGAGTTGTGAGGATGTCTTCATGTGTGCCCCAACGACCTCGCCGGTTACGGGATGATCTGACCTGATTGGCTTTCACCTACTACCACTACTAATCCTATTACTAATACTATTACTACTAATACAACTACTACTTCTACTACTAATATTACTACTACTACAGCTATTACTACTAATACTATTACTACTACTACTACTACTACTACTACTAATATTATTACTACTACTACTACCACAACTACTACTACTACTACTACTTCTACTAGTAGTACTACTGATGCTATTACTACTTCTACTACTATCTCAACTATTTCTACTACTACTACTAATATTATTACATTTGCTGCTAATAATATTAATACTACTTATAATAATAATACTACAACTACTACTACTCCTACTACTACTACTACTATTACTACTACTGCCATCACTACTTCTGATACTACCAATACTATTACTACTGCCTCTACCGACTACCACTACTACTACTACTTCTACCACCACTACCACTACTACCAATAATATTACTACTACTGATATTGTTATTAATACTATTACTGCTACTACTAATTCTACTACTTTTATTACTACTAATACTATTACTCATACTATTACTTTTATTACTACTAAAATTACTACTAATACTACTATTATTAATACTACTACTAATACTACTACCAATACTTCTACTAATACTACTACTAATACTACTACCAATACTTCTACTAATACTACTACTCATATTGCTACTAATACTACTACAAATATTATATCTACTATTACTATTAATAATATGACTACTATTACTACTATACTAATACTGCGACAACTACTGCTACTAGTACTATTATACTAATACTGCTACAACTACTACTACTATTACTAATAATACTACTACTACTACTGCTGCCACAAGTACTATGACTAATATTACTACAACTACTACTACTAATACTACTACTATTACTACTATTACTAACACTATTAATACGATTAATACTAGTACTATGACTGCTACTATTACTTTTACTTCTACTACTGCTTATACTATAATTTCAACTATTACCTTTACAGCAATTTGCTGCAAACTACTGGGTCAGCAAGGGATGTCCCAAAGACAAGCTAGTCATAGGCTTGATCACATATGGAAGATCCTTCACACTAGCAGATTCTCATGTGTCAGGTCTGAAGGCACCTGCCACTGGCCCTGGCCTTGCGGGAAGATTTACTGGGCAGGCTGGGTTTCTGGCGTATTATGAGGTAAACAGTAACACCTTCCAGTGAGGTCGAAGAAACAGCAGTGAATGAACTAATAGCTGCTAGCGACTCATAGCTGGCTACTTGCATCAGTGTCAGTGACCGATATCTGACCAATACCCTATTGTTATTTGCCCATAGCAAGAAATTATGGTGAAATCCTAAACTTTATTTTGTTTTGGAGATGTAACTTGCAATGCATTTAGATTATAGTGATAAAGGAACTGCGTTTGTCATTGACCTCACTCTCTGGTCCCGAGCTACCTTGGACAAGTGGCAAGACAACGTCGAGACTACTGGTAATTCAGGGTGTAGGAACTCTGGCCTTACCTCCCTAGATACTAGAGGTTGCTTGAAATTAATGGGCTTCCATGACCCATTGTTTTCGTTCATCACTTTGAGGAGGGATCATCTTACTTCTCGACTACAGCGATCCCAAAGACCCTATTCCGCCTTCAAACAGCGGGTCTGGAGACAGAGAACAACCATGTAGCGTGCCTAATAGATTAGGTATTAAAAAGAGAAAGCAAACCAGGACACAAATTGCCGTTCTCAAATCAGATCTGTCAGGTCGAAAGGCCCAGACTCGCTGTAAAGTGCGACACATCACCACAAACACCCTGTTGATCATGGATGCCGAGGAATAAGGAAAAAATAGCCCATCCAGCCATGTGACTTCTGCGAAAAATAGAATAGTTCCGTCCCTGCTTGTTGTGAGAGGCAAATAATGAAGATTGTGTAGATGGGGTTGGCCATCTTACTCTGTGAAAATTATTGTTAAGAAACAGCATTGCAAAAGACTGAAATTAGGCTTTCACTACAGCTGGTTTAGGGGAACCAAATGCAGTGGTCAACCACAGTTTAACATATTCTTAAAAGGAAAAAGATAGGTACCTAGGGATGATAATAGATCATACAGGTAAGGTGACTGAGCAAGGTCAGGTAGCAGTGATAAAGGCAAATGCAATGGTAAAAAGATATATTAAACATAGGACCATAGAAGTGATAGTAAAACTGTATAAAGCATTAATTAAATCTAGATTGGAGTACTGTGTACAAATGTGGAGTCCTTATCGTAGAGGAGACATTAACATGCTAGAAAGGATACAGAGAAGCGTGACAAAACTGATAATGGGATTCAGGAATTACAGTTATGAGACGAGGAAAGTCTCAGAAAAACCGGCATGCAGTGTCTGGAATAGAAAAGGACTATAAATTAAACTGTAACACCTTTATCAAAGTACACCCGGCTACAAGAATAAGATGGCACCGCTACATATTAATTAAAGAAAGATCCAAATCAGATATTAGAAAAACATTTTTTATTGTCAGAGAATGGTGAATGCGTGCAATACATTGCTACAGGAAATAGTAAGGGCAGGGTCAGTTAATGTATTAAAACAGATTGGACACATTTAGTTATTTTTAGTCCAAATGAGTAGAATAAATTGGTTGCATACAGACCACAGAGCCTTCTAAACGAACATACACTCATTAAATAAAAAGTTAGTTAGGCAGGCCAACTGCAGTGTTGGGTCTATGCTTCAACAAATAGTGGGGATTTGAAATGACTCTATTCTTCTTCGTGTGCTTGCATTAGCAGATTACACATTTCTTGGCATTTACAAATCGGAAAGAGTAGGCTTAACGGCCGCTGCCTGGACAACATTCATGTTAAACATCTACCCAAATTATGTGTACCTTCCCCCAGACCTAGTAAACCACAGGAAGTTGAAAATACCTTCTACGGGTAGTCGGTAATCTTCGTTTACATGGCAACATATAATAACATGCCTGTTTGAATACTAAGTTTCCAATGTGTTTCAAGTGATTGCATATTTGATTTTGGCAGCACCAGATGGATCGCCTTGCCCAGGGCTTGTCACAACGAAACTGGTTAGAATTATGTCATGATAGGTTTGACAGATGGTACAGATCGAGGGTGTTTTCATGGTTTAACCACTTCTCTTCCAGATAACAATGCAGTAAGTGAGTTCCTCACAAAATCAGCAGACAATTTTGTAGCTGCCTTAGGAGCTACGAACTTCATGCTTTGTCATCGGTACTTTGAGCAATGAAGCGGACTAAGCACATTTTGGCGAAGAAAGACTAACGTCTGGTCAGGCAAAATATACTAATCAGACATGTTAGTCAGGGTCAGGCAACATATACTGATCTGACATGTTAGTCAGGGTCAGGCAAAACATACTGGTCTGACATGTTAGGGTCAGGCAACATATACTGATCAGACATATTAGTCAGGGTCAGGCAACATATACTGATCAGACATGTTAGTCAGGGTCAGGCAACATATACTGATCAGACATGTTAGTCAGGGTCAGGCAAAACATACTGGTCTGACATGTTAGTCAGGGTCAGGCAAAATATACTGATCAGACATGTTAGTCAGGGTCAGGCAACATATACTGATCAGACATGTTAGTCAGGGTCAGGCAAAGCATACTGGTCTGACATGTTAGTCAGGGTCAGGCAAAGCATACTGGTCTGACATGTTAGTCAGGGTCAGGCAACATATACTGATTAGACATGTTAGTCAGGGTCAGGCAAAATATGCTGTGGGTAGGATGAACATTTGTAGACACAAACAAATTTTCTATATCTGTCAGCTCTACGAAATTAGCAGAAGAATGACAGCATGGTCTGCATGAACCCTAAAGAGGAATAATTGGTCAAGTAAAGAAAGATGTTGCATCAGGCCGCTAATTGTAAATGGTAAATATGTATGCCTATTTGAACACTAACAATAACCAAGAACAACAAATTTCGACCGAGAGCAACTGAAAAAGGCAAAGAAAGACTAACGGCGACCAAGAACATCTATCAAAGACAAAGAACAAACAATGCA
This sequence comes from Ariolimax columbianus, assembly GCA_036924085.1. Lineage (NCBI taxonomy): Eukaryota > Metazoa > Mollusca > Gastropoda > Stylommatophora > Arionidae > Ariolimax > Ariolimax columbianus. The sequence goes on along the minus strand of JAVGWX010000006.1, from coordinate 49,273,674 downwards.
GACTAAGAACAACTAATGACGACTAGGAACAATTAACGACGATTAAGAACAATTCACAACGACCAAAAACAACTAACGACGGCTGAGGAAAAACTAACAATGGCAAAGAACAACTAATAAAGGCAAAGAAAAACTAATGACGACCAAGAACAACTAACGACAACAAAGAACAACTAACGACGACAAAGAACAACTAAAGACGACCACGAACAACTAAAGATGACCAAGAACAACAAACCGCGACCAAGAGCAACAAACAACGACCAATAACAACTAGCGGAGATATCTACTTTAGGTAGTGCATGATGTCACTCTGAGTTATAGAAAGCATAATAAAACTACTCAGCCCAACCAATAAAATTGAGGTCTTAGCAGTATTTAACACTTCATCCACCACGGCTGTACACGGCTATAATCAAGCTTTCAACTTGAATTTTGCTGTGAAATAGCTCTCTTAGTTTTGGTTCTATGGTCTATAGGAAGCGGACAAGGAAACACAAAGCTGGAGCTAACCATGCCATGTGTATAGTTTAGAGAAGGTCATGAGCTAACCCTGTGCACTTCCCCATTCTAGGTATGTGGTATGATACAGCAAGGTGCAAAAGTTGTATGGCTGGAAGATGAGAAGGTCCCTTACTTGGTGTTGAACAACCAATGGGTAGGGTTCGAGAATCAGCGGAGCCTTGAGATGAAGGTATGTGGAATTGTGCTAAATTTACTGTGTTCTGGTAAGATGGCGACCAAGCAACAGCTGCTCTCATGGTCTGCGATTTTCATCTTGTTTGTTCGTTCCAATGAATGTATGGCAGGCAGTGTTGTGTGGCGATCATTTTCTAGCACGTCCTACGCTATTCACAGGAAGCCTATGTGTGTAATTTTCCTTGGAATTAGGAGAAAACACGATCTGTTCTGCCTGTTTTATAGAAAACACGTTCTTGGATAGGACGTCACTACAGATTGCGTACCGCCCTTGGATAGTGTGCACGACCTACTTGGAAATTGTGTCCATTTTCATTGCATGCCACAACCGGAATCTCCCTTCAGCCATGGGTAATGGTCCCTCACCTAGACCTATAGGTGTAGGCGCTGGTCAGCAGCAGCATCTTCTAGTCTAAGCGTGGCTATTGCTGTCGAGAGGTACTACATTCACCTCTTAAATCGTTCAAGAAATGGTGAACGATCGACTCCCACAAATTTCAAGCGACTCCTGGCCTCACGGATTGTACAGCCTGAATGTGTACATCCTGAGCTACTTCGTCTTGATTGTATGCTTTCTACTGGTTCCCGTTAACTCAGGACGAAAGAATAAGTTTGATGTCCAGCGCAGATTAGTTCTCACTAAAATCCAAATTCAGCGCAAGTTACATCTTTAGGACGAGGACAGTCTGATGTTGTCACCATCTTCACTTGCAATGGGCTACTTACTTACTTACTTACTTACTTACTTACTTACTTACTTACTTACTTACTTACTTACTTACTTACTGTGTGCAACTCTGTAACATACAAGGGGTGTTCAAATCAAACCTGACTTTTTGTTCTAGTTCAACCTGAATAGGACTACTTGTTGTGAGGTACTCATGTAATTCAAGGTACTCATGGCAAGAAAGATATATTGTCAAGTAAGGTACTCATGCTGGAGCTACTATCATAAGTTAGGAGCACTTATGTCCTATTACTGCTAGGTGGCCCACCTGCCTTGGGCCAGACACGTAACAGATAAATAAAAATAGTGGACAACACTGTTAGTGTTTGCATGGAAAAGCGTGTTGTGGAATTTGTTGTGCAAGAAGGCTTGAACACTGCGGGAATTAACAGAAGACTGCAATCACAATACGGAAATGAAACACTCAGTAGCAGGAAGACATTTAAATGGTGTAAACATTTTAGAGAAGGCTGTGTATCAATAAGTGATGATCCTGGCCGTGGTAGCTTTCAATCCACCAAAGTAATTCTTGTGAATATCCAGATTGTGGAACGCCTTGTCCTGGAATATCGACGAATAAACTGTCGCAAAATTGCATTTTGAGTGATATGCACAAACGTTTGAGGAAAAAAACTGCTTGGTTTGATCACAAAGGGCGTCCTGCTCCTGCATAATTACGCTCGACCTCATACGGCTCACTGCACTATGTGTTATCTGCAGCAACTCGGCTGGGAGGTATTGTCACATCCACCTTATAGCCCGGACCTTGCTCCAAGTGATTTTCACCTGTTTGTACCCCTAAAAGAATTCCTGGGAGGTCAGCATTTCAGCACTGATGACGGAGTGATACAGGTTGTCCTGGATTGGTTTAGACATACTGACACATCTTTATATGCTGAAGCTTTTCAAGCATTACTTAAATTCTGGGATAAGTGCCTGAACGTTCCAAGAGTTTATATTGAAAAATAAATGGCATTTGTCTACCAGAACAACATTTTTGTCCTTACAAAATAAAGTTCTGGTTTAACTTGAACGCTCCTAGTATGTCTTATTCCTTAGAAATGAGAGAGTTAGGCAGTATTATGTAGAACCAATATTGCCTTGTGGCTGTACTATCAATACATGTACATAAATGTGCAAGTCAATCGAGCTGTACAATATGAACAGAATGCCATCAGTTTAACAATTAAATGATCTCTCTCGTTCCACACCCATCACCTGTCTCGCATCCACTTTCCATCCAATCCGCTAATCTATATGTCCACATTCAACTCGGGGAACCAAGACGCTAGTCCGGTCAGGTACAACATACTGACCAGGATGTAATGCCAGGGTGAGGCACCATTTACTGACCAAGACCATTATCTTGCGTCCATGTAGCGTTCCCTAAGAACAAGGTCTTTTCAAGGCAGTTTGACTGTCGAGATGTGGATTGACATGATCTCAGTTATAACGATCATAACACAGATGGAGCCAAGCTTAGCAGAACAGCCTGGACGATCCCAGTCCACTCCATCATGATGCTTTGGATGTGAGGAAAGCTACTACAGCCTAACACTTAATGTCCTTTCTAGGTCGTACGTAAAGTAAACTAACTCATTGAGGACACTAGACAACAACAATGACATGAGTACCTTGAATGGTTTGAGTACCTTTCATGACATGAGTACCTCACATGACATGAGTACCTTACATGACATGTGTATCTTACATGACATGAGTACCTTACATGACATGAGTACCTTGCATGCCATGAGTACTTTATATGACGTGAGTACTTTACATGACATGAGTACTTTACATGACGTGATTACTTTACATGTGACGAGTTCATTACGTGACACTAGAAACCGTACATGACACGAGTACCCAATAAGACATTAGTACCTTACATGACATAATAACCTTATATATCATGAGTACTTTACACAGCTTGAGTGTCTTACATGTAAATAGTACCTTACGTGATAATGAACACCTTTCAAGTTGTGACCTATTTCCTTCAAACCCCCAGAGTCAGTTTTTCAAATACAATGTCTTTCTGAAGTTGTCATCTGTAACACGGTCATCTGCATGCCATTATCCATATTGACATATCTTCCCTCTGTGTTCTAATAATAATAAAACAACTCATGGCTTATTTTTTTTATAACTCCCAGGTCCAGTTTATCAAAGACAACGGATTTTCTGGAGCCTTGGTCTGGGATCTGGATTTAGATGACTTTTCTAAAACATTTTGCGGAGAAGGAGCTTATCCATTGATTTCAACCATCCATAACACGTTGATGAAATAAAGTCAATTTATATTTTCATAATAAGAGGTTCCTGGTTTACAATTTTTTGTCAGAGTATTGTCAAACATACGAGATGTGTTCAAAAAGTATCCGAACTTTGGGCCAGACAAATGCAATTACTAGCCTGGAGACTTGAAACCCTACTGCCCTTCAAAGTGCTCTACTTGAGACTCGACATACTTCTCCCAACATTCACGCCATTGTTGGAATGTTTCCGGGAAGCACTCTTTGGGTATGAGTACAGCTTGGTTGTCGCATTCCTCATAGTGTCTTCTCGTGACTAAAATCGGGTCTCTTCAGCTTGCGGAACAGCCAAAAAAGAGACATGTCTAGAGAATTAGGGAGCCTGACGAACAAGAGGAATGTTGTTTTTGGCTGAGAAAGTCTGAATCAGATGTGAAAAATAGACGGGTGGGTTGTCATGATGGGGCTGACAAGTTCTCGTTGTCCAGAGCAAACCTTCGTTTGCTTCGAATGTCATCACGAAGGCAACGGATGATCTCCATGTAATATTATTTGGTAATGGTCACACATTCTGGTGCGTACTCGTGAGGCAAAACCCAATGGAAGTAAAACTGTCAACGTGACTTTTCAATTCTGTAATTCCGTGTTAAATGAAAATCCTACCGGGTGTTGACTACACTCAATACAGAAAGGCTAACTGCCAGCGACTTGAGCTATCTGCACGGGAAAAAAAATTCACACATACGTATGATGATATCATATGATGATGTTTGTCATCATAGGTGATGAAGACCACTCTCTTTGTTCAACCGTGTGGACAGTCTTTTCTCTAGCTGTGTCCGCTGAAATTGGTGACCTGCGCGGTGATTTGGATTAAAGTGAGGAAGAATCTGCGTCTTTTATCAACCTCATTCTCTGGTCCTGAGTTACCTTTGGCCAGTGGCAATATATTTATCCAGATGACTGGAGATAGTAAAGGATGCAGATTTTTCCTCAGGGCTTACTCCCGAAGCCTTTCCTGTAAACAGGTATGTGCAAGGCAGCTGAGGGGGGAAGACATCTAACGTTGTGTGTCATGCCTCTTCCATAACCACAAGAGGTCATAGGGACATCACTCAGCGTGTGAGTGAGTCTGGCATCTCTCTCCCGCTGTGTTCAGTTCATCATAGTAGTGTCTAAATTTCTCACACGTCAATTTCGTCAAGTTCAGCCGTGAAATACGACACAGGTTTAAGCATAGTGCCATTCATAAAGCCAATGTCCTCTTCATGTAGCAAGTCCTTTGTAGAACGTCGCTCCCATCACAGTCTATCTGAAAGAAACTCGTTTTCTTGCCAAAACACCAGCTTCCGCCACTGTCATACTCAGGCATTCCTGGATATCTTGGTGCCAGCGTCTTCTTGGTCTACCCCTTCCTCTTTTGCCTGGCACCATACCTTCCATCACCGTCCTCTTAAGACCGTTGTGTCTCTTGATATGACCAAAATGGAATTGATAAACCAGTTCTCTTCTATGCTCAACTCTTGCCGAATGTCTACATTTGTTCTTTTCTCTGTCCAGGGTATTCTGTGGATCGTTCTGTAACATTTTGACTCGAAGGATTGGATTCTTTGTCTAGAAGTTTTGGTAATCGTCCATGCTTCACAGCCATAGTCTGCCACAGGAAAAACACAGGCTCTCAAGACTTTTACTTTTATCGTTTTGTTGGTGCCCTGCCATAATTTCTTCAGGCTGTTCAGTCTCTGCATTGCCATAGCTAGTCTTCTTCTGATTTCTTTCGAGCAGTCACCATTTTTGTCGATTCTGGAGATATTCAAAATGTGTGACCTGATCTATTTCCTCACTACCCACTGTAAATTTATGCTGCCATTGTGTTTTATCGGTGGTCATTATCTTTGTTTTGTTTATGTTTATGAACAGATTTTGATCTTTACTATGTCCATTAACGCCTGAAAGTAGCTGCTCTAGCCCTTCTGAACTTCTTGATAGTATCACTGTGTCATCTGCGTATCATAACTCTGGAATCTCGTACCCCCCAATCGTAAATGGGTCGAAACTTTCAATGTTCTCATCTTCTCGTACATTTCTCATTATAAATTCCGCATATATGTTGTACAGTTAAGGTGAGAGGATATATCCCTGTCGGACTCCCTTTTGTACTGCAAACCAATCTGATGTTTGCCCAGATACTCGGACAGCGGCTTGTTGATCTTGGTATAATGTTTCAATGAGATGGACTATATGCAAAGGAAACCCCATTTCCTTCATGATTCTCCACAGATTTTGATGTTTTATCGTGTCGAAGGCCTTAGTGTAATAAATGAAACATGTGTACAGGTCTACATTAAACTCTCTAAATTTTTCATAGATATTCCTTAAATTGAATATGTGGTCCCGGGTCCCTCTGTCTTTCCTAAAACCTGCCTGGACTATGTGAATTTCAGATTCAAACCTTTCCTCTATCCTTCTTAATAGGATAGTTCGGTAGTTCGTGCACAACTTCAGGTTGCCTTTTTGGGGGAAGGGAATATAAATTGATTTCTTCCATGCTTCTGGCCACTCTGCACTGTGCCATATCTGTTTACACAGCTTGTGATAGACTCGAGCACATGCCTCTCCTCCTGCTTGTATTAGCTCTGCTGGGATACCATCGCATCCTGGGGACTTTCCCTTTTTCAGGCTTGTAATTGCAGAGCGTACTTCTTCCTATGTTGATTCAGGTTCTTTCTCATTCTTTGGTAGGATTGTAACTGAGCGCTTTGTGCTGTCTCAATACATGGTTCTGCAGTACTCTCTCCATCTATTCAGTATGTCTTTGGTTTCTGTTAGTGTGTTATCCTCTTCGTCATTTAGGACATGTGGAACCGGACGGAATTCCCTTGTCAGTGTTCTTATTGCTTTGAATGCATCTCTTTCTTTGCCTTGTTGTTGTAGGTTTTCTTTATCCTTACATGTTTCTACTATGTATCTTCTTTTATCTTTTCTTATTTCTCTTCTAACTTTTCTTGCGCAGTTTTTATATGCTGTGTTGGTCCCCTTACTTCCCATTTGTTTCCTCTGTTATATAGCTCTGTGTCTTGTGCAATATCTTTGTCCAATGTCCAGACCAGGAAAATCGAACGGAAGAAATCACAAAAAACGAATGAATTAACCAGTCCAAACGGAAACCAGAAACACGTTTCCGTGAACAAAATTGTAAATCATCTACTAGTGTGAATCTGAGGCAAATTCGTTGACCATTATACGTCCCTGCCAAAGGAAACTTTTTGAACACACTTTATATGTTAAATGTCACTCTTCGTCGCCGCTCATCCTGAAAAGGACATGAAGTTGTGTCGCAGGTTAAAGGAGGCTGTGATAACTGCACCATTCGGCGGACCATACCCAGTTTCAGCTCAGCATTTTTGGGACACGATTTGCCGTCTCTTTGAGATCTCAATTCTCTTAGCGAGATTGTACCAGTGCAGCCGCTTGGATGAAGAATAGAGTCTTGGTCAGCTGTGGTTTGCTGACCATGGTGGAAACAGCCATTTATGAGTCTCATGAGCTCGTTCACAATGCTACATCTTCAGCCGCACATTTCATATTTAGAACAAATTATTGCGGAGGATGTCGGCTGCGAGGTTGAACAAGGACACGCGAGAAGAGACGCGAACAATACTTGTGTTTAAGTCTGTTGTCGAAACTCTGTTTACATATCAACTGTTTCTGAAATGATCGCGGCTTTGAAGCGCAGGCTCAGCACCTTTTTGTTTTTTTAATGAAAGGGAAACAACTGTGGAAATGTCAAATGTATAGTGTTTCATTGTTTCATTGTTATCAACCCTGGTTTGCATCAACATAATGCTCAACAACTTTCACATAAGGTTGCATGCTGAAGTCGGTTGTGTTGGACCGAAAGATGCAAATATCGCCATCAAGCTGTAAACTACGACACAACCAGCCTTATCAGTATGGTTGTACGATCTATGGCAGGGACTGTCACTCGCGGATCGGCCTTTACAGCCATAGCAGACAGTGTCGAAATACAGGAGACAGAGTTGGACAAAACTTACTGTAGTGATGCGCACGGTTTGTAGAGACTGAGACACTTTCGATGATTGCGCGAAAATATTTTTATTTTCTAAACATTTTAAAACCTACCTTGCACAAATGCACCGTGCTTGCATCTACTTCATGCTCTGATCAAAACTTTTGTATGTATGTGTCTCTGTGTGTCTATGTTGGTACATGTGCGCATGTATGTACGAGGCGTGTTCAAATGAAACCAGACCTACCTGCAACAAGTAACCATGCGTACGATGCGCATCATGACGTTAGTTGTGATCTAACATACATCACATACCAACTGTCAAGTTTGCAAAATTGCATTATCCTCCGACTCATAGTCTTCTCAGCATACCGTTGAAAACATGGCGGGTGTTATACGGAATCTGTCCAAAGTTGATCAACGAGCGGTGATTCGGTTTCTAACAAATGAAGGATGTCGACCAGTTGACATTCATCGCAGAATGCAGGCAGTGTATTTTGACAAAGGTGTGTCGAAGACAACAGTGAAGAACTGGACAACGATGTTTAAAGAAGGACGTGAGTTAAGGCAATAATATGCGCCTGACCTGGTCTCGGAAGATTTTTCTTTAACTCACGTCCTTCTTAAATATCGTTGTCCAGTTCTTCACTATTGTCTTCGATACACTTTTGCCACCATACACTGCCTGCATTCTGCGATGAATGTCAGCTGGTCGACATCTTTCAGCTGTAAGAAACAGAATCACTGCTCGCTCATCAACTTCAGACAGATTCCGTATCACACCCGCCATATTTTCAACGGTTTGACATTTTGCAAACTTGACTGTTGGTGTTGGTATGTTCTGTTTTCACCATAATTGACGTCATTTTGCGCATCGAACGTATGTTCACTTTTTGCCGTTTGATCCGGTTTCATTTGAGCACGCCTCTTACATACTGTACACATGCGGTTTGTAATGTTTTTTATTTATTTTATTAAAACTTCTCCAGCTTCTCACCCACGTATGTATTATCGATTCTCATCCTTTTTCTGCTCAAAGTTCACCTTGGTCTCCCCACGTAAGCCTACCAAGCCTAGGTTGGACAGTTTTCGCACTCTAATGATCTATGGAGCTATGTCGATGGGATAATTACTAATGGGAGTGTCACTCAAGCCGGATATCTCTTTGGTGAGGGGCCACGCTGTGGGGCTGAGGACCAGGTGGATTCAAATAGGTTATGTTGTACAACCCAAGGGCGAGTGGATCACGCTCTAGGCTGAACCAGCCCACACCTCCTCCATTGGTCAAAGCCATTCTTGTCCCGTTCTAAGATATGTGTCTTCTATCAATTATCCCCATGTATGACGAAACAATGCCGACTAGAAGACATTACGCCTCTGCTGTTTTGTGGACAGGAATGCCATCACTACAGATAGGCCGGCATGACTAACTGAGGAACGATGATATGGTGGACTCAGATATTTGTACTATGACCCTGGCAGGAGATGATGATCCAGAGACACCGACACACTGGAATCCTCTCTTTTTAGAAATATGCCTCCATACCGTCCCCACATAATGACTCTAAGACAACAAACTGTAAACGAACTCCAACCGAGGAAATCATTCGTTCGTTTGATTTGTATTGGGCCACGATAATTGTCCTTTAAACTGATGTAATAATATAAGGCTGTAACAGTCACTCTACACACATTTCTATTTAGCGGCATAAGAACATGCCTTCACGTCCTCTTTCAACTGGCATCTGCTAATTTCTCTTGGGACTCAGCATTCTTTTTTTTGCATGTTGGTTCCAATTCAGTGCATTCTTGTTTATATTATTGTAGATCCTGCCACTGTGTGATATGCTGAGCAATGGGGAATGCTTGGAAATAAATCCACAAACATTTGGCGATCCCAAATCACAAAAACCTACATTTCGCATTCAACAAAGACAGCTTAAAAGTCATTTAAACATGATTCAAATCAGAACAGACTCTTAGAGTGTCGGATGTGCACGCATGCCTACGATGTTTTAAAAAAATGTTATTTTCCGGCGCTATGCGGTGTTAGGAAGAGCTTCTTCCTGCGAAGAAGAAATGGAAAACTCTCTATTGAAATAAACAACAGCTCACAAACATTTAATGATACCACTATATGGCATTTTCTATAAGGGTTGGATCCCACAGGCTGCTGGATCAATAACCAACCACCCAACCAATTCTGTGAGATGCACTAACCCTATTTCATGAAGAAATACAAATGTTTCCTAGACGTTAAAACCACAATACCAAGAAAATCAGCGCGGACATTCCAATCGTGGGCTGGTAGGTTCCTTTGTGTCTTTACTGCACGACTGATATGATGAACGGGTTGTCTATAACGGGTTTATTCTAAACCAGTATTTTATGTCAAGTTAAAAACACCTGGGATTGGCGCGCCATGCCACCAGTGAACTTTTTCCTGCCAACAACGAAACAATTAAGGACCTCAACGGAAGTATGACCAGTAATATCAAAGGAAACACGGATCAACACTAACTTCGGCGACAATGCTGACACACAACAGAAAACTGCATTTACCCACGTCGTTTGACAACACAAGTGGATAGAAGATGATGATGATGTTGATTCAGACATGCGTATCCGAGTCACCCACTTTGTTTGTATCTGTACCAAGATAGATATTCACATCTTGTATGAGCGTGTCATCTAAGACATTGTAACTTTTAAAACCCGGGTTTTGATCCCGTGTATTTACTAACACAGATTCTGGCACCACTCATCAAACATAATTATTTTATTTTGACCATGCTGTAAGACATAACGCCCATATGCTTTGTGTTTGTAGACTACGATACGGTCGTTGATAGCCCGGACATAAATGCAGTGGTAAATGCGTTGTTAAACAAAGATATGGACGACAAGTAGATCCAACTTATAGCGACGATAAACTATGGTTTCTCAACTAACATCACTCTTTTCCAAACGCCAGATTCAATATCTACACTTCGAGAAGTATGCCAAGATTGTTCACAGCTGACCTTGAATAAGTTTTTAGTTCTCAAAATTGACAGGATTGAGATGTGAACATAGATGTCGAGATGCCCACACACACACGTTTTGCGGACGACATTGTGGTCCGGAGAAGGGATCGAGGAGGGAATGCTAACCCGGTACTCAAAAAATGCTTGCTGAAGTCGGATGTGTTAGGCCGAAAGGTGCAAATATCGCAGTCAAACTTTAAACTACGACACAACGCATTCCGTTCTCTGGACTACATTCTGCTACTTAAGCCCTTTTAGGTTTGGTAGCGGGAGATTGAGAACGAACGAAGAAGAAGAAGAAGACGAATTCCATGATCATTTTTGTAGCTCTTCTTTGTAATCTTTCTAACATGCCTATATCCACGCTATGATAATGACTCCCCACCTGAATTCAGAACTTCAATTTCTGTCTCACCAATAGTCTATATAATTTGACTAACACTTCGTTGTTCCTATGTTTAATGTATTCCTGTCTCTTTGGCTGTTTGCCTGCCCCTCGATCAGTCGGTCGGTCGCTCGCTCGCTCAGTCAGTCGGTTGATAGGTCGGTTGTCGGTCGGTCGCTAGGTCAGTCTATCGGTTTTTCGTAATCCAAGAATCCGATATAAGGTGATAAGTAATCATCACTGACTCATAATGTTTCAAAAAAGAAACCTGCAGATCAGAAAAAAACACTATGAATAGATGACTGCAAATTTCACAGAATACATTGAAAATAAATAGCCCATGACCATTCTGGTTCTTCATCAAACCGCATTCTGAATAGTGAAAGCAAATGCACGAATGCCTGATTGGATAATGCGTCTCTAATCTTGTGCCACAGCAGAAATCGATAATGTGTTATCCTCTTTTTTGCTATGGATCAATAAACTGATTGGATGTGATCTGGATACTGTAGTATGTCTGATATCAATCGATAATCAACTGCCAATTTGATTGAAGCATTTTATTAATTAGTTTTTTTATTGTTATTATATTCTAAATGTGTTCAGGATTAAGGTAGTTTATATTATATTGACTTATTCTTTATTTCATTGTATGAAAGCGAATAAACTCAATGTGTCAGTTTAATATGCCTTTTAAATATGAAATAACTAATCTATCTGTCTATATGTGCCCGTCTGTGTATATGCATAAAACTAAATTTTCCATATGCTGTCTTTGCGTTCATCTTGAAGTACCCCGTTGATAGCCTTATTGGTAGCCCGTGAGATTCTCAATATTCTTCTGTAAAACAACATGTCCGTTGCTTTCAATAATATATGTGCTATTCTGCTGATTGTCCATGACTCATTGCCTTATGGCAGTACCGTCCCACGTAGCATCCAAGAACACTGTTCAGGAATTCCTTTAATTGAGTTCTGCTGACTCTTCTCTCTATCTCTCTCTGTCTCTCGCTCTCTGTCTCTCTATCTCTCACGCACACACACACACACACACACACACACACATATACTTACTTTTCGGCTGCAAAGTCCTGCAGTCCATATAGTCAATCAATCAATCAATCAATCATTTCCTCAGGTGCATTGCCAATATCCCGCCAGCATGTACCGCCCTGGACTGGTCTATCTGTTCCCTTTAGTTGTAATCATTTAATCTTAGTTTCTGCTCACATTGTCCGTGTATTTTTTGAAGGACCTCTCTTTCTCTTCCCCTGAGTATCACACATAACAGACATATATGTTGGGCAGTGCCTTCTGTAGCCTATGCTCTATCCATCTCCATATTCTTCACTTAATTTGTTATGCCATTGGCTGTTTGTTCCCCTCCGAATATTCTTCATTCCTCGCTATGTCCTGACCCTTTGTGCCATTATTATTAGCAGGCATCTGTTAAACTAAGGACTGGAGTCTTTGTTGTATGGCATAGGTTATTATCTATGTCTCCGCTCCATACAGCATCACCAAATTGATTTATCTGGATTTCCATATGTTGTTTAATGTCAAGAATACCCTTTTGGCTTTACCGATTCTGGTCCTTACATCTGCATCTGTACCTCGTGATGTTCAAATGTGCTGCTTTAATAGATAAGGTATTCCTTATCTACAAACGGCGCAACCTCCAGTACGATTGGTTCTTTGTTAATAAAATTGAGTTTAAAGTTAAAGGCGAGGGCTAGACTTCATGGCCTCGGGTTTCCCCATTTGGTTCGGTCTCTCTCAGCAGACTGGTATTCCGCCGGAGTTTAAAGAAATTGATCACTTGTATAACCCACTTGTAACCACCCAGGAAAACGAATTATTAAGAATAATACCAGGGACATCTCGAACAAGTGGGCGACGGGAACAACAGGTCGCAGTGTATTTAACGAAATGTCACAGCCGAAATGTAATGATGACATACACAAACTACATAGAAGAGATCAACGTCTCATCTTTCAGGTCCGGACAGGACACACCAGAGTCAATAGCCACTTGAACCACATCATTCCCCAGCACCTGCTCCTGTGCAGACATTGCTCTCATCCTGATGAAACAGTTCGACATCTACTCATTGAGTGCAAAGAGCTTGCAGACATGAGGACAAAGATTCTTACAATTACTGCCGAAAATTGGCAAGACGCTGTACGAGCAGCGAAACAGATAAAGACGACCTGTATATATATATATATATATATATATATATATATATATATATATATATATATATATATATATATATATATATATATATATATATATATATATATATATATATATATACGAATGGCAAGCAATTACAACATCACAATAACTATGAGCTTGTTTTTCTTCATGCTGATATTGGTGAAGGTAGTGGGTGCAAACCACAGCGGAGACCGTCATTTTGTCAGGAGGATCAACTGGTAACAATTGCCACTGATCTCTGATTAGTGAGATCAGACACCCGTGTGCAGTGGCCCGCACGTTAAATATCCCTTGGCAGTTGGAAATCGAAAAGAGAAGGCTTAACGGCTGCATCAGTTAAAAATCTACTCAAAATTATTCAAAGGATTTTCGCCGCACAGAGAATATGTCGCAAAAAAGAAGACTTTGCGACTATAACAATAGGCCTTGGTTATGTGGTTATCAGAGTGGCACAGATGGTGCCTGGCATACTGCGGGTCTACCTTGCTCTAATTTACACTTCCCCCACCACCAGTTCCAAGAAGGCGATCGTATTTCCCAGCGGCTGCCAACCGAACGTTCGGTAAAATATACTGGGATTCACCGGTCAAGTCACAGCCGATTTTTGCCTGCCAAAAAAAACAAAAACAATATGAAACAATGGAGGTCACACCTCCCTATGACGTCTAATGACAAAAGTGGACCAAAGCTAGATAGATACATAGACAGATATGCAGTACCGATTTGGCTGATGGTTCTTTCACACAATCAAATTTAACTTGCACTTGGCTATGACTGTAGACCAAATGTACCAGATCATCTGCGTAGACCAAGCATTGCTGATTCCTGATTGACAGTCCCATCATTAAGAAGGAGACAATAGGTCCGGTCCACACAGACACACGTCCTTGAAAGTTTCAATTGTCTATCTATGATATCCACTTAGGGCACAGCCATCTCTTCTGTTGTAAGTGAATTGTTAATATCTAAATAGTTACCTTCATGTCCTGGACATGACGTCAGATATTATGTTCCAAATATTCGATCACGTAGATTCACTTGCCATTCCCTCGCAACGTGTCATCGATATTATTTCTTTCCAGAAGGTTTGTGCATATTATCCGGGTCTTATGTTGCCCCGTTGCTCCACAGTAGCATGATTCATCGTCAACTTTAAATGCGTCCTGCACCGTGAAACACCAGTTCGGAGTCTATTTTGGGACTCTCATGTTGTTTAATGATAGAGGCAAAGAAATAAATATATGGTGTGCATCTCCTTTAAAACTACAAATATGACCTTTTTTTCCTGCTTTTGTTTGTTTTCTTGAAAAACAATTGCAATCTTCTTACTTTGAAATCCACAATACCGCATTATTGGACATCACACCGCCACATTTTTTTCTCGAAAATCTTCGATTTAGTATTTCGCATTTCTCTCAACAGTAAATAACAAAAGATAATAATAATAAAATAATAATAATAATCATGATAATGTTAATTGTAACAGTAATAATAATAATCATAATACTAATCATAATAGAAATAATAGTCAAAATAATAGTGCTTATAATAGTAATAATAATAATCATTAGCCCTGGTTGGCAGCCAATCTAAGAGAAGATACAAATCTAAACCCGGGTAGACGAAGCTCGTTAGCCTGTTCAAGCAGTTCGGCTAGGAGAGGAGGAACACTGATGTTAAACCCACAAAGTACCAGAGTGTTGGCTAGTCTTGGGATAATGAGAGTATCAACGGATGTCTCGAGTAACTAGCATCTGCGGGCAACCAGTCCACTGCCTTGTGGAAACCTCGGGAGATGGTAGCGCTAAGGAGGAAACCCAGACAGAAAATCCGGAGTGGTAGCACCTAAGGTGGATGGTTTCAAAATTGCGAACTCATTCCGGCAGTTTCTACAGCTGAGCTGGTGCTAAATTGTCATTCTTTGCACTCCTTTTCAATACACCAGGGATGCCGTTAGGGGGATCCTGCAGTTTTGGCAGCCCAGGGTCTTCAAATTCAGCGCACAGGCTTGCGTCCTGAGAGGCTACTCACAGGGTGCCACGCGCATGGTCTGTAAAGACTGAGACCCCGATGGAATAATACTAACAATAAAATAATAATAATAATAACAGTAATAATAGTAACAATAATAATAATAGTAATAAAACTAAAAATAACAGTACTAATAATAATAATAATAAAAATAATAATATTAATACTCGCAAGCAAAAAAACGAATAATAGCAACACAACAACCTGCAACGGATATGGCGAGAAGCTTGCAATGAGAGCAGGGTGTGGGATCGGCTATCCCATAATGCAGAAACTGAGACATATGTACTTCACAGAAATGGACTAGTCCTTCACAAATAATATACGATGAACTGCAGTATCATTCTAGAATATCTATGCTACATATGGAACTGACTGATTTTAATTGATTGATTGATTTATTAAAATAGTAGCTATGTTACTGCATGTAGAACCGACAGTACTAGAATCATGACATACCATCTGTCTCTTCAGGAAAAAGACGATGATAAAGTGGCAAGAGGAATTCGTGGTGACTTAATATATGTTTATAAGATGATCAGAAGAAGGAATAAATTAGACAATAACAATTTTTTTTTAAAATACAGCCACCCACAATAACATGAGGGCATAGCTACAAGTTGACTAAAGAGAGGTCCAGATTAGATATTACAAAATATATTTTTAGTCAGATAGTGGTGTCTGCTTGGAATGCATTGCCAGGGGAGGTAGTGGAGGCAGGGACAGTTAATGCATTTAAGAATAAATTGGATGCGCATAGCTTTTAGAGCAAGGTGATGTAAACGAAACTGGTTGTATACCGACTCTGCAGGGTCTTCTAAGCCAGTATAAAGACGTTAAGTTAAGTGTGCTGTAGGTTCTTGGACCTGGCTGGTTGTACACGCCTCTGATCCGTCTTCTCATACCTCTCATACGTCCGTCAACCCCTGCTTTGTTAACGTTCTCTTTCGCCTTCTATCACTCAAGGGTGCATAGGCCATCAACCATTCCTCAACAAACAGCCGTGGCCTGTGCGATACTTTCCCCTTCCCTCAAACTATTTTAATGTTTTCTTTACTTCCGTCTCCAGAGATCGTCTCCATGTATTCCTTGCTCTGTCTATACCTCTCTTTCCCTGGGGGCTCTATGACAGGGACTGCCTAGTGATACTGGCCTGGGACTTGCTTAATGTATGGACCATCCATCTCCACTTTCGTTCTACGATTTCCTGTTCCAATTTACATTTTCCCGCTTTGTACCACAGTCTGTCGTTTGTAACTTCTCTAAACTACTGCATACCAGGAATCTTTCTCAGGCATCTGTTAACAAAACCCTGTAATCTAATGTCATTACTTGTGGTCATCATTCAGGTTTCCGGTCCATACAGCAGTACTCTCTTGACATTTGAATTTAGCTCTATAATCTAGCAGGCGATAATTCATTTATTTCAGTACATCCCAATTATTCCGATATTATTCACTAATTATTACTTTCGAATATAGTGTGTAGTTCTGTCATTGCTAAAAACCACAGCGTGATAAAAACACCCACACTTGCCCCTGAGGGTTTAAGGCATCTCTGGTTTCCACCCTTTCTGTACCACACATGAAGACATGACAATCCGACATGAGAACTGTCTTCACTAATGAGGTCTCATATAGCCTCCTCAGATTTGGGTACGCCTTATCTCCCCTTTCAGACTCGGCGGCTGCAAACAAACCAAAAACTAATGACATATGGCCTGTGCTTTAATCACATAAATTCTTTAAAATGGAAGTTCGAGCGGTAGATCACTCATCAGGGGTAAATGTGTATCACATCAAATGGTCCAAGATCGCGTCCTCGACTCGGCACGTTTTAGGCTGTAAATGGGTACCTGAGCTAACACAACTTGCAAATGCCGAACATACCGATTTGAAGTTTGAAGTAATGATTTGAGACGAGGCATAGACTAATAGGGGACATCCAGACGAGTGTCATTGATAAATAGTGAACATTATGGTGAGTGATTCGTGCACACAAGAATATATATATATATATATATATATATATATATATATATATATATATATATATATATATATATATATGTATATATGATAATCATCAGTTCTAGAAGGTCGTTGAGGCACCGTGTCGTATTTTCTAGCAAAAAAAAAGAAACAAACAAATTACAGCGTCTTGACGAGAGTGGGTGTGAGTTGAGAACTTCTGACAGACATTAAAATTAGTCAAGTCGGATTGTCTGTTCAAATAAACAGGTAAATTACTTTATTTCCAATAATACTGGGGGGGGGGGGGGGAGGTTGAAGATATGCGGACAAGAGACGGGCATCGCTATAAGTGGGCGAGCAACATTTAAATATGAACTGATGTCAATCTGATAGTATATACCGTGAAGACAAGAGACAAAGGATATTTGAGGTCGATTGCAGCCAACCTTCGTTGCGGAGATATCACTTGAATTAAATTTCATTTCACATATTTTGGCGTCATATTAGTTACTTTGTAGGCAGGCATGATTAAGCCACTATGAGACACATCTTTGAGAAGTGCAGAGAGTACAATGTAAACCTCTAGACGAATAATGAAGGACATGTATTTTGCAACACACCTGATACATTTAATAGAAACACGCTACAGTAGACAAGCCGCCACTAAACCCAATGAAGGTACAGCCGATTGGTTTGAGATTCACAAGGGAGTCAGAAAAGGGTGCATACTTTCACCGTATTTATCTACGCAGAAAACGTTATGAGAAAGGTAAAACAGATGACAGCTATGGTAATTTTGTTCCATTCACAATAGAAGGGACGGAGATTCCAGAGCTAAGATAATGCAGATGACACAGTCATGTTGTCAAACAGCTCTAAGGGCCTGGAACGACTGCTCATGTCCGTTCAGAAGGACAGTGAAGCTCAGAACATTTTCTTGAACATTAAGAAAACTAAGAAAATGTCCACTGACAAAACATGACTGCAGCCCCAGAATGCTATTGATAATGAAGAAATCGAAAATGTCACACATTTTGAATACCTTGGCTCTATGTTATGCAAAGACGAAAACTAATTACAAGAAATAAGAAGACGTTTGCTCATGGCGATGCAGAAGATAATAACAAGCACAATGTATGGCATACTACTAACAAGCAACTACATTTGAAGATCCTGAGAACATACATATTTCCTGTGGTAATGTAGGGGTGCGAGACATGGACTACGATAGAAGCAGCATGGATGGAAATTGGAGCGTTCGAAACAAAATGTTACAGAAGAATCCTAGGAATTCCTTGGATAAAGAAAGTGACAAATACAGCCATCCTAGAAGACCCGAATGTTGAGGGAAACTGGCGCATAAACAATGTTATGTTTCGGAAATTGAGTTTCTTCGGCCTTATTAAACGTCATGACAGACTGGAAAGATCTGTCATGGAGGGCAGGGTACTTGAAAGGCAACGTAGAGGACGACTAAGGCGAAAGTGGATACACGATATCAAGGATACTCTAAACATGAACATGGAGCAGACGAGAAGATTGACTGCAGACCGAGATTCATATCGGCTGACTGATGAAAGTGCCTTCTACAAAGGACATGCTACATGACGATGGTGATGATGATGATGAACATCTGATACGGATGTATCTAACAAACGAGGACCATGGAAACAAGATATGATATTCACCAGAACCATCCATTGACAAGATCTATGAGATACTAATAATCTCAGTTTGCGTAGCTCCTGCGTCTTTAACTTGGCGCCTAGATCTTAAACAAATATGCCACGCACTAGGCTACTGTAATCAAAGAATTGACAATCAAGTGCGAGAATATAAACATATAAAAAGGGGAGTGAGGCAAGGTTGTTTTTTTGTCCACTGGTCTGGTCTCTCTGTACAGCAAGTTTATCTTGAGAGACAAACAGACAATGCAATGAATATCAATTGACAGACAGAACATTAACAATCTGCGAAATGACGATGCTATTGTACTGATATCCCAGAATGAAACCGACTTGCAAGAAATGATAAACTCGGTAGTTCAGTAAAGTGAAAACAATGGCCTCATTTTAAATAAAGAGAAATCAGAGGTAATGGAAATAGCTAAGAAACCGAACTATTCAAAGCGAAGGGGCCCGAATAGAGACAAGTTAGCATGTTTAAATACCTGAGCACATACATAACATCAAATGTAAAATGCAATCATGAAATAAAATTCAGGATAACCCAACCAATATCGGTCTTTCAGACCATGAAGGGAAACTTGTGCAACAAAACCTTGTCACTGGCACTGAGAAAAAGTCCTTGCGTACTACATGGTACTAGTACTGACATATGGCAGTGAACCATGGACAATCAGCAAGCAAGCAAATTGGGAGCAGCGGGGATGTGGTTTTACAGAAGAACGCTGCGGATCCCATAGACTGCAAAGAAGACTAATGTTACAGTACTCGAGGAGGCACACACCCAATTACAACGTATTGCAAACAATCAGAACACTACTGTCATCCTTTTTCGGGCACGTTATGAGACTAGGCGGATTGGAGCACGTTGTGACAACGGGAAAGAGAGCAGGAAAGAGTGGGGAAGGGCGAGAGAGAAGATGTTAGTCAGCTTGAGAGAATGGCTGGTGCGACAATCAACAACAGAGTTGGTAAACGACCCACGTGATAGAACCGGATGGTGGTCCATGATCATTAACCCCAACCGGCAAGGCACCGGATGATGATGAACCGACATTTTGTGCCGATTCTGTGCTCCCCAAAATGGGGTGACGGACGCCAAGAAGAGGTTCTGCTGCTTGCATCTCTCACGCATGTTTGACATTTCCGTTTATTCGTCCTGATTAAACATTTTATGACAAAAACAGTTCACAAGAAAGTGAGGTCAGAAGTCTGGGCAAAGGATTCGTTAGATTTTTGTTAGGGAGCGTTTTCAAATATTTGAAGGCGTAATCTCGCAGGAGGGCATTAGATGAGGGACAGACAGATGGAAAGATTGACAGAGAAAAAGAGGACAGAGAGAGAGAAAGAGAGAGACTGAAAGAGAGAAAGAGACAGAGGGCGAAAGAGAGACAGAAATAGAGAGAGATAAAGAGAGAGAGAGAAAGAGAGACAGAGAAAGAAAGAAAAAAGAAAGAAAGAAAGAAAGAAAGCTAGAGAAAGAAAAGTTGTTTTCAAAACCACTCAAGCAATTTGAGTTTCCTCTTGACTACTATGTGGAGTGAATGGTCGCGAGGTAAGACGTCGACTTCGGGTGCTCGGGATTCAATTTCCGGTGGAAACTATAATTTTTCTCACGTGACCTTACTGGTTTACTCCCGGATCTCTGGATAGTAGAGATCGGACGCCCGTGTACAGTGTAGCGCACGTACAGTGTCGCGAAAGTGACAAATAAAACCATTCTAGAAGACCTGAATATTGAAGAAAACTGGCTCATAAACTGCTTTATTTCGGAAATTAAATTGTTTCGACCACGTCAAACGTCATGACGGACTGAAAGGAACGGTCATAGAGCGCATGGTACATGGATGGCAACGCAGGGGTTGACCAAGGCGAAGGTGGGTACAAGATATCATGGATAATCTAAACATGAACATGAAAAGAATCATCCCAGCTGGCTGTATTGATAGCGACATTCTACCTAGGTCATACTACATGATGATGATGCGATTATTTTAAAGCGATTCACTGTATGGCGACAAGTGAAGTAATAGATAAACCGTTTAATTTAGTAGGGATGTGGGTGGGATTATTGGATAACAGGTATGACAACATAACAATATCTTTATACTGGTTCAGAAGACTCTGCAGAGTCTGTGTACAACCAATTTCTGTAACTTCACTTGACCTAAAAACTATGCGCACCTAATCTATTCTTGAATGCATTAATTAACAATGTCTCCAATATTTGCTGTAGCAATTCATTCCAAGCCTTCACCACTCTCTGAATAAAAATACATTTCATAGTATCTAATCTGCACCTGTCTTTAATTAATATGTAGTTGTGTCCTCTTGTTCTTGTAGCCGGCTGTACGTTAAATAAAACTTGTTATAGTCTAATTTATAATTTTTCTTGACTATCTTATAAACCTGAATTCAATTAGCTGAAATTCTTCTATTTTCTAGACACTAGAAGCGGGTTTCCCCTCAAAATTAGAAATCTTTAATTGACTATCCCTTGTGCCGTTCTTCTGTGTATCCTTTCCATCATGTGTATCCTTTCCATCATGTGTATCCTTTCCATCATGTGTATCCTTTCCATCATGTGTATCCTTTCCATCATGTGTATCCTTTCCATCATGTGTATCCTTTCCATCATGTGTATCCTTTCCATCACGTGTATCCTTTCCATCATGTGTATCCTTTCCATCATGTGTATCCTTTCCATCATGTGTATCCTTTCCATCATGTGTATCCTTTCCATCATGTGTATCCCTTTCCATCGTGTGTATCCTTTCCATCGTGTGTATCCTTTCCATCATGTGTATCCTTTCCATCATGTGTATATCTCATCTACATTATAGAAGTGTCAAACTGGGACAGACTACAAAGTTATGGAAGACATTTTGGTGATTATTTCAGAGTGATTAACTGTGTAATGAAAGGCAGAAAACTGGGCTAGACTACAAAGTTATAGAAGAAATATTTGTGATTATTTCATTGGGTTAAACGGTGCGTCTACGAGAGATGCCTGATAAAACCCGTTAGGCCTAGGATGTAAATAGATTTCGTTATTAGAGAGAGAGACAGAGAGTTAGAAAATTCGAAGAAGAAGTAAAAGAAGAACAAGAACGATTCTGTAGCCTTTGTTAGACGTTGGAGAGCCATTAAGATCCTGAATACCCAATACAGTTACACCGGGTCTCAGCCCGTAACTAATTTATTTGAACATGATCGATTCGTTTTTCTAACACTTATTTCCGGGTGTTCTAACAGTCTAAACATCAGCGTCCTCACTTAACGATCGGAGGCCATTCATGATAACAAATGTATGTATTGTGTTATTATCTTTCATCTTGCTTGCCGTAGAAGTATCATCTAGCGATGGATATCATTTTTATAATTATTATATCATTATCTACAAATGATGATCATCATCATAGACGTCTCAGTCTCTACAGACCATGCACGTGGCGCGTTGTAAGTTTTGTCCAGCTCTGTCTCCTGTATTTCGACACTGTCTGCTATGGCTGTAAAGGCCGATCCGGGAGTGACAGTCCCTGCCACAGAGGAGGACTTGCCTGGCTGTTCCTTGATCTCTTCAGACTTTCTCTTTTCTCTGCAACCAGAAGGCCTCTTCGAGCGCCAGCAGCCACTGTGCTCCCTCCAACTGACTGTCTCCAGATAGCTCGATCCTGAGCAATTTCTTCCCAGCCCTCAGACCGGATGTTGCATGACTTCATGTTCCTTTTGCATACGTCCTTGAATCGCAATGTGGGATGGCCGATTCTCTTAACTCCAAAGGTTAGCTGTCCATAAAGGATGCGCTTTTTGTAGTCTCTCGTGTTCCATGCGATAAACATATCCCAACCACATTGAACGTCGCTGGCCTAACATCGAGTGCATGCTGTGAGTAAAGGATATACAAATTATATATATATATATATATATATATATATATATATATATATATATATATATATATATATATATATTTATATATATACACATAAATGAACTACAAACATATAGCTTTATCAAATGTCGAAAGGTTCTGTAAAAATGAAATATAATTTATGTTAACATCGCAGTTAAGATGTAAACAACGACACAACGCATTCTGTTCTCTGGACTACATTCTGTTCTCTGTACTACATTCTGTTCTCTGGACTACATTCTGTTCTATGGACTACATTCTGTTCTCTGGACTACATTCTGCTACTTAAGCCCTTCCAGGGTTTGGTAGCGGGAGATTGAGAACGAACGAAGCCAAGCCAAGCCAGTTGACAGCTAATATCCGGGTTATGATGCCCTGACGTCATGTGGTTTTGTGGTAAGTGTGCCGACCGAGGTCTCTGCGGACTCCTCAAGGTATTCTACTGTCTTAGAACGAGAGCCACTGAGAATTAAAGTCATCACTCAACATATGAGCGATCTGTTTTGGTCATGCTGCTAACCGGACAGAGCCCAATCTCTCCCGGGCGATGTATCTTGGTCATGCCGCTAACCGGATAAAGCCCCAATCTCTCCCGGGCGTTAGTCCATTAATTGCCCATGTGTAATTTCCTTGCCACTTTATGCGTGCCAAAAACAAGGTTTATGCGAGTGACAAATCAGTTGTGTGCCAAAAACAAGGTTTATGCGAGTGACAAATCAGTTGTGTGCCAAAAACAAGGTTTATGCGAGTGACAAATCAGTTGTGTGCTAACAACAAGGCAGTTTCAACACAAGTCACCGTAACAGGCTACCGAGGAAATGGTCCATAGAGTTGACTTATTTTAGCACGAGTGGCTTTGAACAACAACAACAACACCGAAATGACCAAATACGTTACATACAATGTGACAAAGTTTATTGATTGTTAACAAGATCAAAATCAGTGGACACACACCTTTAATGTTAACTACAATAGATGGAATGAAACGAACGAACATATTACAGATAGGTGAGTTATTCATTGTTCTACTTTTGATGGTTTGGGACAACTGAAATGTCCACATACTGTCTTGAAGTGTTTGATGTTTGCAAGTTTAGCTAAGCGGGAAGGTGATTAATATATACAATGCTACACGCCATTGGTTTCGTTCACTTTTGTTTCCTAAAGATGAGTGCATTGTACTGTGTTTTGCGAATTACAATGCACTGCATCCGACTTCAGCACCTATTTTAAGACTAGGGTACTAATTAAATAAGTACTACCTTCGTGATTCTTCTTCTTCTTCTTCGTACGCAGTCAGACAGCAACCATTATTTTTTCGAAAAAAGCGGCGGTCATCCTGAGGCTGTCGCCACTGCCATTGAGCTTGTCTTGCAGTTCCAGTGGTGATGGCCACATCTGCTCTCTCTGATCCTCGTATGTCGGGCAGTTCTGCAGCAGATGTTCAGCGGTCATTTTACCAGTACCGCACGGGCATTCGTCGGTACCACCTATTTTCAATTTGTTGAATAGGTGGTACCTCAGTCTATTGTGGCCAGTGCGAAGTCTGAAGACAACGACCTGCTCTCTTCGGTTCAACTGGTAATAGGCATCGTTTTTGGTGTAACCATTATGTTCGGTTTCCCATTTGGTCATGCATCTGGCTTTGATAAGCCGTTTTGACTCTTCGTACGTCATACTAGTATCTATTTGTGGTAGTCTTGCACCTTCTTTTGCTAGTCTGTCTGCCTCCTCGTTGCCTTGGACGTTGCATTGTGATGGGACCCACTGTACCACTACCCTTTTTGGTGCGGACTGCTGGCACAGTTTGCAGAGTGCTGCTCTTAAGTCAGTAAGCTCAGTGTTTTTCTGGCTTTTTAGCGCTGTGACTACGGAGAGTGCATATGTAAGCAGGACTATATGGCTTTCATTTTCACTGTGTCTTACCATTTCTTCCACTGCCGCTCTCAGTGCCTCTGCCTCCGCTCTGAAATTGCTTGTAGCGAATGACAGTGTTATTTGTTTTCCATTTGGTAGGTTCAAGAATGCTCCTGCCCCTCCGTTCTGTGTAGTGTTTGTTACAGAACCGTCGGAGTATGCATGGGTCCAGTCCATGCTTGGGTAGCTTTTCGATATGAAGCTTAGGGTAGTATCTCTCCTTTCTTTTTCAGTCTGGCAGTTTTTGTTTCCTTCTTCTTCTTCTTCTGCGTACACAGTCAGACAGTAACCATTATTTTTTCGAAAAAAGCAGCGGTCATCCTGAGGCTCTCGCTACTGCCATAGAGCTTGTCTTGCAGTTCCACTGGTAATGGCCACATCTGCTCTCTCTGATCCTCGTATGTCGGGCAGTTCTGCAGCAGATGTTCAGTGGTCATTTTACCAGTACCGCACGGGCATTCGTCGGTACTCCCTATCTTCAATTTGTTGAATAGGTGGTACCTCAGTCTGTTGTGGCCAGTGCGAAGTCTGAAGACAACGACCTGCTCTCTTCGGTTCAACTGGTAATAGGCATCGTTTTTGGTGTAACCAGTATGTTCGGTTTCCCATTTGGTCATGTATCTGGCTTTGATAAGCCGTTTTGACTCTTCGTACGTCATACTGGTATCTGTTTGTGGTAGTCTTGCTCCTTCTTTTGCCAGTCTGTCTGCCTCCTCGTTGCCTTGGATGTTGCAGTGTGCCGGGACCCACTGTACCACTACCCTTTTTGGTGCGGACTGCTGGCACAGTTTGCAGAGTGCTGCTCTTAAGTCATTAAGCTCAGTGTTTTTCTGGCTTTTTAGCGCTGTGACTACGGCGAGAGCATCTGTCAGCAGGACTATATGGCTCTCATTTTCACTGTGTGTCACCATTTCTTCCACTGCCGCCCTCAGTGCCTCTGTCTCTGCTCTGAAATTGCTTGTGTACTTACCAGTAGCGAATGACAGAGTTATTTTTCTGCCATTTGGTAGGTTCAGGAATGCTCCTGCCCCTCCGTTCTGTGTAGTGTTTGTTACAGAACCGTCGGTGTATGCATGGGTCCAGTCCATGCTTGGGTAGCTTTTCGTTATGAAGCTTAGGGTAGTGTCTCTCCTTTCTTTTTCAGTCTGGCAGTTTTTGTTTGCAATACCTGGTATATTTTCTACCACCTCTGGAAATATATCCTGCCTCCAAGTAGGTTTGCGTACAGTAGTGATGGGTTTTGGTGTTGTTAGTGCGTTTATGGGATCTTCGTGCATCTTTGCTTTGGCTATTTCTGCAAAGTTTCTCCGCTTTAGTTTCCCATTTCCCAAATTGTTTAGTCTTTGGTACATTGGGTGGTCCGTCAGTCTTCGGAGTTTCTCTGACTGCAGCTGGGCTCTGCAGTCTCTTCTATCGGTCATGGATTGCAGTTTTGTAATCTTTTCAAGTTCTACAATTGGCGTTGACTTCATGCCACCTGTTATAATTCTCATGGCTTGGTTTTGAAGTTTGTTAACTTTATCGAAGTTCGCCTTTGCTGCTGTTGTCCATGCCGCAATGCCATACTCGAGAACTGGTCTCACTTTTCCAGTGTACAGTTTTTTTAGTATGCCTTCGTCTGCTCCCCAGCTTGTGCCAGCAAGTTTCTTCATGATTGCCATTCTTTCTCTGGCTCTCATTCGGTTTTTCTCAATCTCACTTTTCCATGTCATGCGCCGATCAAATGTGACTCCCAGATAGGTTGGGTTGTCGTTTGGCTGCAGGAATTTGCCATTTAGACTTAATTTTGTATTTTGAGGTTTTAATGAAAGCGAGAATATTGTTCATGTGGTTTTCTCCTCGGTTATTTTGACCAGCCATTAGTTCGCCCACTCTTCCAGCGATGTTAGGGCCGTCTGCATCCGGTTTCTTGCTATGGTGAGATTCTTTTCAGAGGTCCACATAGCCAGATCGTCAGCAAACATTGAGCTATGGACTCTCCTTGGTATATTCTCTGTGATGCCGTTTATATATACCAGGAAGAGTGTGGGTGACAGTACTCCCCCTTGGGGTACTCCCTGCTCGAGTGTCACCTTTTTGCTCATCTGCCCTTGTACTTGGACTCTGGCCGTTCTTTGTTTGAGGTAGTGGTTGATCCACTTGAACATTTTCCCACAAACATCACTTCTTCTTAGCTTGACTCTAAGTCCGTCTTTCCAGATTTTGTCAAATGCCTTTTCCAGATCCACCCAAACAGCTACTGTGTGTTTCTGTGCCTGGTAGGCATCTTCTATTTCCTGGGCTATGAGGATGACCTGGTCCTCAGTAGATCTGTGCTGTCTAAAGCCGGCTTGCTGTGGAATTAGTATTCGTTTTTCTTCCAGATGCCACATCAGTCTGGTGTTTATCATACGTTCCATCAGCTTGCCGACACAGCTCAGTAGGCTGATGGGCCTGTATCCATTTGGATCTGTTTTGTCCTTTCCTGTTTTTGGTACTGGTACCAGTATTGCGTCTTTCCATGCCTGGGGTACAATTCCCCTTTTGTAGCTTTGGTTCAGGACCGATAGCAGTTTCCTCTTCGCTGTTTGGCCAATCCCCATCAGCATTTCGTTTGTTATCCCGTCTTTTCCGGGAGATTTCCTTTTCTTTAATGTTCTCATGGCCTCTTCCATTTCGCGCATTGTTAATTTGGCCATCATGTGCTCTTCAGGTGCCGTATTCATGTTGTCGTGCCTCTTTAGCTCTTCGCTAATGTAAGTATGCTTATCTGCAGGGACCTCGATGTGGTTTGCTCTGGCATAGTGATCGACAAAAGCGTTTGCGGCTTTCTTACCTGTGATCAAGTTCTCGCCCTGCTTGATGTTATTATGTTTGTTTGACGGGGTTTCGTCGTTCATGGCTCTGACTAGCTTCCATAGCTTGTTCCCGTCTTTGTCCAGGTTTAGGCTTTCCTTTTTATTTTTCCAGTTTTCTCTTTCTGTTTGCTTGAGAATAGTTTGTAAATCGTCGTGCCGGCTTTGAGGGCGATGTTTGCCTCCATGGATTGTTCTCGCTCTGCCATGTTCCTAGCATTTGTTACTGCATCTTCCGCTTTCTGCAACTCATCATTCCAGTAGGGCTTATAGTTTTTCCTAGCTCCTCTTGGGATGGTTTCAGTGGCGGCTTGCATTATTGCCTTGCTTAGGCTTTCCACCATGGGCTTCATTTTGTTGTTTCGTGTGTTGATGGTTTCACACAGCCCATCTGTCAGGTGTGCAAATCTGTTCCAGTCGGCTCGTTTGTAATTCCAACGTGGGAGCGGTTTTGTTTCCTGTGGGCCTACTTCCATGTCAATGGTTAGCCTGATCGGCCTGTGGTCGCTACCTGCCAGTTGGTTTAGCACCTGGCGGTCTATTTTATGGTGTATGTCCTGTGTGGAGAAGGCCAAATCTGGAGTCAATGTGGTATGCCATGTTCTTGAATAGAAGCTAGGGCTATCCTCCGGCCTATTGATTAGGGAGAGATTTGCATCTATCTCCCAATCTTCCACTTCGTCACCTCTGCTGTCTGTGTCAGAGTATCCCCATCTCTCCGAGTGGCTGTTGAAATCTCCAACTACTATGCAGTTGGAGTCTCTGACCTCCATACTCGAGAGCGATAGGTCTCTATTTGGTGGTCCGTACAGATTGAAAATGCGGAGCTTCGTCTCTTGAGCCATTATGTCAACTCCTACAATTTCTGCTTGTCCGGTGTGATTGACAGATACCGCGCTACTCGGTATGCAGTTTCTGGTCAGTATCAGGACCCCTCCTTTGTGGCCTTCTCTATCGAGACGGAAGGTCTGGTATCCTCTGATTGAGAATTTATGATTATTGTTGAGGTGCGTTTCCTGGATACATTCCACGTCAATCTTACCTTCATGCAGGTGATGTGTTAGGGAAAGTTTTTTGTTAATGACTCCCTCCGCATTCCACTGTAGTATTTTGAGGGTCTTGAGTTTTTGGTCAATAAAAGTTTCCCCATAGCCATGTGCCTTGACTCCACGACACATAGGTGGGTGACCACCAGTAGTCAAGGGTGGGCCCCTTCGAGGCGTGAGGCCCGGCACTATCGCTGCCTGGCGGGACTCCGCAGGATGAGCGCCATGCGTTTTTCTAATCGGTTGTACTGTCATCATGCTGCGATTTACGTTGCACTGTTTTGTTAGGCTTGCGGCCCCGTGCATCCGATTTCAACAGGCGTTTCTGTAGGGATGCCCTCTTTAGCCTTTGGCGTCCCCAGCCTATCTGCAAGGCAGCAGTTGTTTATGATCAGAGTTGTCTCTCTTATGGAAGTGATCCAAAATTATGCATTTCTAAAATGTGAGCCAGAAGACTTACCACTACGTTTCGCAGACACACCCTAATATCAAAGTCTTCATTACTTCACTCGTTCCTTAGGTAATGCGCGAAGTTACCGATTACAAGGTATGATATATATATATATATATATATATATATATATATATATATTATATATATATATATATATATATATATATATTATATATATATATATATATATATATATATATATATATATATATATATATATATATATATATATATACGAGACGTGCTAAAATGCAACCGAACCTACCTGCAACAAGTAAACATACGTGCGATACGCACGATGACGTCACTGTTGATGTAAACAGCACATACCAACCGTCTAGTTTGCAAAATATCATTAACCTTCTGGCTCATATTTTCCTCAGCAGACCGTTGAAAACGTGGCGAGTGTGGGACGGAATCCGTCCAGAGTTCATCAGCGTGCGGTGATTCGGTTTCTAACAGCTGAATGATGTCGACCAGTTGACATTCATCGCAGAACGCGGACAGTGTATGGTGACAGATGTGCGTTTAAGACAACAGTGAAGAACTGGACAACGATGTTTAAAGAAGGACGTGAATTAACGAAAGAACATCCGAGACCAGGTCAGACGTATTTTGTTTCGTCAGAAAATGGCATTGCCATAATTGATGCAGCAATTCGGATGGACCGTCGCCGGAGCCTACCACCGCTACACTTTGTCGCCATACACTGCCTGCATTCTATGAGTCGGAGGATAATGAAATTGTGCAAATCAGGCGTTTCGTATGTGCTATTTCATCAGAAGGACGTTATCATGAGCATCGGACGTATGTTCACTTGATGTAGTTAGGTCCGGTTTCATTTGAACACGTCTCGTATAAATCAACACTAATACATTATTTCATATATCCAAGTATGCTTGTTATCGGTAATTGCATATCGCAAGCGATGATTGCAACAATATCAAACGGTCTTGTCTTGATGATGTAACATGCGCTGAATTTGGAATAAAATGACGTAGAAGCTGAGCTGGTCATCAACTTCACTCTCTGGTTCCGAACTACCTTGGACCAGTGGCAAGACAATAAGTAATTCAGGATGCAGACAATGTTTGATACTAGCGGTCGCTTGATGCCCAAGCCGGTTCCATTAATCACTTTGAGATGAGAGGGCCTTACCTCTCGATCACAGGCTGAGGAGTGATGCGATTTTTCATAACTTGCTGGCTATGAGAATGTTGTTATTTTCAATCCATGCCACTGTTCATATATTTATCCCGGTCAATGTGTATATATCTTATGATTCCTAATGATTTGATAAGTGCTGTCTAATGTTATTAGCTCGTGCGGCGGTAAGTTTAGAGAAAACAATGGGCTTGTAATAAGTCTTTACCCTGACTATGAAGAAGTTTTGGTACGCCAAAGGTGTCATTTTGAAAGATTATCTGCCTCATGGCAACACGATTAATGGGCAATATTATGCATATCTCCTTACCAAACTAAGAAAGACTTTGGCCAGAAAACGAGGGATATCGCGCACTCAAGTTATGCCTTTGCTTCCAGGCAACGCGCCCTCCCATAAAGGAACGCTTGTGCTGCAAACAGCCAACGATTTAAATATTGAAATTCTTCCACACCCACCATATTCTCCGGATTTAACTCCATAAGACTTTTTTCTTTTCCCAAAACTTAAAAAACAGCTGAAAGGAAACAATTTTGACAGGGATGAAGATGTCATACTGGCGTGTGATAACTGTTTTAGTTCGAAAAATAGGTTCCTTTATTCTGAAAGTCTTTTCAAGGTAACGCAGAGATGACAGAAATGTATAATTTCAGGTGGTGGCTACATTGAGAATAAACTAGCACTGTGCCAAATTGCAACTTTCTCCTCCTACTCCTTCATGGTCAAGGTAAGGACTTATGACAAGCCCCTTGTACGTGTTATTTGCCGAAGTCCCTGCACTTTCTGCCCGTCAGTAACTACATGTATATAGCTGTTTCACTAGTTTTGTTACAATTCTTCATGTATCGCTCTCTCTCTCTATCTCTCTCACTCTCTCACTCTCTTTCTCACTCGCTCTCACTCTCTCTCTCATTAACTCTCTCTCACTCTCACTCTCTCTCACTTTCTCTCTCACTCTCACTCTCTGTCTCACTCTCACTCTCCCATCTCTCCATCTCACTCTCACTCTCTCTCTCTCACTCTCCCACACTCTCTCTCTCACTCTCACTCTCCCACACACTCTCTCTCACTCTCTCTCTCACTGTCTCTCCCACCCTCTCTCACTCTCTGTCTATCCCTTTGTGAGCCTTTCGGTCCAATTTAAAAACCCATTCCATTGTGTATTCCTTCATCAGGCTCCGCAACTGACACTGATAACAGAGAACTGGCAGAAATCAATTGTTTATCGTTTATTTGTCTCCATTTGAATGCATGTGTATCCTAAGTAATGAATATTTGATATGTTATCCCAATGTTATGAGCCCTTGCTTCTATTTATGTATCCAATCTGTTATCGTTTGTAAACATGCTTCACAGAAATCTAAATATCCAAATATAATAAATAATAATAACAATAATACAAATAATTTAACAATAATTATAATTTATTGGCTCACTCCGTCTTGTCAGACGATACTAATTGTGCTTTGAGAAAATGTATGTAACTCCCGTCCAAAACGATAAATAATGCGAGTTGTAAGACCAATTCGAGCAGAGAATCGTTTTTCACATTGTGTGAAAGGAAGGTCAGGACTGTTTGCGGTATCGCATACTGTGGCATGTGTTCTCAAAACGCTGAATCCTTAGCTCATCTGCAATCAGTATCTCCTTTGTCTGTATCCCACACTTTATCACCCACCTCCATGCAACACGATCTATTGCCTACAGTTCCCATGATCCCAAATTAATGCCCGTATCCCGCTTGCGTACATCTTTGTACCGAAGTAATGGCTGGCCCCGATCCCTTTTTCCCAACTGTAATTCCCCAAAGAGAAGATCCTTTGGTATTCTGTCTTAATCCATCTTTCAAGTGTGTTCCAGCCATCCGAACTTTCAAAGATATGGTACTGAGAAGATGGTGGCAGTGCTTGTTCTCTCCAGTACCTCTGCGATATTGATATTGTTCTGCTACCGTGTCCTCGCAGACACGTCATGTGAATAACGATACATAAATAACATACATTTCAGACTAATGACAACCTAGCATTATACGTATAAAGGGGACCAAGATGCTGTGCAGCGCATCAGCTGCAGTGGTCAGCGACTCATAGCTGACTGCTAGCGACAGGGACAGCAAACTAGACCTGTCAAGACCCTTCTACACGGTGATCCTGGATAACAGGCTGCAGAAGGGGAAACTGGCTAAGGAGAAGGGATTGAAAAGGAAATGCTAACCCGGTACTAAAAAAATGCTTGCTGAAGTCGGATGTGTTGGACTTCTTCTTCTTCTTCTTCGTACGCAGTCAGACAGTAACCATTATTTTTTCGAAAAAAGCGGCGGTCATCCTGAGGCTGTCGCCATTGCCATAGAGCTTGTCTTGCAGTTCCACTGGTGATGGCCACATCTGCTCTCTCTGATCCTCATATGTCGGGCAGTTCTGCAGCAGATGTTCAGCGGTCATTTTACCAGTACCGCACGGGCATTCGTCGGTACACCCTAACTTCAATTTTTTGAATAGGTGGTACCTCAGTCTATTGTGGCCAGTGCGACGTCTGGAGACAACGACCTGCTCTCTTCGGTTCAACTGGTAATAGGCATCGTTTTTGGTGTAACCAGTATGTTCGTTTTCCCATTTGGTCATGTATCTGGCTTTGATAAGCCGTTTTGACTCTTTGTACGTCGTACTAGTATCTGTTTGTGGTAGTCTTGCACCTTCTTTTGCCAGTCTGTCTGCCTCCTCGTTGCCTTGGATGTTGCAGTGTGATGGGACCCACTGTACCACTACCCTTTTTGGTGCGGACTGCTGGCACAGTTTGCAGAGTGCTGCTCTTAAGTCATTAAGCTCAGTATTTTTCTGGCTTTTTAGCGCTGTGACTACGGCGAGAGCATCTGTAAGCAGGACTATATGGCTTTCATTTTCACTGTGTGTCACCATTTCTTCCACTGCCGCCCTCAGTGCCTCTGCCTCCGCTCTGAAATTGCTTGTGTACTTACCAGTAGCGAATGACAGTGTTATTTTTCTGCCATTTGGTAGGTTCAGGAATGCTCCTGTCCCTCCGTTCTGTGTAGTGTTTGTTACAGAACCGTCGGTGTATGCATGGGTCCAGTCCATGCTTGGGTAGCTTTTCGTTATGAAGCTTAGCGTAG
The DNA here is from genome assembly GCA_036924085.1 of Ariolimax columbianus. Lineage (NCBI taxonomy): Eukaryota > Metazoa > Mollusca > Gastropoda > Stylommatophora > Arionidae > Ariolimax > Ariolimax columbianus. The sequence continues at coordinate 49,240,181 of JAVGWX010000006.1, read as the reverse complement.
TATCTCTCCTTTCTTTTTCGGTCTGGCAGTTTTTGTTTCCAATACCTGGTATATTTTCTACCACCTCTGGAAATATATCCTGCCTCCAGGTAGGTTTTCGTACAGTAGTGATGGGTTTTGGTGTTGTTAGTGCGTTTATGGGATCTTCGTGCATCTTTGCTTTGGCTATTTCTGCAAAGTTTCTCCGCTTTAGTTTCCCATTTTCCAAATTGTTTATTCTCTGGTGCATTGGATGGTCGGTCAGTCTTCGGAGTTTCTCTGACTGCAGCTGGGCTCTGCAGTCTCTTCTATCGGTCATGGATTGCAGTTTTGTAATCTTTTCAAATTCTACAATTGGCGTTGACTTGATGCCTCCTGTTATAATTCTCATGGCTTGGTTTTGAAGTTTGCTAACTTTATCGAAGTTCGCCTTCGCTGCTGTTGTCCATGCGGATGTGTTGGACTGAAATGTAAAACTATCGCAGTCAACCTGTATACTACCACACAACGCATTACGTTCTCTGGACTACATTCTGCTGCTTAAGACCTTTCAGGGTTTAGTATCGGGAGATTGAGAACGAAAGAAGCCAAGCCATAAGTATGATGCCTCCTACTGTGACCATATAAATATCAGATATTTTAGATGAAGTTGGATGGACATACTGATCAGATTGTGTTAGTCAGGGTCAGCTAACACATACTTATCAGATTGTGTTAGTCAGGGTCAGCTGAAACATACTTATCAGATTGTGTTAGTCAGAGTCAGATAAAACATACTTATCAGATTGTGTTAGTCAGGGTCAGCTATAACATACTTATCATATTGTGTTAGTCAGGGTCAGCTAAAACATACTCATCAGATTGTGTTAGTCAGAGTCAGCTAAAACATAAAACATACTGATCAGATTGTGTTAGTCAGAGTTAGCTAAAACATACTTATCATATTGTGTTAGTCAGGGTCAGCTAAAACATACTGATCAGATTGTGTTAGTCAGGGTCATCTAAAACATATTGATCAGATTGTGTTAGTCAGGGTCAGCTAAAACATACTGATCAGATTGTGTTAGTCAGGGTCAGCTAAAACATACTTATCAGATTGTGTTAGTCAGGGTCAGCTAAAACATACTTATCAGATTGTGTTAGTCAGAGTCAGCTAAAACATACTTATCAGATTGTGTTAGTCAGGGTCAGCTATAACATACTTATCAGATTATGTTATTCAGGGTCAGCTAAAACATACTGATCATATTGTGTTAGTCAGGGTCAGCTAAAACATACTCATCAGATTGTGTTAGTCAGAGTCAGCTAAAACATAAAACACACTGATCAGATTGTGTTAGTCAGAGTTAGCTAAAACATACTTATCAGATTGTGTTAGTCAGGGTCAGCTATAACATACTTATCATATTGTGTTAGTCAGGGTCAGCTAAAACATACTGATCAGATTGTGTTAGTCAGGGTCATCTAAAACATATTGATCAGATTGTGTTAGTCAGGGTCAGCTAAAACATATTGATCAGATTGTGTTAGTCAGGGTCAGCTAAAACATACTGATCAGATTGTGTTAGTCAGGGTCAGCTAAAACTGTTTAGATTGTGTTAGTTAGAATCAGGTGAAACATACTGATAAGACTATGTCAGTCAAGGTCAGGCAAAACGTACTGATCAGACTATAGTAGTGAAGATCAGATGAAACTTACAGAATAGACAAAGTGAGACAGGGTCAGGGGAAACATACTTATCAGATTATGTTAATCTGGGTCAGGTGAAACGTACTGTTCTGACTATGTTAGTCAGGGTCAGATGAAACTTACTCATCAGACTATGTTAGTGAGGGTCAGATGAAACTTACTCATCAGACTATGTTAGTGAGGGTCAGATGAAACTTACTCATCAGACTATGTTAGTGAGGGTCAGATGAAACTTACTCATCAGACTATGTTAGTGAGGGTCTGGTAAAACATAAAGACCAGACAATGTTAGACAGAGTCAGGTGAAACGTACTGATCAGCCTATTTTAGTCAGTCAGTTGAAATATACTGATCAGATTTGGTTAGACAGAGGCAGGTAAAACGTACTGATCAGATTGTGTTAGTCAGGTTCAGGCAAAAACATACTGATCAGACACTGTTAGTCAAGTCAGGTGAAACACAACTCAATCTACGTTAGTCAGTGTCATGTGAATCATGTTGATCAAGATCAAGCCTCCCCCTGGAAACAAGTTGTTTCAAGGCGTTCTGGCCAACCAGTTGGAGATTAGAACTGTGATCGCTAAAATGTTGAGCTAGTAGAGGATCCTCGTATTGCACTACAGACAAAAGGACATCGATCGACCTCTTGTGTAAGCATTTGTATGTGAAGAGAGCTACTGTAATCCTCCCCTAAGTAAGTCGCGAATAATTTCTAACAAGTGGCATTAACAAAAGAAACAGAAACGTCAGGAGCAGCGATAACAACTACAAACGGGGAGCTAAGACGCGTCCAGTCAGCCACAACTTACTGATGAGGTGAGGCCTCAAAGTCGTGCACAATACACTGACCAAGACCACAATCTCTCTTCCATGTAGCGTTCCCTGGAAACAGGCTGTTTTCAAGGCAGTCTGGCTGACCAAAGAGTAAACTTACTCATTGTTGACATTAAACAACAACAACAACAACAACAACAATAGCAACTACAAACATTAAACCCGTTATTTCATTATTAGCAATAGACACGGCTTCGTTATTTCATCATTAACAATACACATGGCCCCGTTATTTCATCATTAACAATACACATGGCCCAGTTATTTCATCATTAACAATACACATGGCCCCGTTATTTCATCATTAACAATACACATGGCCGCGTTATTTCATCATTAATAATGCACATGGCCCCGTTATTTCATTATTAACAATACACATGGCCCCGTTTTTTCATCATTAACAATACACATGGCCCCGTTATTTCATCATTAACAATACACATGGCCCCGTTATTTCATCATTAACAATACACATGGCCCCGTTATTTCATCATTAACAAAAGGCATGGCCCCGTTATTTCATCATTAACAATACACATGGCCCAGTTATTTCATCATTAACAATAGTCATTGCTTACACAACACCAGAACGAAAATGAGATCGTAGGTTTCTGTCCCGAAATCAGACACCTTCCAACCACTAACCCCCGCCTCACATTTAACATAGCAATATTACCATCAGCAACTGCCATAATGTTTAACGTAGGCGGGCGTGGATCTTCGCCATTTTCTGGCCTGAATCAAATATGCCGTTGACCATCGTCCGTGCTATGATGTGAACTTCGTCTAGAATTGTATCTAATATAAATTTTACCAGCGATAGTAACCGTCGTTACAAATTTGCAACCCCATTCCCCATTTCTCGGTCCTGTTATGTAGCGAATCGATGACACAGAAAGCCGGGCAGACTCAAAAATGCTGAGTCCATCTCAACATATGGGGGTGAGTGTACTTACTGATTTTTCATGAAGTCCAATAGTTGTGCACATTTCTGCGACGTCCTCTCATGCGGCCACTCTTTGCTGGACTTGTGAATAATTATTAATATCATGTAACCTGCGCATCGCTGGTTCGTCGACTGTAATGTCTTTATATAAAAAGTCTTCTCAAATATTACGGTATATCTGTAAATCGGTGTCTTCCAGTGTGTATGCTAAAGGTTGTCTCATATCACGGTATGTCTGTCTCTTCCAGTTTGTATACAAAAGGTCTTCTCATATCACGGTATGTCTGTCTCTTCCCGTTTGTATACATAAGGCCTTCTCATATCACGGTATGTTTGTCTCTTCCCGGTTGTATACATAAAGTATTCACATATTACGGTATGTCTGTCTTTTCGCGTTTGTATACAAAAAGTCGTATAATATAACATCATGTTTGTCTTTTCCGGTCTTTACCTAAAAGGTGTTCTCATAACACGACATGCTTGTATCTTCCCTCCCCAAAAAAAATAAATTGTAATATATAAAAATACAAAAAAAAAATATTGATATGTTCGAACACAATATCTTTCTTCCATTAATCCACAGATTATCCTCTACTATTGATGATTCGTACCTTGACAATCGCTGCTATTCATTCACCGATTAAAAGCGCATGCTGATGAAAAATATACAGAAGAAACAAAAGAGGAGGGAAGCAGTGAGGTGAAAGAGATTTAAAGAAAAAAAATAAAGCAAACAAAATCGAAGCCAAGCATCGATTTTTGGCCTTTAGCCAGTCTCTTCAGTGGGGTTTTGATTGAATTCGTCCTAACCAAGCCAGGTAAGGTTCGACAGCTTCGATAGTAGAAGGGCAATTCATCGAGCTTGCAGAAAGACTGTGACTGCTGGTCCGTGGCCTTGTGTTGGGGGCAGTTATAACGGGATCTGATTATCCGAGACCCTTATTAGATGACAAAGCATGATTGAGCCACGCCGATGTTGTTGTACACTGAAGGGAAGGTGAGTCTGTGATTATGAAATTTGACATATTTTAGTTTGTGATTGTCAAGTGTAAGATGCATAATGATGGTCGTGACTTCACGTTTCCTCCACGTCGTGCGCAACGAGGAAGGCTATGTTAAAGCAGCTTATCCAACCAGGTGGTGGTCCGTGCCTCTTATTCTCGTAGTGTTGAGCTTGATATGTTTAGTCTTTACGACATGTTACCTCAGAGGGGCGCGTTAGCTCAGTTCATAGCGAGCAGTTCGCTATTGTCTGTGGTTACACCGTGCCGCTGTTCGAATCCCGTCCGAAGACTAAAATAATCCTGGTCGTGATTTTAATTGAAGACAGTTTCTCCAGTCAAGCCAGCTGTGAATGGGTACCTGACGCATGAGTTAGAGAAACTAAAAACAGCAAGGAGTGGCACTGGCCACCCCCACCTCTCACAGTCTGAGGCTTAGTATAATTTAGTTTCCAAATACTCAAAGTCCAGCCAGCGGTTAATTCTGCTGAATTTCCACTGACTTTTTACTTTCCTCAGAGAATTTGTTACGAAGAGCAAAACATCGCACAAGTAGCTTCACACAATAAGGTCCCTAGTTCAAATTGCACAAGTAGCTTCACACAGTTAGGTCCTAGTTCAGATTGCACAAGTAGCTTCACACAATAAGGTCATAGTCCAGATTGCACAAGTAGGTTTACACAGTAAGGTTCCTAGTTCAGATTGCACAAGTAGCTTCACACAATAAGGTCCTAGTTCAGATTTCACAAGTAGCTTCACACAATAAGGTCCTAGTTCAGATTGCACAAGTAGCTTCACACAATAAGGTCCCTAGTTCAAATTGCACAAGTAGCTTCACACAGTTAGGTCCTAGTTCAGATTGCACAAGTAGCTTCACACAATAAGGTCATAGTCCAGATTGCACAAGTAGGTTTACACAGTAAGGTTCCTAGTTCAGATTGCACAAGTAGCTTCACACAATAAGGTCCTAGTTCAGATTTCACAAGTAGCTTCACACAATAAGGTCCTAGTTCAGATTGCACAAGTAGCTTCACACAATAAGGTCCCTAGTTCAGATTGCACAAGTAGGCTTACATGGTAAGGTTCCTAGTTCAGATTGCACACGTAGCTTCACACAATAAGGTCCTAGTTCAGATTGCACAAGTAGCTTCACACAATAAGGTCCCTAGTTCAGATTGCACAAGTAGGCTTACATGGTAAGGTCCCTAGTTCAGATTGCACAAATAGCATCACACAATATGTTCCTTAGTTCAGGTAGCACAAGTAGCGTCACACAGTAAGGTCCCTAGTTCAGGTAGCACAAGTAGCGTCACACAGTAAGGTCCCTAGTTCAGATTGCACAAATAGCTTCACGCAAGTATGTCCTAGGTCAGATAGCATAAATAGCTTCACGCAAGTAGGTCATAGGTCAGATAGAACAAGTAGCTTCACGTAAGTAGGTCTTAGGTCAGATAGCACAAATAGCTTCACGCAAGTAGGTCCTAGGTCAGATAGCACAAATAGCTTCACGCAAGTAGGTCCTAGGTCAGATAGCACAAGTAGCTTCACGCAAGTAGGTCCTAGGTCAGATAGCACAAGTAGCTTCACGCAAGTAGGTCCTAGGTCAGATAGCACAAGTAGCTTCACGCAAGTAGGTCCTAGTTCAGATTGCTAGTTTCTGTGTGTTACTATTTTGATCGATTATAGCAGTGCTCTTCAACCTGGGCGCCACCATCCACTAATGAGCGATGTTAGCGTTCAAGTGGGCGGTAGCAGAATAAATACGTGTTGTATTAAAAACCCAGGATGAGGAAACTATCGCAGAATACCAACAAACCAACAAAAGTGCACTTTTTTTACTTTTGTTTTTTTCCGTGAAACATGGTCAGTTACCCAAACCTCGAGTTCTTCAAGTCGAAGAATTCTAGAATGGTCCTAAAAAATACCGTGAGCAAAAAAAAAATGCAGTCATTCGACAAGAGTTTGGCATAAGGTAGAGCAGGTTCATACATTTCATCATGAACAGAACATTTAAATACTTTGGCCACATGAATAGATGCAACGGTATGGGGAGAACGGTAATGGTAGGTATTGTGCCGGGCAAGGCAGGCAGAGACAGACCAAAAAGGCGATGGCTCCAGATGGCAAGATATGCTTAATTATGACTCTGAAGCAGGCTGCAGATTTGGCAAGATTTAATCACGGTGGAGACCGGGTTTTTTTCCCACCTGGATATCCGGTAAATACTTCCCCTGATCTCCGAGTAGTGAGATCAGACACCCGTGTTAAGTGGCGCGCACATTAAAAATACCCTAGCAGTTGGAAATCGAAAAAAGTGGGCCTAACGACCGCTGCTCGTGTAAAATTCAAGTTAAAAATTTACTCAAATCATTCTAAGAGAGAATATGTCACAAAAAGGGGACTGTGCGGCTATAATTTCAGGTCTTGGTTATGTGGTTAGCAGATCGGCTTAGATGGTGCCTGACAGGCTGCGGGTCTACCGTGCTCTAATTTACGCGTCCACCTCCACCAGTCTCAAAATAGGCGATCGTATATTTCAGGGGCTAACAGATGCTGGGATTGACCTAGCAAGTCACCAGTGGATTTTCACCTGCGAAAAAATATGAACCGAAGGAGGTCACACCTACTCACGACGTCTAACGACATAAATGGACTGAAGATAGACAGGTAGATAGATATAACTTCTTTCATATGGGCTGTGATGGGAGCGGCGTTCTTCAAAGGTCCTGCTACATGGTGATTAAGATCATCAAAAATAAACAGACTCAGAGGACGCTCGCGAAGTTTTCTTCAGTCTTGATTGTACTGGGAGGCAAGGATAATTTACCCTCTCGAAAGTTATAAACGCGGAATCCAGGTATAGCAAGGTTGAAACGCACTGGTTTAGATGATATTTTAGACAGCGTTAATAAAAGTGAAATTCGCTAGGGGTCACATTCCGAAACACACGGGATATCAGCTCCGCCGTGTCCAGTTTAGCAGACACGGGTTGTTGTTTTTTTCTAGATACGATCGCTTTTCCACGAACGGAAAGTAATGCCAATGTACCGAACTGCATACCTGCCAAGATACGTATACGCCTGTCAAGAAACTTACAACAGCCAAAGAGTTTAGCAATTGTAAGAGCGACGTTCTGTGAAGGACATGCTACTTATAAAAAGATTATACACAACTTAAAAAGCATAAACGAAGTAACGTAACTGCTTTTATCTCATTACTGGGACATCTAAGTATTCATCCGGTGTCAAGATGATCATTAGTTCAAAGACAACAAGTCAATGCTAAAAGTAGATGGAAAAGATATAATAATGATACACACGTGAAATGATCTGTCTACTAACATCTTCAGCGTCACTGAAAAAGGAATGAGGAAAGAAGATAGAGAACGGAAAGTGAGAGCATATCTATGCATGACATAGGAAGACAGACATATTTCATGAGAATGTTACATTCCAAGAACATCCCCATGCATAACATAGGAAAACAGACATATATTTCATGACATGGTTATGTCCCAAGAACATCTCCACGTATCACACATGGACAGATAAATACTAAATTGACTTGGGAGTCGTTATCAGTATCTGGTTGATCAGTACTAAAACTGGTTGTAAGGCCGTGTAGGCGTGTTTATCCACCTGACACTTTCTTTTTCAATCCTCTCCATGTCAGCTCAGATTCGTACATTACTATCTCTTCGTGCCTGACATGCAAAGCTGAGAGGTGGTTACCACCTTTATCTTCTTTTTCCTGAATCTTATCTTCTAGTATCTTTTATAGAAGATTTGCATGTCTTATATTGTGGCACAGCTAACTCAATCGTCGTTTTTGTATAATTTTCAATATTTGTATTTCCTTTCCTACCTAAGTGATGACATTGCCTTTGCGTCTTCTTTCTGTCCAAGTCTTTCTTTCCAATCTGCGGTAGCACCATATTTCAAACGCTTCAAAGCTTATTTTTTATTCGTCTTTGCTACAGTCTATGTTTCAGCATATTACAATGTATTTTAGTCAAATATGAGTAGTGATTATTCCTTTCCTCAGTTCTAGCCAGATACACTTTGAGGCTAGCATTTTGTTTATCTCAAAAGACCAAGGCCAAAATAGCTTTAGAACAAGAGGTAGAACAAGAAAAAGACGGATAGACTATGTTCAAGAATCACTATAAAAACATGGATCTAATATAAAAAGGATCCATGGATCACCCGCAATAGAGGATCACATTTTTTCCCTGTGTCCGGCTACCTAAGAGGACAGGTGAGATGAGAGGTGACACACCTTCTCACTGTGTCCAGCTACCTCAGTGGACAGGTGAGATGAGAGGTGACACACCTTCTCACTGTGTCCGGCTACCTGAGTGGACAGGTGAGGTGAAAGGTTACACACCTCCTCACTGTGTCCGGCTACGTGAGTGGAACGGTGAGATGGGAGGTGACACACCCTTTCGCTGTGTCCAGCTACCTGAGGGGACAGGTGAGATGAGATGTGACACAACTTCCCACTATGTCCAGCTACCTGAGGGGACAGGTGAGATGAGATGTGACACGCCTTTTCACTGTGTCCAACTACCTGAGTGAACAGGTGAGATGAGAGGTGACACGCCTTCTCACTGTGCCCGCCTATCTGAAGGGACAGGTGAGGTGAGATGTAACACACATTTTCACTGTGTCCAACTACCTGAGTGAATAGGTGAGATGAGAGGTGACACACCTTCTCACTGTGTCTGGCTACCCAAGTGGACAGTTGAGATGCGATGCCACATGCCATCTTACTTTTAACCCTAGCTTAACCAGTATGCTTCAATTCAGACAGTTAGGTAATGAGTTGCTAATTTATTTTTAAAGTTTTTAAAAACTTGAATTCAACCTTTAAAATATATCAACATTTTTTAGAGCTTTTAAGTTCGCAAGACTATAACAATAATTGCCTAACTATATATATCTTGATTTTGATTACCCGTTCCTCTGCGTAGCTGCAGGCTTCAATTTCGTCACCAGCGAACCCTGTCTTCGGCCACTTAGATCCAATGCATTGTAATCCCTCCTCCAGACACATCTCGGTTGTTGTGTACAACTCATTCGAGGCTGCTTTTTTTTCGAGGGTACGAGATTGCTGTCGCGGTGCTTCGTCGAACATCTTTTCGTCACAACACGTAATATAAATGCTTGCGCAGAATGCTTGGAGTAGCAAGATTAAGAAATGAAGACATTAGACCACAAGTTGGTATAACACCAGTGCTAGACCTCATCAAGAGACAGCAAACCAAATGGGCCACACCAAATACTATCCCTCGGAAAGCAATGCATACAGATACAATGGATACAAAGCCAAAGGCCGTCCACGCAAAAGATACTCACCAGGACGTCGCGTCAGGGTCAAGCACAATATACTAACCATAACCACCAGCTCTCTATCATATAGCCTGGAATTCTTTGAATCCTGGTATTGAAACTGGAATGTTAATGTCTGCCAGGTAGTCGAATGCTTCCGCTATATGTAGTAGGCATTTTTACAACTTCCTGCGTCTTACTAGGTCTGGGGAAGATACAAATAATTGGATATATTTTTGTAACTAGAATTTTGTCCAGACAGCGGCGTTAAGTCTACTCTTTTCGATTACTGGCTGCCAAAGTATTTTTAATGTGACGCTGAACACGGAAGTCCGATCTCACTAATTAGAAATCATGGGATTTTTTGTCAGAAAATCCACGTGAAAAAATGACGGTCTCCTCCTTGATTCGAACCCGCGACCACCAGCTCTCGAGGCGGACACCGTACCTAAAGAAAACTGAGCCCCCCATGTAGTGTTCCCTGGGAACAGGCTATTTTCAAGGCAGTCTGGCTGACACGATGTGGATGAATGTGATCTCCGTAGTAGTGAGCGTCACGCAGATGAAGCCTGGCATAACATAACCGCCTGGAGGACCCCGGTCAGTACACTCGAGGTGTGAGGAAAGCTACTGCAACCCGCCACTTAACGTCCTTTTTAGGGCGCACAAAAGAGTAAACCTACCTATTGTGGGCGTTCGAAACAACAACACGCACGTATGGAGCAGCGTCCAGGAGCAGTGAAGTCGATTTTGAATAGTCCATGTTCCAATTGGTTCCGTGAATCAAGTTTATGTAATGAAATCGATCATTGTTGGAGCAGCACTTTAGTTTCGAACAGTTTTAAGTTGAATTGATTCTTTCTGATTGTGAACCAAACACTGAAGCTCCAAATGCCGTTTTGTTCTAGAAGTACTAGGTTGGAAATGCAGATATATGCCCTTTTCAAGTAGCACAAAAGAGTAAACTTAGTCATTGTAGGCATCCAACAACAACAACATGTATATATAAATGTGTGTGTGTGTGTGTGTATATGTATAAGTGTGTGTATGTGTGTACACACATACAACAAATTAACGATTTTCAATATTAAACGTACATTTTTTAGGAAAAGTCCATTTTAAGTCAGACGATATAATCGAAATGGGAAAGAGACATTCTGACATATGGTGTAAAGAGTGCATGCGACGAATGTGTTACATAGTCTGGCAATTTTGTGATAGGATACTCAATGTATGTGAGTGACAGGTCAAGTTTGCAAATCTCATTATCCTCCGACTCATAGTTTCCTCAGCATACCGTTGAACACATGGAGATGTGATACGGACCAGAGTTGATCCACGTGCTGTGATTCGGTTTCTAATAGCTGAAGGATGTCGATCGTTGACATTCTCCGTAGAATGCAGGCAGTGTATGCAGACAAAAGTGTGTGGAAGACAACATTGACGAACTGGACAACTTTGTTTTAAAAAAGACGCGAATTAACGCAACAATATGCGCCTGACCTGGTATTGGAATATAGTTCATTGTACCACGTCCTCCTTTAAACATCGTTGTACAGTTCTTCACTGTTGTCTTCGACACACTTTTGTCCCCATACACTGCCTGCGTTCTGCGAAGAATGTCAATTGGTCGACATCCCTCAGCTGTTAGAAACCGAGTCACCGCTCGCTGATCTACTTCTGTATCACCCTCTCCATGTTTTCAACGGTCTGCTGAGAAAACTATGAGTCCGAGGATAATGAAATTTGCAAACTTGACGGTTGGTATGTGCTGTTTACACCAGAAGTTACGTCAAAAGCTTTTATCGAAAAACTTAGTTTTTAAAGAAAAAATCTATTTGCATCGACAGGATGATAAACAACTTCAAATCCCATTCCAACAGACGAACTTGTTCATTGAGTTGGACAATAACGAGTCTCTAGAAATAAGCATTAAAGATAACAAGTCTCTAGAAATAAGCATTAAAGATAACGCAGGTTAAGAAATAAACATGAACGATGATCATTTTTAAAGATTAAAGTTGGCACTGAATGTTGACCAACTTGATCTCGCCAATTTTGTTTCGAGAAACACACGTGATCGGTGATGAACGTCTCAGCTGAACGCTAAAACGTTTCGTAACTGGTGGATATCGTTCGTAGCTGGTGGGTATCGTTCGTAACTGGTGGGTATCGTTCGTTACTGGTGGGTATCGTTCGTAACTGGAAGACATTCAATTTGAAAGTAATGGAGGAACAGATCAAGCGGTGCTATGGAAGCAATAATATATAACTGAAGTTATGTGCTCTTGATGGAGTTGCTACAAAAATAATCAACGTCTAAACGCTTCTTGAAACTTCCAGTTCAAAAATACAGCACACTTGACAAAATGCTCTTAATTTAAATAAAAGGTTGTAATGGAAAACGTAAGTTAAACAAAATGTTTACCTGTTTAAAATATTTTCTAACTAATAATTTTAAAGTTCTCTAGAGACACGTTGGGGCAGTGAGTTTATTTTGCTCGGCAAAGTTGGATGGTATGAAACTAAACCGGTTATGATGCATTCCACCAAGCTGTAAGTTGGCACCTATTTTTTGTCAGACATAGAAAAGGTAAGGCAGCCAAGAATAGAAAGTGGAATCCTCGTAATTTAAAGTCACTAACACTTCTGCATAAACCACAGTCAGTGTTATGGCAGCGGTGCTCAAACTTGCTCGTGTGGATGGTCTGGATTCGGTTTATCAATGTTACGGGAGATTCCAGGGGAGAGGAGCCTAACGTTGTCAGGAAAAACTTACTGATCAGTGTTAGTCAGGGTCAGGAGACTCACTGATCAGTGTTAGTCAGTGTAAGGAGACCTACTGATCAGTGTTAGTCAGGGTCAGGAGACCTACTTATCAGTGTTAGTCTGGGTCAGGAGACCTACTGATCAGTGTTAGTCAGGGTCAGGAGACCTACTGATCAGTGTTAGTCAGGGGCAGGAGACACCTACTGATCAAGACCTCACCTCAGTTGTCCATGGAAGCAGACTGTTTCATGACAATGCGGCTAACGAGTTGGGGATCGGCACTGTGATCCCCACAATAGTGTGCCTACTGATGAGCATCATATTGCACTACAGTTCACCTTCTCGAAACATCTGTGATGTGAGGAGAGCTGTTATTGTTATAGATCCAGCAGGATCCGGGCTCTCGCCCTTCGGTTCAACGCCTTGTAATAGTGTTTATCATTTGCTGTCTAATGTCAAACAATGTGTTCCCTTTTTTTTGAGCTCAGATAAGAGCTACTGTAACCCATCATTAAAAAAAGTCATAAAGAGTACCTAAATCAATCAAGAGTGGCATTAGAAATAACTCGAGGTGACGTTTCACAAACGTTGTTTTGCAATAGGTGATGTAAATACACAAATAAAGTAAAAAAAAGATAGACCTGAAAAGGATCACTCAGGGCAGGAAATCAATCAATTAATCGATCGATCAATCACTGATCGTCGTTGTTTTCGGGGCATAGGTCATTGCCAACACTTCTCCAGCGAGTTCATCTTGAGCAGCTTTTTCCACCTCTCTTCAGATGAGGTCCAGGGACAGAAGGTCACTTTCAGTTTCTTCTCCTTGTATTTCTTGGTCTACCTCTTTTCCTCTTTCCCTATTGATTCCATGTCAGGATATGTCCGGCCACTTGTGATGGAGGTTTCCATCGCTATTGTGTAGTATCAAATTACATTTTTTTTTTACGTTTGGCTGTTGTTCCACTTGGTGTTGTTGACTCCTTTCCCACAATTCTTCGTTCCTCACCATGTCTTTCCAACATATACCCATTATCCTACATAAACTTCAACTGGCGGCAAACATGGGTTTCATTTGTGTTGCTTGTGCCGTTCTCCTAGCTTCTGCTCTGAACACGAGTACTGACTTGTCATTGGAATAAAACAATCGTAACCTGGCATTAGAATACTGACTTGTCATTGGAATAAAACAATCTGGACTTGGTATTAGAGTACTGACTTGTCATTGGAATAAAACAATCGTAACCTGGCATTAGAATACTGACTTATCGTTGGAATAAAACAATCTGGTCTTGGTATTAGAGTACTGACTTGTCATTGGAATAAAACAATCGTAACCTGGCATTAGAATACTGACTTATCATTGGAATAAAACAATCTGGACTTGGTATTAGAGTACTGACTTGTCATTGGAATAAAACAATCTGGACTTGGTATTAGAGCACTGACTTGTCATTGGAATAAAACAATCTGAACTTGGTATTACAGTACTTGTCATTGGAATAAAACAATCTGGACTTGGTATTAGAGTACTGACTTGTCATTGGAATAAAACAATCGTAACCTGGTATTAGAGTACTGACTTGTCATTGGAATAAAACAATCTGAACTTGATATTAGAGTACTTGTCCTTGGAATAAAACAATCTGAACTTGGTATTAGAGTACTTGTCATTAGAATAAAACAATCTGAACTTGGAATTAGCCTTTATTGCCCTTAATTTTTATATTATACAGAACCATGAATGCTGTCCTTGCCATAACATACAACATCGGATAGCTGTCCCAAAAAATAGATGCAGCCCTACAGTGGATTCAGGCACACTGTGGAATCCCTGGAAACGAGAGAGCAGATGAGCTAGTAAAACCGGAAGTGGCGGCACACCGACCCCCCATCCACAAAGCTATAAAGAAAAAAAGACACTCATCAAATGATCCATGAGAACAGAATGGATAGACCAGCATAAAGAATACAAGCTAAAAAATTAAATCGTAGACAAACTTAGCAGAGATGGGCAGACAACGTTCTTTCGACTCTGAACAGGACATTGTAGACTCAAGGCCCATCTCCACAAAATGGGTCTCAGAGACACTGCCACGTGCGATTGTGGAGCACTCAAGCAAACACCAGATCAAATGCTGCTAGACATCCCAACCTATGCAGATCAAAGAAAGACCTGGGGAAGCGACCTTGCTCGAAAAGCTGTGAGGGACCGGCGAAGACCTTAAACGCACATTCTCCTTCGTGAACCTCACCGGACTTCTAGCAAAAGTCGGTTGATAGAAGAAATAAAAGAAGCTGTCCTTGCCTTTCCCATTTTAGCCCTTACACATGTCCATGTGTTCTCTGAAGTATCAATGGTGCACTGGAGTATGTGAAGGGGACCACCTCTTACGTGACTCACTCCCAAAGATGACTAGCTCTTTGCTTAGGCGTTGATCTTAAACAGCTTGGTTTTTTATATTGGCACATACCTCAACCTAAGATCACTATTGGTAATGAAGAAATTGAATACGTGGATTACTTTGATAACAAACGATGGGGACTGTGCAATGGAAATACGGAAATGATTGTCCATAGCTATGCAGAACCTGAATAGTGTGCAAAAGAGTTAAAATGGAAGATCCTCAGAACATACGATTTCCCGGTGGCAGTGTACGAATGCGAGACATGGGCCATCACACACATGTTAAGGAAGATGATCAGGGCTTTCAAAACAAAATGCTACAGGAGAATCCTAAAATATTAAAATACCACGAGTAAATGAAATAACAAAAAAAAAAACCCCATTATGCAAGATCTGAGTGCGGAAGAGAATTGGCTTATAAACCACGGTATGTCTCGGAAATAAGTCTTTCGGACACATCAAGCGCCATAATGGACTGGAGAAAGGTTCTGTGGGGATTTTGTTCCATGAAGACAAGGTAGAGTCGGACCAAGGCATAGATATACACAAGACATCAAGGACACCCGAACATGGAGCAGGCTGGTAGACTGACTACTATCGATATTCCTATAGACTGGCTGTGATGAGAGCGACATTTTATCACGGACTCATGACATACTTGTAAGGATGATGGTATTCTTCAGATTATTTTGACAGCAAAACGTGACGTGTGTTTGTTGAAGACCTGCACTCCACATTTTCTATAATTCGTTCCATCTTCTACCTGTTTTTCTGATATCAGCCTCCGGATCTCTTCAACATGTATTATGTGACCTTCACTGTCTTCACTTTCCCTGTGGGTTCAATGACATGGATTTCTTGGCTTGGAGCTTTCGCACCATCTTCTTCCAAAGATTTCCTGTCTCACCTGTCTTTGTCCGGTTTCCTCTCATAGACGTACCTTTGTCGAATCATCGTAGGCCCAGAATCTTTCTCAGGAACATTATTAGCGAAACCTTCTAATCTCTTAATATTTAGTTTTGTCATCGTTTTTTTTGTGTAAAATGCAGGAGTACGTTTTTAAATCTTTGTGTTTCTTTGGTGAATTCGTGATTTGGTGTTACTTTATTTTTATTTATTTGTATTTGTATTTTTATTTTAACAAGTTTTGATATGTTCATTTGCGCCGTTATTCCATTGATCAGGTATATTTTGATGTTTGAGAGATCACGTTGGTCAAGATTCATTGTCGACTTTAATCTTTGAGAATGATCATCTCCCGTACCGATTTCTTTCCTTGCGTCATATTCAATGTTGTCTTTCGTGGATCATGTTTTCCAATTCAATTAGCCTCAATAAATTCAATGTGGCTGTTTGAATGGGGATGGAAGATGTTTATCTCGCTGCCGATGCAAGAAAATATTTTTAAAAACGAACTTTTTGGGTGGGAAACTGACACGCTAGTCCAGTCAGGCAAAACACACTGACTAGAACGTCGAGTCAGGATCGGGTACAATACACTGACCAAGACCACAATTTCTCTTATATGTAGCGTTCCCTGAAAACAGACTGTTTTCGAGGCATCCTGGGTGCCGAGATGTGGATCGATGGGATCCCCGTAGTAGTGAGCATCCCGCACATGAAGCCAAGCATAGCACAACCGCATTAAAGATCGCGGTCCACCTTCATCCGCTCGCTCAGGATGTAAAGAAAGTTACTATAACCCGCCACTTAACGTCCTTTTCTGGGCTCACACAAAAATTAACAATTTTTGTGGTCATTGAACATCAACAACGTTTCTCGTTTCAAGCTTTAGAAGGGCCTATCCAAGTTCCATAAAGATTAGATAGATTGGTAGGTTCCACTAGTAGAGGCTGTGTACATTATTTCGCGAACTAGCATATGTAAAAGTCGATTAAAATGGGAGAAATATAAATTCATGCAAACGGACATCGGTCATGTTCAAATAAATAACAGCTTGTAATATTCGTAAGCAGTTTTCTTTCTCACTTCACGCTTTTTCTAACACTAAGGTATCCATCCCCAGCTGAGTAAACTAGACCGTGTTAATACCGTGGTGTGTGCTCTGTAACATTATTGCGAGAGAGAAACGCTCTATCCACTCTACCACTCAGATGCTAGGAACTCTATTGACACTGGATCAATATCTCCATTGTGTGAAAAACCTTCTAACCGCAGCTGTGTGTTTGGCTCCGGCCACTCGGGAAGTTATTTAAACATGCTTAACCGTTGACTGCTGTTTGTTATTGCCTGTTTGGCTGAGCCTGCAACACGGACATGACAAGCTAAATGATCTTCATCGGCCTCACAACGTTGGGGAATGTTGAGACAGCACATCTCATTACATCATGAACGGTTTGTTTTCCTGTCATGTCTTTCTATGGCAGTGTCGCCCAACTCGCAGCCCGCTTCATCGTTTTAATGCGGCTTGCCAGAGCTCTCGCGATTTGTGTAAAAAACAAGTCAGTGTTTATTTCGGCCAATTTCTGCATACCAAACTCGAACCAGAACGCCATTTTTATTAGATTTTTCACAAATGTTTATTCTATTAGTTTCATATTCGCACTGTGTTAGCACACGCAACACGAACTATCATGACTGTGTCTGTTTTTCTGTACCAGCCAAGAATAACAATTTGTCTATTCAATTCAAGTTCATAGATCTCATTAACTCATTCAGTGCGTAGCAAAATTCGCTTGCATCGTGCAGCGCATTTTCCGTCCCTCTAAAATTTTCATATAGTGTCTGACCGTTAAAGTGATACTGGGTTGAATATTTTCATATTGCATGTCCAACGGGGGCATTCGTATTGCGGCGTTAGAAGTGAAATTATTGGATCGCCGCAAGACGAGCTACTGCGAAAGCATTTGTCAAAAATGTTTTCATTAATCAAGAACGAAAGTCAGAGGCGCGAAGACGATCAGATACCGTCGTAGTTCTGACCATAAACCATGCCGACTAGCGATCCGCAGGAGTTGCTTCGATGACTCTGCGGGCAGCTTCCGCGAAACCAAAGTGTTTGGGTTCCGGGAAAAGTATGGTTGCAAAGCTGAAACTTAAAGGAATTGACAAAAGGCCACCATCAGGAGTGGGTCCTGCGGCTTAATTTGACTCAACACGCCAACACTGTAATGATTGACAGACCGAGAGCACTTTCGTTGGGTCTAATAGGGAACGTGTGCTGGAATTAGACCCTCGGAAATCTGGGGTGGGTCTCTCGGTGGCTTGATCGGCTCGCATCCAGTGTTCGTTAAAGAAATTGACGGAAGGGCCCAACCAGGTGTGGAGCCTGCTGCTAAATTGACTCAACACGCCAACACTGTAATGACTGCAGGCTGAGAGCATTTTCGTTGGGTCTAATCGGGAACGTGTGCTGGAATTGGACCCTCGGAAGACAGGCCAGTTTTACCCAACAAATGACAGGGTGTTGCTACGGGAATCCTGCTCAACCCGAGAGGAATCGCAGGTTTCAGACACTTTGTAATTAACTGAAAAATAGCTCTCCTAATTCGTTGGGTCTAATAGTGAACGGGTGCTGGTATTATACCCTCGGAAAACAGGTCAGTTTTATCCTACTAATGACAGGGCGTTGGTACGGTAATCCTGCTAAATCCGAGAGGAATCGCAGATCTCAAACACTTGGTCTACGTCACTGGCTGATAAGCTAATGGTGCGAGGCTACCATCTGAGGGATTACGGCCGAACGCCTCTAAGCTGGAATCCCGCCCTGAATCTCAGCACCACTGCGACGGGAGGCAACGATATGGTTGGGACCTGGAGCTCGCGCCTAAGCCCGACCCGGTCGAGCAGCAGAAAGAGATCTCTGCCGTCCCGCCGATCAAAGCGGGCGGGGAGCTGCTCGATATTCACCCCATACGGCGTTGAGGTGTGAAACCACTAGTGGAAGACTTAGTTCTCGGTCGTGGTGTCGTAAGCAGTAGAGCAGCCACCTCACTGCGAACTGTTGAGATTCAACCCTTGATCATGAGATATGCCCGCACACCAGGCAAACAACATATCCGTGCCATGACCAGGCTTGTCACCTGGTTAAATGCACTCCTGCCTCGCTCTTTAGCTCTGTCTGCTATCAGTCATCCCAATGGACGCAGAAGAGATGCAGGCCAGCGGACATTGCCAAGAAATAAAGGGAGCAAAGAGATACCTCACTCACATGCATATGCTACGTTTCTGGCAGGACGTGACGATCGTGGGACACAGACACACTGGACTGCCTCTTTTCCGGGATAGTACAAACAAGTACATAGTCCATATCATATCATCATCACACCATATAGACACGAGTGGTGAAGACTCGATAGTCCTGCAAGACAACTTCCCTAAGAGAGACAACTCTGACCACAAACAACTGCTGCCTTGCAGATAAGCTGGGGACAGCCAAAGGCTAAGGAGTGCATCCCTACAGAAACGCCTGTTGAAATCGGATGCACTGGGCCACAGGCTTAACGAAACAGTGCAACGTATATCGCTGTATGATGACGGTACAACCTTACAGAAAAAAATGTGGTGCTCATCCTGTGGAGTCCCGCCAGGCAGCGAGAGTGCCGGTCCTCACGCCTCGAAGAGACCCACCCAATGCTACTGGTGGTCACCAACCCATGTGCTGTGGAGTCAAGGCACAAAGTGATGGGGCAATAACTATTGACCAAAAACACAAGACCCTCAGAATACTACAGTGGAATGCGGAAGGAGTCATTAACAAATAGCTTTCCCTAACACATTACCTGCATGAAGGTTAGATTGATGTGGCATGTATCAAAGAAACACACCTCGACAACAACTAAAAACTCTCAATCAGTGGATACCAGACCTTCCGTCTTGATAGAGAAGGTCGCAAATGAGGGGTTCTGATACTGACACGTAACTGCATACCGAGTAGAGCGGTAGCTGTCAATCACACCGGACAAGCAGAAATTGTAGGAGTCTACATATTGACACAAGAAACGAAGATCCGCATCTTCAACCTGTATGGCCCACCAAACAAAGACCTGTCGCTCTCGAGTATGGAAATCAAGGACTCCAACTGCCTAGTAGTTGGAGACTTCAACAGCCACTCGGAAAGATGGGGATATTCGGACACAGACAACAGAGGTGATGAAGTGGAAGACTGGGAAATAGACACAAATCTCTTTCTTATCAATAGGCCGGAAGACAGCACTAGCTTCTATTCTAGAACATGGCATACCACCTCTACTCCAGACTTGGCCTTTTCCACGGTGGATATTCACCACGAAATAGAACGCCAGGTGCTAAACCAATTGGCAGGTAGCCACCACAGGCCAATTAGGCTAGAAATTGATATGGAAGTAGGCCCACAGGAAATAAAACCGCTCCCACGTTGGAATTATAAACGAGACGACTGGGACAGATTTGCAATCCTGTCAGATGGGCTGTGTGAAACCATCAATACACGGAATGACAATACGAAACCCATGGTGGAAAGCCTAAGCAATAATGCAAGCAGCCACCGAAACGATCCCAAGAGATGCAAGAAAAAACTACAAGCCATATTGGAATGATGAATTGCAGAAAGCGGAAGACGAAGTCTCAAATGCTAGGATCATGGCAGAGAGAGAACAATCTATGGAGGCAAATATCGCCCTCAAAGCCATCACGGCGAAATACAAAAGAACACTTAGCCAAATAACAAGAGACAGCTGGAAAAACAAAAACAGAAAGCCTCAATTTAGATGAAGAAGGGAACAATCTATGGAAGTTAGTCAGAGCAATGAATGACGAAACTCCATCAAACAAACAAATTACCATCAGGCTGTGCGACAACATGTTCACTGGAAAAAAAGCTGCAAACGCCTTTATAGAACATTATGCCACAGCAAACCCCAATGATGTCCCTACAGATAGGCATACAGCCATTAGTGAAGAACAAAAGAGCCACGACAACATCAATATGGCACCAGAGGAGCACATGATGGCAAAACTAACAATTAATGAAATGGAAGAGGCCATGAGAACTTTAAAGAAAAAGAAATCGCCCGGAAAAGATGGGCTAACAAACGAAATGCTGATGGGGCTCGGCCAAACAGCAAAGAGGAAGTTACTATCAGTCCTGAACCAAAGCTGGAAAAGGGGAATTGTGCCGCATGCATTGAAAGATGCTGTAATTATACCAGTACCAAAGAAAGAAAAAGATAGAGCAGATCCAAATGGATACAGGCATATCAGTCTACTGAGCTGTGTAGGCAAACTGAAGGAGCGTATGATAAACACCAGACTGATGTGGCATCTGGAAAAAAAAAACATACTAATTCCACAGCAAGCTGGCTTTAGACAGCAAAGACCCTCTGAGGACCAGATCACTCTCATAGCTCAGGAAATAGAGGATGCTTACCAGGAGAAAAAGCATACAGTAGCGGTTTGGCTGGATTTAGAGAAGGCATTTGACAAGGTGCGGAAAGAGGGACTTAAAGTCAAGCTACGAAGAAGTGAAATTTGTGGGAAAATGTACAGATGAATTAGCCACTACCTCAAAAACAAACAGACAGAGTTCAAGTACAAGGGCAGATGAGCAAAATGGTGACACTTGAGCAGGGAGTACCTCAAGGGGGAGTACTGTCACCCACACTTTTCCTGGCGTATATAAACAACATCACAGAGAATATACCAAGAAGAGTCCA
The DNA here is from genome assembly GCA_036924085.1 of Ariolimax columbianus. Lineage (NCBI taxonomy): Eukaryota > Metazoa > Mollusca > Gastropoda > Stylommatophora > Arionidae > Ariolimax > Ariolimax columbianus. Next base: position 49,218,572 of record JAVGWX010000006.1, on the reverse strand, counting down.
CAGCTCCATGTTTGCAGACGATCTGGCTATGTGGACCTCTGAAAAGAATCTCACCATAGCAAGAAATCGGATGCAGACGGCCCTAACATCGCTGGAAGAGTGGGCGAACTCATGGCTGGTCAAAATAAACGAGGAGAAAACCACGTGCACAATATTCTCGCTCTCATTAAAACCCCAAAGTACCAAATTAAGCCTAAATGGCAAAATCCTGCAGCCAAACGACAACCCAACCTATCTGGGAGTCACATTTGATCGGCGCATGACATGGAAAAGTCAGATTGAGAGAAACCGAATGAAAGCCAGAGAAAGAATGGCGATCATGAGGAAACTTGCTGGCACAAGCTGGGGAGCAGACGAAGGCATACTAAAAAAACTGTACACTGGAAGAGTGAGACCAGTTCTCGAGTATGGCATCGCGGCATGGACAACAGCAGCGAAGGCGAACTTCGATAAAGTTAACAAACTTCAAAACCAAGCCATGAGAATTATAACAGGTGGCATGAAGTCAACGCCAATTGTAGAACTTGAAAAGATTACAAAACTGCAATCCATGACCGACAGAAGAGACTGCAGAGCCCAGCTGCAGTCAGAGAAACTCCGAAGACTGACGGACCACCCAATGTACCAGAGACTTAACAATTTGGGAACTGGGAAACTAAAGCGGAGAAACTTTGCAGAAATAGCCAAAGCAAAGATGCACGAAGATCCCATAAACGCACTAACAACACCAAAACCCATCACTACTGTACGAAAACCTACTTGGAGGCAGGATATATTTCCAGAGGTGGTAGAAAATATACCAGGTATTGCAAACAAAAACTGCCAGACTGAAAAAGAAAGGAGAGACACTACCCTAAGCTTCATAACGAAAAGCTACCCAAGCATGGACTGGACCCATGCATACACTGACGGTTCTGTAACAAACACTACACAGAACGGAGGGGCAGGAGCATTCCTGAACCTACCAAATGGCAGAAAAATAACACTGTCATTCGCTACTGGTAAGTACACAAGCAATTTCAGAGCGGAGGCAGAGGCACTGAGGGCGGCAGTGAAAGAAATGGCAACACACAGTGAAAATGAGAGCCATATAGTCTTGCTGACAGATGCTCTCGCCGTAGTCACAGCGCTAAAAAGCCAGAAAAACACTGAGCTTAATGACTTAAGAGCAGCACTCTGCAAACTGTGCCAGCTGTCCGCACCAAAAAGGGTAGTGGTACAGTGGGTCCCGTCACACTGCAACATCCAAGGCAACGAGGAGGCAGACAGACTGGCAAAAGAAGGTGCAAGGCTACCACAAACAGATACCAGTATGACGTACGAAGAGTCAAAACCGCTTATCAAAGCCAGGTACATGACCAAATGGGAAACCAAACATACTGGTTACACCAAAAACGATGCCTATTACCAGTTGAACCGAAGAGAGCAGGTCGTTGTCTTCAGACTTCGCACTGGCCACAACAGACTGAGGTACCACCTATTCAACAAATTGAAGATAGGGTGTACCGACGAATGCCCGTGCGGTACTGGTAAAATGACCACTGAACATCTGCTGCAGAACTGCCCGACATACGGGGATCAGAGAGAGCAGATGTGGCCATTGCCAGTGGAACTGCAAGACAAGCTTTATGGTAGTGGCGAGAGTCTCAGGATGACCGCCGCTTTTTTCGAAAAAATAATGGTTACTGTCTGACTGTGTACGCAGAAGAAGAAGAAGAAGAAATGGAAGAGGCCATGAGAACTTTAAAGAAAAAGAAATCGCCCGGAAAAGATGGGCTAACAAACGAAATGCTGATGGGGCTCGGCCAAACAGCAAAGAGGAAGTTACTATCAGTCCTGAACCAAAGCTGGAAAAGGGGAATTGTGCCGCATGCATTGAAAGATGCTGTAATTATACCAGTACCAAAGAAAGAAAAAGATAGAGCAGATCCAAATGGATACAGGCATATCAGTCTACTGAGCTGTGTAGGCAAACTGAAGGAGCGTATGATAAACACCAGACTGATGTGGCATCTGGAAAAAAAAAACATACTAATTCCACAGCAAGCTGGCTTTAGACAGCAAAGACCCTCTGAGGACCAGATCACTCTCATAGCTCAGGAAATAGAGGATGCTTACCAGGAGAAAAAGCATACAGTAGCGGTTTGGCTGGATTTAGAGAAGGCATTTGACAAGGTGCGGAAAGAGGGACTTAAAGTCAAGCTACGAAGAAGTGAAATTTGTGGGAAAATGTACAGATGGATTAGCCACTACCTCAAAAACAAACAGACAGAGTTCAAGTACAAGGGCAGATGAGCAAAATGGTGACACTTGAGCAGGGAGTACCTCAAGGGGGAGTACTGTCACCCACACTTTTCCTGGCGTATATAAACAACATCACAGAGAATATACCAAGAAGAGTCCACAGCTCCATGTTTGCAGACGATCTGGCTATGTGGACCTCTGACAAAAAATCTCACCATAGCAAGAAATCGGATGCAGCAGGCCCTAACATCGCTGGAGGAGTGGGCGAACTAATGGCTGGTCAAAATGAACGAGAAAAAAACAACATGTACGATATTCTCGCTTTCAAACAAATCCCAAAACGCCAAAATAATTCTGAACGGCAAATAACTGAGGCCAAACGATAACCCAAACTACCTGGGAGTCACATTTGATCGCCACATGACATGGAAAAGTCAGATCGAGAGAAACCGAATGAGAGCCAGACAAATAATGGCAATCATGAGGAAACATGCTGGCACACGCTGGGGAGCAGACGAAAGTATACTTAAGAAACTGTACACTGGAAGGATGAGACCATTTCTCGAGTACGGCATTGCGGCATGAACAACAGAAGCAAAGGCGAACTTTGATAACATTAGCAAATTTCAAAACCAAGCCATGAGAGTTATAACAGGAAGCATGAAGTCAACGCCAATTGTAGAACTCGAAAAGATTACAAATCTGCAATCCATGACCGACAGAAGAGACTGCAGAGCCCAACAGCAAGCAGAGTAGCTCAGAAGACTGACAGACCATCCAATGCACCAGAGACTAAATAGATTTGAAAATGGGAAACTAAAGCGGAGAAACTTTGCAGAATTAGCCAAAGCAAAGATGAACGAAGACCCTATAAACAAATTAACAACACCAAAGCCTATCCCTACTGTACGCAAACCTACCTGGAAGGAGCATATATTTCCGGTGGTGGCAGAAAATATACCAGGTATTGGAAACAAGAACAGCCAGACTGAAAATGAAAGAAGAGACATAACCCTAAGGTACATAAAGAAAAACTACTCATGCATGGACTGGACCCATGAATACACCGACGGTTCTGTAACAAACACAACACAGAATGGAGGGGCAGAGGTATTCCTGAGCCTTCCAAATGGTAGAAAAATAACACTGTCAGTGGCAACTGGAAAATACTCAAGCAATTTCAGAGCGAAGGCAGAGGCACTGGGGGCTGCAGCAGAAGCAATGCTGACAGGCGAAGGAAATGAGAGCCAGATAGTCCTGTTCACAGATGCCCTGGCCGTAGTCACAGCACTAAAAAGCCAGAAAAATATTGAACAATGATTTAAGAGCAGTACTCTGTCAACTATGCCAGCATCCCGCACCAGAAAGAGTAGAGGTACAGTGGGTTCCATCCTATTGTAACATCCAAGGCAACGAGGAGGCAGACAGACTTGTGAAAGAAGGTGCAAGACTACCACAACCAGATTCTAGTGTTAGCTACGAAGAGTCCAAAAGGCTCATTAGAGCCAGATACATGGCCAAATGAGAAACAGAACATACTGGCTACACAAAAAATGATGCATATTACCAATTGAGCAGAAAAGAGCAGGTCGTGGTCTTCAGACTTCGCATAGGCCACAACAGACTGAGGTACCACCTATTCAATAAACTGAAGATAGGTGGCACTAACTAAAGCAGTTGTGGTACCGGAAAAATGACCGCTGAACATCTGCTGCAAATTTTCCCGAAATATGAGGACCAGAGAAAGCACATGTGACCATTACCAGTGGCAACACTAGACAAGCTCTATGGCAGTATTGACAGCCTCAGGATGACCGCTGCTTTTTTCGAAAAAATACAGGACGATGTCTGACAGCGTACGAAGAAGAAGAAGAAGAAGAAGATATTGCATGTCCGTGCCATATATATATATTATAAAAGGTCATTGCGTGATCAATAAGCAAATGTAAATTATATAAATATATCTCCATTCCTAAAATATTAAAGCGATAAAAAACAGGGAACCAAATATAAAAACTGCACGAAAAAAAAACAAATACATTTTGTCAGATTTATCTAATATAAACTGCTATTTAAAAAATGTTGTCGTTTGTGAAAAAATATATATGTATCATTAAAATTATCATCTTAAAGTTCACGACCCCTGAAAGTTGCCTCTCGTCCTGGAAGTGTTAACCTCGGCTCCTGAAAGTGGCCTATCGTCCTGAAAGTGTTAACTAACTACTTTCTTGATCACCATGACCAATCATCGTTAACCTAATTTTTGTGTGCGCTTTTTTGTTTATAACGTATCGTAATTTCAAAGCGCACATCATCTTAACATAAATTAACTTAACATTATTATTAGCTGCACGATTGATAATCTATGCATTTGAAACCTTTGTGTGGTCTTCGATCAATAACAACTTTTAAAGTCGCCTCCAATAAGAACTGGTCTATTGCCAGCGTCGTGACCTCGCTCTGGATATTAAGTGTTTGGTTTTCATTTCTTTCTCATTTTCGAGAAGAATTCCGTTGTCTTGTTATTGATTTGACTTTGACACACCACTTTACCTGTTAGTTCGCCTTTACACGATTTGATATTTAACTGAATTGTATTCATTTGATGTTGAGATTTGAGATACGATACGTGTATATTATATTCCATCGATCTGGGTAAAGCATCTAATCTACATTGCTATACTTTTTTCTTTTCCATCAGCAGTTAATTTCCATGCAAAAATGAATAAAAAGAATGTAATTCAAAGTGTATTGACCAACTGTACTTATCAATCCTCGTGTGCCGTTAAGCTTCGTGGGGAGGTTAAGTTACCTCTTGTGAGTTAATTGTTTTTGTAACGGTTGTTGTTAGTGTTGTAGGATTTCCTTTATTATATCCATTTCCAAACTCAGAACAAGTAACGACTTGTACATATTTGGAACACACCATCGTACAAGTCTGCAGTGGGACATCATTTAACAAGAATTGCATTAGGGGAAAAGGAATTCTGAGAAAAACAGAAATTGCTAACCTCAAAGAATATAAGGGTTGAGTTGACGAATAGAATAATCACTACACATGTAGCCGATTGCACTGTGTCTTGTCTTGTCTTATCCACTTGTGTTGGGAGGCGTCGTGGGGAGCCGTGGTTTTCTATCCAGGTTAAGACGTGTCGATGAAGTGGTCGTCATCCCATGACCATTTAGAATATCCGAAACATTTGTTATCCTTCTAGTTCTCGGTCTACCACGGTTGCGAAAACGGGAACGTCGTGCATTATAAGCGCACATGGGTAGTTGATCAGGATACATTCTCATTAGGTGTATTCTCATTGCGCTGTATGTGTCTGAACTCTATCGAAGAAGGATAATGAAGAGCATAGACGCGTTTGAAATGTGGTTATATGGTAGAATAGAACTGGCGAAGACGAATGTGTCGGACCGAAACCTGCAAATATAGCAGTCAAGCTGTAAACTAACGACACAATGCATTTCGTTCTCCGGACTACATCATGCTACTTGCAAAGTCTTGTTCATGGCTTGATAGCGGTAGATTGACAACGAAAGCAGAAGAACAAGAAGAAAAAGAAGAAGAAGAAGAAGAAGAAGAAGAAGAAGAAGAAGAAGAAGAAGAAGAAAAAAAAAGGTAGAATAGAACCAGTGAGTTGGACAGAATAAAAAGCCCAAATGACAATGTCCTTCCTGAGGTAGACGCACAAAGAAACATATCGACAATTATAGAAACACGACGATTGAGTTGGCTGGGATAAAATTCACATAAAATACTAGAGTGCAAGATCCAGGTAAAGAGAGTAAGGAGTTGGCAGACTCACCTTTAAATCTCAGGAATATATAGACATTAAAGTACGAACCTTAGCTAAAATGAAGAGAGCTGCAGAGTATATGGTCAAAGGGAAAGACATGCTCAGATAACCTTACAACCAGTCTTAAAACTGATCAACCAGATGATTGATTACCACTTCCTTCTCCTATGAGTAATGTTTCTTTTAATCATACCCAATATTGCATTAACCTTTTTCACTGCTATCTGGACTTGCTGCTGCACCTTTCCTGTACGATCTATTGTAACACCTTAGTCCTCACCTTTTTCATTGTCCTTATATTATTTTCCCCAATCATATAATTATAATCATCATTGGATCTTCCCATATGGATGACTGTACATGTTTCTGCATGAAACTCCATCTACCAGCTCTCAGAGCATTTATGAATCGTAGCGAATCCGATCTCAATAGATCCACCTCTACTGTAGAAGAGACCATGACGCATAAATATGTGTCAGCCGGGAATTTTGAAATCCTCAAACCGATATATATATATATATATATATATATATATATATATATATATATATATATATATATATATATATATATAATAGCTGTCCATCGTTGTCGATGAGGACCGCCGACATCATCCTTGTCACAGATTTCCCTGTTGGGTGTGGGTGCGCATGTGGCTGAACAGGCCAATGCGAGCACGAAAATATCTGCTACATATCGGGCACACGAGGTTTGTAGAAGGGGATGGTGTTCCCGCTGTTCGGGATTTCCGCGTCTCTCGTCTGTTCTGGGCTTTCACAACACGGTCATCTTCACCGGCAGCTACACCCGATTTGACTGCGCTTCTCCAGTCAGATCTGTTTTGCGCAAGACATTCCCAGGTGTCGATGTCTATCTGGCAACTTTTTAGTGAGTCCTTGAGACCGTCTTTAAAACGTTTCTTTGGGCACCCTCTCTCGCGCCATCCTTCTCTCAGCTCGCCGTAGAGAAGCTTCTTTGGGAGCCGCTCGTCTGACATACGGACGAGGTGTCCGGCCCATCCTAGTCGTGCTTTTTCTAGCAGTGCATGGATGCTGGGCATGTTAGCCCTCGAGAGAACCTCGATGTCAGTGACACGATCTTGCCATCGGATGTGGAATATTCGCCTCAGGCAACCTGTGTGGAAGTGGTTTAACCTCCTTGCATGTCCAGAGTATACAGTCCAGCTTTCGCAAGCGTATAGTAGGGTTGGAATGATGGTTGCACGGTAGACTTTGAGTTTGGTCTTGACGCTGATGCCACGACGTGCCCAGACCATCGAGCGCATTCTACCAAAGGCTGTACTGGCCTTTGCTATTCTGCTTGCCACCTCATCGTCTAGGCTGACAGATCTCGACAGCGTGCTGCCCAGATATGTGAATTTGTCTACGGCATTCAACGTCTGCCCGCTGACTGTAGTCTCTGGTTTTGTGTACGGCATGCCTGGTGCTGGTTGGTACATGACCTCTGTTTTTTTGGCATTTATAGTCAGGCCAAAATTTTTGCATGCGGCAGAAAACTGGTCCATTCCAACCTGCATGTTCAGTTCTGAGTTGCTCATTAGAGCGCAGTCGTCAGCAAATACAAGTTCCCTGATTATGTCGCCAGCCACTTTGGTTTTGGCCTTCATTCTTCTGGAATTGAGTAACTTGCCATCTGTACGGTACTTTATGGGTATTCCAAGCTCCAATGATCTGAAGGCGTCTGTCATCGTGGCCGCGAACATCATGCTGAACAAAGTCGGGGCGAGTACACATCCTTGTTTTACTCCGTCTGATACTAGAAACGTTTTAGAGATTGCACCGCTGTCTAGTACACGAGCACACATGCCTTCGTGTAGCTGTTTCACCATTGTTATGAACTTGTTGGGGCAGCCAAACTTAGACATTATCATCCACAGCCCTCCTCTGTTTACTGTATCAAATGCCTTTGTCAAATCAATAAATGTGGTGTACAAGGCCTGATTTTGTTCTCGACACTTCTCTTGTACTTGGCGAGCGGCAAAAATCATGTCCACTGTTCCTCTTCCGGCTCTGAATCCACATTGGCTTTCTGGGAGGTGGTGGCTTTGTTCAAGGTGTTTGTTGAGCCTGTTTAGCAGTAAGCGCGCTAGGATCTTGCCTGCTACGGAGAGTAGAGTAGAGATATATATATACGAAGTCCGTTTAAGTCAAACCGTGACTTTATTTTGTAAGGACATTTTTTTAAAGTAGTCCAAATGCCATTTATTTTTCGATATAATCTTCTGCAACGTTCATGCACTTATCCCAACGTTTAAGTAATGCTTGAAAGCTTAAGTGTAGAAAGATTTATCAGTATGTCTGAACCAATCCAGCACAGCCTGTTTCACTTCGTCATCAGTGCTGAAATTCTGACCCAATGTTTACTAACCTTCAGGAAATGCAAATGTTCATGAATAATAGTGTATACCGTACACAGAGAACAACATGTCAGTTTCGTCAGGTTATGCGTCGATTTTCCAGAAAAAAGGCGTTCCACAATATGGATATTCAGTGTGGTGGGTTTAGAGCCACCACATCTGGGATTATCACTCACGGATGTACGGCCTTCTCTAAAACGCTTACGCTATTCAAATGTCTTACTGATGTCTTATCACCGGATTGTTAATTTCCGCAGGTTTCACGCCTTCTTTCAAAAGAAATTTCACCACAACACGCTGTTCCATGCAAGCACTAGCAGTGCTGTCCGCCATTTGTATTTATCTGTCCCGTGACTGGCCCATTGCTAGCGGACCATCCTGCAGAAATTAGACACACATGCCTCTATATTAAAAATAGTCTTGGTCCCAATACCAATGCATGAGACACTCCACTTATTACATCACATCAATTAGAGTACTCCTTATTTATGCCATCTCTCTGTCTTCTGTGCGTTAACACATTTTGAATCCACATTGGCAACTCTGCCACCTATGCTATGTGATTGACACTTCAGAAACAATCTTTAAAGGAAAGTTTTTTCAAAGTGCAAATAAATAACTTCCACTGGCTCTTGAGCATATAACATTTAACACATGCCGACTCTATTTGCTTAGATAAAAATTAAAAATAAAGATGAAGAAGAAGATACAAATTTGTCCAAGTGTATAGCTATATTGCATTTTTTAATTGACTAAAATGTTGCAGAGTAGGCTCGTATTAAACACATTAGTCTATAATTGGCTGAATCTGATTTCTTGAACTTTTTGAATAAGGGAATTACATCTGCATTTTGGAATAATCCCCTTCTCAATAGTTTGAAAATACAATATTATCAATGGTTATGCCTATATGTCTCTAAGTGGATCGTATAGCCCAGTTGAACATTGAACTCGCTTGCTAGACTGGGATTACAAAACGCCAGGGTTCAAATTCACAAACGGATAGACAAGAAATCCTGATCGTGGTCTGTGCCTGGTTCGATCGCTCCTCCAGTTTACCTCTAAGTTCCCAGTAATTATGGATGAATACCGTCGCGATCCGGTCATTTGTCCACTTTCAACCTATCCAATATTTAAAAAAAAAATCTCCTCAGTAATGCATGATTAATGTAATCCCTCTGTGTATATGTCTCTTTGGACCGTTATATGTTGGAGCAGTCTTCTTTCATGAAGAATAAGCTAAAGTATTGATTAAGTAGATGAATAACTTAGATTGTCATGTATTATTTTGACCGTACTATCTTGGAGTGAGCCTACGGTCTCTTTTGTTGTATATTTATGTCGAACATATGAAAATTAACTAGTTTTATCGATCCTTATATTTTTAGCAAGTTTTATTTATCTTCAAAGTACATTTTTGCAGCTCTATTTACTTCATCAGATTTAATTGTGTATGTCTAAATCGTTTAAGTATGTTGCATTTGATTTTCCATCCTCTACATATTTGCCGACGATTTATTCCTAGCTGTTCGACATTTAAACACGGATCGAGTTTTCCATTTTTTTCGTAAGGCGTTCAACTTTCCACATGGAAGACATTCCTCTTTCAGGTGCTCAAGAATAGATTTGAACTGATCCCACTCCTCTTCAACGTTCATGGGTGAATAACAATAGCACAGACAATAGCGGCGCTTGCATGGCTAAACAAAATCTAGCAAGATAAACGGTTAGCACTATGCACGAAAATCAGATTAATGCGTACATTGGTCAGGTCAATTTTCCTCTATGCTTGCGAGACATGGACAGTAACAGCTGACCTTCAGCGAAGGATACAGGCCTTTGAGATGAGATGTTTCCGAAGACTTTTAAACGTCCCGTACAAAGATGCAGTTACAAATGAGGAAATTCGAAATAAAATTACAACAGCAATAGGGCCTTTTGAAGAGTTTTGAAATGGGTACTTGTCGAAGTCAGGTGAAGTATCATAGCCACAGAGTTGGGAGCAGCGGAGCCGAGATCTGTCGTTGTACCTTCAGCATTGAACGGGAATGAAAACATATGGGGACGCCCAGGTGTCATTAAATCAATTTTTCTAAAATTGTTCATTTATCAAGAGACACACATGTATACCTGTATCAGTAAATACATACCATGGCATGAATAATACTATGAGGCGTGTTCAAATGAAACCGAACATAACTGCACCAAGTGAACATACATACATACGATGTTAATGATGACGTCACTTCTAATGTAAACAGCACATACCAACCGTCAAGTTTGAAAAATGTCATTACCCTTCGACGCATTGTATTTTCAGCAGGCCATTGACAACATGGCGGGTATTATACGCAAACCGTTCAGATTTTATCAGCAGCAATGATTCGGTTTCTAACAGCTGAAGGATGTCGAGCAGTTCACATTTATCGTAGATTTATGCAGTGTATGGGTACAAAAGTGTGGTGAACGTAAGCTCAGACGACGGTCCACCCGAATTGCTGCATCAATTTTGGCGATGGTATCTTCTGACACAACAATATGCGCCTGACCTGGTCTCGGAAGATCTTACGTTAACTCACGTCCTTCTTTAAACATCGTTGTCCAGTTCTTTCCTGTTGTCATCATGCGCATACTACGTTTGTTCACTTGGTGCAGTTAGGTCCGGTTTTATTTGAACACACCTCGTATATCTGGATTGTTCCACTTGTACCATGTTCGTATTTGACTTCTTCCTGCTTCCCGCCTACTGCTTCCTTCTTTCTTCCTTCTTCCTTCTTTCTTTTTCCTGCTTCTTCTTCTTCTTCTTCGTCTTATCATGGATGGCTGTTTGTTTGTCAGGGTCAGCGAAGTATAACTGACCAAGGTCTTATTCCACCAAGCTGAGCCTTGAAAACAAACCGTAGTATGGTTAATATAACTTATATCGCAGTCGGAAGATGAGCCTGTTTCCAAAAATGAAGTGTTGGATCCGGATGTTAGGCTGAAATACGGAGATATTGCAGCTTCTTTGCAAACTATGCCTTATCATCATTATCTTCATCATCATCATCATCAAGTGCTGTCTCAGCACCAGAGGTTAACGACAATGACTTCTCCAGCTGTCTCTGTCCGTACTCAGTCAAACTGTGTCCTGACCACATCTTTAAGTTGTCTGTCCATTTGTACCTCCGACGGCCTCTGGGTCTTCTGTCCTCCACCCTTCCTTCCGATAGAACCTTCTACAGGCATGTCTCTTGGCCGTACTAAAATATTGTTTGCTTTTGCTTTTGCTTCTTTTAGAAGTATCTTCTCCAGCATGAATTGTTTCATGGCCTCACTTTTTGATGTTCTATCGTGCGAAAACATAACTCGTCACTTCTCAATTTTCTTTGTCAGGATCCAGGTTTCTTCTCCATACAGTACAACTGAAAGCACATACCATTTAATGACTCTCACTTCTAGTTTATGTTATTTTTGCTCAGACAGATACAACCTATAACACAATGTCCTTTTATAAAGAACGACGAAGAAAACGAAGTAGAAGGAGACGAAGAAGAAGAATAAGACGAGAAATACGCAGGTCATGTTAAATAAAATGAATTCTATTACATGTAGAAACTTGACAGCGAGTTAATCAATGCTAAAAGGTCAACGAGATTGCATTGCAAGACTGCCTCATTTCAAGTAGTTCGCTGTCAATTAGACGATTGTTCCACCTAGTGAAAAATGAAAACACATTACAAAAATCAAAACAGCCAGCATGTAGTTTATTTCCAATGCTGAAGTCAACTTTGAAGATTTATACAGCTGGTACAGAAATAATTATGATGACACTACATTAAAGAGAGTAACAGTGGCGTAGATACCGTCCAGGTGGGCATTGTACGATTCTCAGGACCAAGCTAAGCGTACACCTCTTTGATATGCCGGCTCCTTAAAGTGATGATCCCACGGTTTTATAGGCTCTAATTTCTGTTCCCATTATTAAAACATATGAATACTCCAGTCACTATAATCAGCAAACAGTCTCAAAGAAATGTATTATATAGTGCTGTTTAAATAGTTCAATTCACTCGGATAAAAACTTATATAGGTGTTTTGTTGTTCGTTCATCACAATCAATGAAGACCACTTTGTCAGCATTTACTGTAAACTGTTCTTATTAGTTCGAAGATGGTTAAATAAGCCAATCTGAGTCTTGAATTGTCTGTTATACTTTGCACAGGGAAATAAGACATTTCCTTCCACCAGGGTTGAAGAAGGGTTGATGTGAATTGACTTTCAGGGATCAAGATGCTGAGCAGCGCATGAGCTGCAGGGGTCAGCGACCCATAGCTGACTGCTAGCGTCAGAGCCAGCGACATAGAGCTGCCAAGACCCTTCTACACCTCCACGCGGTTATCCTGGATAACAGGTTGCACCAGGGCAGACTTAGCTAAGGAGAAGGGATCGAAGAGGCAATGCTAATGCGGTACTCAAAAAATGTTTGCTGAAGTCGGATGTATTGGACTGAAGGGTGAAAATATCGCAGTCAAGCTGTAAACTACGACACAACGCATTCCGTTCTCTTTACTACATTCTGCCACTTAAGCCCTTTTAGGTTTTGGTAGCGGGAGATTGAGAACGAACGAAGCCAAGCCGAAGCCAAACCAATTTACTTTCAGAGTGATCGCCTCTGGATGGTCCCATCTACTCTTGATGCCTCATGTCTCTGAATGGCCCCATCTATTCTTGATGCCTCATGTCTCTGAATGGCCCCATCTATTCTTGATGCCTCATGTCTCTGGATGGCCCCATCTATTCGTGATGCCTCATGTCTCTGAATGGCCCCATCTATTCTTGATGCCTCATGTCTCTGGATGGCCCCATCTATTCTTGATGCCTCATGTCTCTGGATGGCCCCATCTATTATTGATGCCTCATGTCTCTGGATGGTCCCATCTATTCTTGATGCCTCATGTCTCTGGATGGCCCCATCTATTCTTGATGCCTCATGTCTCTGGATGGCCCCATCTATTCTTGATGCCTCATGTCTCTGAAAACCCTCAGTAATAGTGCTGCGCCAGTCTGTGCGTTTGGTGGCGATTTTGTTCCCAGTCATTGTATTTAATATCGCACTGGATCAGTGATCTCTTTAGTGTGCCTTTGTATTTGTTCTGCTGTCCACCAGTTGCTCTCTTGCCCTTCTGGACTTCACCATCGCGAAGTTCTTTTGGTAAACGTCGAATCGGCATGCCTACTACATGACCAGCCCATCTCAGCTGTGTTGCACATATCATGCTGTGTATTCTGAACATGCCCTATCGCGCTTCAACATCTGTATTTGGCCACATATCTTGCCATCTAATCCTCAGCAGTTTCCGTAGGCAATGAATGTGGAAGTAATGAGCACGCAAGGACAAACACCAAAACAACATCTACATTTTGGTCACAATGTTTTCGTCAGGCCAACAAGCAAAAATTTAAAAAAAATAATTGCAGTTTAACGTAATCAAGCGAATCTGGCTGGATGTGGCCAGGAACATTTGAGTTACTGTAATATAGTTATACAAAATGGTAGACCAATCAAGAAATGGTAAATATGGTTACATGCAAATACAAAAAAAAAACATATCAAATATGAACATACCATAAAAGAACTACAAATAACATGTCAAGAAATACAGAATATACAGCCATGAGTGGAAGAATTATTCAATTATCTTCAAAGTGAAATGATTAATAATTTTTGTTTTGTATTTTGTTAGGCGTTCGCTTTATTTCTTTATTACCAAAGGCGGTCGTGCGTTACACTGCGGTTTTTATTGTTGCGCCTGTCAACCCAGTGCATCCTGCTTTAGAAACATTTTATATAAGGGTCTGCTTGCTCCTGCATGTCTAAGGGTTTGCTTTCCCAGGTTAATGGCCGGTGCTGTGATGGGGATCGGACCCAGCACCTTCTGGTTTTGAGCCGTGTCATGTAACCACTAGCCTACGCCGTATTAATAATAACAATAATAATAATATTAAAATTAATATTATATTATGGATGACCCAGTGATCTATGCCGTCGGAAATGATGTTGCTGGTACGGCAACTCAAATCGGACCGGTCCCTGGAAGGAACATACTAAGACAGGCAGTAGATAGTGCACGAGAGTTCAGGTCGACACACCAACTTAATTCAGTTCATCTTCTCAAGTCGGACAGGTCACTGGAAGGAACATACTAAGACAGGCAGTAGATAGTGCACGAGAGTTCAGGTCGACACACCAACTTAATTCAGTTCATCAACTCAAGTCGGACAGGTCACTGGAAGGAACATACTAAGACAGGCAGTAGATAGTGCACGAGAGTTCAGGTCGACACACCAACTTAATTCAGTTCATCAACTCAAGTCGGACAGGTCCCTGGAAGGAACATACTAAGACAGGCAGTAGAGAGTGCACGAGAGTTCAGGTCGACACACCAACTTAATTCAGTTCATCAACTCAAGTCGGACAGGTCACTGGAAGTAACATACTAAGACAGGCAGTAGATAGTGCACGAGAGTTCAGGTCGACACACCAACTTAATTCAGTTCATCAACTCAAGTCGGACAGGTCACTGGAAGGAACATACTAAGACAGGCAGTAGATAGTGCACGAGAGTTCAGGTCGACACACCAACTTAATTCAGTTCATCAACTCAAGTCGGACAGGTCACTGGAAGGAACATACTAAGACAGGCAGTAGATAGTGCACGAGAGTTCAGGTCGACACACCAACTTAATTCAGTTCATCAACTCAAGTCGGACAGGTCACTGGAAGGAACATACTAAGACAGGCAGTAGATAGTGCACGAGAGTTCAGGTCAACACACCAACTTAATTCAGTTCATCAACTCAAGTCGGACAGGTCACTGGAAGGAACATACTAAGACAGGCAGTAGATAGTGCACGAGAGTTCAGGTCGACACACCAACTTAATTCAGTTCATCAACTCAAATCGGACAGGTCACTGGAAGGAACATACTAAGACAGGCAGTAGATAGTGCACGAGAGTTCAGGTCGACACACCAACTTAATTCAGTTCATCAACTCAAATCGGACAGGTCACTGGAAGGAACATACTAAGACAGGCAGTAGATAGTTCACGAGAGTTCAGGTCGACACACCAACTTAATTCAGTTCATCAACTCAAGTCGGACAGGTCACTGGAAGGAACATACTAAGACAGGCAGTAGATAGTGCACGAGAGTTCAGGTCGACACACCAACTTAATTCAGTTCATCAACTCAAGTCGGACAGGTCACTGGAAGGAACATACTAAGACAGGCAGTAGATAGTGCACGAGAGTTCAGGTCGACACACCAACTTAATTCAGTTCATCAACTCAAGTCGGACAGGTCACTGGAAGGAACATACTAAGACAGGCAGTAGATAGTGCACGAGAGTTCAGGTCGACACACCAACTTAATTCAGTTCATCAACTCAAGTCGGACAGGTCCCTGGAAGGAACATACTAAGACAGGCAGTAGAGAGTGCACGAGAGTTCAGGTCGACACACCAACTTAATTCAGTTCATCAACTCAAGTCGGACAGGTCACTGGAAGTAACATACTAAGACAGGCAGTAGATAGTGCACGAGAGTTCAGGTCGACACACCAACTTAATTCAGTTCATCAACTCAAGTCGGACAGGTCACTGGAAGGAACATACTAAGACAGGCAGTAGATAGTGCACGAGAGTTCAGGTCGACACACCAACTTAATTCAGTTCATCAACTCAAGTCGGACAGGTCACTGGAAGGAACATACTAAGACAGGCAGTAGATAGTGCACGAGAGTTCAGGTCGACACACCAACTTAATTCAGTTCATCAACTCAAGTCGGACAGGTCACTGGAAGGAACATACTAAGACAGGCAGTAGATAGTGCACGAGAGTTCAGGTCAACACACCAACTTAATTCAGTTCATCAACTCAAGTCGGACAGGTCACTGGAAGGAACATACTAAGACAGGCAGTAGATAGTGCACGAGAGTTCAGGTCGACACACCAACTTAATTCAGTTCATCAACTCAAATCGGACAGGTCACTGGAAGGAACATACTAAGACAGGCAGTAGATAGTGCACGAGAGTTCAGGTCGACACACCAACTTAATTCAGTTCATCATCTCAAATCGGACAGGTCACTGGAAGGAACATACTAAGACAGGCAGTAGATAGTTCACGAGAGTTCAGGTCGACACACCAACTTAATTCAGTTCATCAACTCAAGTCGGACAGGTCACTGGAAGGAACATACTAAGACAGGCAGTAGATAGTGCACGAGAGTTCAGGTCGACACACCAACTTAATTCAGTTCATCAACTCAAGTCGGACAGGTCACTGGAAGGAACATACTAAGACAGGCAGTAGATAGTGCACGAGAGTTCAGGTCGACACACCAACTTAATTCAGTTCATCAACTCAAGTCGGACAGGTCACTGGAAGGAACATACTAAGACAGGCAGTAGATAGTGCACGAGAGTTCAGGTCGACACACCAACTTAATTCAGTTCATCAACTCAAGTCGGACAGGTCACTGGAAGGAACATACTAAGACAGGCAGTAGATAGTGCACGAGAGTTCAGGTCGACACACCAACTTAATTCAGTTCATCAACTCAAGTCGGACAGGTCACTGGAAGGAACATACTAAGACAGGCAGTAGATAGTGCACGAGAGTTCAGGTCGACACACCAACTTAATTCAGTTCATCAACTCAAGTCGGACAGGTCACTGGACGGAACCAACTAAGACAGGCAGCAGGTCGTGCACAAGAGTCCAGGTCGACACACCAACTTAGTTCAGTTCATCCCGTGACCGCTTGAGATTGTTGGTACCTCCAGAACCCTGTATCATCTTCTCTATCTGCGGTTGCTTTTCGTGTCTCCTCGGATACACTTCCGCCTAGGCGTGGGACGGCAGGCGGCGCTATTGTTAACCCGGGATTCGACCAAGCCGGTAAGTTAGATTCTAGTTGTGTCATCGTGGGTGTATCTTAGACCGTTGTCACTTGGCGGTGCCCATCTCCTCTCGAAGCCGTGGGCATGACTGACCTGGAATAGCCCATCCTTCCAGAGCCTCGTTAGCATATGACCTCATGGTCAAAGTTTCGGGTTTGCTCCCCAAGGTGGCAATGTTAACTAGTGTATCCATTTTATCGGCAGGCTGATAATTACACTTTTCACACCCCCAAAGAGGACACTAGCCGACCGCGACACCACTTGACTGTAGCGCTGAGCATGGATACACAAACTTCCTGCCTTTGTTTAGAAACCTCTCGCAAACCTTTCGTCCTTTACGAAAGCAACAACAGATGCGATGCACGTCAGATGTCACTCCAACGGACGTTCACAAATATGTCGTAATCTCAATCTGTAGGGAATAGTTCAACAACTTTTCAACCCCAGACTGATGAAAGAGACAGAAAGAAGTTCACGCCACATTGTTTCAACATATTCCACTCCGTTTAGAGTGAAAGACAAATATTAAAGACACTTAGTAGGGGTCAGGTGCAAAGGGCAACGCAATCTTGTTGGCTCGAAAGTTGCGTATCATGTTGTGTATCACTCCAACTAGGAAAGACAAACTTCACAAATTCCCGGAAATGGAGCCGGAGAAGCCGGGATTGCACAACATCTAAGAGCAGCCTTCCTAACAGGAAGGACAACACGCTGCCTTACAGGAAGCTTGGGGACAACCAAAGATTAGAGAAGGCAAACCGATAAAATGCAGAAGAAAGCGGATGTACTTTGCCAGAGAATGTATAACGATGTGCAACGTATCTCCTGATATCATACAGCATGGAACAACTGATTCAAGTCATTGAACTCTTCATGCGAAGAGCCACTAGACGAAAAGATGGACTGGCCCTATGCCTCGATGTGATCCATCTCACTAACTGGGGGTCACTCTGACCTGTTTTAGAGAGAACGGAAACGGAAACAAGGGGCAACTATTTCTGACCTAGAGCTCATTTGAAACAACATGGCTGAACATAGTGCAGTGGACTGCAGGAGGAATGTGCCACAGAAAGCGAGACTTGTAAGACAGGCGCGTTTCTTGTATGCTCGGCACGTCTATCATCTCTTTAACGATAGATGTGACGGGCATACAAAAAACGCACCTAAACACCCAACGTAAGGGGTATATTCTCTGTCAGGAGATACCCAACACATATTCAAGACAGGCATGCCCACAATGGAGGAGTTGGCGCATATTAACACCAAACGCCATTCAAACAAAGCAGTTACAAGTTCTCACACATGGGAAAGTATACACGAGGCGTTCAAATCAAACCGGGACTTTTGTGTAGCTGAATAGGTAATAGCATGCTGGAACTACAAGCCGTGTTCGAATGAAACCGGACTGCACTGCAACAAGTGAAAATACGTACAATGCGCATGGTGACGTCACGTCTGGTGTAAACCGTACGACCAACCGGCAAGTTCGTGAGATTGAATTATCCCACTCGCAGTTTCCTCAGCAGACCGTTGAAAACATGGTGTGATACGGGATGCGTCCAGAGTTCATCAGCAAGCAGTGATTCGGTTTTTAACAGCTGAAGGATGTCGACCGGTAGACATTCATCGCAGAATGCAGGCAGTGTATGGTGACAAAAGATTCTCGAAGACAACAGTGAAGAACTGACCAACGTTGTTTAAGGAAGGACGTGAGTTAACCCAACAATATGCACCTGGCCTGGTCTCTGAAGATCGTTCGTTAACTCACGTCCTTCTCTTAACATCGTTGACCAGTTATTCACAGTTGTCTTCGACACACTTTTCAACATGAAACATGTCAACATCCGACACTTTCTGCCATTAAATAGTTAAATAGGAATTTGAAAATTATAATTATTAGGTGTTATGTATACTCGCCACTAATTTATTGCGCAGAAACACGGAGACAGAATTACAAGTTGGAAAAGAGTATTGAAGTCTTCAAAATGTGGATATATAGAAGATCGGATCGCATTTCTTGGAAAGAGAAGAAAACAGATTTGGAGGTATTGAGAAAGTTCGGGGCGGGGGTGAAAGAGAATGAATGACCGAAATCAGGGTAAAACAGTTACGTTATTTTGGTCACATAACAATTGATGCCTCCTTGTTGAAGACGATACTGGAGGGTAGAGTGGAAGGCAGTCGTTCAAGAGGCAGACAACGCTTTAAGTGGGTGGATAACATCAGGAGATGAACTGGAAAAAACCTCTCAGATCGCACAATTCTGGCAAGAGATAGAGTACCCTGGAGATCCAATGCAGCCGACCTTCGTTGCAAAGATGGCACTTGAACTGAACTGAATAGTTTTTCCAGACCAACGCAGCCTTTTCAGCTATGGAGAAACACAAGGCAAGTGCAGATGTCGGAAGTCATGATGTTGTATGACTTCTGATTTGTTTTGTTAGTTTTAAAACTTCATGTCTGTTGCACGTTATTTGCACGCAGTGCAAGATGCATCAACCGGAAACGCTATCGGTAAACAGACAGATGTGCCAAGAAGAGTATATTCTCAAGATTAACAAATTATCTTTGTCAAGATTAGTGAGAAAACTGTTTAGGGTGGGCCGATAAAATATGCATGAAACATCCTTCACTTTGTGCAAATCAATGACGTAAGAGATGCTTATACGTCAAGCACTCTTCACCTCTGGAAGGTGAACCAATCAAAACAGAGATAATTGAGAACTGCTTCTGATGTCATTTCTATGAAACTTAATAAAATCTGATGTAATTCAGTTTGCTGTGCGTGCGACATTTTAATAAGTAATGGTTACACTGAGCAGACATCATTTAAAAAGAAATATAAATATTAATTTTTTTAAAGTGCCTTTTGCAAGTGAAGAATGGACTAGGATGTCTGCTCCTTTTCGGCTTCCTGTTATTCCTGCCGTTTCAGCAATGCATGTCTTAAACATGTCAACGTTGGTCCATGATAGGGAGAATATAATCAAGTTTCTACAGCTGCATGCTATTATCCATGCTGTCAGACGATGTAATAACAACCATATCATCTAGACCTAACCCTAACCATAATCCTAACCCTAAACCTAACTAACCCTAACCAAAACCCTAACGCTAAACCTAACTAACTCTAACCTTTAACAAACCATATAACCATATTTTCTACACTTCTACCTTTATCTAAAACTTTACTTATTTATTTAAATTAAAATTATAGCGACATGTCATGTACTTAACCCGAAATTGAATGTCCCCTTACGTACGATGGAATCCATGGAACTCTGTTTGGGGTGAATTGAGACGCAAGTACCCAGAATATCACAGATAATATATGTGTGTCACATCAAAAGAATTACTGAAAATTATACTGGGATGGAAACCCAGCGCGCAAACGTTCCAGGCGAAATCCTGGCTTAAAGTTGGAGGATATAATGAAACGATAGATAGAGAAGTGTTAGTCTGATTGCACTTTAAAGTTAAGACTCAGAGGTCGTTTCAATTCCATACAGCAGTATGTGAAGACGAGCTAAATTTGTATGTGAAGACGAGCTAAATTTGTATAGGAAGACGAGCTAAATTTGTATGGGAAGACGAGCTAAATTTGTATGGGAAGACGAGCTAAATTTGTATGGGAAGACGAGCTAAATTTGTATGGGAAGACGAGCTAAATTTGTATGGGAAGACGAGCTAAATTTGTATGGGAAGACGAGCTAAATTTGTATGGGAAGACGAGCTAAATTTGTATGGGAAGACGAGCTAAATTTGTATGGGAAGACGAGCTAAATTTGTATGGGAAGACGAGCTAAATTTGTATGGGAAGACGAGCTAAATTTGTATGGGAAGACGAGCTAAATTTGTATGGGAAGACGAGCTAAATTTGTATGGGAAGACGAGCTAAATTTGTATGGGAAGACGAGCTAAATTTGTATGGGAAGACGAGCTAAATTTGTATGGGAAGACGAGCTAAATTTGTATGGGAAGACGAGCTAAATTTGTATGGGAAGACGAGCTAAATTTGTATGGGAAGACGAGCTAAATTTGTATGGGAAGACGAGCTAAATTTGTATGGGAAGACGAGCTAAATTTGTATGGGAAGACGAGCTAAATTTGTACGGGAAGACGAGCTAAATTTGTATGGGAAGACGAGCTAAATTTGTATGGGAAGACGAGCTAAATTTGTATGGAAAGACGAGCTAAATTTGTATGGGAAGACGAGCTAAATTTGTATGGGAAGACGAGCTAAATTTGTATGGGAAGACGAGCTAAATTTGTATGGGAAGACGAGCTAAATTTGTATGGGAAGACGAGCTAAATTTGTATGGGAAGACGAGCTAAATTTGTATGGGAAGACGAGCTAAATTTGTATGGGAAGACGAGCTAAATTTGTATGGGAAGACGAGCTAAATTTGTATGGGAAGACGAGCTAAATTTGTATGGGAAGACGAGCTAAATTTGTATGGGAAGACGCAACTAAACGCATTCATCTCGACAGTTACATATACCGTCCTTGACATTCTAGTCTGTCGATTTGTAAAACGTCATAGATTTGGGAAATGAACTACCCCAGTAAAATCAGGAAATATATGCTCTCCAAGTATAAATGTAACCAACAAAAAATAGTGAGACAGGGATGTTAGTTATCCCCTTTGAAAAAATATTTAACCGTATAGCGGGAAGACCTTGACCTTTCTTTGAAGGGGTGGCAATGAACAACCTAAAGTATGCGAATGATACAGTTTTGATGGCAAGAAGTGAGCAAAAATTGCATGAGCTAAAGTCCGACTTTTAATTCATGAACTAGGTCAGAAGCAATTTTCTACTAAACTGAATGTCATATCCAAAATATTGTTCGCAAGCAGCGTTAGAATATCCAAGACGCTAAAACATTGCTATTATTTACTCCATAGATATTAAGACATTTGCACATCGGCGAATTTCATTTGATTTGTTAGGATCATTGCAAAAAAATGGCATTCAATTTAAAATTTTACAGTAAGCAGATGAATTTCTCAGCATTTTGTTCATAGGCGTATATTCTTAATGTAGTCGCAATTGATTGTTTGTGTTGCCCTTTATGTACCATCGTAAAAATGGCACCAATATGCAACAGTTAATACATCTCTTCGGTAACCATTAGACACCGAAGGTTATATCAACAAGGCTGCTCCGAGAAGTGCACCACTGAGGATGCTGACATGCGATTTGCATAGATTTTCTGTATGATAACTGCATACCTCGTAAATAAAACGTTGGTTGGTTGGTTATTGATCCAGCAGCATCCGTTTGACCTAATATCATGTAGTTGTATCTGCAAGTTAGTGAGCTGTTGTTTAGTTCCATACATAGTGTTCTTAAGATGGCTTGGTTGATATGGGCACGTCACAGACTCCAGAGGAATTACAAATTCTATACTGTATGGTTCCATACCAGGAAAGAGAGAGCTGGGTTGTCCAAGTAAGAGACTGTCAGACAACATCACTGAGTGGTCAAACCTTCGTCTCGGTAAAGCACGACTGGCGGCAGCAGAAAGAGAGAGATGGCGTGGGGAGTTGTGGAAGTGTCTTCAAGTGTGCCCCAACGAACTTATGGGTTACGGGATGAACCGAACTGATAGTGGTCTATTTGCCTGACCTTTTCTCTAACATCATCAAGCTTCTGACAGTTAAAAAGTAATGTTCCACAGTTTCGTATATCGTATATAGGTGAGCAGAGCCGGCAATCTGGAGTCCTTTATGGTCGTATTCTGTTTAAGTGACTGTTGACTTGAATGTGTTGAGTTGTGTTGAGTTGAATGTGTTGAGTTGTGTTGAGTTGTATGTGTTGAGATGTATGAGTTGAGTTGTATGCCCGAAGATATAGGTTTGATATATCCATTTAAAGAGGCTGATGTTGTTTTTTAAATTTGGGATGACCATATGTTTGTATAAATAAGTCTTAAAAAACGCATGCTCATTATCCTCATCAAGTGCCCTGCCGATCGGCGTTGGCGCCCATGTACCTCTGTATCCTCTTATCACGTGTGTCTTATCACGTGTATTAGTTCTGCCGCTGTTCGACTCACATGCTGTGCCTTCAAGCTGTTTAATATTATTTCTTTGCCTCGATCTGTCCTCGTCTATGTGATTCTGTTCGTTATTACCGTTTGTATCAACCCACCTCTTTTCATGACATACACGAAAAAAGGTTAACTGCCGTATCCTATTTGCGGACTTTAGCTGTTTATAGGTCTGACCATCTTCAATATCCTGTTGTTAGCTTTATTTAATGTCTATGAAATGTCTAAGTCATATGTACAACCACATCTCCGGTGTCTCCAATGTTCCATGTACTTGCCTGTCGATGATCCATGACTTGCTGTCGTATATCAGTATTGGTTTCAAGTAACACCCCAAAACATCCTTCAATCCAGCGAATGGTTTGGTTGTATACGATGTCCTCTATATCCTCAACGATCGAATATGCTTTGCCGATTCTGTTTTTCGTGTGCGTTCTTGTATATATGCATTTATAGTCAAGAGGTTAAGGCACTCGCTTCTCACAGTAATGAATGGAATAACGGTGGGTGATCGAATCCCGCAAGTTTCACGGGAGGTAAGACTAGAGTGGCTGCATCCTGAGCTACCTCCAGTCGTCTCGACCAATAGTCTTGCCACTGATCCAAGGTAACTCGGCACAAGAGAGTGAGACTGATGACCAGCGCATTAACTCCCTCACTACAATCCGAACACAGCGCACATCATATTATTAAGACATAACCGTCTGATGTTGTGAACATCATCACTTGCGATGGACAATAATATATATATATATATATATATATATATATATATATATATATATATTTATATATAAAATCACATTCCTCATGGCCTATTTCGGGTTCTATTCTATTCTTCACTGTTCGCATGCTAATTCGTGGAAGTATGTCTAACACATATTACATCGTGTTAAACAAAGATTCTTACACGTTATTCCCGAAGGTAGTGTCTGTTATGGACTTCCCTTTCCATTGTACCTAGCAATAGGAGATTGTTGTACCTTCGAATGTGTGTTGTCTGGCTGTAGTAACCCGACTCTTTTGAGTCTCTCTCATTAGCACGAGATACAAACAGAGGTGATTTCGCAATTGAGGATTTGTTTTCAGTCTAATCGAGGGCAGATGCCGGATCAAATTAGCTGTTTATTGACTCATTTCTTCTGTGGGAAGCTTCCTGAATAACCTTATCGATGTGATCGTTTCGTGGTAGTCTGTCAGGACAAAGTTCGTTGTGTGTAAGGCAGGTTCTCAAGCATCAGACCCGCGGTTACACAAAGACTTCCAGGCCTTATCATAAGGCCCGTGGCTGGACCATCATTCAATGGTACGGAAATTAACAATAAAAGTATGAGACGAAACTCATGTAAAGGAGAACATTTTACTGTTTTAATAAGAGAAACAATTGGGACAGAGCAATTAAAAACGCAGATCACATGTGGTATTAAGATACATTAGTCCATGGCAGTCATTGAGGACCACCAATATCATCCCATGCCTTAGCACATTCTTGAATATGTGGGCGTGCTTGTGACTGATAAAGCCAATGAGGGCCACCAACATCATACCATGCCTTAGCACATCTTTGAATATGTGGGCGTGCTTGTGACTGATACAGCCAATGAGGACCACCAACATCATCCCATGCCATACTGCGTCCTTGAGTATGTGAGTGAGTTACTGACTGATCAAACCAATGCGAACGGGGAAAGTTCTATGACACCTGCAGCTGTCATTTGTATTCCCTTTCCTTTAGACTTCCTGATTGCGCGTCTTTTTTGGGCTGTTTGGACATTCGGGGCCCTTACTCGTTGCAACGCATTTTTTGTTACCTTGTTCTTCCAGTTCTAACTAGTTTGAGCTTTGTTTTCCCAGGTGGTAATGCCTTCTGACAGCACTCAATGGACTCCTTCAGACGGTCCTTTAAGGCGTCCCTGTCATCGTCCTCTTTCACTCAGTTAACTATGCTGGGGCGTTTTTGTAAGTCTTTCGCTTGAAATTAAATCAAGGTTGTCAGCTCATCTTTTACTTTTGCTAAAGTGCATGAATACGTGCCATGTTGAATGAGGATAACACTTCATTATCTGTGATATGGTCCTTTCAGCGAATAGACAATATGTGCCCCAGACAAGTCTTATACAAGGGATTATGCTAAAGAGGAAATATTAAAACACGTGGTCTCTTCACTAAGGCAGGAATTTTCTATTTAGTGATGGAGTAGACTTTTCGTCTAGTTGGCTTATTTTCCTTCAACATAGCGCACTTGTGACTGTATAGGCTTAATTCAGGTTTCCTTTCAATGACATACGCATCTCTGGTAGACACTTTTTTTAAATAGCCCTCATTTGTTTCGTTATCTGGGCTTGGATCTCTTCAATGTCATCGAGTTGACGATCTTTCATTGGTTTCTTAAATGGTGGAAACAACAACAAGAAGTTACACGAAGTAAGGTCAGTAGAGTATGAAGGGGCTTCGGGCAAGGAATGTTTTGTTTCGCGAAAAATTCGTTGGGGTGACAGATATGTGAGCAAGGGCATCGTCGGGCTGCATA